>OU898284.1:25768709-26441209 GCA_918026665.1 Diabrotica balteata
TTCCGTGTCAATAATAATATCTGATTTATCCCCCCTCTCAAATAGATAGGAAATATTAATTAAAATAAGTATAGAAGAACACTGGACCAAATGCAAGGAAGCTATCTATACAGCGGCTTAAGGCTTTTTAAAAACCTAACCAGGCTAAAATAAACGAAGATTGGTTTGACGAAGACTGTAGATCCATAAACCAACAGAAAAATGAAGCATACAAGAGACTTCAGCAGCGCAGAACGTGATTATACATGGAAGACTAGCAAAATCTTAGACGAAAAGAAAAAAGGACATTAAGAAAGAAAAAGAAAGAGTCATACGAAAACGCTCTAAACGAGATTATTAACCACCACAACAGAAAGATTCGCGAAAATTCTACCAGAAGAGAAACAGCTGCAGAAAGTAATTCAAACCCAGAATAACAGCATGTAAAGACAGAGATGGTTCCATAATTAGTGACAAAGAACAGATACTAAATAGATGGGCGAATGATATACGACAGTTATGAAGAACACCAAATAGAAATTACCTTGCCTGAAATGGATGAAAACGCTTAAGAGCCGCCCCCCACCGAAGAAGAAATTAGAGAAGCAATTTCAAAACTGAAAAATAACAAAGCCCCTGGTTTGTACAATCTTCCTGCCGAACTCTTTAAAAATGGTGTGACACCCTTCTCAAACACATGCATAAATTGGTAACCGCAATCTGGCTATGGAAGGAAACGCCTGCAGACTGGAAATTAGGTGTAATGCACCCTATTCACAAAAAAGGAGATATGATGGGTGTGATAAATATAGAGGCATCACCCTACTTAAGGTAGCACATAAAGTATTGTCCAACGTATTGTACAGAAGATTGTTCCCCTATGCTAAACAAATAGTTGGAAACTACCAGTGCGGTTTCCGACCAATAAATCAACAACAGATCAAATATTCACAGTCAGACAGATTCTTGAAAAAACGCTTGAGTTCGGAGTCGATACCCACCACATATTCGTGGATTTCAAAGCCGCATACGACTCAGTCAACAGACAAAAACTTCTACAGGCTATGGTGGGAATTTCAAATGCCGCTTTATTTTGTTCAACTAACGGAACTTACACTCACAGGCGTAGAGAGTGTAGTCAGAATCCAAAACGACTTCTCAAGACCCTTCCATTGTAAAAATGGACTGAGACAGGGAGATGGATTGTTGTGTCTCTTATTTAACCTTGCACTAGAAAAAGTAATTTAAGAGTGCCATATTAATACGAATGGCACCATCTTTAATAAATCTGTACAAGTGGGCGGATATGCAGATGATATAGACATTATTGCTAGATCCACGAAATCTCTGATCTAAGCATTTCGATCATTAAGGGCGTCTGCACTAAAAATGGGATTAAAAATAAACGCACAGAAAACCAAGTATATGCATTGTACTAGATCAGGCAACCAGATACCTAGACTATTAATTGATGATCTGGAACTGGAAGGTGTGGACACCTTCATCTACCTGAGCTCGCAGCTGACCAAAGACAACAATGTAAGCGAAGAAATGAAAAGAAGAATAGTGCTTGCCAATAAGTGCTATTATGGCTTGAGAAAACAGACGGCCCCAAGAATACCCAGAAAATTAAAATTGGCATATATAAAACACTAATCAGGCCAGACAAACCAAGAAGACCAATTAGAAATAGTAGTGAAACAGAATCAATTAAAGCAGGTAGCAGAATACGTATACCTAGGACAGATAATAAAGCTGAACAGGGACAATCAAACAGAAGAAATAAAAAGAAGAACTAGACTAGCATGGGCCTCATTTGGTAAACTGTCATATATTCTAAAAAATAAAAAGTTCCCTCAATATATGCGAACGAAAGTATTCAACCAGTGCATTTTACCAGTTATCACATATGGCTCACAAACATGGACTTTTACAAAGAAGAAACATCGACAGCATATCCAAAACACAAAGAGCAATGGAAAGACAGATGCTGGGTATCGGTCTTAAAGACAGGAAAAGAAACTCATGGATCAGAGAAAAAACAAAGGTGAACGATGTATCAAGACAGGTTGCAAAACTTAAATGGAACTTGGCCGTCACACTCTCCGGCAAAAAGATTAAAAGATGGAATAAGCGAATTCTACACTGGAGACCATGGGAAAAAAAAAGAAAAATAGGAAAACTACAGATGAGATGGACTGACGACCTTAAGGTAACGGCAGGAAAGGATTGGATAGATAGATCGTCGTCACTTACACAAAACGACCAAGAACTGCTTAGACGTTTCGAGAGAAAAATTCTAAAGAAAATATATGGAGGAGTCCAAGAACAGGGTTTGTGGCGTAGGCGCTACAACTTTGAATTATACAGAAGTTTTGGGGAAGCTGACGTAAAAATTTATTAAATTAGCACGCCTTTAATGGATAGGACATGTAATTAGGCGAGATGAGGATGCAACGATCAGAAAAATTTTTGACCGAAGAGGACCAGTGGAAGACGAGCCAGAGGAAGACCAAAACTTAGGTATCAAGATAACATATAAGATTATCTAATATCCATCGTAGTTAAAGCATGGAGAAGAGCTTCCAGAGACAGGGCGAATGAAAGATTGTTTTGAAGAAGGCTTTGGCTTATGGCGAGCTGTAATTTCACTGATGATGATGATGATTTATTCTCCTTCTCAAATAGATCGGGAATATTAATTAAAAAAATTGAAATACTTCTAAATCTCAATAAGAAAATCGTATTTTTCTACTTTTCTTGCTTATAACTTTAAAACGATTTAATTTGGAGCAACGTCGTAATAAAATAGAACAGCAATAATTAAATTTTCTACAAGATGTGACTGGTTAAAAATGTTTTAATTTATTATCCTTGCTGCAAAGTAACAATAAATATAAAAAGGGAGAAAACAAACCTATTGCAACTGTGCAATTTATCCACTTAAATTGCACTTAGGAACTTGATAATTCGCTTAGAAAATCTCCCTCCTCCTTAGTCCTAATCCCTTTTGGGTAGTGGTGACACCATCAGGCCTTTAAAGTTTTTTGACGATTTCCCTCCATTCTTCCCTGTCCTAGGCTAGTTGTTCTGCTTCATGTAACCCTTGGTTAATTAATATTTTTGTTTGATCTACTCAACTGCTTGTAGATCTTTTCCTAGGTCTCTTTCCTTCAACTCTACCCTCGACAATCAGTTTTTCCATCGTACCTGCTCTTCTAGCAATGTGTCCAAAATACTGTCATTATCTCTGTTGTATTTGTTTAAGCAATCTTTAAGTTGTTCTAATGTCGATACGTTAGTGCGATGATCAATCCAGAATATTCTCAATACGCGGCGGTATACCCACATTTTAAAAGCAACTGGTTTATTTTTATCCGCTTTCTTTACGGTCTACGTTTTGGATGCATATGTGGCTATGGGAAAAATGAGTGCCCTTACCAGACTTAGTTTTGTATATTATTATGCTAGAATTTTTCCAAATTGTTACCAGTTTTATCATAGCTGTTCTAACAATAATCAACCTTCTACTTATCTCTCTATCACATCCTCCGTCCTTAATTAGCCGCGATTAATAAAGTGTCATCAGCATATCTCAAGTTACTTATTTTTTGACCTCCTACTGATATTACACCCTTTCATCCGTATGGTACTTTTTGCATAATGTGTTCGCTGTAGGTATTAAATACAGTTGGCGAGATTATGCATCCCTGCCTGACACCTGCATTTGTTCTGAAAGTATCGGATTGGGTGTTGTTTATTTTTACTGTGCACTTATTATTTTTATATAGACTTCTAATTAGTTGAATTAACTGGTGGGGTGTTCCCATTTTTGCTAGTATGGAGCATAGCTGCTGCCGTTTGACCTTATCGAAGGCCTTTGTGAAATCCACAAAGCACATAAGCATATGAGTAATGAATTCACTAGTTTTTTTCGATTAGCTGTCTGACATTAAAGATGTGTTCTCTTGTACCTTCTCCTGGCTCGCTTGTTCTTCTGATATCTGAGGCAATAGAAAAGCTTTTAGTCTTTCATGTATTACATGAAGTAAAACCTTGCGCGCATGGGATATTAAGGTTACCGTTCTGTAGTTGCTGCAATCTAGCGGAGTCTCTTTTTTAAATATATGGGGATGAAAGTGGATGTTGTTCAGTCGTTGGGCCACTATTTGGTTTCCCAAGTCTTTTTGCAGATTACATGCATATTATTTACTCCAACATCTCCAGTCTCTTTAAAAACTACTGCTGTGATCTGGTCTGTGCCAGAAAATTTTCTGTTTCTTAACTTTTGAATTGCTTTTTCTACCTCTGACTTTAGAATGTCTGGTTCTCTCTCTGCAGTGAACTCGTCGTGATTTGCATTCTGGGGATCATCTGCATATAGACCTTGACAACATTTTTTCCATACCTGCGCAATCCCTTGCTCGTCATTTATAATATGTTGGTTTTGATCCAGTATTGTTTGCGTGATTGATTTAAATTCCTTGGATAGATATCGGACTTTGCTATATAGCTCATGGGATTCATACCGGTTTGCATGTCTCTCTAGTTCTTCGCATTCTTCATTTATATGTTCATTTTTATCAACCCTACATCCTCTTTTAATTTCTCTATTTAACCTTGCTAATTCGTTTATGTTGCTGTCGTTTTGATTTTTCTCTTGATGATCTTTTTTTCCGTTCTGGACTGTATATATATATATAATATATATATATATATATATATATATATTATATATATATTAATATATATATATATATTATATATATATATTATATATATATATATATAATTCTTTGGAGGATAACTTTCGGGAAAGCGTCAAAACAAGGATCAGCTAGAGATGGTATAAGCCAGTTTGGTGTAGAACTTTATTCTAAATGTGAAATTTTCGTGATATGTTGTCACCTTCATCAGCACCTAAATGGAAAACCTATTTTAGTACAAGTGGTGGAAATTAACATATAAAACCTACATTGAAAATGTTCAGTTGGTCCTAGAGGTGAAGAACACTGTCACAAACATGTTAAAAATATTAAAAAATACATTTAAAATTTTGAATAAAAACATTACAACACAACAGGGTATTATTTAAAATACAAACACAACAAAAATCTAAAAATTACAACCTACACAAAAACTGCAACTTCATGTTAAAGGTAGAAAAGAAGAATTATTCTTCTTTTTTGATGGCATATTTCTGACTTCTGTCAATATCCGGATGACATATGCAAGGAGGTTATAATTTTCACGTTAGAACCTCATGGATATGGAAAGAAAGAACCCCAGGAAACACAATCAACAGGGAAATGGAGTCTTTCTCAAGTACAGGTGGGCAATCTATGTATGTTATGATAAGTTCCCTACATTCTCCAGTTTGTTACATCTTGTCAAGTCCTGTTGAAGTAGAAATGAATAAATACAACTTAAGTTTTCAACATCTTTCTTACAGTTCATAGAAGAACTGCAGTTATGGATGTAGCACATTTCTATGAAGTTTCTCTTAAATTGGTTGTCAACCTCTTTAGTACTTGCACATTTTCATAGTTAGCAATGTGTCCAGTATTCTTAATATGTTGGCTAAAGGCTGTGCAGGTGGTTTCCTCACTACATCACTCTTGTGCAAAGCTAGTCTTTTTGAGAGTTTCTGGCTAGTTTGACCGACATACACTTCTGAACAGGAACCACATGGAATAGAATACACTACATTGAAGTTATCCAGTTTTTCTAACTCTTTCTGTCAGGTGAGTAAAGTATGTCCCTAATCTTTTGTACACTGAATTTGCTATCACTATGTTGAACTGTCTGAAAAGGTTTGTGATCTGTGGAGATAAACCTCTGATGTAAGGTAATCTCCCATAGAAAACTTCTACTGTTTCTCCTTCTAATGTTTGTCTTTGGTGTGTTCTAACTGTTGGCATATCTTGGAATAGCAATTTATTAAGAAGTATCTTAGGGTAGTGATTTTTTCTAAGAATCTCATACAATAATTTGATGTTCTTATTGTAGTTAGAAGGGTGACAAATTCCTTTTATTCTGTTTTTCAGACCTTTGATGATGTTAATCTTCTGTTCGTCTGGATGATACGAGTGAAAAGGCACATATCTACCTGAGAATGTTTTCTTTCTGTACCAATCCAACCTTACTGTGTTGTCCTCATGTCTGGTTACATGGGTGTCGAGGAATGGAACACTATTATTCTCTTCTGTTTCAACAGTGAATTGTAGGTGAGTGTTATATGAGTTGAAAATGTCAAGAGTGTAGTTAATTTTGTCTGCAGGGACTGCACATATGAGGTCGTCTACATATTGGTAAATGAAAGGGAACTGGAAATCAACTTTTTGAGTACAGTAGTGAAGTAGGGAGTTCATTACAATTTCTGCTAAAGTTGGGGATATAGCTCCACCCATGGGTGCTCCTTTTATTTGGACATAGAATTCATTTTGAAAAGTGAAGTATGTATTGTTGTATAAAAAGGTAATCAGTTTCAGGAACAAAACTTTGGGAATTGTACAGTTCTGTTCAATAAGATGGTAATTAGTTGTCAGAATAGAAACTACCAGTTCAAGAGGGATGTTGGTAAACAAGGAAGTAACATCAAAACTCACCAAGACATATCCTATAGGTAGTAAAAACCCATTAATCTTATTTGCAAATTCAAAAGAATCTTTAATTTTGTAGGTATTATGAGAAGAAAAAGAAGTGTCAATAATACCTGCCAGATATTTAGCCAAGGATTGAGTAGGGGCATTCTTACAGGCAATTATAGGACGTAGAGGGCACCCTTCTTTGTGAATTTTTGGAAGTCCATAGTATGTTGGGGTGGTACCGGTATAGTTGGTTAATTCTTTTTTTGTTTTGGTGGTAATATGTCCTTCTTCATGTAGTTGTTTTATTAGTAAGTTGGTGTTTCTTTCTACTGATGGAGTCAGATCTTTGGGGATTTTTTTATAGGAGTGTGGGTCATTGAGAAGTTCAAAAGATTTGGTGATGTAATCGTTTCTGTCCATTATGACTGTAGTGTTACCTTTGTCTGCTCTTGTTACTATAATATCAGGGTGTCTATCAGAAATTTTCTCGTTTTTGTTTCAATGGCCATGGATGGACTGATGTAATAACGGTTGGTTTTGATGTGGTTGGTAATGATATTCGTGATTTTTGAACGTTGCAAATTCTGTGAATCTGTAGGGAGTTTCTTAATGCAGTACTCAATGTCTGCTAGGTATGTGTACATGTCAATATCTTTCACTGAGACTGGTAGTGAAAATTTTTGACCTAGTGATAAAAAAGATTTTATGTCTTGAGGCAAAGTCACTTTGGATTGATTTACCAACCATGCGTTTTCATTTGTAGTTGTAAGTGAAGCTAAAGGGTCTTTAAGTTGGTTGAGTTTTGAAATGTTGCTTCTTTTTATACAGTTGAATATTCTTTTATATCTTTTGTCCTGTAGTCTCAGGAAATCAGACATCATGTTGTAAGGGAGTTTGCTATTAAGATACTCTATTGATTTATCTATGTTTGTCTGTAAATTTCTGATTTTTGTGTTAGTTTCATTAATGGTGATGTTTAGAATCCTCTTTGTTACAAGATTTCTTAAGTATGATATTTTTCTTGTATTTTTATTTTCTGTATTTTCAGGTATTGAGAGAATCCTTTCTGTACCCTGTTGTAAAAATCTAGGTATTATGTTGTTTCTCCTGCATTCGTACAGGAAGATGAGCCTGTTCTTTGCTGAAGCCATTTTTGTTAGTGATGACATGTAAGTTTTCGCATGTTTAACTCCAATATACCGTCAATGTTCTTTATCTGTTGTAGGAATCCCATTTTTGTAGTCAATTATTGTAAATAGAGTTTGTATAACGACGCTAAGAATACAATTCTTTGGAGGATAACTTTCGGGAAAGCGTCAAAACAAGGATCAGCTAGAGATGGTATAAGCCAGTTTGGTGTAGAACTTTATTCTAAATGTGAAATTTTCGGTGATATGTTGTCACCTTCATCAGCACCTAAATGGAAAACCTATTTTAGTACAAGTGGTGGAAATTAACATATAAAACCTACATTGAAAATGTTCAGTTGGTCCTAGAGGTGAAGAACACTGTCACAAACATGTTAAAAATATTAAAAAATACATTTAAAATTTTGAATAAAAACATTACAACACAACAGGGTATTATTTAAAATACAAACACAACAAAAATCTAAAAATTACAACCTACACAAAAACTGCAACTTCATGTTAAAGGTAGAAAAGAAGAATTATTCTTCTTTTTTGATGGCATATTTCTAACTTCTGTCAATATCCGGATGACATATGCAAGGAGGTTATAATTTTCACGTTAGAAACCTCATGGATATGGAAAGAAAGAACCCCAGGAAACACAATCAACAGGGAAATGGAGTCTTTTCTCAAGTACAGGTGGGCAATCTATGTATGTTATGATAAGTTCCCTACATTCTCCAGTTTGTTACATCTTGTCAAGTCCTGTTGAAGTAGAAATGAATAAATACAACTTAAGTTTTCAACATCTTTCTTACAGTTCATAGAAGAACTGCAGTTATGGATGTAGCACATTTCTATGAAGTTTCTCTTAAATTGGTTGTCAACCCTCTTTAGTACTTGCACATTTTCATAGTTAGCAATGTATCCAGTATTCTTAATATGTTGGCTAAAGGCTGTGCAGGTGGGTTTCCTCACTACATCACTCTTGTGCAAAGCTAGTCTTTTTGAGAGTTTCTGGCTAGTTTGACCGACATACACTTCTGAACAGGAACCACATGGAATAGAATACACTACATTGAAGTTATCCAGTTTTCTAACTCTTTCTGTCAGGTGAGTAAAGTATGTCCCTAATCTTTTGTACACTGAATTTGCTATCACTATGTTGAACTGTCTGAAAAGGTTTGTGATCTGTGGAGATAAACCTCTGATGTAAGGTAATCTCCCATAGAAAACTTCTACTGTTTCTCCTTCTAATGTTTGTCTTTGGTGTGTTCTAACTGTTGGCATATCTTGGAATAGCAATTTATTAAGAAGCATCTTAGGGTAGTGATTTTTTCTAAGAATCTCATACAATAATTTGATGTTCTTATTGTAGTTAGAAGAGTGACAAATTCCTTTTATTCTGTTTTTCAGACCTTTGATGATGTTAATCTTCTGTTCGTCTGGATGATACGTGACGATGAAGGTGACAACATATCACCGAAAATTTCACATTTAGAATAAAGTTCTACACCAAACTGGCTTATACCATCTCTAGCTGATCCTTGTTTGACGCTTTCCCGAAAGTTATCCTCCAAAGAATTGTATTCTTAGCGTCGTTATACAAACTCTATATATATATATATATAATATATATATATATATATAATATTATATATATATATATATAATATATATATATAAATATATATAAATAATATATATATATAATATATATATATATATATATATATACGGCATAAAGTGGAGTCCGCCCATGTTAAAATTCAGGTTTAAGTGAGCTCCGTGGTCAAGTGGACACCGATATACGGAGCTCACTTGACCATTCCCTAATATTGGTTCTGTCGATTCGTTAACATACAGCGGTTCATAATTTTTAAAAAATTTTGGAGCCCATAAATACCCCTGTATGATAAATGTATATCGTGTAGTTCACGTGTATATATTATAGGGGTCGTTCAGATCTTTTTCACTGTATATTTGAATAATTAGTTTATCGGTTTAAGTAAGCTCTGAGAGTTTGGCAACCGTGCGATTATAGCGTATATTTTCAAAGTTTACCCTGAACGGTTTATATGAGCTCCTTATTTTTATCTACTTTTTGTAGGAAGTGTAATGCCATACGCATTACACTATATAATCAAGGATATCTTATTACCGGGTATTACTACGTGCTAATAGGTACAAGGTACAGGTTATTTAAAAAACAGGTATATAGATACAAAAGGACTTGGGCTTATTATTTAATGGAATGGTCACTTGCATAGAAAATTTTATTTTCTCTGCATTTTTAAAAATGTTATTTTTTTACTTAATATAGTTTTATTAGTTCAATGTTGAAGTCTACGTTTTTTTAATTGTAGAAGTTTCGTACTATTTATATTTTTTTTACGTGACTTTGCCTTTGTACGTTTTATAGAAGCATCCCAATAATAAAAACTGTTTTTATTTCATCCAGTGTTCTGCGATATCTTGTATAAAGTTTTTTTATTATTTTAGTTTTGGTCTTATTTGTACTACATAATATGATATCTTGATAGAAGGTTATCTCAAAATAAATATGGTTAAGTGATATAGATATATATAATAGATATTTTTGTGTTAAAATGTGTAGTAGTGTACACAAAAAGAAATAATGGTTAATTTGTAGGGCGAAAGGACGTTCGCCTCATTTTTAGCTGACAAATATTATTTCTGACCTCAATTTACCTTTTAGTTTTAAACAATGATCTGTGAATAATCACGTGCAATACAAGCTACTTTCAAGGAATTTATAGATAGTCTACAGTTTAACGATTTCATGACATTATTGGAGGTTTAGTTTTGTGAAAGCGTTTGTGTTAGGGAAATTAAAGGAGCACATATGAGTTTTTCAGGCGTTTTGGCTGAAAATTGATTCATAGTTTATTTTTATTGGGCAATAATAGGTGTATCGTCTGTATATTAGAAGTCCTAGTATCTATAGGTATGGGTTAATCGTTTGTTTATACAATGTAAGTGTCTTTATTCTATCCCAGGCGAGACCGTTCTTCATCTGCTATTCTTACCACCGAGTGATGCGAAAAATATTCTATTGTGTAGGCATACACAGATAATTTTATCGTTTGTTATCTACGGGGATATCATATAGTTTTTCGAGAAATATCCTGTAATTTAAGGTGTGGTAAGCGGAATTTATATTGAAAAATACCACCCCTGATACCCGATATTTTTCGTACCCGTCTTTGCTGTCTTGAGTAAGATTTAGTATTTGTAAAGTACGCGATCTTCCCTATCTATAGCCACTTTCGTCTTATAATTTGAGTTTTTTTTCTAATATCGGTGAAATCATATCATCGTCTCTTGTGCAAAAGTATTTTAAATAGCTGACAAAACAAAGATATTGGCCAATAGTTTTTGTGGTCGTTGGAGTTTTTGATAGGTTTAAGCAGGTAACAACTTTGGCTCGTCTCTAGACTTTGCGTATCTGCATAATTTGAATACAGTTGCTCATCATCCGGATAAGCCATTGTAGTGTTTTGGTCCAGATTTCGTAATTAACTGTGTGTTCAGATCCTCAATGCCGGTAGTTGTATTATTTTTCATTTAATATGTAGATGGTGGATCCAATCAAGCTGACTGTTTTTGTCCTTTCTTATTTTAAGTTTTTCTTTGCTTCTTTTACGACAGAGATAGCAGATCTATATCTATAATAAGGTTTTCAGCGATCAGCTTAACACCAAATATCCTAGGTTAGGCCCTATATGTGTTTCCTGCACTAGAAATACGCCAGATTCATGTTTAGCGCATATGTCTGATAAGTTTAAGTCAAGTAAAGTTTCTTTATCTCTAGATATACCCTTAACATATATAGGCATATGTTATTAGAATAGTTGGTAGTAAAAAGAACAAATTTGACAAAATAAATAAGTTTGTGATATCGGTTGCAACTCATACATGTACAGATAGATAATAAGTAAGTATAGATAATAAGAAAATAAACAGCTAAAATAAGTGTAAAAAATTCCAACTACATACACCGGTGCCATTGTTTAAGTGATGGGTTTATCACAGATATCAAAGGTTACATTTTAATTCAAGGTTCCATTTACATATTTTCAACATGAAAAGACATGTTTATGCTTTTATTTTTTTAAATCTATTATTTTCTCTTTCTTGCAGCTATTTTAATGTTCTTTATTAATTGTCTTGTTTCTGCAGTAGGAATATATGTGTACCATGATAGGTTGTTGTTTTGTTTAATGTAATTACTCTTTGCTTTTGCCAATTGCTTTCTTACTTCCTCAGCGATTGGTCTTTTTTTTCTCATCAATAATCTCATCCTCTCTCGATATAGCTATTCTAAGATATTTAGATTTCACTATATGCTCATATCATTTGGTTTTTATCTCAAATTTGGACCTATGATGAAATTTTTATATCTTAAATCTAATGCTTTCATATTAAACTGGAATAAAATACTTAAATACTAGCCAAATTGACATTAATTTTATAGTTTCCATTTTATTAGTACTGATGGTACATGATTAGCATCTGTTGGTACTATATATCAATTTCAACACATGGAAGTGAGAGCAATCTCCTGTTAGTAATTCCAGTGTCAATTATGACAAAACCCTTGATTGGATATTATAGAGTATCCAATATTTCAATCAACGGTATTTCAGAGTGATTTTTTTAAAATTTTTATATATATTTGCAAAATGGAGAAGGAAGTTCAGTACAGAGCCGGTTAAACAGCTAATCTGTCAATTTAGAAGTAAGAACAAGTACCAACTTGATAAAAAGCACACCCATACACAAAAGGGATGATAAAATGTACTGCACAAACTGTAGTAGTATGAGTTACATATAAGCTATATATTAATAATTAGGATATACAGTATTTTTTCTACTACACCTGGATCGATTGAGTAAATAGGTGAACTATCAAACAGGAGACTATTAGTGTAGAATTAGAAAAACTTAAAAAATCGTTGATCAAATATTCTCTGTTAGGCAGTTAATGAGAAATGTTGGGAATACAGAAAAAACAATAAACCAGTTATTTATAGATTTTAAACAAACACATGATATAATTATAAGAATAAAACTATGAAATACCATGGCAGAACAAGGCTTACCTAAGAAATTAATTAATTTAACAAGGGTGAAGGACGAAAACTGGACAAAGTGCTTTAAAAAAGGCGAACGAATTAGCGTAACAGCTGTTTTAAAAACTAAACAATATGAGACGAATTGGGGATATTATATTACACAAACTAAACCGCTTGGATACGAAAAATATCAGGAAATAATGATACGACAGAAAAGACTAATGACTTTACAGCTAATTGCTACATAAATAATGCAAATAGATGATTTTGTATATAAGATTAATAATATATTATAAATTATACCTATATAGATACAAATAGTAAAATAAAATACAACTATTATACAATATAGTAAATACTTATTTAGATAAACGTAAAATGTTCCACTGAACGTTAACGATAAATGTTTCAAATAAAGGCTAAAACATGCTTTTCAATTCGCGGTAAAAGACTTAGTAGAGTTCAACACACAAGATAAATTCGTAACAAAATTGATATATCAGTACACGGTACAACAAATATGTAGGTTGTACTTTACCCCATTGGAATCATAGCATCCGCTATGGAAATTGGTATCTTCTTTGACATACAGCAACCACATGTGAAATTACGAAAGATTAATGTTAAATTAGGAAAACTCAATTAACCGTTGATCAAATATTCACTCTTATATACTTAATGAAAAATGTTGGGAATAAAAAAAACATCAAGCTATTTATTTATAAATTTTAAACAAACATTTAAATATGATATAATTATAAGATTCTGAATAAAATGTTATGGAAGAACTAGGCATACCTAAGGAAATTAACTGCCAACTTACTTTTAAATGTACAGTAGCCTCAAACAAGAAGATGCCATGTCACCAATCGTGTTTACCATTGTTTTGGAGAGCATCGCCCGGAAACTCTAATACCGAAAATCTCACAGTTTAATATCAAGGTCCTCACATTATACGGATTTTCGACGATGAGTTTAGTATAGTAGGGAGTATAATCATTATTAACAAAAAACATTAATACATTCAATAGGAAAAAGCGCAAAAAGGGTCTTCCAAATCAACGATGATAAAAAATATATGACATCATAAGAGAACTACAAAACAGAACAGGACATAATATTTCATTAGACCAGTACAACTTTGAAATGGTTCATCGGTCTAAATATTTAATATTTAAGAGCACTTTGAACAAAAACACTACAGAATAGGATAACAACAGAACACAAGCTGGCAGTTCCTACGTTTTAAGCAAAAAAATTAAATCCAAAATACATCCCGCAATACCAAAAATAAGAATCTACGTATGTAAGTGAAACACGGGCAATGAAAAACAAAATAAGAGCCGATTGAGCGTCGCAGAAAGAAGAATTCTTAGAGAAATATATGAATCTGTTATGAATAAGATTACAAACATTAACTTTGGCGTTGAGATTTAGTTTCTTGTACGACGTTGCAATCTTTATCTTTGACCTTGGCATTAGTTCCTGGTCGTAAAACACTTCTGGGGGATTTTTAGCAATCCTGATCTAATTAATACCTAAGTTTTACTTGCATTGTTTCATACATTCTGATTTTAGTAGTTCATATTAGACTTCTGGATTTAAAAGTGTTATGAGAGTTATATATGAGTTATATTAGTTTGCAACCTGAATTTTCCTTTTATCTCTTATTTGACAACGATATCGCGATATCTAAAACACTCCTATCTTTCAAAATTATACGTTACTCCTGTTACGTTACGTTACTCTTGTTATGTTATATCGTGTCTTTTGTATGTTAATGAATATTTAGTTGGTTTTCTCGTTACTGACTATTATACAGTTTTTTTTTTGCTGCTAATAGCATTATTGTATAGTATACTAATATTTTAATGTATATATTAAATCTGGATAGTGGATAGATATTCTTTACTTTCTCGGAGAAATTATATTCTAACTCACAAAAATCCTATTAAATTGCCAAAACCGCCCTTGCATGTTCTATTTACTTATGAGAGCCAGCAGCAATATCAGTATCATAATAATGCGTATAGTCCTGGACTGGCTAATCGTTGGATAATAGAAGCATGCATGTAGCAGTTTTCATGGTTTGATGCCTGCTTGCTGAAATCGGGGAGCAGATATATCAGAACCAAAGTAATGACTATAGTAATTGTTGCTTTACCGGCAAAATATTAAATACCAGAAGGTATAACGCTAGCAGTCTCACTGCAGCCTCGATGGAGAAGGCAAAGTGAGACAACTTTATTATTATTAACCAACAGTATATTTTCTAGTAAAATCATCATGATTTTACAGCAAGACAAATTTTCCAATGTTGGTAATCAAAACATCATGTAAGTACCACCAGGTTCCCTATGTTGGTATCCAACAAAATCCTTGTAATAACGATACAGGAAACAAAACTCCAGAGATATCAAATAAATTACCCAGATATCTAATAAAATACAGATTCTTGATTCCAATAGTTAAAAAATTAACCAACAGCCTACCCAAACAGATATAACGTCCATTTAACATGTAATCCGTTAACGGTCCAAGGTACAAAGCAGCTCCTAGCATAATGCTGATGATATAGATTTGATAAGAAACTAAAACATAGACGAAGTGAAAACCAAATACAAGCAAATACACAGAAGAGACCAATTAAATAAACCTAGATAAAACAACTAGATAAAAAGTCAACAACTACAATTTCAAAAGTATAGAAGACTTTAAATATATTGGATCAATAACCACAGTTTATAATACCGCCACTGGAGGAATAAAGAGCATAATATAAACTTTAGACCTATTTTAAGACCAAAGAAGACTTAAAACTTCAGCGGCATTTTGACTGACTGTACAACATTTTTTCCGATTTGTTCGGTCTTCCATCAACATAGGGTCAAATAGAATGTTCATTTTGCGGAGATCTGCTTGGATGTTATCTCTCCATCGCATTCTGGGACGTCCGAGTAGTCTTTTTGTCTGTGGGAATCTCCTCCCACACCAATTTTACAAGTCTTTCGTTATGCAATCTGTGCAAGTGCCCTGCCAATCTTAGTCGCTATGATTTAATTTCTTGGACTATATTGGCGTCGCTGTAGAGAGCTTTTAATTCGATATTAGTTCTGATCTTATACTGGTTTGTGGTGATGTCATGGTGAAGTTCAAAAATGTTTCAAAGTATTTTTCGTTCAAAGCGTCTGAGCTTTTCTTCGTTTGCTTTGGTCATGGTCCACGTTTCGCATTCGTATGTTAATACAGGTCTGACGATAGATTTATAGATTTTGATCTTTGATTTTCTTGTGAGATTTTTTGATTTTATGAGCTTATCCAGTGCAAATAGACGGCAGTTTGCAGATTGGATTCTGTCTTTTATTACGGTTACGGCCCCCAGATACTTAAAACGTTGTACTCTTTCGAAATTAAATTTGTTGACCGTCACATTTTGTCCTATTCTGTCTCTTCATGTCGTTCTATTTATAGACATATATTATATATTTCGTCTTATCTTCATTAATCTTCAGCCCTACTTCACTTGTTACTCCTTCCACCTTGTTGAAAATGTCTTTCGTGGATAGGATGGAGTCTCCAACGAGATCTATGTCATCTGCATATGCGAGGAACAGCTTGGGACCTTGAACCGATAGCAATTCTCTTTTTATTTCGGCCGACCTCATGGCTTTCTCTAATACAAGGTTAAAAAGTAGTGGAGATAACACATTACCCTGTTTAAGTTCACTGTTGATTTCAAAGCTGCCAGACAGTTTATTATTTACACGTACGCGTACTTTAGATATTTCAGAAGTTCTGCTGGTATCTAGTCCGTACCCGGCGCTTTGTGATTTTTCAGCTTATTTAAGGCCTTTTGGGTTTTTTGACGGGCATGTCCGCTGTGATATAGATCTCTTAGTTATGCTGTTCTTCCTGTATGATGTTTAGAAGGTCCCTAAAATACTTTTTCCATTCTTCTGTTACTTCTTTACCGTCGATTATCATACGGCCTTGGTTCTATGTCTTCTTTTCTCATGGGAAATTGTTTTATAGAATTCTCTGGAGCCTGGTTTGGGCTGGTCTCTCTCCATAGCTTCATATTTTTGTTGTTCATAGTTTCTTTTCTTTGTGCATATTATTTTTTCTTGGTTCTTTTCGGCAGTCGTCATATTCCTTTTTACTTTGGTCTGTTTGCAGTTGTATCTAAGTCTTCCTTACTGTTTGTCTTTTTCCAGCTGTTTCCGACATTCCTCGTCATATCATGGTTTTGCCCTCTTCTGCCTACTCCTTCCAAATATCTTGTCCGCTGTCTGGGTTATTATTTCGGCAGTCGCTTTCCATAGCTGTTCTATATCATTGTATTTTCTTTCAGAGTTCAAGGTTTGTTCAAGTTGTTCTCTATAGTTTTGTTGTTTCTCTGCATTGTGTATTTCGTCCATGTTCCATTGTGGGTTTATTGTTGTTTTATTGTATTTGTGGCTAGATATTCTGGATTTGACTTTTGCTCTGATTAAGTAATGATAATAATCTGTGTCTCCGTTTATTCCTCTAAGGATTCTTACGTCTATAATATTGTTACCAGGTTTGCTTATGAATGTCTTTATGCGGAAACATGGTTGACTTTATTAGCATAATATTAGCTGCTGCAGTTTCTGTGATTCTTAAGCCATTGTCCTTGGATACATTGTGTAGGCTGTGTTTACCTATTGTGGGATATAGGCTAGGCTCTTTGCCTATTTAGCATTAAAGTCCCCGCAGAGTATGCGCATATCATGTTTGGGCATCGTATCTATCTCTCTTTCTAGGGCATCGTAGAAGTCATCCTTTATATCTTCATCCTTCTCCTCCGTTGGTGCATGCCTCTCCCTTTATTCGTATGTAGCATATCCATTCATTTATAGGTTTAAAATTTAGTATGTTCTGTACTAGATTGTCTGTAATCACAAAGCCCGTTCCAAATTCATGTCTTCCGTTTTTGTTACCGCTGAAGAAGATGGTGGATTTACTTATTTTTATATTTCCATCGTCTGGCCATCTTATTTCTTGGACGGCTGTTATATCTATTCCTATGTTTTCCAGTTGTTCCACAATATTTATAGCAGCTCCAGATCTGTACCAACTCTGGGCATTCCAAGTTCCAATATTTATAGTCCTTTTACATTGCATTTGTCGGTTTTTGTGTTGATGTGTCCGATTCCGAGGCAAAGTTGCAGTTTTCATAACTAGTTTCTTTTTCCGAGTATGGGTAGTTAACCCACCGCTTAACCCTTCTATTTTATCCGGGCTTGAGACCGGCTGCAGTAAGATGATTTCCGAGCTACTAAATCCACTCGTTCCTCACCCTACCCCAGGCAGCAGCAAAAGAGTAGTGAATAAAAAATGAGAGAAGTGCGTTGTTGATAACATGTGCAATAATAGGAACGAATGGAAATGAAGAATCCGAAGAAGACAAAGAGGTTTTAAATTTATAAATCTACATAATTTTTAACAATATATATTTATTCGTCATTTCCAGAGCCAGTGTGCTAATTGTGCGTAAAATAAAACTTTTTAGGGTAAATCTGCTACAGCTCGGTGTGACTCAAATAATTCCAAAGCTAAAAACTATCGATGTTTGTATGAAAAGAAAATTTCATTTTTGAATGCTTAGAATAATGTAATGGTAAATTTATCACTACGAAACATACCGTGCGATGTCGCGGTGTCTACCCCGCGAATTTTATTAATCTCTTTTAAAAGAATATTGGCAAGTATACATAATCACATAATTGTGGACGGTATCCTGTACCTAAATACTAAGAAGGTTGTCGTTGTAATCTAAGAATAAGTTTTACCATTTACAGGAGAACCATGTTGGAGTTCTATTACCCAGGACTCCCACATGAAGAACATTTAGCTGATAGTTGTGCTCCTATCGCGCATCAGAGTGCTATAGGGGAAAGGGATAGTCTGGAGCATTCGAGCGCGGTGGAATAGTTTCTGTCTACACTGGAATTAATACACCTCGCTCCAATCAATTGTTACACCCGAATGTAATTTTAAGGGGTGAACAAGTTTCACAAACTGGGTTCAATTACTTTACAATTTTTTAATTTTTTGTGATAAACTGAAGTGATTGATTGTTGTTTTGAAAAAGTAAGCAATTTTTTTTATTTTTGTATTCTTATCATTATACAAATGTAAATGATATTGTAATATTTACAACATTTTTCATAATATATTCTGAAATGCGCTTTCTTTGACTGATAACGAACAGGAGTTTTAATAACTTCTTGTTATTAATTATGTAGGTATTAATATAATTATGTAGGTATTTAGATTTTTACCTTGTTCTTACTATAGTGCTAAAGCACAAATGTAGTCATAGTCTACTATATTTTTTACTTATATTTTATAGGGGTCATAGTTTTTAACTGTGTGATAGTTTCTTTTATTGTTTTAACTGTTATAAACATTGTTAAAATACTAACAGACTTTTTGTTAGTTTTGATTCTCACCGTGTAGTAGGCCAAGATATGGGTTACAAAAACCCAGACACTATCGAACAATTAGACGGTTGTAAATACATTGTTTTAAACAATAGTACATTGTTTACCGGGTAGGAAAAGCTTAACATTCCTGGACGACTGTGAAGATTGCTAAGTCGAGGCGCAAGCCGAGACTTAGCAACACAGAGTCCAGGAATGTGGCTTTTCCTACGAGGTAAACATACTATTTTTCCGCAAATCGTTTAAAATTCGACAGATATTGATTGATTAAAAAAAAAACGCAATAATTTTATTCCCAAATAAATGGTGCTTTGAAATTCCTAATAAAATTACTTGGGTTACTATGGAAACGTATTGATGTTTTTTTTTTTTTTTTTTTTTTTTTTTTTTTTTTTTTTTTTTAATGGCATAGACTGTTAGTCATTCAGCCAGACTCAACATGGTAAAAAAATAGTTGTCTGAGTTTATATTACTAAATATACAAAACAAAGAACAGGTAAACAGGGTCACTCTCTTCTCGCCTAGGGGCCCATCAAGGCATTTTTTTTTTTAAGACATACAACACTAGGCCACGGTAAGAGGGGAATTTGACAATTGGGTAAGAAACAAAGGTTACTTTATTAACTAATGCGTAATTATTTACATGGTTATTTTACTATCCTTTAAAAACATAACTAAGGAATCATACACTGGTCTCGAGTCTAGTGATAATAAGTACTGAAGGTTCCAAGGGGCTAATATATTGTATTTATGTAAGTTATTTATTAATCTTGCTGAAATTATAGTATTTCTGGGGCAACTGAAAAATATATGATCTAGGTTTCCTTCTTCTGTACAAAATTCACATCGATCATTATCTAAAACCTTGAGTTTAAATAAATGTTTGGGGTAACAAGCATGTCCAAATCTTAGTCTAATGATCGTGGTAACATATTTTCTAGGTACATTAAAAGACTTATACCAAGGTGTTTTAGGAATATCTGTTTGAAGAGAAGTGTATCTATTTGGGCTAACAATGGAATATTCCTTCCATATATTATCCCATCTTTGATATAATCTTATTTTTAAGAAAGCCAGAAAGTCGCAAGCCGTGATTTTATACGAAGTTTCTCTACCAGATAAAATACTTTTCTTTGCTAATTGGTCTACATGTTCATTATTTTCCAAACCTATATGTGCTTTAATCCAAACAAAGACCACATTTTTGCCCCTTGTTACTAACTTTTGTTTGATATTCTTAATTTTGTAAATATAAGGGCAACTGTACGTATTTGGCAATCCCGGTTTCCCAATAGAGGTCAAAACTGATAAAGAATCTGATAATATCACTATATGATCCGAGCTACTTTCTGTTGCATAAAGTAAGGCCTCATATATTGCAAGAGCTTCCGCTGTAAAAATAGAGGTCTGGGAGTTTAACTTAAATGTGTGTTCTATTTTTTCCAACGGGACAAAAAAAGCACATCCAGTGCCGTTTGATGATTTGGAAGCATCAGTATATATAACGACGGAGTTTTTGAATTCTGATAATATTGAGTGAATAATCTGTCTGTTTATGTGTATATTGTCACTATATTTTGGTACCATGATATCTGTATTTGCACAATATGTTGCATATGAAATGTTTTGAAGTGTATACGTAGCTTTATCTATCTCTTTTAATGCTTCCATATTATGTTGCAGAGCTTCGCAGACTAAAGGCGATTTCTTTTTTTCCCAGTATTTAGTAGACAAATCATAGCAATTCAAAGTCAAGATCTTTGTGTATAAGGATTGATTTTTTATATATGTCTTTACCAGAAATTTTTCGGACAGGAAGTTTCGTCTGATATTTAAAGGTGGTTCCAAGGCTTCCAAATACAAGGGTTGAATTGGTGTGGACTTCATAGCACCTAAACATATACGTAAAGCTGAATTGTGTATTACGTTAATTTTATTTAGCAATACATTACTGGCTGATCCATAAAATATGCTTCCGTAATCAAAAATGGAGCGGATATACGCTCTGTAGAATAATAAATTTACATCTACATCAGCACCCCACCACGTTTTATTAATCGATTTAAGGAAATTTATTCCCTTGTTGCATTTGTTTAACATATCCTCAATATGATCCTTCCAAGTCAAATGTTTGTCAAGTGTCATCCCTAAATATTTGACCTTACTTTTTAGTGGATATTGATGCTCTCCTAATTTAATTATTTGATCGTTAGGTTTATAATGTCTAGTAAAAATGCAAACCTGAGATTTATTGCAAGATAATTCAAAATTGTTTTTATGGAGCCATTTTTGAAGTAGCTGATAGATACTATCCAAGTTTTTAATTGCTGTTTGATATTCTTTGTGTTCTGTGTAAATGCAGAAATCATCTGCATATTGTATGAGGTTGAAGGGTATGTTATTTATTTTAATATTGTACAAGTCCGCTACGTACATATTAAACAGGATAGGGCTCAATACAGAACCCTGAGGTAATCCTTTGTTTACGATTCTGGGGCCTATGAGCATTTGTTCTTTTCTTAAATAAACTAATCAGTTTGAGTATACATTAACAATACTAGCGGCAAATTGGGCTGGAATTTGAAATATTCTTGTCATTTTTTCTTTAAGTGCTATTAAACACACAGAGTCATAAGCACCTTCTATATCAAGAAATAATGCTGGTAAGTAATTGTTTCGGGAATAATTGTTTTGAATGTCTACAACTAGGGTAGCCAATGCATCCAAAGTACCAAAACCTTTCCTAAATCCGTATTGTTCTTTGGGTAGAAGGTTCTGCTCTAGTAACCACCATTCTAACCTAGCCTTAATTATCCTCTCTAGAGTTTTTTGTACACAAGATAATAAAGATATGGGTCTGTAAGCTTCAACTAATTTTAGATTTTTCCCAGGTTTGGGTATAGGAATGACAATAATATGTTTGAAGGCTGAAATGTTAGAACCTTCTCTAATTATCTGATTAAAAATATTTAGAAGTAACTCTTTTGCATTATTTGGTAAATTCAGTAGCATAACATATTTGATTTCATCATAACCAGGAGAAGTGTTAGGACGATCACTAAGGGCACAGTCCAATTCTAGCATTGTAAATGGTTTTAAGAGAAAATGACTATGATTCGGATTGAATAACATCAAATCTTCGTGATTGTTCACATATGGTGGTGCAATTTTGTCCAAAAACTCTTCTGTCCACGAATCTTCCAGTGGTAATGGAGCATTGACCATTTTCCTGTTCATCCTTTTTGCTTGATTCCAAATCGAGGTAGGCGATGTTTGTTTATTTAATTTTGAGCACCAATCAACCCAGCTTTGTTTGGCTTTCGATTTCAATAATTTCTTAGCGTGAGCACTAGCTTGTTTACATTTAATAAAATTTTCAACTGATGGATCTTGCTTGTATTTTATTAATGCATTTTTCCTTTCTGCATCAATTAGATCACATTCTGCATCCCACCACGGTGAAGGAGTCCGTTTTTTTACACTTAAAGGGTTTATATTGGCAAATACATTGTGTGGAAGCTTTATTGATACAGTCTAATAAAGTATTATATTTTTCTTCAGCATTTGGGGTTATAGGTCCACTTTCATTTAACATATTCTCGATTATTTCAGCGTACATATCCCAATTGGCTTTCTTAATATTCCATTTACTTTTGGGGTATATGGTCTCATTAATAACTCTTGAGTATTCGAGTTCTATTTTTACAACAAAGTGATTTGATCCAAGTGTATCAGAATCTACAGTCCAAAATGTCTTAGCAAAAATGGAAGGGGAACAAACCGTAATATCAATCATAGAATCTGAATGTCCTGGATTTCCTTGACAAGTAGGTTGACCGTTATTCATCACAATAAAATCAAGATCCTGTAGGGTCTCTACAATTTGATCGCCAATATTATCATTTTTTGATGATCCCCAGAGCGCATTGTGGGCATTCATATCACCTCCAATAATGCAGGGGTGCTTCACTTGGGAAAATAAGTTTTTCCAATCTTCTATTCTGGTTTTGGTTTTTGGACATCTATACACAGAGAGAAAACTCAAGTGAGTATTATCGTAATTAATTTTAATACCACAGGCAAGCAGCTCTTTATTGAAGTTTTTATTTAATTTTAATATTTCAAAACGGATACCCGTTTTTACCAAAATAGCGACACCAGCAAAACCGTCTGCACGATCTTGACGAACAATATTATAACCTTTAAAATTATATACAACATTACTTTTGAACCAGGTTTCACTTAAAAGAACTATATCAACATCTTCTTTAGTAAGAAAATTGAGTAGGCTGTTTTTATTTGCAACAGCTGATCTAGCGTTCCATTGCATAATTTTAAGTTTAGTGTTTAAGGCCATAAATTTAAGTACTTTTAAAAATATCCTCGAGAACAGTATACAAACCCTTAGCTAACAAATTATTATCCAGTGTTTTTACATCCTCAACTGATTTGACATTTTTTATAAATTCAGAAAAAAAATTGACTAACGAAATAACTATCTTGTTTTTTTCACCATCTATTGAACTATTAGGTTTATTGGGATTGGGTGGTAGAGGTTGTAACGGACCAAATCTAAAAGGAAAGGTGGTAGAATCTGTAGGGGATTGTGAAACAGGAGTAGACACTTTCCTTTTTTTATGTGCATAATGTTCAGTATTAATCTTACTAGGTCCAGGATGAGCAAAGTTTGTTGATTTTTTCATATACGGTCTTGGAATGGTAGGATGAGATGACGTAATGTCATCAGATACATTAGGTAGTTTTGGAAAATTTTCTTCAAGGTTTGACAATAACGAAAATTTATTATTACTAACAAATCCGGAAAAAGATGACTCTTTATATCTTTTGGCTTCTAGAAAGGAGATTTTTTGATCTAGCATAATGTTTTTAATTTTTTTTTGTTCATCATAAACGGGACAACTTTTGGAGATCGAAATATGATCTTTACTTTTACAATGTATACAAAAAGTTTTTTTAGTGTCGCATATGTGACTATCATTTTTAATTTCTGCACATCGTATACAAAATTCTTGTGTGCCCTTGCATTGCTTAGAAATGTGACCAAATTTCAGACACTTGTAGCACTGTATTACCCTGCCTACAAATCTTTCTACTGGCAAATACACAAAATTAACTACGACATAAGTTGGCAAAACATTTCCTTCAAATGTAACTATAATATTTCGTCTGGGGACGTATTCTGTTTTACCGTCTTTATCTACCTTTCTATGCATTCTTTTAATGTCAGTAATTTTAACGGAAGAGTCTATATGTTTTTTTTAAATAATCAGTATCATACCTCGTATCTACATCGTGAATTATTCCCTTGATTTCCAAGAGATGGTTAGGGATATAGGCTTTTAAATTTTCATCCTTTAACTTATTATGTGTTACTAGATGATTTGCATCCAAAATTGATTTTAAAATAACTTTAACTCTATTTTTTCCTATAGATTTAATTTCCTTTAGATTTTTGATTTTCAGTTTTTGATGCAAAATTTCCCCCACAATCATTGGATGTAAACGAGAAATGTTCTGATTATTTAAATTCTCGATATATACGCAACAGCTATGAAAATCATAATTATTAGAAGAAATGTTATAAAGTTTTACTTCCCTTGTTTTGTCAGTTTTATCACCGGAACTCGCACCAATTTCCATGTCATGTTCTGGAGAACTTGTCGCAACACTTAAATCGCACATTTGCGTCTTATTGTTATTTTCCTCCCCCATTAGGGGAGGTAAATCACTTATTTTCACAAAAATTCCAAATATTTAACCGATATATTTACACAAAATTTAAATTATAAATATAAATATTGATTTTTAATCACCGCAAAAACTTATCTGCCGCTTAATGTGATTTTAAGGATCGTCTGTTTACTGTGAATGCTCGCAACGGAATGTATTGATGTTGAATTGTCAAACTTGACGCTTATAAATTTAATTGCTGGTGTTCTCGAAAGTAAAATGATAAGTGATGATGAAATTTCCATTCCTGGGACTCCTCCAGAGCTGGTTGAGGCAGTGAATACTGCTTCATTAGAATTATTGCCAAAGAAATCAAGAGAAAAGTACGAAAATGCATACAGACGTTTTATGGATTATCGCATAAGTAAAAATACGAGTTCTTTCTCAGAAAATGTTGTAATGGCATACTTCCTAGACCTTTGTTTAAAGATGAAATCTTCAACATTATGGGCCAATTATTCAATGCGGAAGTCAACCCTTGCACTTAAACACAATGTAGATATATCTACATACTCAAAACTTCGTTATTTATTGAAACGGCAAGCTCAAGGTTATAGGGCAAAGAAATCCAAGATTTTAACGAAGGAAGAAATTGAAAAATTTATCCAGGAAGCTCCAGATAAAGAAAATTTAATGATTATGGTAATTTACAAGGTTTTAATTTCTATTTAGATTATAGCTTTATTTATTTTTTAGGTGGCTGTAATATTTGGTATTTCTGGGGCTTGTAGAATGGATGAGTTAGTCCGAACGACTGTACACGATATAGAAGACTTAGAATCTAAGCTTTTAATCAGCATACCTGATTCGAAAACCAACAAACCAAGATCATTTCTAATTAATTAGATCTACTTGAATGTTTATCGAAAGTATGTTTCGTTAAGACCAGAAAATATGAGCAGTGACCGATTTTTCTTTAAATATCAAAGCGGAAAGGGTTGTAGACAAGTGGTAGGAATTCATCAATTTAGAAAAATGCCCAAAATAATTGCTACTTATTTGAACTTGGTAAATCCGACAGAATATACTGGTCACTGCTTTCGTCGGTCTTCTGCAACAATATTGGTTGACTCTGGTGCCGACATAACTAGTTTAAGAGGCATGGCGGATGGAAGTCATCAAACGTTGCTGAAGGATATATTGAAGAATCGCTTAACAATAAGGTTGAGGTGGCAAATAAAATTTTCACAGTACAAAATATTCAACAAAATGACACTTCCACCCTGCATGTTGTCCAAAATATTTCTCATAGTTCTAAGAGTGTTCCTCCAATGTTCAGTAATTGTACTAACTGTCAAATTACTGTAAATATAGCAAATTGATCTTAAAAATGTATTCAGCAATGACTTGATGTTTTTAAAATATAAATTAATTCCTTATAAGCAATGTGTTTTCTATCATTTATGTAGAACACTAACAACTGTACGGAAATATCATTTCCTTACAGTAAGGAAATAACATTTCCTTACAGTAAGGAAGTCCCGACTTTTTCTTCAAGAAATTTTGACAGGAATGTCAAAATTTCCTGGCGATTTTCGGAAAAAGACCTTTTATTAATACATTGTATTTTAACAAAGAGTGAGTGTGAGTGAGTCTTGTCCATAGAAAAAAGAGTGGCTTTCTTCAAAAGTGCAGATCGCAGGGTAATTATCGCCCACAAGTAGCGTCCACTTGGCAAAATAAATTCTATAAAACCCCATTTTTTTAAGGAGAGCTGTTCCACTTGCCAAACCACACAGACCTGTGTTCGAGTTCTAATTTATAGTGTTTTGCTGCATCCATCCTACATGGTAAAGTACAATACACCATATTTATTTTGTTGTATGCATAGTCTATACATCAAGTACTTTTACTTGCTATTGAATTATTTTATATTGTGTCGCGATTTGAACCTTTTAATTGAACTTTGTTTTACTTTCGTTTAAAAATTATAAACTTTTTTCATAGTTTGAGCTTTATACCGTTGTGTATTATACAAGTATTCTATTTCTTTTTATCGTAGTGAGTCATTATTCAGACAAAATATTTAAGTCTTATGGTAACTTGATTCTGTAATAAAATTCATGGCAGACGACAAGCGGTTTCATAATCACTAAACATATATTATATTTCTTTATGGGTTCATATGTTTTACAGTTATGGTATTATGTTCGGTCTTATTGTTTTATATACTTTGTCGCTTGTATAAGCTATCATTATCTTGCCGTTCTGTATTTTTCGTTTTCAAGCTTATTTTAATGATATAGACGTTAATCATTTAAAAGTAAATGAATATTTTTTTTGTCACTTGGTTTAAATATAGTTCTTATTGCTTATTTATTTTTATTCGTAATACCCAAGTCGAAAGGGAGAAACCAGCGAGACGAATTTTAGATTAAACATAAATTATACATGTCTCGTTTCTGATGATGGCCACCTATATTACATATATGTATATGTACAGAAAGCAACACTTATTTCAGTTCGTACAATTTGCAGTAATTTTTTTATTGTTATTTCGGGAATTTCACGTTAATACTCTGTTTCTGTTGTTCCGCTTATTTATTTGAGATATGTTACTTCTTTTTCTTTTTCACAATAAGCTATTCTGCTTGTTCATTGGCGGATTAATACCTTTATGGAAGGTTGTCACTTCATCTTTTGCGTGGTCGTCCGATACTTCTTTTGCCGATTGGTGACTTATCTCTTGCTATTTTGACGACACGAGTCTCCTCCATTTTGCTTATGTAGTTATTCCATTTTTTACTTCTATTTTGTGTCCATATATTTATACACTGTACGGTAAATTTTCTTTTAATGTTTTCACTTCTCTTTCGATTTCTCAGCGTATTTCCTGTAATTCTTCTCAGTACTTTCATCTCTGCCGTTTCCATTATTCTTTGCGTTGTGTCGGGTCTTGTTTCTGCTGATGCCATCAATTTCTATTTTACATCTGGTTGGTTCTTTGCTGACTACTATTGTTTTAGTTTTTTGAGATGAGATTGTCATATTAAATTCTTTTGCTCTTATATTAAATCCGTGGACCAGTCTTTGCAAACTATCTTCATTTTGGGCTATTAATGCATAACAGAGTATTTTGATTTCTTTGTTTTCCATTTTGTATCTTCGTATCTTCGTTTGTTAATGCTTTTCATGATATCATCCCCTTGTCTCGTTCCGCTGCCAATTTTTATAAGTTTTGTAAGTTGTCCATCTATTCTGACTTCCATTTTGTTCTTTTGATAGATGTTTTCGATAGTTTTTATAATATTTAGGGGAGCTACTCTATTATACATAATATGGATTACATATTTTAGTCTTACTCTATCAAGTGTCTGTATACAGTGTCTGTAGGTCAATCAGACACAGAAATGCTGATCTATTATACTCTAGTGATTTCTGAGCAATTTGCTCTATAGCGAATATTGCATCTGTACATGATCTTCCACTAAAAAAAATCCGGTTGTTTATCTGCTAAACTCATATTCTGATTTATTAGCAGTTGTAAAATTTTAGTTGTAAGTTTTAGTGAAGTATTTAACAAGTTTATACCACTGTAGTTTTCGGTTTGTTTTTATCTTCTTTTTTGACTAGTAGAATTAGTTCGCTCGTTCTCCATTCTTCCGGTATTTTATTTTGTTTTATAATTTTATTACGTAATGTTGGTAATTGTTCTGTCATTGCTGCTCCAAAATATTTCAGTACTAGTTTGGTATCTCGTCTTTACCTTCTGCTTTTCTATTTTTCAGATTTTCAAGTATTTTCCGAACTTCCTGTACATTTATATTAGGTTCTTTATTTGTGGTAATATCTGGTGTTTCCGGTTTCAGCGTCGTTTGATCTTCTCCTGCATATAGCCTTTTTAGGTAGTCAATTCACGTATCCTTTCTTTGTGTTTTAGTTCTTTTAGTTTCTTTAGTTTCTTCTTTCGGAAAACGTTCCTAGTGATCATTTTTTATTTTTCTGATAAGTACATGAGTTTCGTTTCTAATTATCTTGTAATTATGGTATGCCTATTGTATTTTGGTTGACGTGTATTTCAGGTAAGCTTTTTTATTTTCTTTACATTTTTCCTTCACTTCTCTGTACAAAACCATGGAGTTCTTCGCCTTGGCAAAGATTTATTTTTATTTATATTTCTTTCACCAAGAACTTTTTTGGCCGAGGCTAAGATATTAGACCTTATTTTTGCCCAGATTTCTTCGACTCCATCACTTTCTGTGATACATGTGTTTCTGCTTTTTTTTGGTTATTCTTTTTTGGAATAGGTATCTTGTGGAATCATCCTAAAAGCTTTCGACTTTTATCTTTGTAGTGTATTCTGGTATTTTGTTCAATCAATCAATCAAACACATATATGTGTTTTCATTCGGATTTTACACAATACCAATTTCTGATCGCTTCCTATTTCTGCTGATATTAGTGCTCTTACATTCAAGATTTATGAGGTCAATAATTCTCTATTCGACCGAATATAGCCCATCATAGATCTTTGTCCTCTACTGTTTTCAAAAGTGTATTTGTATTGTTCTTTTTGAAGGAAAAATGTATTATTAATATGTATCTCGTTTATGCTGCTGAGGTGCGTCAGAAGGTTTCCGTTTTAATTTCTGATATTTTCGTTATATCGCTGTTTTATTCCTGGAACTATATCATTGCCAACACAACAAATGATGAATATATAATGATATATAATGTCGGTTAATAATTTATGTTTAACTACATTAGCCAGATATTCATGAAATTCCTCCATGACTAAATTGATCGATATTTAAATATATTTCAAGTTCCAAAATGTAGCTGCTGTAAAATTTGAAAATCTACTACTAATATAATTATTGGCAACATCGCAGGAGTTAAGAAGTGTACGCAAAATGGTAAATACGGATCCCAAAAATGGTTTACCCTGCTGTGGAGTCCACTTACTCCTACATGTTGGTCGGAGTCTACATAAAGCGCTACTCAGATAATAATATACACGGTGTATATTCTACTGGAGTTAGTATAATACCGTTTTAGTACGGAGCCTACATTAACCGCTAGAAGTATATATATATATATATATATATATATATATATATATTATATATATAAATATGTCACAAGCACTAGAACTTCTCAAAAAAAATATTTTATTTTCAAAATTAAGTTACAATTTACAGAGATAATTACTACAACTAAATAAGAACTAATAATAATAATCGTGGGCTTCTTCCTTCCTTCTTTATAGCCTCTGGTCTTAGGAACTTGCTGACTCTAGATAGTCGGGGGGCTTCTATGACATTTCTCCTCCCTCCTTTGGTTCGGACTTCGTCCTCGAAGTCCTAGTAACTTCTGCAATTAATTCGTCCAGAATTTGAATTTGGGCAGGATGAAGTTTCGTGCCAAATAGAATTTGGGAAATTCTTTTTCGTTTTTTAATTATTAATATTGCTAAAAATGCTAAAACAGAGAAAAGTATAACAATTGAAGTGGTGCTCAGTCCCATGGAAAGTGGTGGTAAAACATCCATCGTTTCGAGGGGTTGAATTTGGCCATGAGTATTTGGAATCGTTAACTTCTCAATTTTTATCTGGTGTTCCGGAAGTAATTTTATGGGAACTATTTTTGGTACTGAAATATCTTCGGATGTTTTCTTGTTAAAGTAGACTCCCTCAATGACGATTGGTTCTTCTGTTGTTAGTATACTGGTTGATTTTACTTCGTATTGTTGAATTATTATTGTATGGATTATTCCAAGTAATATCACTTTGCTGGTTTCTTGGAAAAAGTTCTCTGTCGCTATGGTCTTGGTGCAATTATGGACATTTGGTATTGTACAATGGGATTGTACGTTTTTTGTACAAATTATGTGGTCACTTTCTCCAATGCAGTTTTCGAACCATTTGTTGTTAACATAGTAGGGTGTAGGTGGTAAAATCATGATGTGATCTTTGTTTGGGATCGGATAAATCTTAAAGGTGGTATAGGAAGTTTCGTGGAGAATAGGTATTTTAATTAATATGAGCATTGTTTTGGCGGTTACACAGACTAACATTTTGGATGCTTCGATTAGTTCATACGGATGTTCATCACTGACAAGAAGCGAATTTCTAGGATATATTTTAAGAAGATTTTCTTTTAAATTGTCTAATTCTTTTAACGTGAATAATTCGATATTTGGAATATTTAATTGAGATAAAGTTATGGTCCTAATTAGTTTCATTAAAAATTCGTTAATATTTTGAATGTTTACTATTTCATTATGCAAAATCAAATAACTATCAAAATCTGCAGAAAACTTACTAACTGCAGCTACAAGAGCAGCATTATCATTATTTATCTTTTCCAAGAGTTTATCGAATCTTGTATTAATTGATTGTCCATATGATATTTGATTGTTAAATTTTTTGATTATTTCATTTTGTTTATTTTCTATTGCAATAATATGTGTTTTTAATAGATCAAGGTCAGAGTCATCTGGGTTACCTGTTATATATTTGATAGCAGTTCCGAGAAAGTTAAAGAGTCCTCTTTTCTGTTTGCGAGTGATCTTATGCAAATCATCTTTTACTTGTTCGCGTATATGATTATATTGAGAATAAAGAAGTGAGAGAGGTGTTTTCTTAAAATGAGATTGGAATTGGTTTATTGGGCTAGTTTCTATTATATTCGATAAATTGTCTAGGGAAATATGAAGGAAGTGTCTATGGTAATGGGAGATTTCTTTTGATTTTCCTATCTCCTCAGCATAGTAGCCATTATTCTGAATCTCCTGAATCCTGAGTTGACGGCCCAGGGCGAGGATTTTCCTGTGAACAAGTTTGAGCTTGAGTATTTTTGTCTGTACATTTTCTTGTTCTTTTAACAAACTTAAGATGTGTACTTGTTGGGTTTTGTTTATCCGTTTTACCTAAAATCTTTGTTTTTTCTTGTCTATCTGGATGTATTATAGAATAGGGTGCTTGTAGTTTTGGTTTATGTTTCTTTTTTGAAACATACAAAGTTTTTGTGAGATCTATCTCGGGAATTTCTTCAGCGTTTTCGTTCTGTCTATCTAATATCTGCTGCCTTTTTTCTTTTTGTTTATTGTATAAATAATCGATAAAAGGTTGTAGTTCCTCTTTATGTCTTTGATTGTACGTTTCGTATACGGGAAGGTCAAAGTCAAAATGGATTTCTTCCGCATAAGGTCCATATAGGATTGAAAAGGGTGAGAAATTTGTAGAGCTGTGAATCGATTGATTATAGATAAGAATGGCATGTGTCAAAATGTCGTCTAATGAATCATTAGGATTTTGGGCACGTAAGGTCCTGAGTTTTTCGGTAAGTGTAGAATGGAATCGCTCTACGGGAGAGTTTGAAGACGAGTTATTAACTGTCGTAAAATGAATTTCAATTTTGTGGAGTTTTAAAAACTCTTTTATGACTGCTGAGTTAAATTCTGTGCCACCATCGCATACAACCTTCTTTGGATAGTTATGGTGTGTAAAGTAATGCCTAAGTTTATTCAGTATTGAAATAGATGTTTTATCGTTTAATTTATAACACTGTCCATATTTAGAAAATGAATCTATTATTGTTAAATATAATGTTTTGTTACAATGAAAAATGTCAATGTGTAAGATGTCAAATGGTTTTTGTCCAAGTAATGGCCCTAACTGTGGGAGTTTGTAAGGGTGCCTTTCATATTTGTTTTTTAAGCATATTTCACATTTATTTATAAAATTCGAGATCGTGGTTTGCATAGAAGGCCAATAGAAAGTTTGTTTTAGATGTTTATATGTTTCCACTATTCCATTATGGTTTTCTCTGTGATATTTTTCTACACATTCAACTTGTCGTTCTTCTTCTTCTATATCTTTTAGCAATTTATTGCAGAATATTGTCTTTACCGTTGATTTTATTTTCTCCTTAAAATAATTGCAAATAAAGGGTCTAAATTCATGAGGTATTGCAATGGCAAATTTTTGATTCGGTCTTAAGATACTTTGCAATGCATCTGCTATTTCTGCTTGCCAGTTGTCGGTGAGCGTTACAGTGTATCGATGTTTATTAAAAATCTTTTTGTATTGTAACTCAAATTTAGCACATTTAGTTTGAAATATAATTTGGTTTGACGATAGATTAATTGGTTCGGGTGATATTTCAATTCCTGTGATAGGGTGTTCGACAGCGGTGTGTTGTGTGTTGGTATTATTTTGCAAATTTTCAAATTCCTCAAGAAAATTTTCTGCGTCAAAAGCATCAATTGCATCTGGAGGTTCAGCGCATTCTGAGCTGGAGCTTAGAGCATTTATTTGAATTCTGCTGAGGGCATCGGCTACTTGGTTTTCTTTTCCTTTTTTATATCTAACTTCAAAATTGTAATCCTCTAACTTAAGTCGCCAGCGAGTTAATCTCGAAGTAGGGTCTTTAACTTTGTAGATCCAAACAAGAGGGTTGTGATCAGTTTCTACTATAAATTTCTGACTGTATACAGTACGACCAGGATAGCAATAGACGTGAACTGCACGTTAACCGTTGTAGGGCTGCAGAATTCATTTGTGGGTGTAAAGCAAAATAAACCCAAGCTGGTTATGTTGTGACGTAGGACATAATTCGGTATTTTGCTTTACACCCACAAATGAATTCTGCAGCCCTACAACGGTTAACGCGCAGTTCACGTCTATTGCTATCCTGGTCGTACTGTAAGTACATACGAAAATGTTTACATGAATCTAAGATTGCCAATAATTCTTTTTCTATTGTAGAGTAATTTTGTTCGGCAGAATTTAGGGTCCTCGAATAAAAGGCAATGGGATGGTTATTCTGAGATAGGACTGATCCTATTGCTATATTAGAAGCATCGGTAGTAAGTACGAATGGTTTTTCGAAATCAGGATATTGAAGAACAGGAGCATTAGTTAAGAGTTGTTTACATTTTTCGAAACACTCCAAATAATTTGGATTTTTAGGATCTATTACAGCACCTTTACGAGTGCATCTAGAAAATGGAGACGTAATCTTCGCGAAATTTGGAATAAATCGCCTATAGAATCCGATTAATCCTAGAAAGGACTTTATTTCCTTGACAGTTTTTGGTAATGGGTATTTTTGAATTGCTTCAATTTTGCAGGGATTGGGTTTTATACCTTCAGTGGTTACTACATGTCCTAGGAAAGCCACTTCTTTTGTAAGGAACTCAGACTTATCTAATTGAACTTTTAAATTATGTTTTCTAAAGGTATCGAATATAGTGGTAATGTGAACGAGATGTTCGTGTAGAGATTTAGAGAAAATGATAACATCGTCCATATAGACGAATACAAATTTGTGAATGTAAGGACGGAGAATATTGTCCATTAGCCTTTCAAAGGTTGCTGGACTGTTCTTTAAACCGAACGGCATACGTAAGAATTCAAAATGACCATGTGGCACTGAAAATGCCGTTTTTTGGACAGAATTAGGATGAATTTCGATTTGGTGATAGCCTTGAGCCAAGTCTAGTGTTGTAAAATATGTAGCCTTACCTAAATTATCTAAAATTTCGTCTATTTTCGGTAAAGGATATCTGTCATCTATAGTATTTTCGTTTAACTTTCTATAATCTATAACCATTCTAAATTTTTTCTTGCCTGAAGCATCAGACTTTTTCGGTACAACCCACACTGGGGCCGAATAGGGAGAAATTGATGGTCTAATAATGTTATCATCTAATAATTTTTGTACTTGTCGACTAATTTCTTCCTGCATCGCCTTAGGATGCCTATATCCCTTAACATAAATAGGATTTTCATCCTTTGTTTTTATTTCATGTTTCACTGCTGACGTGAAAGATAAACTCTTTTTCTCATCGTAAAATACATCTCTGTATTTTCTGCAAAGGTTAAGTATTTTATTTTTTTCTTCATTATTTAAATGTTGTGTACGAATATTAGATTCTACAAAGTGCGTTGGTCCGGTTGAAATTTCATACTCATCAAGTTTTTGAACTTGAATAGGTTCTAATAATTTTATCGGATAAGGGAGTGTCAAGTTATTAATGAAACCGTTTTTTGCTGTGTGTATGGATTCTGGTAATGTAAAATTTTGTAAGTCTACACGGGGTACTAGAATTTCACCGTCTAGAACGTTAACTGGAATTTTGTAATATAATGTCTCGAAATGAATTGTAATTCTGTAATTTGTTAAGGTTAATGTTTTAGTTTGATAATTTAGTATGGAGTTAAAACGTTCTAAATCATAATTTCCAAGTAGAATATCAAAATCTTTGCTCCAATTTGCGATTCGTGCATCAATGAGATCATTAATACCATATTCAGATAATAAAGGGGTTTTAATATTTTCGAAAAATTTTGTTGTACGATTCATAGAGGTTAATGTGAAAGGTTTTTTGTATATGTGGGATTGATTAAAATATTTTACAGCTTTCGGTGAGATTACAGTATCTGATCCTCCAGAATCTATAAGAACTTTAAGACGAGTCATAGGCGTTACAAAATAAGGTAGCCTGGGAGATTTTTGTAAATTATTCAAATTTATACAGGAGGTGGTTGTTCTTCGGGAGGTACTAGGGGAAAATCCTGATAGTTTTGGTCGAAATATTCTTCCGGTACTTGTTCGGAATCACAATTTTCAATGTTAACTTCGGAATTATGAATTTGATTTGCAGCAATATTGAAATGATGGCCATTAGTTGTAACGGTCATGGGTTGGTGATTTCTCGTGGAGGATGTTAGAACGCCACTCATAGGAGAATGTGTGTTTTGTTGAGTTTGGGGGTTCCTATATTTATTTATTCTATGTTGTACATTTTGTCGAAAATTTGGGGGTTGATTATTTCTAGATGAACTATTATTATACGATTGAGAAGCAAAATTAAAATTTGGTTGTGAAGTATTAAAATTTGTTTGATTATTTTGAAATGGTGGCCTGAAGTAATTTGACTGCATGGGCGAGAAGTTTGTGGGCCTATTATTATTATGATTATTGCGTGGAAACTGGTTTGGATTATGTGGCCTCTGTTTGAGCAAAGGTTTTCTAGTTTGTTGGCTTTTTAAAAAGTTCATATATTGTTGCTGGTTTTTATGATTATCATAAGCAATACACTTTTGAAGTGCTGCTTCAAGTGATTCTATTTCAAAATGAGACAAATATTCGCAGTATGGTTCATTTATACCCGAACAAAAAGTTTTTAAAGCAATGTTCTTAAAATATGGCGTTTTAAAATTTACAGTAGCAGGATTATCATTTAAAGTAATATGTTGAAGCAGATCATTTAAATTGGTGGAAATTCTTTGATGATACTGATCATAGGATTCGTTATGTTTTTGAACTGTTGTCGATAACTGAGTTACCAAAATGTCTTCTGACCTTCTATCTCCATATTTAGTTAACAAAGCAGGACGAATATCTGTCCAGCTTAATTTATTAGAATAATTCAAAAAATTTCTCGGATCTCCTTTTATACGAGATACAATGTGAGTATTAAGAATAAATAACTGAGGTTCTGTAAGTTCTTGGGTACCTAAGAATGTTAACAAGTTATCTACAGATTTAATAAAAGTAGAAAGATCTTCTTTAGACGAAAATTCTGGTAACGTGGAACACAGACTAGCAATATCGCTATTAGTAACAGGCATTTTGGAATTTTTCTTAGAAGATACGGATTTTTTATTACAAGAAATGGAAGTTCTTAAATTAGGAGTTGACGAGTTATTAACAATATTTAAATTCAAATTGTCAAATAATAAATTTAAATTTTCAACACTGTTTTGAGAAATATTGTTAAAAGTGCTCATAAAAATTAAGGAAAGAAAGGAAAAACTTACATAAGGATGATCACTGTTGATTTCCAATGCATTTCTTTCTTCTCCAAGGTTCGATCGGTCTCGTTAAACAACTAAAGTTGACCAGGAAACTGATATATGTTTCTGTACGATGTTGATCCTGTTCACGCAGCGCCAAATATGTCACAAGCACTTGAACTTCTCAAAAAAAATATTTTATTTTCAAAATTAAGTTACAATTTACAGAGATAATTACTACAACTAAATAAGAACTAATAATAATAATCGTGGGCTTCTTCCTTCCTTCTTTATAGCCTCTGGTCTTAGGAACTTGCTGACTCTAGATAGTCGGGGGGCTTCTATGACATTTCTATATATATATATATATTATATATATATATATATATATATATATATATATATATATATATTGTTATGATTGTTTATTTTGACTTTAATCTTAGTTTATTGAGCCAATAAAATAATTAATACAACTTATGTGTTATCAAATGTAAAATAAACTCCTTATATTACCTGTGTTCGATGGATTCAATGATTTTCTAGTTGTCCTTTATCGGGATAGAGAAAAAGGATAATAATAAAAGAAAATAAAATAAAAAAAAATTACGTTTCTTTATTTTATATGAACGAATAAAACAATTATCAGTTTCTGCCGTTATCTTATCAATCAGCATACAAGAAAATAAATGAAATTTTTGTAATAATAAGATTTTAAATCTACTTACATTTATATTAAGTGAAAACCAATTTTACTTAAATTTTTCTTTCCTTGAAACAAGAAACAACAAAACTTTAAAGTTTTGATTAGCCTAACAAAACCTCAGTTCTTAAATTTTAATGCTAATGACCATGATGTCAAACAGATACTTTACAGATATAAATTTCATTTATACAAAACATTTACAGCTTATTTTCTTATTGAGTTGTATGCTGGAAAATACCCAAAAATGTCCAGTCTCCTCAACGATGTGATCTCTCCTTATTTTGGCACCTCGGCTCCTTCCTAACGTCTCTGCAAACCTCCTGCACTAACCAAAAACACCTGATTCACTTTTCCAAAAAACTCAGCTGCTTATTTATGACACAAGGACTCTCTTTTGTCAACTTGATGCCGTAAAACTACTTTCACATATCTTCACAAAATGCCCACGGTAGATACAAGGACCTCTTTTAATCTTCTTGTTATTTCCTTCTGCAGAACTATTCAATTCTTTTCACAATGCCGGTATCCAACTCACGAACCACACCCTATCTTGAGACAAACGACTGTTTCCTTCGATGACCAAATTATCACTTACTTCTCCGGTTCTCCTGATCGGCTCACAAATTCCCATTCAAAAACGACCTTCCAATCAAAAGCCTAAATTGTGTTTACCATGATTTTGGAAAAGCCTAATTTCGGTTTCAGAGAAAAACTAAATAGCTTACTTTAAAATTGGTTTTGTCAATACACAATTTATACATATTTCAAAAGATTAGAATAAGAGCATTTAATACTCGATTATACAAACAATGAAAAGATTAACTTACAGGTAAAATGTCTTCTAATTCTAAACAAAGGTTTTTTGATAATTTTGTTGGAAACGGAAAAGGTCGTTTGACAAACAAATTTCTATTCTTATCTACACTAAATCTTATCTTAAATTACTATATACAATTTGTTTATACTGATATCTTAAAATTTTATTTCGATGGATCTTTTTATTTATTTTTCTTTGGTTGGGAAACAAGAAATATAACAATATATATAATGTGTATTTTCCGTAAAGAAAACGTTTCCTGAAACATGTATACTCTCCTTGTTAACTAGGTTTAACTGCTTATTTATTACTGTTTATAATTTTCGTGAATTTACCTAACAATTCCAAAACTTATTTAGGCCTCAAGCGCTTGATTCACATTGAAAATATGAGTAGCAACTTTAGGTGATTTTTCTTGTTCGAAATACAAACCTACTATTTCTATTTAAATCCTCTCTTGACGTGTATAGAACGTTTTTAATACAACAAAAGATAAAACTACGTTATACTTCGAGTTCAAGCGGATCAAAAGCTCTCTAAACGATATTCTAGTATTACAATGCCGTTGAAAATCACTATTTTAAAATATCTGTCACACAAACATGCAGCGACTTTAAATGGTTAAATTTCATTTCATTTATTTTTGAGTTTTTAATACATTCATATCAGTATATTGTTATGATTTGCAAATTTGGACCTGTTATATGTTTAATTGATTTAACATGATTTAATTTTGAAAAAACAGATAAATTTATTTTAAATAAAATTTGATCTCAGGGATCCTTTTATCGTTAATAACAATAAGTACCTTCAAAGTATTCTTTAAACAGTTGCCTTTGTGGAAAATGATTAAAGTCAGCCAATTTTGCAATTAATCAAAATCATATATTTTTTTTTATTAGAAAAAGATGTCGCATCCACCAAAAGGTGATTAGCGACGGAACAAATATAAAAAATAAAGTTAAACACCTACAGATTGTACAAAATGTTTATGGATATATAAGATAATTCACTATATTGTTACAGGAACAGTTTTGACCTAGAGCCTGTAGTAGAGCGTTTGGGATCTTGTAGCGCTGTCTTTCTTGGTCATATTTCTTGGTCATATTTACTAAAAATTGTTAAAAAATGTTCGACTGTTAATCGGACGTTACACTGATCACATAAAGGTGGATTTTTCTTTGTGAAAAGGTAGTACGTTAATCTGGTATGTCCTAGGTGTAAACGCGCAACCGCAATTTGTTCTCGTCTATTGCGCGACGATGGAAACCACTGTGACACATTATTTTTGATTTTATTTAGATTGGAATTAGTTTGAGACCACTCATTTTGCCACAAACACCACACTTTATTTTTAAAATAAGCTTCTAAGTCACTGGAAACACACTTGTCTATCGGCCTATCGTCTATATGACAAATCACTTGAAATTGCCTCTCGTGCAGTCCTGTTAGCTTCTTCATTTCCTGTTATTCCGGCGTGTGAGGGAACCCATAAAAATTGGACGCTTCTTCCATGTTCATAAGAAATAAAAATATCTGGAGAATATTTAGATAAAAGAAGCTGTAGCATAGGGAGGCGATGAAAAAATCCATCAATGTTCCATTGAAGTATCGAGTTGAATGTTGTTAACAGATTCGGAGTTAAATGATACTGAACAATTGTCTACGGAAGAGTCACTATCTAAGTCAAAAATCTCTTTCTCTAAATGATTGTGTAGTTTCTTTTGAAGTTTTGTAAACTTGCTTTGTAAAAGATGGAGTAAACCATCCACATCAGTTGTAAATTCTTTGACGACACTAATAGTGTCGGAGGAGCCTTGGACATTATCAATCAGTAAGGACAATTGGTGGTAATTTAAAACGAATGGTGGGATATGATTATCAATGAAATATTCAAGAGTTTCCCGTGCAGATGGGACTTTAGATAAGCGCGGTTTTTTTTGTTTAGAGGGTTTGGGTTTTGCAAATAGATTTTCTGATGAAATTACTGAGTCTGAAGGAGGCGTGACGATCTCACCAATACTGCGTTTTATGGAAGAACTTGCGTTTTCGTAATTGCTATTAGAGTTTTCACTTAGATGCTGTGGCTTTATTACATTTGGAAGTATTGGAGCAAACTCATTGGTAGTGACAGAACTCGAGCTTGAAGTTTTATTTGTAAGATTGGTTGAAATGGTTGTTTCAGAAAATTGTCTTGATGTATCAGTTTTATTAGCATTTTCTGCAGTTGTATCTAATGAAAAAGGAGCTGATATATTGGAGAATATTGCTTCCGAAGTTTGTGAAAACGGTATTGCCACTGAATGAGGTTGATTGAAAATGTTGTTATGAGTAGGAGCGTTAGTAATTTCTTTGTCATGAAGATTTGTAGGTGTAGGTGATATGCTCGGATTTGATAATGGATAACTTGATGACTGCTGGGTGTTTGGTACCTTGTGTAGCATACTTGTTGAAGCTGTTAGATTTGGTACCTCATTATTTGACTCAATATGAGTTGATTCCGTTACTGAACTATTATTGCATTGGGATGATATGTGTCCTGTATTTTTGCAAATAAAGCAGGTAAGTGTACCTTGTGACAAAAATATGCGGTAAGGTGTTTGATCGAAATTTATTAGAATAGAATCTGGAATTGGTGATGTTATAGGGCTTATATAAACTTGCCTCCGAAAGCTCAATATGTGACTATATTCGGGGAGAGTCGAGCTAATTTTCAGAAATGATATTGGGGAAATAAGCTTTAAACCGATATTCTGTAATTCTTCAACTAATATTTGATGAGGAATTGACGGGCAGACTCCAGACAAGACTAGTCTTTCTGCTGGATAGACAAGTCTTCGTGCTGTTACAACTTCGCCGAGTACTTCTATAGAGCCATATTGTGTCATGAAGTTATCTACTATGGTTTTGTTTGCCAAATACATGCAGATTCTATTATGAGATAATCTAGATGAAAAAATAATATTTTTTGGGTTGATGATTGTGCCCAAAGGAATGAGATAATCCTGCAGTTTAGCATTATCGATGCAACTAAATACAATTGCTTGGGTCTTACTCGGAAAAGAGTGTGAAGCGGCTGATGCATAACTGTTTGTGATATTCGAACGTTGATTTACTGGACTGGTTAGATCGGAAGGTGTGTTTACATTCTGTGAAGTCATTTTAAGCTGTGGCGGCGAAGGCCTTACTCCGACTCTGGTAAGTGAAAAACTAACCGCATGCTACTATAGGGTACTTATAACAGCTAACCTCACAATATGATTGTACGGTAGTATATATTTATTATTGACGTTTTCTTTTCACACTAATAAAATAATAATTACGTATAGATAACTTATGTATTAGTATCTAGTAGATAAACACTTTAATTTTAAAAAACTTTTCAATAAAACCGCTTGTTTTTATTAAAAACTAGGAGTACGATATCAGTACAACTTAACCATACCTTGCCAGGGTCGGTCCTAAAAAAATCATATATTATGTTAGTTAATTTCTATGATTACAACTACAAGTTCATTAAAATTCCTATACACATTATTAATAATTGTTTGGACTCGTATTTAAATAAAAGATCTCTTTCCTATGTTTCTTTTTAAATTAAATGAAAACAAAAATTTTCTTTCAAGAAATATTACTTTTATTATTTTTTTTTATCTGAATTAAAATATTGTATTTATTCTGAAATGAAATCACTGACCAAAATATTAAATACCAAATTAATTATGATCCAGTTATCATCGTAGTTGAAAGCCTTTGTTGATTATATGGCAAACTAACCTTTTATTTCCAACTTCCCACCTTTTATTCGTACTCTCAATTGCTCTACCCATGTTTGCTATCTCCTCTACTTTTCAACGTCTCTCGCACACATTATCGCAACAGTCTATCCAGAAGCTCCTGGACCATCTTCTAACTCACAGGAACCCAATTTCTTTCTAGTCGAAAGGATTTTTCACTTAATCCACTAGTACCAAATATACTATACACCTGTTTATTTATTACTGGGTCTACTTTCGTTGTCCACTGCTACCAATCCTTGGGGCACGTTCCATAGATACAAAACACCTTTCTCAATTATTATTTGACAAGAACTCTGCTAACTTTTACTGCAGGCTATACAACAGAAAACAAGTTGCTTCTTTCGACGTTCAAACCATAGTAACCTTCCTTTTCCCGGGCAAAACCTTCTCCTTTGCACCAATCGGACACACACATTCTATATACCATGCCTACCTTTCGACCAATCAAATTTTGTGACTTGTTAAAACAAGTTCAATGCTATGAGAATATCAAATAACCTTTGTATATTAAAATTTTACATAAATAAAATTTTTTATTTGTTTTCAAGTTTCTAGAGACAATACAGCTAACACTACTTCGGTTATTGTATACTTATTCCTGACCACAAAATTTTCTAATTCTTTGTCGAATTTCTTTGTAAACAAAAGACTCAAACCTTATATTCTAAAATTGCTATCTTTGGTATATAAGCATTAACCGTTTATGAGAATTCCTGTGTTTCCATATAATACCACTATATTATTATATAAATTAAATATACATTAAACCATTTAATATAATGTATATAAAACCGTTGATTGAATAACCCAAATTCATTGGGATATTGGAATATTCAATCAACGATAAAACATAAAATCTATAATATTAATATTAGATACAATAATTAATATTAACATCATCAGTCTTTCGAGTTGAACTAAGTCGATTGTCACTGTACCGAGCTTTTGATATCTTCTCTAACGTCTTTTTCAGGGTTTCCGGGGTATTAGTCCACTAAGCTCCCAGACACTACACTGAGTACAACTTTGCTTTTTCGTATGGAACTTCATGAGCTTCATGCTAAAATTTTAATAAACTCAAATAGCTTGATAGCTAAAGTAAGCCTCATAAATCGTTACATTTGGTCTTCAAATTTGATGCTTTTATGTTTGATATGAGAGACAATGTAATGCTTTTCAATTTTTCTGAATCTGATTCTAGCGAAGCTTCCTTGTAGGATCTAGTTAGGAACATTTTTAATACTCAAGTTCAAGTAAACTTTTGGCATTTGATCCTTTTGAGCTTTTTTCTTTCTTCTTTAAACAGCCCTTGACTATATACTTCTAAACGCAAATTTTTTCTTGGCGTTTCCATTTTAATTTAAATTTATCTCGCTATCTGGTGCCATTGTCTTCCCACCTTTTCTTTTACATCGTCCGGCTATCTTTTTCAAAGTAAACCCACACCTCTATTATGTAAGGTCTCCACTGTAGGATGCGTTCAATCCTCCTGGTATCATCTTGTCTTTCAACATCTCCTACCCAAGATAACTTCAATGAAGTAGCGCGGTGTATTACTCCTTTACTTTTGTTATTCCACCTATTTCTTCATTGTTGACTCGATTTTCAAAGTTATTCTCAGAATAAGTCGTCTCACTACACGCAATTTGTTGGCGGCTTGAAAAATCAACTTAATTTTCTCTAGACCGTATATCATCACTGAAAGAATGTAACAATTAAAAACTTTTGTTTTAAGATTAATTGAAGTATTAGTGTTCTATAGAGGTGAACCAAATATTATAAGGTCAAAATAAACGAAACCAATATATGATATCCCACCTAGAAGTCTGTTGATATATTTTCAAAATGTAAAGAGTACACCAAACAAGATAACTGAATTTCACTACAACTTACATATCTATATGTTTGATGTAGTTGGATAAATTTTTGTAAGAAATATATCCAACTGTTGCTATGTCACTGGTAGCAATTAACTTACACGTCTTAAAATCTACCGAGGTAAAAATATATTCAAAAGATATTTTTACCCATAGATTATCTCCGACTACTTCAAAAAATTTCCTTGTTAGACAAGAATTCAAAAGGTTGGTTTTACCTACCTCTGCATAGTCAGATATTGAAAATCGGAATTTTAAGTCAGTATAACATTGTATGTTTACAAAAATGATGTTGTATTAATCGCAGCTAACATACAGGATACAGTTTCTATAATACATTCGCTTAAAAGTTTGTCTAAAAGAGCAGGATTAAAGATAAACTTTGAGAAAACTAAACTTATGACAAATCTCGTAATGAGTGGAAATATAACTATTAACAATAATACAATACAATAAAGAGACACTCACAAATACCTGGAACACGAGATCAAAATAAGCAGAAAATCAAGCACATGAAATATAGAGGCGAATAGGCCTGATATGGGCAGCATTTGGCAAATTAAGCCATATTCTAAAAAGTTCAATTCCCATGTGTATCAAGCGAAAGGTGTATAACCAATGTGTTTTGCCTGTACAAACTTATGGAGCAGAGACTTTAACACTCACGCGAATAAACTTAGAGTTACACAACGAGCCATGGAACGTGCAATGCTGAACGTGAGCCTTCGAGACCACATAACAAACCAACAAATCAGGTAAAGATCAGGAGTTCAAAACGTCATCGAAAGAACAACGACGCTTAAGCGGGCCTGGGCAGGGCACTTAGCCAGAACACAAGATGGACGGTGGACAGGACGTATTATGAAATGGAGGCCCAGAAACTATAAAAGAACCCAAGGGCGACCACCGACTACATGGACCGATGATATAAAACGTGTAGCGGGAAACTGGCTACAAGCGGCCCAGTGTAGAGAACACTAAAAAGAACTGAGAGAATCCTCAGTTCTTTGTCTATGTCCAGCAGTGGAATATGTCCAGCAGTGGACATCTCAGCTAAGCTGGTCGCTTCTTGTTCAGAGTTTTTTAACTCTCGCATATTAGTTACTGTTTCACAGCTTATATTTACAAGCTGAACGCTCAGTCTTAATCAAGTATATTCCTATAGAATAAAACGTCCTTAGTTAAAGTGATAATTATTTGTAACATTTTAATCTGTATCAGTGCTAGTGGAGTGTGTCGCGGACTAGTGTATGGACAGTGATCGGCTGTTTTCAATAAATGAACTTGCGCTAAAACTTTAGCTAGATAATAATTTAGTTGTAGTAACATTCAATTATTAAATTACGCATTGTTTGAACTGCTTGTGTTCTCATTTGCGACGACAGTGGGTGGTTCTTCAAGTTGAAAGTAATTATATGACTTAGTACGCTCTAATTGGTAGGAAAATCGCCATCCTAATTTGTTGAACAAATATTCGTTTAATTCTACCAGTAGTCATTTTTACAGAAACTTCATCCAGGTAACATCGTTCACCTGAAATTATTATCTATAAACTTGATAATAGAGTTCTTCATACAGTTTTCAAGAATCACGTTATTGAACGGATTGAGTGTACACAAAATATTGAACAATTATTTTTATTAACACGCTTTTATAATGAACAAATGATAATTGGATCCACCCAAGATACCTCTCTGAATTATATAAAGTATTAAAGCAATCCCACTGATATTTTATCAGAGAAATATTCTAGAGCAGTGTTCACTTGTATGGTGACTTCGAAGCTTCCATAGCCAAACTTTGAAACGGAAAAGGCACATGACGAAGAATTTATTTATTTTTCGCATGGTATTTCAACACATTTATGAGGAAAAGAAGAACAAGGCTACAAATATAGGTAGACTGATTTATTCGTTGATTGATTTGGTATTGATTTCTCAGCTGTTTCTCTGATAAGAAATATCACGTTGTGATAGGATCTCCTGTTTCTGAATGCCCATTTTATACCTTGTACTTTTTTATGTTTAACCATAAACAACCATTTCACGCGTAGAAATCGGTGACATAAAAATACTCTGAATAGAGGGCTTACAAAACACCATTTTTTGCGACTTTTCTCGTCTTTTAAACATCGAATACCCGCCAGGTAACAATTTTAAGGCAAAGATCGACAAATGCGAATTCCATAGAAAGGAACTAACATATCTACACCACACTGTTACTTTCGCGGAAAAGAGAATCCCGATAAAACCGCCAGAATTGTAAAATATCCAATTCCCAACACGGAATGCGAAGTAAAAGGATTTTTAGGATTATTAGGCTACTGCAGACGATTTATAAAACAGTTGGACAGATTAAAACCACTAACAGAATGCTTCACAAAAGAGAGTAAGATTGAGTGTGTTTTAGAATTATTTTTTTAGCATCGATTTGATAAGACGTCCAATTTGCATTGTGGATTTTCTGGGACTGATAGATTTAAAACGTTGGTTTTTTCCAATGTTTTAGTAATAAAGGACTTAACTTGTGAACCAAAATTTATAAGAAAAAATGTTATACTTGATTGGAAATTCAAGATTTTGGCGAATTTAGAAGTTTAAGAAAATATTACAACAGCCGTTGTAGACTACAGTTCAAAGCAAAAAACATTATGTGGTGTGTGAAAACAGATAACTTGAAAGTAGGTCTTTTAGCCATATATAAGGAGGTAATTTTCATAACCACACATGTCCAAAAATATATTTTTTTAATAAGTGATGTTTCTAATTTGTCATTTTAAAATGCATTGCCTGTCATGTTTATTGCCGATCAAAAACCCACATTTCCAGTTGTAATATTAATTTAAAAGTAGGTGTTTAAAGCAAAACCCCACATCTGAGGTGTGACCGTTATAGCAAAACCCCACATTTTCTATTCAGCCATAGAGAAGTAAGTATTCCAATCACGTGACTTAAATACATGGTTTTGATTTGATTGTTAATGTTGACAGTACACAATCTAACAGGTTAGTTTCAGAGGAAAATTATAATTTAATGTTAGTTTGTGCCATGGATATAAACACAGATGGACTCAGTTATTTACATAAAATTGTCTAGTCAAAATTATTTGAATAGGTCACATTCTCAGCACCTTCAACTGTTGTCACGTTTTGTTTTAAAATTTTTTATTCGCGAGTCGCTGAAAACATTACTCCGTATTTTATACTCTACAGTTGCTATCAAACCAAAATAATAATTTATTGGTAAGATTAATATATTTAATTGTAATCAAAATATAAAGTGTGCACATAGTGTGCATTATCATTTAATAATAGCGTATAATAGATATCAATCAATTATTTTATATGTAGAAACACTGAAAACTATTTATAAATGGCAACGGTTGTTTACATTTCTCTGTCTTATGGATCTACGTCAAACTTCAAATGCTGTTCCATGTTTATTTACTTTTTACAGTAGATGAGGGAAAAGTTCTTTTTCGATATGTTGGCTGTATTTTGAGTGATATTTGTAAAAAGTGAAATAAAATAAACGAAATATTTACATCCCGATCTCTCATTTCATTTGTAAGTACATACAATTTACATTATTTAAGATGAGGAAATGAGGAAGCGTGTTTGTTTACATTTTAATAGGCGTACCATTGGGTTTATTCATGTTCATTAATGTATTGAATAAGATATAACTTCATGAAATTAGTAGACATTTTTAAATTGTAAGTAGACATCATCTGATTAAAAAAGATCTGTTTAGTACATTTTTAATTTAATATTTCTCATAGATGCAAATAAATTAGTGAAATGAATAAAACTCATTTATTTTTCTATGTAGGTTTCCAAATAATATTGACGATCGAACTATTTTGGTAGCAAATTTAGGAGAGAACATAAAGATATTTTATTGTAGCATTATTTTGATACCTATTAAAAATTAACTTGAATTAAACTATATTTTCATGTATTAATTTTAAAGCAAATAAAATTTTATTTTAATTTTTCTATAAAGACGTGATTTGTTAATAGTTAAACTCTCGTTTTTTTAAATTCTTTGAACGTGTTTTTATACATTATTACTATTTCCAAATTTTAAAATCTGAATAATTACCCGCGAGTAAAAATTCAAGCACGCTTATGCTCATTGCAGAAGCATCACATTCTATCGAAGCTTCAAAACATTGGGTGTTATGTCACCTCGGGGGAACAAATAGCGGTCTATTATCCTTCTATTGCCTCCGGGTGCTCTGTAGAGGGCTTCGAAAACATCAACGATAGCTCCTCTATTTAAGTCCATTTTCAGGGTATGGACTCGTAAATGTTTTCTTCTGGTATATCTTGCCTTTTTCAAGGCAAGATATTTCTTACATGACAAAGGTTAAGTCGAAATAAAAATACCAGGTTGCAGTAGAATAACATCTCAGCCACAGAGTATGCATATAGCTAAAACCAAGAGCAGAGCCCCGAGAGCACTAAGCTCTCGGAGAGCCCGTGAGGGACTGACTTGATTGACCTGAAAATCGCCTATTTTTATACTTTCTGAAGTAGCGATTAGGGATTTCCAGGTCAGGGAGGGGACAACGGGAAAAATAAGGGGCGGGGCGATGCGTCTCGAACGTGAACTAGTCGCGTCCGAGAACAGTTAAAGGTATCTTATTGCTGTGTCCATCTATGTTTATACGTCCATGGTTTGTGCTTAATTGAGTGAAATTATGAGTTTAAATGAAGGTCATTTAGATGGTGAATTAGTATTAGTTGGAAGAATAAGTTCTGGATCACGAAAAAGACAAAAGACAGTTACAAAGCGTCAACTTCTTAAGGAACAGAAATACGCTGCTCCTGCTGGTGGTTGTGTGTTTATAAGTTGCTTACATAAAGATAAAGCTTTTAAATGTTATGAAGTTCGGCCTAGTGATGCCGGTGCATTTCGGAAGACATTTTATTCGAAAACCAAAAAAATTTTTTAGGGCCAATTAGTTGGGAGGTTCATAATAGTAAAAAACGTTCAACGTCGGAGGTCCCGACAATATTTCTTAGACCAAGGTTTACAACAAGCAAAATCCAAACCAAAATCGACGAAGAGTTCGACGACTTGTATCAAAACTAAAAACTAACCAAGGACTAGGTGACAAAAGAGGAGGTGATAGAATAAGACAAAGATCACTAGTTAAGAAGGAGGCGATTCGCCAGTTTATTGGAAATTAAAAAGGTACTGAAAGTCACTACAACCGCAACAAATCAAAAAGAGTCTATTTAAGTAGTGATCTTTCAATACGAAAGCTTTACATGATTTATAATGCTAGAACAGAAAATCCCCAACTCCAAAGAGCAAACATGGCGCGGTTTAACCGAAGTAGCTTCTGCTCTTCTTAGTTTTCTTCAATGAGATGAAATTACAGATGTGACCCACCTGAGATTGTTTTATGATGGATGTACAGGTCAGAACAAAAACAATCATGTGCTTCATACTTTAATGTACTTTTTAGCAGCCCACGAAGGTACCTTGACATATATTACTATTAATTTTCCTATCAGGGCTATTCTTTTTTACCAGCCGATAGGGTTTTTGGAAGAGCCGAGAAATTGTTGCGGAAGGAACCTACTCTTATTGATAAAGAAGAGTATCTTGAAGAATATAAAAAAGTTGGAACTGTGTAGGTACTTGGAACAGATTGGTCTCTAAAGGATGTAAAGTCACTTGCTAATAATTATTTAAAACACTTACCTAAAATCAGTGACACAAAAATAATTTTCATTGAGAAAGTTGTGACAAAGAAAAAATTACAGGTATGGGTTAAAGGCAATGAATTCTATCGGTTTGAACCAGAGCTACACAAATACAGCTTTCTAAAGCATCACACGATTGTGTGTTGGACAGAAAAAATACTGGAAAATCCTCTTGAAGAAATTCATTTAGTTCATTCCGTAAGCGCAGCAAAAAAGAAGGATGTAAACGAACTCTTCAATATTCTTTTTGATGCAAACTGGCAAGACATTGAAAGCCTTCGTTGGTATAAAAACAGTATTGTTGCTCCAAATGTAGATGGACCTGAAGAAGAGGGGGAAGTTGTTTGTGACTGTTTAGAAGAAGATTGTGCCCATCACTTGTAATACCTAGACTATTATCTAAAGGTTTTACTCTACATGTTTCACTATAACATAAGGTTTCACTGTAATATTGTAAAAAAGGGGTAATTATTTTGTAATAAATAATTTTCATATTGTGAAGAACATATTTTTACTTTGGTTACTAGTTTGTCCAATACTGAGTCCAACCCTAGACAAAAATAAACAATCTTATGCTAAAATATAGTAAATTGATTTGATTAAAAACACCACATATCCAAACCTGTTATGTTCATAACCCCACATATGACATGTGTTTCATGCATAACCCCACATCTAACAACTTTTATATTATATTTTTAATTTGTTATACCACTTTCTACACAAGTAAGTAGTTTCCTTTGCTCATAAACCAATACTGAATTATAACTATATTACCTAAATATGTTTTGATGAAATAATGTAGATGAATCGGTTTTTTACTCTTCTGAAAAGATAGCCAATGTGGACTTGTGGGGTTATGAAAATTACCTCCTCATATGTTTATTTGCTATTTTTTACCGTCGTCATCTCTTAATTATGATACATCTATAATTGCTCAAATGACAATGTTTGTCATTTAAATGAGGCAATAATTACAATACACGCACATGTGATCAATCCTGCCCCTACGAAACATCTGTTATAAAGTGGGATCCATATGTCCGAATATCAAACCTGTCACACTTCGCTATTGACGTGATACAAATCTGACCCCAGGCTGTTCCTCCACCCCTCCTCAGCGTGTGACTTACGTGAGAAGGCATATAATCTGAAAGTTACTTTGGGTGCCCTGGGTAATGGGACACCCTCTGTTTTTATTGACTGTGGTTAAGCCACCTAACTGTAGGGGTAGCACACATATCGGCTTTTCTCCCTATTTATTTTACTGACTCTATAGAAGTTACTCTAACTTGACATCAGGACTGGTGCCCCTAAAAAGAAAAAGTGTGAAAAATTTAAAGCACCAAAAATCATGTCGGCCTATAAATTTGATACCTATATAGTGTGGAAACCACTTATGGAATAAAATTGGTTGTGTCCTTATTTTAGAAAATAATAAAAAACGTTAAGATACCTTAACTTTTAAATTTAAATGTACGCTTTTTAGACATAAATTTGAATGTACAGGGTGATCAATGCAAGCCTGGCATAGTGCATAATCTGTATTTTAAATGAAACACCCTGTATATTTTCATGTTTATAAAAGCTCCTTAACAACCCGATTTCAACGAACTATATCATTTGGGGTCTATTATGAATAATACAAGGTGAAATTTTAAAATTAGGTATTTTCTACAAGACAATGAATTCATAGAATACCCGAGGTAATTGATTGGATTGCACTAAAATAAATACACAACATGTTCTCCACCTTGTTGTTGGCGATAAACAGTCTCCTATAAAACTCGTTCCGAACTATGTTTAAAGTTTGAGGTGAAATATTCCGTATTTCTGTAGTTATCCTTACTTTTTGAGGTCTTCAATGATAGTTGATTGTGTTGCATATACTTTGTTCTCAAGATAACTCCACAAAAAAATCCAAAGGTGTAAGATCTGGTGACCTAGCTTGCCGCTCACTAGTTCCCTTCATCAAATCCACTTATTGAAGATCTCATTCAAGTAATTTCTCACCATTAAAGCATAATGGGGTGTTGCACCGTCCTGCTGGAACCAGACAGTTTCATGCGGTAGGGTCAAATCTATTGGATTGGAATATAAGTTAGCCAATTAAGGAAGAACATCGTCTCTTAGCATGCTTAAATATTTTTCCGCTGTCAAATTATCATCTATAAATATAGGACCAATAATATGATCTCCCATAATACCTGCCCAAACATTCAACTTTTCAGGATACTGAGTGTGTGTGTCTCACGCATTCAATGAGGAGTCTCCGCTGACCAATATCTACAGTTTTGTTAGTTTACCTCTCCGTTCAATCTAAATTTTGATTCATCAGAAAAAAGAATTGGAAAAAGAATTGTTCACTTCATCTTTAATGAAGTTCGATTTTCTTTTTAATGGTTTGACATATCTAAATTCTCTGAATTGTGCATAAATTTTAGACACAGTACCTTGTGAAATATTAGGCAAAGGAGGATACTTCTGATTAAATAAGTTTACTACTTCAACTTGACTTCTACAATTCTCCCCGTATAAGTGCGTGCAAGCATTCTTGACCACGGCGCAGTAGACGAAATTTGGTTTAGTCCCCACTTCCGCGCGAAACGCATTGTACTATGCAATGTATAATTCCACTTACAATAGAACCTTTCTGCCTTTACGTGAATTTGACTCCGCCTTCGCGCAGCTCTATGGTCAAGAGTGCTTGCACACACAAACAATTTTATTCCATAAGTGGTTTCCATACTGTATTTATTGTATGTTAAAGAAACTTTTAATCCTTAACAGCATAAATAAATAACAAAAACTCTTAATCTTATATTGACTTGCTGTATTTTTTATATAAAAAGAAGAATAATACGTTTAACAGTATTTCATTGATTGTAACAATCACTCTACACATTTTATTTTTATAACATACACATTTTGCCTGTAAACGAGTCATTTCACTCTATATACCATTCTTCAAAATAAATGCTTTAAATACTAATGAACCATCTATTACACCTCTTAAATAATTAAATGCTTCACACTATATTACACCAAAGAAATCCCTAACACTTTCCACGAGCCTATAAAAATAATATACTACCTCTAATTAACGACCACAAAGTCAGTTCCTGATTTCTGGCTCGGTACAACTCGTATGCCCTCGAGTATTGGTCCATTTTCAAACATGGAGCATGCATTGAGCGAATTCATTCTGTCAGTGCCCATTCGACTTTTCCTAGGGTTGTTTCCCGCTCGTTATAAACTTATACCTTTTCGCGCGCTATGATACGAGATTTATTAAAATGTTTTGGTTCATTTATTTGTAAATAAATAACCTGTGGTATATTATATAAATACGATACGGATTTAGTTATTTGGTAGTTTGTGTTTGTGTGACAAAAACAAAATGACATTGTGGAAAGTGGTTCTTGTGGTACTTTTTGGAGTTACGTACACTACAGCAGATAATTTGGGTAATTTGTTTTAAGAACTAATTATTTTTCATTTTTAATATGTGTTCAAATATTGTTATTTAATAGTATATTTCAGCGTTAATGAGAAAATTCCTACTTTTGATACATGGGAACATGACGCGTGAAAAGAAAAACAAAATATTTTCTACAACTGTTTATTGTTTTATATATAAGTTAAATATTATTTTGTATAGGACAAAACCACAATTCATTGTAATGAAAATTACACATTAAATATTTGTTTCGACGTTTCGATTACCAATTCGGAAATCGTTTTCAAAAAAATTTTAAAAGAAAAATTAATAATGATTTTAACCTGTTAATGTTTAAAAATTGGCGCTGAGTGGTAATATGACAGTTGACTTACTTGGCCTTGATCTTGTAAGCATCAGCCATATTTTTAGTGAAATTCTAAGGTCTTTTGTTTTTTTGGATTGTTATCAAATTCTGACCTTTCTGTGCTTATGTTAATTGGGCCTCGTATTAACTCGATAATGTTGATATATTCTTATTTGTAAATGAAAATGTGCAGTAAACACATTCTATTAATGTGTTTACTGCACATTTTCTTTATCTAATCTCCAGCAAATAAAAATGAAATGCGTCATACGCATGACCACTAAATAACTGTCGTTATTACTTTTACCAAGAAGCGTATCAACTATTTAATTTAGCGTATGGCATACAATAAGAACACCTAATTTATTTCCATCTTTATAGTTTTTCTTTCGATTCTGTCAATGTATTAACTTCTCTACTTACCCTCATATTATATTTGAATACGTTTCTGCTTTTGTTCAGTTTCTAGTAATTTTTTTTGTCTCTGTTGGATTGCTTAATTCTTGAAGTTATTTGTTCATATTTTCTCTCTTCTTTTTGCGATGCATTTTCTTTTTATTTCTTCGTAGTTATTTATATTCCTCCTCTGCTTTTCGGGATTTGTGCCCCTGTTGTATCAGTAAATATGATCTGTTTTTTCTTTCTGTTATAATTTAACATTCTTCGCCAAATCAATCATTTGTTATTCTCGTTTATCTTCCGTACCTAGTAATTCTTCAGCGGTTTTTTTCATGGTGTTTCTACATCCTTCCCACTCTTCATTTATGTTTTCATGTTATAATTCGTTTTCTAATTCGATCTTTATATTTTATTTATATTCTCTCTTTTTTTTCGTATATTTGACAACTTCTACATTGTTGTTCGTTAAAATTGTGGCCCTTATTTTACTTTCGACTAATCTATCATTTAAATCAGATTTAAATTTTTTTATTTTGTTGGGCTGCAACTGCATAATATAGAAATATTCCAGGCTTGCTTGTAGAGTGTAGGTAAAAGCTTATGGTCGGTATGAACCTTACGTGAGATAGAGTAAAAAACACCTGTTTAAAAAGAGAGAGGTATATTAGGTCCAACCTTTATATCGTCGAAAATGCATTAGTGGAAATAATAAAAGAGAGGAAGTTCAACGTTGCCAAACTTATTGGTGTTATTTGACTTGTTCTTGTCTTTGACTTGTCTTTTTAGCATTTAAACAATCTTCTAAGATGATCAAATTTGGGCGAATTGATTTAAACGGCAGTTTACTGTTTTTTATTGGAAATATGCCACAATTTTACAGTTTAATTTAACATTTTGATTTCCACTTCGGAAATCGTTTTATATAAATAAAATTTATTGTGTCGTATTTTAAGTAAGATTTCCGAATTGGAAATCTAAACATCAAAATAAGCTTATTTTAAAGTCACATTGTGCCTTATTCCCAATAAAAATAATAAACTGCATTATGACGCCACAATAAAAAAGCTTCATACAAAATTATTTGGCAACATCGCGTAGTCAAAGTAAGGACACTTTAATTCTATTACTGTGGTAACGAACAAAACAGAACTAGTTTGGTATTCTATACATATTGCATGGGTTAGTGGGTTATTCTTTCATAAAGCATAATAACTAAAGACATTTACCCTAGTAAATCATTAGGAAGCAATAGATCTATTATATAAAATTGAAACGGGACGAAAAATTACGTCTTTTAATTAAAAATAATAATAAATTAAAATAATTTGTTATTTTTCAAATAATATCTTTAAAACCATATTTTCGTTAGATTTTTTGGAGATAGTGGGTGTGAAAATAAAAAGCAGTTCTATAAAAATGGTAAACCCTGAAGATCACGGAGAGATGAAGTGAACGAGGCCATGGAAAGACGAGACCTTAGAGATGGAGAATGGCAGAACAGAAATGACGGGCGACGTTGGCTGAAAGAAGGATGGCGGCGACAGCTGTAAAAATCCTTATATAGATAGATAGATAGATAGTTTTGAAGGGCAATATCACCACGCAACTGATCGCCAATTTTTTTAATCAATTCAATGTTTTAATCCAAATATGTAATAAGGCAACGCTGCCGCTGGTTTTTACGTATAAGCTGGATAGGAAATAATCATCTGGCATTCACTAATGGGCGTGCATGAGGAATGTGGAGGGGAGACTAAGGAGAAATATGATTTTTATCTTTGTCTATTCGCTGATAATATGATTTCATATCTCTGTTGGATATCCTGTTAAATTCTACTATACCGATCTAAAACTTTTACCTACACTGTATATCTGGGATCTGTTAAAGTATTTGTTTTTCTATTTTTAATGTATTATTCATGTAAATTATATCGTAACATTTAATGATCTTAAAATTTGCATTCATCTCCCAGATAAAAAATGTTGCATTCACAAGGTATTTTATAAATACGGTTTTTTGATCGATCTTGTGTATTCATGGATTTGATCTTGGAAAAAGTAGATCTCGTGTGTTGATTGTTTTAAATGTTGGAACGTCGTATTTATTTCCGATCATTTTAATTGTTGTAATAAACCTTTTATATATGGTATTGTAATTATCTTTAAATCTCTTCTTGTGAACATTTCTGGATAGATTTAGGTGTTTCGTTGTTTCCTTTCTTCAATTTTGTGGAATTCCCCATAGCCTAAGGAAATAAGCTTTTTTTCGTGACACTTGGCCGTGCAGGAAAACGGCAGGTTCAGTATTTTATAACTGTTAATTACTTTTTGAAAATATACGTGGTGCCTTTATATTAAATATAATTTTGGGTTCTGTGGTGCTTAAAATATGACAAAACTTTCAAATTATTCGGTCAAATAGTTTAAAAGTTATTTAATTTGTTTATCCCAAATTAAAGTTTTTTGCAACAAGTCAGTAAATTATTTAGTTATAGTAATTATGCGGGAAGCTTCTGAAAGAAGATTTATTCTGTTAATATTATTAAAAAAAAAATAAAGAGAAATAATTTTTGATATTGCAAAAACATGTCGATATTTTGTTTATAATTTTCTGCAAGAAAATTATTTTTTCTTGTTTAGAAAGCCTCCACTTTTTTTCAAAATTTTAAAGGAAAAAAAAGTTGACCTAGGGCAATTTGGAACAAAATTATTCGCATTTTTTAATTGATAGAAGCTTTGTTTATAACAAATAAGAGATCTTATTAGAATCATCTGAAAGAACATGATTTAAAAAATTTTTCTACTCTCTTACTAGTAAATTGTATATTACCTACTATTTGGATGCTAAGTAAATGCATCATAATAGATACTGATACGTAATGACTAGCACGTAATAAAAAAAATTACGCTTCAGTTTTATAAAAATGTGTAATATCACATAAGCCTCGTAAGTTAGTTGGTCGAGTTACCATGGAAACGAATTAACAGACGTTATTTTAACAGATTAAAAATTATTAATCTGTCAGTGTAAATATAGTGGTAATTTAATTTTTATTTTTATAAACGAAAATAATCGTAGAAAAAGTATAGTACACAACTTGAGTTGTAAGCTTATTACATGCTTGTAAAATTACTGCGCGAGCCGCTACGCGGCTTGCGCGCAACATTTTTACTTGCATGTAATAAGCTTCTTACAACTCTCGTTATGTAATATACTACAATATGCAAATTTCGAACAAGATTGTACTTTATGGAATCGTTCACAAAGCTTAAAAAATGTGGTGCTCAAAATCGGCCAGCTTTAAAACTGGTGAGAGCCGTGGAAGGGAAAGAATCTGTAAACTGTATCTCTGGTTCTTGTTTATTGATTTCGACGTTTATTTTTTTAATTTGTATGTATTTTTTCCGTTTATTACGAATATATATTATTTAAATAATTAAATTGTTAAATCAACTATCCAATTTGTTTAAACAATTTTTTTTCAGTTTTTTTTAGTAATATTTGAGGCAGTTTTATTGTAAGACATAAATCTTTATAAATAATACATACTTGAAATCGTAGGCTTCCACGGCCAGGGTCAGAATTATAGTTTATTCGTCTTCCGGGTTTGGACCGTGTCATTTGTGAGTGACCCAAAAGGGGGTTCATCTCGACGTTTCGCTACAATTGTATGTAGCTTCTTCAGGAGAACAAAGAAAAAGAAATCAAAAGACAGGAAGATGGGTAGTTAGCAACGGTAAGATTGCCAAGTTTTTCTCTAAGGTTGTCAGGTTCAGAAATCGAAATGGCCCGATGGATGAGAGAGTTGATTACAGAATTCTTTTGGGCAGGATGGTGGTGTGATGAAGCATGTAGGTAACGATTCGTGTGAGTCTTTTTTCTATAAACAGAGTGACCCAATCGGCCATGGGGCTTGGATGTGACTAACACATCGAGAAAGGGAAGGGACCGATTATTTTCTACTTCCATTGTGAATTTTATACTTGGATGTTGTCTGCAAAAAACCCTTGTCGCCAACGGTTACTTCAAGTCCACAATTCAAAATATTACACACTGATATCTACATCCCCCTTTACATCCTAGGACGACAAATTCAGAATCTTCGGGTAATACTCCTGTGGCTTTTCTTCCGTATATTCGAAGTGTCACTGATAGGATTGGCAAAATTCTTCGCAAAGAAGGTATCAGGATTACTTTTCGACCACCCAAGAAAATCTCACGTTAATCTCTCAAGTTAATTAGATCTAGCCCAAGTACTTTCGCTTAAAATAGCATCTTCAGGGGCATTTCGTCAAATATAAACTATCCGTCAAGCGTAGAATGTGGAAACATTAATAATGACATAAAATTGTACAAAACACTACACTAAAACGAGGACAAACAGTTTAAAATTACTTAAAAGATTCTACGCTATATTCTTTGTCAGTATCTGGAGGGATAATCTTATTATCCCTTCAGAGGAAGGATTATCCCTCCAGATACAGACAGAAGAATGTAGCGTAGAATCTTTTAAGTAATTTTAAATTGTTTGTCCTCGTTTTAGTGTAGTGTTTTGTACAATTTTATGTCACTATTAATGTTTCCACATTCTACGCTCGCCGGATAGTTTATATTTGACGAAATGCCCTGAAGATGCTATTTTAAGCGAAAGTACTTGGGCTAGATTTATTTAACTTGTGCTCGATAATAGCCTTATTTTTCAAAGTTTAAAAAAATATATCCCGTTCAATTATTTCTACGTACTACTTTAAAAAAATCTCAATTAAAATTTTGAGATTTTTCTCAACGGAAAAATTATATGCATCGAAAATTTTCCAAACCTATTTATTTATTTATTATTATTAATTTACTTAACGGTTTTTATACAAATTATAAAAAACTGTTTTTTTTATTACTTTTTTTAAATAATTTGATTTATTCTATGACGAAACAACTTCTTGTGTTGTTTTCGTATCGGCAATTAAAAATGTCGATATTAAAGTAAAGGGTTTTTACCCATGCATGTGGCTTCAAACATGTAAACCTAGAATAACACTAATGTTGAAATAATCATTTCGAAAAAATATTCTGTGATATAAAATCCACAAGGAAAATAATTCCTGTAGCTGGCTGTATACCACGTATCACAAAAAAAGAGGTTAGTCTTCGTAAGTGGGTATATTTATTTAAAAACCATTAAAAGGGCTACATCAATAAAACAAACGTTTTCGGACTAAGCAGTCCATCATCAGGTTTAAATTTTAAAATTGCTAGGTTAAAATGCCTGAGCCACCAAAATACATGGGTAAAAATCCTTTAAATTACATATAGTTGTAAAATATATTCTGTGAATATATTCTGTGATATAGTCCGATAGATTGAAAAGTAACCGATTTACTATGGAAACTATAAGATAGAGAATTAAATTCTGCGGAAAAAGGCTGAATTAGCACAACATCTAAAGGAGAAGGTTTTGATCCAGAATCGTATGTTTAAAGACAGGCATGCTGCTGTGATTTCGTCGATTACATCGTTGGAAAACAAAGTTTATGGCGATCATCATATCGTTTTGAGAGCCAAGTTGCTTGTGATATTTCAAAAATTTCTTCTGGTATTTTGAAATTTTTTATGAGATTTTCAAAGTTTTTACAGATATCTTTTCTTTAGAAATTAAGTTTCTAACGAGATTTCTTTTCTTGGCGATAAAATATCTTCGTTAGAAAACAAAGTTGCTGCCGATAATTCATCTTTCGAGAGAAAAGTAAAAGAGATTAAAAAGATTTCCTCGTATTAAAAGTAACTGCAAACATTTAAAAAGACGATGGAGAAAAAGGGGCAGCTGACTGAAGAATTGGATCAATTACAGTAGAGACAAAAGACAACGAGACGAAATGTAAGTTGGAGCTACGACCAACATTTGAAAGAAGTGGAGGTTTTGTTCGTGTTAAAGTCCTTACTTTCGATAAAAAATCCTCATGGAATATCTACATGAAACAGTTCGATTCAACTATAGTAAATCATCATTTAACCCGGATCTATCCACTGTTGGATATAGGTCTCCCTCAGTCTTTTCCATGTATTTCTGTTTTGTGCTGTTTGCATCCAATTTTTGTCGATTCGTTTTATGTCATCAGACCATCTTTTTGGTGGACGACCTCTACTTCGATGTGCTTCTTGTCTCGGTCTCCACTGTATTATTCGCTGTGTCCATCTGTTATCCGACATTGTAGCTATGTGCCCCGCTCAGTTCCACTCAAGGGTCATAATTCTTTCTATGGCATCTGTCACTCCTGTTCTCCGTCTTATTTCCTTGTTCGTGATCCGATCCCTACGAAAAATGCCTAACATCGATCTTTCCATGGCTCTTTGGGTAACACAAATTTTATTTCTTACTTTCTTGGATAGTGTTAATGTCTCTGCACCATATGTAAGTACTGGCAATACGCACTGATTAAAGACTTTTCTTTTAATACACAAAGGCAGTTCTGATTTAAGAACATAGCTCAACTTGCCGAATGCCACCCAAGTGAGTCCTATGCGGCGGCTTAGTTCGCACTTTTGATTATCCCTTCCTATGCGTATCTCATGTCCTAAGTACTTATAAGAGGTGGTTTCTTCAATATTCATGCCATTTACTGAAATATTTTTGCTTAACACAAGATAGGAATAGTTTCTCCAGTTGCGATACTGCATCATCGATTCTGTCAGTAAAAAGGACAATATCGTCAGCAAACCTCAAATGACTAAGCATTTCTCCATTGACATTAATTCCTTTTTCACTCAGATTTGCGTTCTTATACATATGCTCTAATAATGTTGTAAACAACTTTGGTGAAATTGTGTCTCCCTATCGCACTCGTTTTATGTTAAATACGTTGGTCTTTTTATCTGCCAGTTTCACGCTTGCTGACCCATTTTGATAGATGTATTTTATCATGTTTATATAGCGATGATCTGTTATGGCTTTTAACATCTTTTGATGACTTATTATGTCGAAATCTTTTTCGTAGTCAACAAATATCATGACTAGATCAGTATCATATCATGACTAGAGAATAAATCATAGTAAATAGATGGTCTGAAAAAAAATCTGTAAACCTGACTATTGTCCTTCGAGGATAAGACTAGAATGTACTTTAGAACATAGCTGTTGGCTGTTTGAAAACAGGCATTGATGGTTTTCATGATCATATGCAGAGCGATTAGCGCTTCACAAGACGCTGGTCGATATCTTGTCCGCTGGCTTCAAATATGAATCAGCTACGCAGTTCTTTGATGAAGACAGTTAAATTAGGACTATAAAAGAGGAATCATTCGGGAAAGACAAATTTAACCCGATAGTTTCTATAAATAAGTTGTTTTGTTTAAATTTACTTTATGTTTGTCCCTTATGCTCGCGAATCCTGCATTCTTGATTTAATTGGTTAAAATTTCATTATAATCTTGTCACACAATTAAAGTTTATATCTAATTTTTAGGTTTTCTAATAATTGGGTCTAGGGTTAATGAAAGACTTTAACCCTAATAAAAAAGCTCTAAATACTTTCGACCTTCCTAACAAGTATTTGGTTAAAACATTATTTTCGTTACAAAATAAAGTTAATAAAACCAAAGCCGGATGAAAACCCTCATACTTCCTCAAATTTACTGCTCCAGTGCTTCACAAATGATGGCGATATACAGCTATTTACACGGATGCCTCTAAGTCATTACAGGGTACTGGTTGTGCTTGCTTTTTATGTCCCAACATCTAAAGTTTTGAAACTGTTTAAAGTTCTAAACAACTTTACTGTCTTTACCGCAGCGGCCAGAGCTGTATTATTGGCCTTAAATTTCGTGATTAGAATCGGGATCAAAGCTGCGGTTATTGTTTCGGATTTTCTATCGGTTCTATCTGAAGTCATTCGGAAATATAAAACCCGATGGACTATACAGATTGAACGAATTTTAAACGGATCATACAATTTAATATATATGTCAGTTTGAACTGCATTTGAAATAGTGAACCAATATAAAACTTGAACAAAAATAAATCCATAACTGGGTATAGACATTGTATAAAATATCGTTCAACTATCTGTCTCGCAACAATGTTGTTTGCGTAAAGGAAGCGATAATAGTTCAGGAAATGAAGCTCTAAAAAAGTTAAAACTTCGCAATTTTTTCGTCCTGCATGGATTGAGTTGAAATTTTAACAGAAAGTAGCTGATAGCCCAAAGATCAAAATCTATATCGAACCGAAGTGCGCTGAAGGGTTTTAGGGGTGAAAACTACCCCTAATTGTCAAAAATTATAAAATAACATATTAAACCTGAATATGGGTAAGATTTGGTTTGAACTAGTTAAATACTGATTATTTTATACTTTTGAATAGAGTTTCATCATATTTCAACCCTTAAAAAGCAACCCTTGTTAGAGATTATTGTAAAAAATTACTAATTTAAAAAAAATGATTTCGCCCTGGATCGATTTGGATAAAAATTTGGATTTAAGCTCAATTTACCCACTGCTTTATAGTTTATGTCATGTTGACGAACCCTGATTGTTCTTAGGGGTGAAAACTATCCCTAATTGTCAAAAATTATAAAATAACGTATTAAACCTGAATATGGGTAAAATTTGGTTTGAATTAATTAAATAATGATAGTTTCGTGCTTTTGAATAAAGTTTCATCATATTTCAACCCTTAAAAAAGCGACCCTTGTTAGAGATTAATATAAAAAAAAGTAGTAATGCGAAGAAAATGATTTCACCATGGAACGATTTGCATAAAAATTTGGAATTAAGCTCAACACTCACCCTCTGCTTTATAGTTTATGTCATGCCGATAAACTCTGATTGTTGTTAGGGGTGAAAACTACCCCTAATTTTCAAAAATTGTAAAATAATATTACAAATCTTAAGATCAGTGAAATTTGGTTTGGATTAGTTAAATAGTGATTTTTTTATACTTTAAAATACAATTTCATACATTTTCAACCCTTAAAAATCAATTGTTATGAGTGCTATAGGCGAAAACAATTGTCTGCCAAAATTTTGCAACTTTTCAACTTTTGAAAATCCCCCTTTATAACGTTGCAGTTTTTATAAACTAATTTAATAGATATAAATTGAAAAAAGTAGAATTAAATGCAAAAAAATTTATCAACATAAAAAGGCACCATATATTCTTATACATTTACAAAAATAGTTAAAAATATTTACATTTATAGGTAAAACAATTATAATATTAATTTTATTCGTCATCAATTACATCTTTATCGTGATCTATGTCATCCTAATTTTCTTCAATTATTGGTGGACTATTATTGCACCCTTCACCTGAGCACCCAGAACAAGTAGAGTTATAGTATAAACCAACTTTTCTGCACCCACATGAAATGCCGCATCCTTTTTTGCATTGGCAAAAAATAATTTTTAAAAGTTCATCGGGTGCAGGTTGTTTGTTCATGCGTACTGGTAATAACAAACTATCTTTGGAATACCATCCCCAATCTGTTGCTCTGATATTTTCATTGCCAAGCCATAGACATATGAGCAGATGTTTTATTCTGTTGTTTAGGATTTCAAAAAAAGAACGCTTAAAATTTCGAATGTATAACGCACTAAAACCTAATATACCGGTTTTGTAGATTATTATGTTTTGAAATGTACTGTACTATACTAATGGAATTTTCCGGAAACATAATTAATTGGTTTTTTTAACGTATTTTCTTCATTTGTAACGATAGAGTGTTTCTTCAAAAACGATTTTGTAGAGGTTTTTAAGAGCTACAAGGATCTGTAAATTAAATCTTTTTGGAACCCTTGGTTTTTAAATGGGGTGAGTTTAAAGGGCTCGAAAAAGATGGTGCTTGACCGTAAATCGATGCTTTAAACGGCTATATCTCGCCAAGTATTTATTGTACAACAAATCTAAATAAAGGAAAATTTTAGTCATTAAAAAAGCTACAATTTAGTACATTTTTATTTTTTTCATATATTCAGTATTTTCGAGAATATTTAAAAAAAGAAGGGTAAAAAATATGAAATTGTAAATCGTTTCTCGCTTTATGCTGTACTTTGTCTAAACCTAAGCATTTTAAATGGGTCAAACTTCTTGTACGTTTTAACAATACATGTACAAAGAGAATTGCAGAAGGGTGCAGATCGATTTTAATTATGGGAGTGGTTAGGGGGTTGTTTTCATCGATTTTTTTTGTAAAAAAATGAGCTATTGACCTTATTTTCATCATAACTCACTCAATTTTTGAGCCAAAGTCTTTTTTTTATGATAGGTCTATTTATGCTCTTTAAAAAGGTTCTGTGGGTTTTCTTCCAAAAATGCATCATTTTCCCGATATTTGACTTTGAATCTTTCAAATTTGGCATTTGAAGAAAACCGCTGAACATTGATAGGCCGTATTTCGGTTCCTGTTATATCGCAAAAACATTTTAAAAAATGAATTGTATTTGAAAAGCTACAAATTTGTTTTCTACAATTTTTTTGATAAAATGCACCATTTTCGAGTTATTCGCGAAAAATCGATTAAAAACGTCGATTTTTTCGTCTAAACGTTGTTACTTTCAATCACGAATAACTTAATAAATATCAGTTTTAGAAAAAAAATTTATAAAACATTTTTTGTTTAGAACCACTTTTTTGATCGAAACCTGTAGTTAAAACGACCCCCAAGGCTTTGGCGCACTTTGGTTCGATATAGATTTTGATCCTTGGGTATTACCTATCTTCTGTTAAAATTTCAAGTCAATCCACGCAGGACGAAAAAATTGCGAGGTGAAATGCTTCATTTCCTGGACTATCAGTGGTTTGACAGCATAATAAAATCGTAGATTTATGTGTAGCTTTTAATTTTTATGATTTCAGAATCCAGCAGCCCGCTGAAGTATTGGATTTTTATAATATAATTACTTGACAACCTTTTGTTGGTCAACCACCTACAGCAGAATTGAGCCGAAATACATAATATCTCGTATGTTCCGAAATTATTTCGTTCAATCTGTATATACTTTTCTTTGTGTTTGGTGTTTCTACATATATATATTGTATTCGCTCTATATTTAAAGAACCCCTTATTTTAACGAGTCATGTGCATAAAATGGTTTTTTATTGTTGCGCAGGAAAAAGTAAAAAATCGTTAAAAAAGTCCCATATACCCTTAACTTTATTGCACGCTTATTACCAATTTACATATTATTTTATTAGAAACCATTAATACTGCGGAAAAGTGCCATTTAATAAGATATTCTCTTCGTATCTTCATCGTACCGCAAATGTATAAATCAATTGGCGGTACTTCTCTAATGTAACTACATATTGCCTTGGATGATGGATAATAACTACATATTAAACTTGTGATGTATATCGATTATTGGGTACTTATGTACACACTGAATAGGGTAGGTATCGATGTCATTACTTAATATATTAATCACAGCTTCCGAATAATTACATCACGGATAAATGAACTATGATTGACGAACGAACTAATATCCACAAGGAAACTAAATTCCTGTAGCTCGCTGTATACCTAGTATCACAAAAGTAATATATAAAAGTATATACTAAAAGTATAGCCAGTTTACTTAAAGAAAACATGAAATTTAAAATTTTTACCAAGGTTAATACAAAAATGAGGTTAATACTTACTGAATGTATATGTTTTGAGCCACTAAATACTTGAGTAAAGAAACTAAACAGTGGAAATATGATTTTAAGAAAAAAATTGCCATCTTGAATCTTATGGGTCATAGAAAGATTTTTTCTTCTTCTTCTTTCATTTTATGGCCTCCACCTCTTAGGTACGTGGCCAGCTCATGTATATATTTTTATTTCAATTATAGAAGGAAATCCTCCTCACAGATATTCCGGAAATAACTATATTCCTTTCAACTATTTTGGACAATTTATAGTGGATATTCTAAAATAAATCTATATGTCATTAATGATATAGATTTTTCTTGTTCCATCTATTAAGCTATGTTTATAAAGTAAAGGATTTTATAACTAAAAAGTCTGCCCATTTTTTATGTACCTTGCGTTTGTACAGATGGCAACCCTAATTTTCGACCTTTTTTTCTTAGGCACCCTTATATTATCATGTTAAGAAAAAAGTAGCTTTAATTTGATATAAAAAAAAAACATGAATATACTTCATGAGCAGCGTATTTTAATTAAAAAAATAAATTAACGAGATAAAATATTTGTAAAAAACTAATTACCATTAACTTTGATGGTACACAAGGCAAATATCGAACACAGTAGTTAATCAAATCTTGCCCAAGTACTTTCGATCACAAGGTCATCCTCAGGGGCATCTGAAATAAGCCAAGAAACGTTTTTTTAAAAAAGGAAAATTAATTCACTTGGATAAAAACTCCAAGTTTATAGTTGAAAAAAGTTTTTTATGTGATTAACGTTTATAGACTTACTTCGTCAGTTGTGGCCTATCCAGCAGTAATAGAATGTTATAAATGTAAATTGGGACATAACAAATACACTAAATAAAGGCAAACAAACACTTTAAAATTTAAGAAATGGAGAAGCTACATTTTATATAGAAGCCGGAGACAGATTGGCTACCAGCCTGGCGGAAATATTAAGATGACATGTGACAAATGACAGCTTGTGAAGGGCAGTTACAATAGATAAGTGATCTGCGCCTTTCAAGATTCTATGAAACTAAGTATTGACCAAAGGTCCAACTGACACCACTATAGGAAATCAACTGATGAAATATAAAATTATATCGAATATTTTTATGTAGATTGAATAATCCAGATCTCACACTCAAACCTGTCTATAATAATTAGGATGTTAGTTTGAGAGCAATTGAAGTTGACATAAAGTATGAATGTAAGAAATAGACTAAACAATATATTAGACAGTGGATAGTTGACTACAATAAAATGGTCCACTAAGCGCTATCAGTACTGTAAAAAAAATCTGAATATTCAGTTGAATTAGAATAGGAATAGGAGTGAATTTATCTGAGCAGGATAGGACTCAGAGTTGTGTTTGTGGGTAAATTCTAGGGCAAACGTCCAAGCAGCTTGCTGAATAACTGTAGTTAGGTGAGCAACTGCATTTTCTACGTCGCTATCACTTTTAGGAGGCAAGTTTAGGTTAATGGTTGTTTTTATTTCTTCTCTATATCTGCTCCAGTTTGTTCTTTTAAAAAGAGAGTGTTAGGTATTTGGGACAGTTATGAATTTGGCTATGTAGATCTATGAAGAAAGGGGAATGATCTGATGAGAGGTCAAATGAAGAAGAAATTTGGAGATAGGTATGTGATATTCCTTTTACTATAGCGAAATCAATAAGATCAGGAATTTTTTGTCTATCGGTGGGCCAATACGTAGGCTCTCTAGTAGAGAAAGGAATTAAATGATTATCATTAATACTTTTTAATAATATAAATACATATTACATATCCATATATACATATCCATACACATATAAAGTTGTCTTTATTTTGAAGAAATGAATCTCGGTTCCCAGTGTTTATGTTTATTTTTGTAGTCTTCTTAACCTTTAAATGTTTCTAAATTGGTATAAGCACACAAAACAAGTTTTTCGTGGTGTGCTTATAATATTTTTGTATGTTTGATACAAAAATGAGATGAGAAGGTATCGATATCAATCCAGTATAAAGACCAATTTAAGTATACAGTTGAGTGAACAAAGTATATTACTCTATGTTGTCAAAGATATGATATAAACTATCTTGTTTTCTCCGGTAAAGAAGAAAAAGAAATAATAATAATAATAAATAAAAATGACGTTAAAACATGCATGCAAGATGTACTAAAATTTAACGGATGTCAAAATTATTTCAAACTTAAATTGCAACTAAAACTAAACCCATCAAAGTTTTTCATTAAAGGCGTAAAAAGATGTATCAGTCGAAAAGTTACTAGCAGCAAGCACGTTATTATCTCCAGATTGCGGGTACGACACACGAAGTTCAAGCACGTTTTTAATTTATGAAAGAACTTTGACTCTGATTATGTTTTATGTATGCAGTATGAATAGTTACACGAGCGGTTATACAAATCCATTAAATATAGCTTAAGCTATAATTATGTACAATAAAAACACAGTAGAAATATATCTAGTACATATCACAGAAGTTTTAAATAAGAATTTAACCGTATACTATCATTATGACATCGACATTTTTGTGGCATTTACATAAAATATGTACACATATCTTTTTTTTTTTGTGTGTGTTTTGGCTTGGACAATTGTCATTCAGCCAGTCTCAATCAAGATAAGTTTATTAATGTAGTGTGTGTGTGTTTGTGTTTGTGTGTCTAGAGTAATTGTCTTGATACTTAGCAAAGTCGACGTCATTGTCTTTGCTAAGAGACGCTTATTGTATCCGTCTGCGGTCCCTCCGGTGAGTACCGATCACACAAGGATACAAATTATTTTCATTTATTAATTTTTTTAATAAACGAAAATTTCCACCCAGGTGAGATTCGAACTCACGACCTTTAGGTTTAAAGGTAGGCGCTCTTACCACTGAGCCACAGAGGGGGTTATGTACACATATCAAAATAATTTAGGGGACACCTGTATTAATAGCTTTAAATCAATGTTAGCTGCAAATACAAAAATAAATTTATATTTTTAATCCTTTTTGTTATTTTGACGATTATAGTATTCCCAAACAGCACAGTACGTTTTAAGTACGTACATTGGGGTACATACCAGTACGTACAGAAGAGTACGTACTTATTACGTCTTAAGTATGTACCATGAGAAAGAAGAGATAAAGCATATTTATTATGTTAGGTTATGTTAAACTAACCTAATTTAGTTAGTTAGGAATTTTACACCTCGAGTACAGTTGTGATGTGATAATTCATTGCAAGACAGTTTCATTTAGATTTTTTTTACTTATTTTTGGTGTTTGGTGCTTGTGGTTTCCTATTATTTTATTCAGTCGAGTGTTTTTTGTGTCAAAAATGTAGTGATAAGAAAGTGGCGGAGCAAGAAAGTGGACAATGGTTGAAGAGAGTCGGGGATCGCTTAAAAACTTTCTTCCTTATTTTTAAAAGAATAAAAATCGAATTTATTTAAAAAAAAAATAAAAATATATTCACCTATATTTACTTTTATTTACATAAATCATAAGTGTGTATAGTATGTACATAATATATATATATATATATATATATATATATAATATATATATATATATATAATATATATATATATATATATATATATATATATAATATATATATATATATATATATATATATATATATATATATATATATATATATATATATATGGTACAAGTACATGCCTTCAATATGTACTAGGTACGTCCTTTCAGTACGTACCAAGTACGTACTTTCAGTACGTACTAGGTACGTACCATAATTTGGAAAATGTACGTTTTATGTACGTATTAAGTACGTACTTCGTACAGCAAAGTACGTACATTGTACGTACTTTATGTCCCATAAGTACGTACGTAGTATGTCTTATGTACGTACTTGTGCTTACTGGGTTAACTTAGACGGTAATGCTAATATGAATGGCTATAAAAAATTAAAAAAAAAAACTCCAATATGCATTTTGTCTATAAGATAAAAAGTAATATTTCTTTATTGATACTTGATTTTCGATATCTATGTGGATTTTTTATTAGTTTTGCAATTGCCAATAATGGAAAGATATCATTTAAATCGCGAAACGCAGTAACGTGCTATAGGAATGCTTCAAAATGGCAGAAGTCAAAGAGACGTTGCTGAGATCCTCCACACGAACAGAAGTGTATATATTCGTTTGCGGTTAAGGTGTCAAGAAAAACTGGTGATGTTGCTGAACGCCATACAGGGTGTACAATGATAACAAACCAGATTAAAGACGGTTTTAATAGGTTGCAGATTTGCAAGATCGCACTGTAACTGCATCACAATTACAAATAAGTCTGCAAGAGAAACATTAGGTGTTAGTAAGTGACCGAACCATTAGAAATAGATTGCATGAAGTAGTGTTAAATGCTCGAAGACTTCAATGAGCAAATGATGTAAATTGGGTTAGACGTGAGCGGGCCTCTACTTTTTTCATAGATGAGTCCCGATTTGGATTTTCACCGGATACAACACGGACAAGAATTTGGAGACGATCTAACAATGCTGAACGATTGACCAGCTTGTAGAAGGTTCATAGATAGTAAGATGGCAGTGTAATATGTGGTGTGATGTAGGTGGCAGTGACATTGTGCCAGGGTTGTGCTCGAAGATAATGAAATTAAAATTTTACCGTGACCTGCACAATCAACAGATTTAAACCCAATTGGGCATATATATATATATATATATATATATATATATATATATATATATATATATTGAAATGATTTCAATATGTTAAAATATATACAACTTTAATGGATTTTTATATGAGTTTGTTGTTTATGAATTTCATGAAGCCATCACAATGTGGGTTCGACTCTGAAATAAAAGAGAGAAAAAGATTAGTAAATTGTTAAATAAATTAATTTTGACTTACCTGGTATAGTGTTAATAATTTCTGAATAGTATAGTTGCCTAGTGTATAGGTGAATCGTCTAAACCTTAAAAAGAACAAAAAAAGAAGAATTTTAAAAAAATATTCAAACATAGAAATTTTAATAATCGTCAGAAAATAAACTGCTTGACAGTTTATTTGACAGTCTGTGGGAGCTAAATTAATAGGGGTTTTGTTAAATAAGAAATTACAATGATGTGGAGATGAAAAGAATAAATTAGTATTGCAATAGAATAAGTTTTATATCTAAACATTTTTTTTTTGTAAATTCCTAAATTATATGTGATTAAAGTGATTATGAGAAAGTAATGTGGCTTGACAAATATGTCAAACAGGACAGTTTTATGGTTTAAAATATTTAAATAGAAGACAGAAAAAAAAAGAACGTTGGTTGCTGTTAGCAACGGATAATAATGGGAATTGGTTTTTGGAGAGGACGCCGAGAAGGTTTTTTTGGACGAAGGAGCCCTGAAACTGTGGAATAGGTCGGGAGTGTTTTTTAACTCGTCTAATTAGAATTTAGTTTTTCCACAGTTTCCACAGCAGAGATATCCAGAAATTTGTTCCAGAGAGTAAGAGAAACAATTTCACTTATAAATTATATTGGAGTATAGAAATGTCATTTAAATTGAGAAAATTAAAATTCATGAATTAACATAATTGCGATAGGCCTTAAAAATTGAAATTATTAATGATCATTAAATTAAAAATAGAATAGTACGTACCTTAACTTCCGAAGAGAGGATTGATATTCCAGTTTCACCGATTATTTTTGAGTAGTTAGTTTCCTTTAAAGAAATCAGAACTGTTTTAAAGTGAGGTTGGACAATAATTTTGGGGATCATTTGAATTTTGATTATATTTGAATAGTCAGCGGAATAAAGTGTTCATTTTCTTTTTCTTTATAGTTCATTTAAACACTTTATAAAGTTGCAATATTTATTTAGTTTTTAGGTACTTGTAGAGAGTCTCCACATTTTGTAATACATTTTTATTGTCACGTCACTAAACCACGTTAAGACTTAAACGATTCCTATTTTTGTAAATTTTTAAAGGCAACCGAAGTTGCAGACGAATTTTATTGTTTATATTAAATTTGTTCAATATTAATAAATAACGTGCTTCATTTGGGTTAATTTATCAAAGGTCTAAAGTAAATTTTGGTTTAATTTCTTTTTCAACTCTACCAGGAGACTACAGAGTCGACGTCACACAGTGACAGATTGCTTAGAACATATAATTGAGCTAGCTGAGGTATATATTAAATTTATAAATATAAAAATAAATAAAAACGAACCACATATTTTAAAATTACATTTATTATAAATAAAAAATAAAATTAATAAAATACAACTGTATCAATATATATATATATATATATATATATATATATATATATTTTATATATATATATATATATATATATATATATATAGGGTATATTAGGCAGATACTATTTACAGCAAGGTAGCGCTCGGTAGCAGGTAGCATTCCTCTATGATTCCGGTAGAGGACAGGTTGCTACAGGGAGTGGCGTCTCTGCCATACGCTAGCTATTGACTGTCTCCTATGTCCAAACCTTTAGGACAGGCCAGGTCCCCAACCTATCTTCCTACCCATTTTCCAGTCCTTACCACATCCGGTATCCCGCTACCAACCCGCACTGGCCAGCGTGGTAGTGAAATGGCTAATTTTCCCCGTAAATGAGACGACACAAACTAGAAAAAGGCCCTTAGTCCCCGGGGGCCCAACGATCCCTCGTGACGGTAGCCACCAGATTGGACCAAGGGCAGAGGGTGCAAAGAATCACTGGGATAGACACGGCTACCATGGACAACAAACATTGCATATTGCCACTTATAACGTAAGAACGCTTGCAACTGAAGATAAGCTCATTGAAGTAGAGGAAGAACTTAACTGCATAAAATGGGATGTATTGGGACTTTCCGAAATACGAAGAAAAGTAGAAAACCAAATAGTTCTAAAATCAGGGCATCTGCTACATTCCATTGGAGAAAACTATAAGACAATTGGCGTCGTAAAACTGAACGAGAGACGCTCTATTAAAATTATCCAAGTATTGTGCACCCACGACGAGCCATAGCGATGAAAAAATCGAAAACTTTGATAAAGATATAAACAGAGCTATAGAAAAAGATAAAATCCACCACCTAATCTTAATGGGCGCTTTTAACGCTAAACTTGGTTTTAAACCTTTTAAAAAAGTCTTTCATCATTACAAAAATTAAGATATTCGATTCTGCATGAAGTTTATAAACATTAAACGTCATAGTCATTATACTCTCAGTTTTCATTAAATCTCTTAATATCCATAATATCATATCCTAACCTACTCTAAACAACAATACCTATTTAGGTCATATTTTTACTTTCACGATAACCTACAACCTAATAACGAATTACAATAAACACAATTTACTCGTATTTTCCAGATATCTTTTTATGCAATACTTTATTTGGCAAATTTATATTTTATATTTTATATGTCAGATAATTTAAATTTATTTTATCTGTCAGTTTATCTGTTTAGGTCTTTTTTTTTCAATTGAAGCTAGAATTTTAAATCTAAACTAACCCAAAGCTTTAAATTATTTTGTATAAAATGGTACCTTAAAAATATTAATAATGTTATTTAGTAATTAGATTAATATGTAATTAATATTTTTGTTTTAATATTAATAATTATATTATTAATTATAAGTTTTATTTATTAATTAAACGTATCGTTAAAAAACAAAATATGACTCATAGGTTGAAATATCAGTAGTTTAGATTTCTTCCTTAAGATGGCGCTAGGATTTTAAATCTAAACACCTAAACTAACATAAAGCTTAAATTTATTTTTATTAAATTCTATCTTAAAATCATTGCTAAATTAATTATTAATTGACGTCATTAGTTTACTGGACAAACGGTGTGACTTGTCATCATAGATGAACAATTTAATAGGTTACCAAATATTAAACACAGACATCTACTTTAAAATTTTTGGCGTAAAAGTAGTTTAACACCCTCACACGCAATCTAAATTTTTTTATTAGTTTGAGGTCTACCAAAATATTCTATTTTTATATGGACCCTATATCCCACCCCCATTATTTACATTTTTATAAAAGTTGTGGGCTAAAAACGTTAAGCATAAAAGCTTTTTTTAACATTTTCTCTAATAATATGTTCGTAAAATAGCTTATAATGGGAAACTAGAGGATGTGAGGGATTTTGTCTGTCTCATAACTAAACACGGGGATTTACTTGTACTGAGACTGACCCGTTTGTATTCCGAGAGACTTATTTTGTCGTAGCTTTCGGAAACTGTGATTTCTCTTGTGCTTTATTTTTATCGGATATTAAGTGTTTCAAGAATTAATCAGGTAATGGCATTTGTTTTGTGGGAATATACGGATCATTTCGAATGTTTAATTATGCATTTATTACCACAATAAGTTTTGGAGGATTATTACTTAAAGTTAGAGCACTTACTTTCAGCGCAAAGATATACATGGAACATTGTAAATGGCGAAGTGATCAACCAGATCGACCATGCACTTATTGTAAAGGATAAAGAAAAGTGTATTATTAACATCAGGACATCTGCAGACTCTAACACTTTAAAGTAGGAGTGAGAATGAAACATATCATACCAGTTCTGAAGAGCTTTAACACAGAAAAGTGAAGAATAAATAGAGCTATACCAAGCATTTAACAGAGCTATAACAAGCAAAAAACAAAAGAAAAAAAGGAAGTCCAGAACAAATGTAGGGAAGAATTAAGAGAGGTATGGTAAAATCACCTGTGAAAAAACACCTCTGATTTAAGAATTGTCAGCAATCTGTACTGGAATCAAACATCATCTATCCGAACAGAGGCAGGAGAATCCGGCGATATCAAAATCAAACGTGGCGTCCGTCAGGGATGTATACTATTACCACTGTTGTTTAACATATACTCTGAGGAAATCTTTCAAGAATCAGTGGGTGATGTTGAAGCCGAAATTCGAATCAACGGAGAATCTATCAATAACATTAGATACTCGGACGACACGGTAGTATTCGCTGACCGTTCTGAAACCCTCCAGGAGTTAATGAACAGAATCACAGAGGTCAGTCAGGGATACGGACTATCACTAAACACTAAGAAAACAAAATACATGATGATCTCTAAGAAGGAACAGCAATTTGGACAAATCAGTGTAAACAGTCAACAAAAAGAAAGAGTAAAAACATACACCTACCTTGGTACGAACGTCAATGAAAACTAGGACCATTCCATAGAAATCAAATTTAGAATAGAGAAAACAAGATCTGCATTACAAAAAATGGCTAAGTTATTCAAATGTCATGATTTATCAATGCCCATAAAAATAAGGTTACTACGATGTTACATCTTTCCTATACTGTTGTACGGAGTTGAGTCATGGACTCTCACAGACGCCACCTGCAAGAAAATTGAGGCTTTTGAAATGTGGCTTTATCGTCGCATCCTGAAGATATCGTATACCGACCACGTTACTAATGAGGGTGTTCTGTTGAGAATAAAAAAAGAAAAAGAGCTGTTAACCACAATAAAAACAGCCAAAATCGAATACCTTGGTCACCTCATGAGGAACAGCGAAAAATATGAACTGCTGCAACCAATCTTGCAGGGAAAAGTAGAAGGAAAACGGGGACCAGAAAAGCGAAGGATTTCCTGGCTGAAAAATCTACGAACGTGGTTCAACACAACAACCACAAATCTTTTTAGAGCAGCAGTGTGCAAAGTGCAGATTGCCATGATGGTCGCCAACATCCGAAACGGATAGACACTACAAGAAAAATAATGGTAAAACCAGTCAAAAAAAAATAGAGAAGAAATTAAAAAGTGAGGAAAAATGATTCGATGTCAAAAATGGAGAAGCCAGAGAAGTGAAGTGAAGTAAATTAAGACTAAGAATATTGAAAATAGGATAAAATGATGCTAAAAGTAAGTACACTGAATAACCCAAAAGAACTAAATAATATTAAGAGATTAATTGAATTATCCCTTCAGATACTAACAGAGAATGTAGCGTAGAATCTTTAAGTAATTTTAAACTGTTTGTCCTCGTTTTAGTGTAGTGTTTTGTACAATTTTATGTTATTTTTAATGTTTCCACATTCTACGCTTGCCGGATAGTTTACATTTTGACGAAATGCCCCTTACTTACTTTACTTTATCGTGTCCGGACATGTCATTCATAAAATTTCGGCCCAGTATCGGGCTACGTCGGTTCCATCTTTGTTGGCGAGCCACAAATCTTCAAGGGTACATCGATGAGGACAGTTTCTGCATGTAAGAAGATGTTCCATATTCTGTGTTTCTCCACAGTCACAGTTCACATCATCTTGGTTTATTTTTCCCCATTTTGCCATGTTTGATTTTACTGTAGCAACCCCCGTTCTTATCCTATTTAAGGTTTTCCACGTTTTAAAGTCTAGGGTCTGGCCGGCCCATTGAACCTGGGGAAGTGGAAAATACTCAGGCGGTTCATCCTTCACTGTTCCAAGGAAGCTTTTCCTAGATTTTAGTCGCTTTCGTGGTGTTCGAGTTTTGTACAGGGCATGCCGATCGTCCGCGATCTGTTTAATTTTCTCTATGTGTTCTGCAGCGCCTCTGCGTGTTGAGGGTTCTGCAAAACCCGCTGCTCTATATAGATTTGAAAGTGGCGTTGGTTTCATGCACCCTGTTACTATCCTGCATGTCTCATTTAGCGCAGTATCAACTTGTTTGGTGTGGACAGATCTGCTCCAAACGGGGCATGCATATTCAGCAGTTGAGAAACACAGTGCCTGTGCCGTTGTTCTTAAAACGCCAGGACGTGCGCCCCATTTACTTCCCGTTAGCTTTCTGAGTATGCTGTTCCTAGTTGTTACTTTCCCTCTTGTTTTTATGCAATGTTGTCTGTAGGTGAGGGACCGGTCTAGAGTTACTCCAAGATATATAGGTTGGTTTGTGTGTTCTAATGTATTACCATTCCACACAATTTGGAGTTTTCGCTTGGCTTCCTTTGTGCGAAGGTGGAAAGCGCAGACTTGGGTTTTAGAGGGATTGGGTCTCAGAGAATTCTGCAGGTAGTACGCTGTCATTGTTTTAAGACAGTTTCGAGTTTCTCCTCCACTTCTTTAAAACTATTTCCTTGAGCACATATTGCAAGATCGTCAGCATAGAGGAAGTGCTTGGTTTCGGTCGGAGTAGGTTGATCGTTTGTGTATATATTGAAGAGCATTGGTGCTAAAACACTTCCCTGTGGGAGGCCGTTTTTTTGAACTCTCCACCTACTTACTTTACCCTCCAGCATAACGAAAAAACGTCTATTTTGCAGTAAGGAATATACGACCTTTCCCAGATGGTGGTCATTGAGAGTATCGTATAATTTGCGGAGCAATGTTTTGTGCCTTACTGTGTCATAGGCTGCTGTCAGATCTACAAAAGCAGCCCCTGTTATAAGTTTTTCTTCAAAACCCTCTTCAATGTGTTCTGTTAATGCGAGGACTTGACCGGTGCAAGATTTGCCAGGTCTGAATCCTCCTTGTTGTGGGACGAGGTGCTTGTCGACATTTTTTTCTATTCTGGCGAGTATGAGTCTCTCGTATAGTTTAAAAAAGTGACACAATAGCGAAATAGGTCTGTAGCTACTGGGGTCTTCTGGATCCTTTCCTGGTTTTAACAAGGCTATTACTTTAGATTTCCTCCATGATTTTGGAATTTTGCAGGTTTTGCAGCACGTGTTATAAAATTGCAAGATCCAGTTTTTTGCTCCTTGGCCTAAATGCTTTATTTGTTCACTGCATATATCATCCACACCTGCAGCTTTCCCGTTTTTTAACCTGTTCAGACCGTCGTGAAGTTCTTTTAGAGTAAAAGGAGTTCCTAGGTGGTTTGTCTCCGAATCCAATCTTCTCCTAGTGTTTGGGTCCTTATATCGGTTCGTAGTTCTTCCATTCGTAAGGAGTTGAGTAGCGACTTGGTTTGCTGTAACCTTGCAAGGTGGTTTATGTTCCTTTGGATCACCGCTGAGTTTTTTTACAAGGTTCCATGCTATTTTGCTACTATGTGTCATGTCCATTTTTTCCAGGGTCTCAATCCACTTTTCCTGTCTGGCTTGACTTAGCTGTTGGAGTAGTACTGCTCCGCAGTCAACCGTTTCTTGGCTAAAAGGGTCAGTGGAATAGAGGGTTTCGTATGTACTCATTAGTTCTTTGGACTCGCTGGACATCCCGGGAACGTATTGTTGTCTACATCCTCTAGGGATAGTTTTTCTAGACACATTTTTGAGTACCTCTACGAATTTTTCGTAGTTCTCTACTTTTGGTTCAAGGCGTAGTAGTTCAAAATCTAGCATGTCTGCATACTTTTGCCAGTTTGCCTTTTTGAAGTTAAATCTCCTTCTGAATGGAATAGCTTGTGGTCTGACAATTGGGAAGATATTTATACCAATTGGTCTATGCTGAGTTTTTGGTATGGGGCCATATACTACTTTGGTGCATCGGTCTTCGAGGTTGTTGCTTGAAAAACAGATATCCGGGTTATATCCTCTTTTCCAAACTTTGCTACGAAAAGATGGTGGAAGTTTAGGATCATGGATTAACGTGAGGCCACTCGTTTTGGCCCATGCTTCAAATGCCCCTGAAGATGCTATTTTAAGCGAAAGTACTTGGGCTAGATTTAATTAACTTGTGCTCGATAATAGCCTTATTTTCAAAGTTAATATTAAGACAAACGAAAAGACAATGTATTGAAGAACACTTAAAAGAAATTGAGAAAAATTACAAAAATAAAGATATACAGGAAATCTGTATCGGGGGACAAATATTGAAAAGAAAGGGTATTGTGCTAAACTCCTATTTACGGGAGATTAAAGGTCGATTCAGACACATTAGTCCCGTCACAGTCTCGGCGCCGAACCGGTACTGTTCGCTCACAGAACTATTAATTATTTGACAGCTGGTAAACTGTTCGTCAACTGATGAATGTGAATGCCGGTGCCATATTTCTATTAAAGAATATTTTGTATGACAGATTGTTCGGTTCGGCGCCAGGACTTTGACGAGACGTGACTGATGTTTTTCAATCGACCTTAAAATGGAAAAAGTCTTGCTTTTGAATAAGCACATTTGCTGAATGGACAAAAAAAATGGAAGTAAACATAGATAACTACGATGTCTAAGAACATTGTAATAACTGGGACACGATTTCCACATAAAGATATACATAAGGGAACTTGGAAATCTCCTGATAATGAAACTATTAACCAAATAAATCATATAAGCGTCGATGCAAGACACTGCTCTAAATTATTAGATGTTAAGTCTTTTAGAGGGGCAAACATAGATAGTGATCACTATTTAGTTAAAGCACGATTTAAAGAGAGCATATTTAAATTGAAAAAAGGAGATCGGGAAAAGAAGAAAAAAAATCGACATTAATAAACTAAAAGTATAAGCATATGTATACCGACAGCAAATAAAAGATCAAATAAAAACAAAAAACTTAGAAGGAAGGAAGACATTAACCAACTAAGGGCAAATATACAAGATATTGTGTTACAGAAATTGGTTGAAATATTGGGCAAAACCAAGTCAAAAAAAAAGAAATCATTGGTTTGATCATGAGTGTGAAATGGCCACAAATAGAAAAAACGCAGCATATCAAAAAACCATCGACGCAGATTGTACATTGAGAAAAAAAGAAGTGTATGTATGTCTTAGAAGAGAGGAAAAACGTATCCATCGACGAAAGAAGAGGGAATACGAACAGAACACTCTCAATGAGATACTAAATTTATTCGATAAAAATGAAACGAGGGAATACTACAAATCCTTACATAATGGCTCTCAAGAATTTAAACCACGATTAAAAATTTGTAAAACACTAACGGTGAAATTCTGCATGATAAAAACTCAATTCTTAACAGATGGGTATAATATTTCAGAGAACATTTCAATATAAACGATATTGAAGGAGGTTACAACATAGACAATCGACAAAAAAATCTACAACGTCAACTATACAGTGAAGACCCAACAAGAGAAAAAGTGCCACATGCGATCCTAAACCTCTAAAGACAATATATGCCCCAGGAATCGATGAAATCTATTCAAAAATGCATACAAAATGTTTTGGTTAACTTTTTGCAGCAATTCATAAACTAATAGTACTTATATGACAGAATGAATTGGTACCAGAAGAGTGGCTAAAGGAAATAATACGTTTGTTGCATAAAAAGGGTGATCAACTGCAGTGTAAGTGGAGTGGATTCTAAAAACGTCCTATAGAAGCATTACTCTGTTAGCATCTGTGTATAATATCTTCAAGATATTAAAGACTCAACAAAGATTAAAAACTCAGAAGTCACTCATTTTGTAGCCCTTTTTGGCAGTTGTCTCGCTGTGAATTTTTGTTCTTACGAGTAGAGGAGAAATACTGTAAGGCATGGCAGTGAGCTCTTACTATGCCTACGCTATTATAATTGGCTAGCAGTCTGGTGCATTGCTTACGGCAACAATTTGTCTCCTGTACAATGCATCCTCTTTGCAGAATAATGCTACACCTCGGGTTACAAGTCTGACCATATGATGAGCCAGTTATGCCAGCGCTGTCTGTAATAATATACTCACTGAAAATGACGTAAGTAAGTGTTCATGTGTGTGTGAATTATGTTCAATTAACAAATCTACAGTAATAGCATACTATGCATACACTATATAAGCTGGTCAATACGATGAGCGTAGAATATGCCGACTTTCTTTGGAAAATCGTTGCAGATTTGCAAAAAAATTAATGTTCTTGTCAAATCAACTGGCTTACAAATATAGGACCGCACTATCAGACGAAAGTTGTGTGAAAATGGTTTGTGAGCACGAACTCCTAGAAAGAAGCCATTCTTGCACAAAGAACAGAGGCAATTAAGCATGATTAAGCTTTAGAACACAGAAGAACAATTGACTAAGGTAATTTGGAGTAATGAAACCAGAATCTCGATCTTTGGGAGTGATGGAGTGAAGTTTGTTCGTAGCCGAAAGGAGAAAGACCTTTTGCCCCAGTGTACTACGGTCACTATAAAGCATCTGGTAAGTATCATGATATGAGCTTGTATGATCACTAGTGGAGTTGGACGTTTAGCAGTAATGGAGGGTAATATTAATGCAAAACAATATCAGGAAGATATTCTGTAAGCCAAAGTGCTGCCGACTATCATAGATTTGTTTAAAAGGGATGGGTTTAACCATGCATCTTTCAGCAGAATGAAGCGTCTTATCATACGGCTAAGACTTCCATGTAATGGTTGAGAAATTAGGACGTTACTGTCCTACCTTGCCTGGAAATAGTTCCTATCTGAATTCAATAGAAAATTTATGATCAAGGCTGAAAGTATCACGCCGAATTACAAGTTTCAAGAGAGAACTCATAGACGCCATTATTCAAAACTGGTTTAGAGTTATTACACCAGAAGATTTGGCTCGTCTCGTGAACTTCATGCTTCGCAAAATCGAGTTTGTCCTAAAAAACAAAGGTTATCCCACCAAATACTAATTTTCTTGATAATTTTGGAACCACTGTACCATTTTTTAAAAATATATCTACTAATAGGTAACGGCTATTGTTTTATTTATTTTTAAATTTTTAGAGGGTTTTTCCTCTTAAAATAGATGTTAAACATTAAATAGAAGCATACAACGATGCAATAAAATTATAGATAAACTTATAAATAACGTAAGTCTGGTAAAAATTAAGAATACTGATAACAAAACTAAAATTTTTGTAAAGTTTCTAGAACTTTGACTACTAGTGTAGCTGCTTTGCCATGTTTCCATTAATGTAACGGGGTTTATTTGTTAATACCTTATTCACACCAACGTGTCCATATAAAGTTCTCTATCAGCCATTGCGACGTGGGCGAGGCGAGGTTGTGAAGAACACCTTTTTCTCATTGGATCTAACTTATATTTGATTATTTTGGTTTATTTGTCGCCTATTATATTTTATTAATCCTTAAAAGTTGCCAGAACCGCATTAATTCGATTAAGTGTATTATTACGTCTGCTACAATACAAACATTTTCAAAAGGGATACAGTAAATATGGACCCTATTTCGAAGAGTAGTCCGTAAAATGTTCATCTGGAATTCCAGTATCCATATAATATAATGGATCACCCGAAAAGGATTAGCAGCATTCAACCCGCATATAACAATGATTGCTTTATTAAATTGCTCGAAATACGCAATTAATATAACGAGCTAACTTGAGAGGATTAAGAGAACTAATATTTTACATGAATTTACATAATACAATACAAGGAAATGTTTCGTAATAAATTGTTAACTGAAAAAGACCATGTTGTAATTGTTTTATTAAGTGATGATTACATACATTTCTTGGGCAATGGGTAGCGACAGACAAATTAAAATTAACTGATAAACTGTGGTAGCAGCCATAGCAATATGATTGAAGTAAAACTTCTATAAATATACACATAAAATATATTAAACATTTACTAGATGTAGATTCGTAATTTTAATTATTTTTTTTTAATTTAATTACAAGTTTGTACTAAGAGTAAAATTAACGTGTTTTCTAATTATATAAGAGACAAATTGTAAGTACAATTTTTATGTGCCACAGTAATTACCAAACCATTATTAACATCTTCAGCACCAACTTCTTCTTCAACATTAACCTAATCAACTCTAACTCTAACTAACTCTAATGCCGTAAGCAAATTTACCTTTCCATCCAAAGAACAAGCAATTTGTTTGTCATCAGTACCGGATATAAAAATACACGAATACAAACAGCAATAGAAACTTTAGTACAACCAAAAAATATCATCTTCGCATCCAGAATCTCAAATAACAGAGTATGCATTTATTTCAGTAACACTACAATCTTAGAAAAATTACTACATAATCACAAATCCGTTTCAATACAAGAAAACAGCATATAAATTAGAAGATTAATTACTCCTGCTAGCCACTAGTAATATCAAATCTCTGCCCCAGTATACCACTATTATCGAAGAAGAGCTCAAACAATTGGAGCTTATTGAAGTGCCTAAAATAACATTTTTAAAAGATGGCATGCCTGAATCTAAATACAATCATATATTAAGCTTTAGGCGTCAAGTACTTGTTGCTTTAATAACTAATAATCATATCTCAAATTCACTTCTAATATCTCATGACAAGACCCCCTACAGAATTTATCTTTTGTTAGATGGCCAAAATTGCTCTAAATGTAATACCACAGAACAGAAAGATGAAAACTGCACTATCGAACCAATTAATATACAAAATATTGCCCAGCTATCTCAATCTATAAATGTTTATAAATATTTCTGAAACAGAAAATTATCCAATAAATAAAACATCCCTTACATCAGAACACCCCAACTGCTCATCAATCCAACCTACTGCCGCTGCTACTTTTTCAACCAGACCACTACCAAAGACCTGCTCAAACTCACAAAACCTACCCGAATTACTACCTAGTAATACCAATATAATATCACATACTTCTATAAAAAGACAAATGTCAACATCTAAAATAATAGAGTCAGAAAATCAAAAAATAATAATTCCTATTTCAAAGAAATGTGCACCTAAAAGGATTAAAAAAGCTTTGAACATCAAAACCGCAATGAAACCTATAGAAGCCATCTTATCGTCAGCTACTACTCCTTACACACTATAATACACAGAACTATGCGGCTATATTACAAATGCTATAGGTTCAAAGTTTCCTGAAAACGTAGCAAAGACAAATGACCTAGAAGGACTGAAAACTTTGTTTTCAAACTTCCACAAAATTTATTTTAAATCTTATCACTATAGCTGTTTCGGCTGATTGCCTTTCTCAAGTGATCTATTTTTGGCTTGGGTTTACAAATTTATAGTCTCTAATGAAATGGGTTGAGGAGAGGAGAACTGTTTGTCTCAAGTTGGTCATTCAGAATTATATCTGTGTTTTTTAATTTGTTGATTTCCATAGATTCTAACAAAGATAGCTTAAGGCCTTTATTTTGAATGTGAAGAATTTTAAATTTGTCATTAAAAGAATGATTATGATCTAGAAGGTGAAGTGCGTATTTCGAATCTGTTTTTCTATTCTTGAAAGCCCTTTTATGTTCTGCTATTCGTTTATCAAAGTTTCTACCAGTTTGACCGATGTAAGTTTTTGGGCAGTCGCCACATTGAAGTTTGTATACACCACTATTTAAGTGTTTTTTATTTTGGCTCTTGTTATTTTTAATATATTTGCCTAGGTTGTAATTTGTTCGGAAAGCTGGTATTATTTCTTTCTTTTTTATGTGTTTGGCAATTTTTGTTGTTATTTTGCCTGTATATGTAATCGAGCAGAAGGTAATGGGTTTTTTCTCTAGTGGTGGAAATACTAATTTCAGGGCTTTCTTGTGTAGTTTTTTATTTAACATTTTAATAATTGTTTGTTCGTTGTATCCGTTGTTTACTGCTATTTGCTTAGTTATATTTAATTCTGTCTTAAAGTTGTATTTTGACATCGGAATTTCTGTTAATCTATGTAACATACTATGATAAGCTGCCAGTTTATGTTGTGTTGGATGGGATGAATTTGTAAACCCAAGCCAAAAATAGATCACTTGAGAAAGGCAATCAGCCGAAACAGCTGTAGTGATAAGATTTAAAATAAATTTTGTGGAAGTTTGAAAACAAAGTTTTCAGTGTTTTATTGTTACATAAAATGAATTTCCATCAAGTAACGATCGAATCCATCAATGACCTAGAAGGACTTCGCGCTAAATTGCAAATGGTACACACAAACACAAACGAAGATACATGGAACAGACAACTCTTCTATTACTGAGGAAGAAAGCGACGGCAACTCAAATTGGACATATGGTGAGTGAAAACGTAAACATTTCGAGACGGGTTAGAGAGGGCTGTATTCTTTCGCCACTGCTTTTCAACCTGTAAACGGAACAAATATTTCTAGAGGCACTGAAAGAGTAAAACGAGGGCATCAAGATTAATGGCCTACCAATAAGTAATTTTTGATATGAAGATGATACTGTTATAATGGCCGATAACATCAAAGATTTACAAATGATGCTAAATAGAGTAAATACAACTGGCCACCGATTTGGACTGAAGATCAATAGAAAGAAAACTAAATTCATGGTGATCAGTAAAAAGAACATTCAACATATCGACCTGAATATTGAAGCCGAACGTATTGAAAGAGTACATCCATTTAAATATCTGGGATAAACAGTAAATGATAAGTGGGACCCAGATGTAGAGATAAAGATCCGAATTGAAATAGCAAGATCCAAATTCATCAAAATGAGAAAGCTCTTTAGTGGACGTTAACAGCAGCAACTATAAAGAAGTTAGCGGCTCTAGAAATGTGGCTGTATCAACGCACACTGAGAATATCTTGGACAGACAGAGTGACCAACACAGAGATCTATCTATCTATCTATACAGCCCTAAACATCCATCCTTGATATAGGCCTCCTCCTCCTTCTTCCATGCCTCTCTATCTTGGGCAATTTGCATCCATTTTGACCTGGCGTGTTTCTTCAGGTCATCCGACCATTGCTATTGTGGCCTTCCCCTTTTTCGTTTGTGATTCCATGGTCTCCAATGTATAATTGTCTTAGTCCATCGTTCATCTTTCTGCCTTAGGGTGTGTCCGGCGAACTTCCATTTAAGCTTTGCTACTTGGGTTGAGACATCTGTCACTTTGGTTTTATCCATCATTTACGGATCCATTCGTTTCTTTTTTCTGTCTAATAGTTTAATGTTCAGCATTTGGCTTTCCATGGATCTTTCTGTCTTTGCTATTTTTTCCATATTTTCCTTTGTAAACGTCCATGTCTGAGAGCCATATGTAAGGACAGAGAGTATACATTGATTGAAGACTCTCGTTTTTAGGTATTGGGGGTATTTTGAATTCTTTAGAATATAAGACAGTTTTCCGAATGAAGCCCAGGCCAATCTTATTCTTCTCTTTATTTCTTCGGTCTGATTTTCTTTATTTAATTTAGTTATTTGGTCTAGATACACAGAACACAGATATATTAGGACGAATTAGTAAAGAGATGGAATTGTTAACAACTGTTAAAAGGAGGAAAGCATCATACATGCGCCATGTGTTCCGTAATGATAAGTACAGTCTGCTACAGCTTATCGTGGAAGGCAAGATTGAAGGTAGAAAGGGTTTGTAGACTTTCTGTAGAAGACGTCACATACAGAAGAAAGAAGAAGGTCTAATAAATACCTTGTTGAATCGTCGTGCAAGCTTTTACCTTTTATCTTTGTCGTATATTCTTATATACGACATATTTTATTTCTGTCACTTTCATTCGTATAAATTTTTAGTATTTAAAATTATTTAACGCACTCCGCATATATCTATTTTAATCCGACTGAAAGTTACAAGCTCCCAAAACCAGAGAAATATAATAAGACACCTGGTAATGCTATCATAAATAAATGTACACCAGCATAGTTGACAATTATGTTCCGTAAACGCAATCTTCCAGTGTGGCACAGGCGAATTAGGAGACAATAATAATACCACATTCTTATTCAAGGAACGACTTTATCTGTTTATCTTCTCTTTGTTGCGCATAAACTAGTCGCTAGATATTACACTATAAGCTGAAAGCTCAAGTTAAAATTAGGGTACTTATTTCTGAGTATAAGTAAATATAGCGAGACAACTTTAACGCATGGAACTTAGTCTGTGGCTAAAATACACCTTATTGATTATAAAATAATATTATCATACCTTTCCTTACCTATTAGGAAATATGTTAACTAACAAACTATTAAGAAATATATTAAACGAACGCTTTCAATATTACTTAGAATTGCAGAAAACTAATAACAGATGAGATCTAGAAAGAAAAACAAACAGAGTAAAATTGGAATCAATAATAATAAATTAACACTTTAACTACTAAGGGTTTTGATTTTAATTGCCTACCAGAGACTAACAACTTTTTTTAAGAATACTTTATTTTAATGTACTACATATATAAAAAATATGCAATGAATTTTTTATTGTAAAAAATAAATGTTTGATAGCTGTGTCAAAAAATGGTACCGTAAAACGACAGTTTTGCACTGTTTTTTTGAGGCCGATATATTTTTTTGAGGGTTGCAAATATGTTTTTCTTGGACTTCCTGATAAAATTTCTGGCAGGTTTTCAAAATTAACAAAAATGAAATAAAAAATGGTTTCTGAAATAAAAGGTAGTAAAAAAAATCTCTCAAACTTTGGTCTGCAGCCGGCGATATGCAAAAGATATCTTCTCGTGACTAATTTTACACGATACTAGTAACTATATGAACCTTATTCTAGATAATACCGTAAATGATTAGGGTTTTGAATATTTTTAATTAATTTATACAAAAAATATGTCAATTATTTTGGGAACGTGGGGTAACATTGAACGGCAGGATTGAACGTGCTTGGGCGGCGTCAATCGAGTTCCATCTAAATATTATTGTCTGGCGTTACGCTACCTCGTTTTGAATCATTTGAATGAAATTCACTCAGCTCAGAGCTCAGTATAACATTGGTCGGGTTGGCGGTAGGAACATTGTGTGGTTAGGAAATTCAGTTCTGGTGCAATAGGTAGTGTAGTGCCATAATCTCAGTCCAAAATGCGTGATTACGTTAGAAAGTTGGGTAGTCGATCATACAAAAATTAAACCTCTGATACTTTGGATCAAGCAATCCGCGAAATTAAAACAAAACAGTTATCACTTTCCAAGGCGTCGAAGAAATACAAAAACCCAAAAGGAACATTAAGTCACAAACTGAACAACAAAAAAATGAAGGACGTCGGAAGGCCCACAGTTTTAAACAACGACAAAGAAAAGGCACTGGTCAAGATGCTTTTGAAAACCGCTGAATGGGGCTTTCCTTTGACTCACGATGATAATTTACGACATGTTATGAAAAGCCATTTGGATTCAATGGGTAAGAAAGTTAAGCAGTTTAAAAATAATTTGCCTGGTATCGACTGGATTAAAGGTTTTCTGAAAAGAAACAAAGAAATAAGTGTAAGAAAATCTCAAAATATAAACCCAAATAAAGCATCTTCCACTAGAGAAGTTCTCATTGCTTATTTTGATAACCTTGAGCAATGTCTAGACGGAGTTTCCCCTGATTGTATATACAATTTCGAGGAGACAAATTTATCGGATGATCCTGGGTCTGCAAGATGCTTTTTTAAAAGAGGAGTGAAATACCCAGAACGTTTATTATATCAATCAAAATCAAACATTTCTTTGATGTTTTGTGGAAGCGCTTCAGGAGTTCTGCTGCCTCTGTATGTAGTCTACCAAGCAGAAAACCTTTGGACAACTTGGACGAAAGGAGGACCCGATAAAACCAGATACAACCGAACAGCTCATGGATGATTCGATTCTGCAACATTTTTAAATTGGTTTACTTCTGTTTTCCTTTATTTCACGAGACATGAAGAAGGAGTCAAAGTATTAATCGGGGATAACTTTACGAGCCATTTTTCTGAGCAAATTATCCGACTGTCGGTTGAAAAGAATATTCGATTCATAAGTTTACCGCCGAATATTACGCATACTGCTCAACCCCTGGATGTCGCGGTGTTCGCACCACTGAAGAATCAATGGCGTGCAATACTCAGCGATTAGAAGTTAGCAACGGGATCAACTGGTCTTCCAAAGGAGATGTTTCCAAAACTTTTAAAAAAGCTGATGTTAAAATTCGCAGAAACTGGTGAACAAAACCTTCAAAGTGGCTTTCGGGCAACGGGTATATACCCTTTAGACAGAAATCAAATATTAAAGAAATTGCCTAGTACTGATGATACTGAATCAAATGAAAGTTTTGGAAACAGTTTAAACGACACAGTTTTACAATTTCTACAGGGTATTAGGAACAAAAAGAGAGCTAGAACTCAAAGAAAAAAGAAAATTAACATCGCACCGGGTAAAAGCATTGGATTGGAAGATTTTGAAATAGGAAAAAGTTCTGGATGTTCTGCACCACCCACGAAGAATAAGAAAAAGTCTGCTAAGGAATTGGATAGTGACAGTTCCGACTACGAACTAGAGCTTCAGGACGAATCTGATTGTGATTTCGAGGCATTTTGTGATGAAATGCACCAAGAAAAGAACGAGGAGATCGAAAGGCCAACAGGGGCTGCAGTCGTCGACGATTATGTGCTCGTGAGATTCGCAACCAAAAAGATCTTGAAATTTTTCGTTGGTCTTATAAAAGAAAAACTGCCTGATGGAGATTATGTGGTCAAGTTCCTGAGAATTGCGAAGAATTCTGCCTTTTATTGGCCAGAGGTAAATTTTTCAGTGCATTTTGCGTTATACCAAAATCGATTGTTGATTTATTTTCAGATTGACGACATTTCAGTCGTAAGTTCTTCAAATTTTGAGAGACTTCTGCCAGCTCCAGCTGAAGACCGCCGCGGAAAAGTGGTTTTTTCGATTTAATTTGATGGGTATATTCTGGGCTAAAATCCTTGTAAAGACTGTCGTTTATACTTTTCCCTTATATTTTGTCATTTGACTTGAAAATTACCAATTTCTTTAGTTTGAAATATGATTTTATAAGACTGTGTAAAAGAATTTAAATTTTAATAAAAAAGAATGTAAAAAAATATTTTGTCAATAAATATAACCATTAAAAAAAACAAACAAAACTCTCCCCACTAGTTTTTTCCGCTTGTTTCACTGGCGGGGTTAAATTGAACGAATAACTAACCTGTGGGCTCGTAGACACCGATTTATACTACTGTTCAATGTTACCCCGAACCCGGTGGAGTTTGAGGAGTTTTTTTTTTGTGTGTCTTGTGAAACTCTATGATTTCCGTGATTTGTATAAGGTTTACACTTTGTTCTGTGCTACTTAAATATATTATTTTATATAATTATCACAGCAATTTTCTTTTTCCAGTTACACATTTTTGTAGCACTTACACAACAAATAGCGATATAAACTTTGTGTATGCATCTGCAATGTGTGGTCGTGTAAGACCTCCAACTAGTTTTGGCAAAAGTCTTAGCTATTTTAAATAATCGTTTTACCATTTTTTATGGTCGCCAACATTTTAATATTCACCAGAAGTTTGTCCAAAGTAGCATCTTGTTTTGAAAATAAAACCAGTGCAGTTTTCTTCGAATTGTTTGCTTTGTAATATCGTCTCTTTGCTGTGGTTTTCTTCCTGTTGACGATTTCGGTGCTTTTGTAACAGTTTCTTGCTTAAGTTGTTTTAAAAAAGTATAAACGGGTGCTTTTCCAATACTTACTTTACTTTATCGTGTCCGGACATGTCATTCATAAAATTTCTGCCCATTATCGGGCTACGTCGGTTCCATCTTTGTTGGCGAGCCACAAATCTTCAAGGGTACATCAATGAGGACAGTTTCTGCATGTAAGAAGATGTTCCATATTCCATGTTTCTCCACAGTCACAGTTCACATCATCTTGGTCTATTTTTCCCCATTTTGCCACGTTTGATTTTACTGTAGCAACCCCCGTTCTTATTATATTCAAGGTTTTCCACGTTTTAGAGTCTAGGGTCTGGCCGGTCCATTGAACCTGGGGAAGAGGAAAATACTCATGCAGTTCATCCTGCACTGTTCCAAGGAAGCTTTAACTAGATTTTTGTCGCTTTCGTGGTGTTCGAGATTTGTATAGGGCATGCCGATCATCCGCGATCTGTTTAATTTTCTCTATGTGTTCTGCAGTGCCTCTGCATGTTGAGGGTTCTGCAAAACCCGCTGCTCTATATAGATTTGAAAGTGGCGTTGGTTTTATGCACCCTGTTACTATCCTGCATGTCTCATTAACGCAGTATCAACTTGTTTGGCGTGGGCAGATCTGCTCCAAACGGGACACGTATATTCAGCAGTTAAGAGTTTTCCAATAAACCACAATGAGTATCTACATTATTTGTTTATTAAAATGGCTGCAAGGTTTAAATCGAGTCAATTTCATGTAACTTCGAAATTTTTTGTCATCAGTATAGGATTTTATGATGGAGATTATCAGCTGTGTCATAAAAACTGACTTATCAAATTGTAATTACTATTTAACTGGGAATAAGCCACAATTAAAGATAAAAACACGTTTATTAACGTTTCAATTTCCACTTAGGAAATCGTTCTCAAAATACAAACAGTAAATTAAACAAATTTTGTGTTTTGTTACATAGTGAAAAATTCTTCTAATAATTTAATTTTATCTGACTCATTTATATTGACAATTCAGATATACATTATGCATTTTAAAGTAGACTATAATATAAGATTGAGATATAATATAATAGAGAATTTGATAGATCTCAAATATGTAAACACGCATGGGATAATGAACATAGGGTTCAATGGAATAATTCAAATGTAGTCCTAAAAGAAACGGATGGTAAAAATAGAAAAATCAAAGAAGCGGCTCTAATTATGCTAAATGAGGCCAATTGTGTCGCAAATTCCTCGGCAGAATGTAGTAGGATCTGGTTACCAATATTGAAAGAGGAAGTTATTAATAAGAAAATACCAGTATTAGTAAGTCAGTAATATATAGAGGATACATCATTTATGTTTTTTAAATAAAGTAACATATAAAATCAGAATTTTGATGTTTGTTGAAGGTAAACTAAATTCACGAACAAATACTTACAATGTCGGGATAGTATTATGAGGTTTTTTTCCTGGTTTTTCCCTCATAATTTACTATGGAATCACTAACAGGAGAATTTTACTGTAATCATGTCATGTGTTTGTCTTTTTAAAGACTAATCACATGCTATGATTTTTTTTCTGACGAATATTCTCAAGTTAAAGTTGATTTCATGTAATCGAATGAACTATCTTATAAGTAAAGTCGTCCCAGGAGCGCAACTCAACAATATTGGCAATATTATTTTAAAGTCGTCTACTTTAAAATGCATAATGTATGTCTGAATTGTCAATATAAATGAGTCAGATAAAATTAAATTATTAGAAGAATTGTTCACTATGTAACAAAAAACAAAATTTTCCGCAAATCGCCAGGAAATTTTGACATTCCTGTCAAAATTTCTTGAAGAAAAAGTCAGGACTTCCTTACTGTAAGGAAAAGTCATTTCCTTACTGTAAGGAAATGATATTTCCGTACAGTTGTTAGTGTTCTACATAAATGATAGAAAACACATTGCTTATAAAGAATTAATTTATATTTTGAAAACATCAAGTCATTGCTGAATACATTTTTAAGATCAATTTGTTATATTTACAGTAATTTGACAGTTAGTAAAATTATTGAACATTGGAGGAACACTCTTAGAATTATGAGAAACATTTTGGACAACATGCAGGGTGGAAGTGTCATTTTGTTGAATATTTTGTACTGTGAAAATTTTATTTGCCACCTCAACCTTATTGTTAAGCGATTCTTCGATATATCCTTCAGCAACGTTTGATGACTTCCATCCGCCATGCCTCTTTAAACTAGTTATGTCGGCACCAGAGTCAACCAATATTGTTACACAAGACCGACGAAAGCAGTGAAAAGTATATTCTGTCGGATTTACCAAGTTCAAATTAGTAGCAATTATTTTGGGCATTTTTCTAAATTGATGAATTCCTACCACTTGTCTACAACCCTTTCCGCTTTGATATTTAAAGAAAAACCGGTCACTGTTCATATTTTCTGGTCTTAACGAAACATACTTTCGATAAACATTCAAGTAGATCTGATTAATTACAAATGATCTTGGTTTGTTGGTTTTCGAATTAGGTATGCTGATTAAAAGCTTAGATTCTAAGTCTTCTATATCGTGTACAGTCATTCGGACTAACTCATTCATTCTACAGGCCCCAGAAATACCAAATATTACAGCCACCTAAAAAATAAATAAAGCTATAATCTAAATAGAAATTAAAACCTTGTCAATTACCTTAATCATTAAATTTTTTTTATCTGGAGCTTCCTGGATAAATTTTTCAATTTCTTCCTTCGTTAAAATCTTAGATTTCTTTGCCCTATAACCTTGAGCTTGCCGTTTCAATAAAGAACGAAGTTTTGAGTATGTAGATATATCTACATGGTGTTTAAGTGCAAGGGTTGACTTCAGCATTGAATAATTGGCCCATAATGTTGAAGATTTCATCTTTAAACAAAGGTCTAGGAAGTATGCCATTACAACATTTTCTGAGAAAGAACTCGTATTTTTACTCATGCGATAATCCATAAAACGTCTGTATGCATTTTCGTACTTTTCTCTTAATTTCTTTGGCAATAATTCTAATGAAGCAGTATTCACTGCCTCAACCAGCTCTGGAGGAGTCCAGGAATGGAAATTTCATCATCACTTATCATTTTACTTTCGAGAACACCAGCAATTAAATTTATAAGCGTCAAGTTTGACAATTCAACCTCAATACGTTTCCATAGTAACCCAAGTAATTTTATTAGGAATTTCAAAGCACCATTTATTTGGGAATAAAATTATCACGTTTTTTTTAAATCAATCAATATCTGTCGAATTTTAAACGATTTGCGGAAAAAATAGTGTGTTTACCTCGTAGGAAAAGCCACATTCCTGGACTCTGTGTTGCTAAGTCTCGGCTTGCGCCTCGACTTAGCAATCTTCACAGTCGTCCAGGAATGTTAAGCTTTTCCTACCCGGTAAACAATGTACTATTGTTTAATTTACTGTTTGTATTTTGAGAACGATTTCCGAAGTGAAAATTGAAACGTCAATAAACGTATTTTTATCTTTAATTGTGGCTTATTCCCAGTTAAATAGTAATTAATTTACAATGCCACAATAAAATAGCTTCAGAACAATATTATCAAATTTTCATACAAAGATCTACAGATCTTTTTAAAAATGAATATAAATATTTATGCAGAAAACCACTCTTGTCTTGTTGGGAATAAAACTAAAATATATATTTTTGACTGAAAGTTAATACAATTTTTGAGTTTAAACTGAAAGCTTTCCCTTTAACGTTTAAAATACCGAGAAGTTTGTTCTGGAAGTTGTTTTAAAGTTAAAAGTTGAAAACGTTGGGGAGTTTCTTGTATGTAGATGATCTAATTTCTAGTCTATATAACTACTTCGGAGTGAAAAGGCAGAAAAACATAATAGACGTGTAAAACTAATGTTCTGTGTACGCGAACACGTGTCGAGCTCTTAGTGTCCGTAAAACAACATTAAAAAACTTTTAAAAACACTTTAAATATATGGCAGAAATTAAGTTTCTGCTCGCCGAAAATACATTTTACAAAAAATATAAAGCTTGGGCAATAAAATGAAAATGGCAGGTCGTGATGTTGTGCAAAAATACGGGCTTAACAAGAAGGATGTGCGTTTGTAAAATTTGCGAAAATTAAAATAAAAAGGAATAACTGAGTTTACCATAAAACTATCAATAAAATATTTCACCAGTCATGACTTCGAAACATTCGGTATAAATTAAAAAATTAAGGTAGAATAAACTCTTAAGATTTTTTTTATTTTTTATTTTTTACGCACAACAGGCCGTTGAGGTCTAGGGCATTTTATTTACAACATAATCCTAATATTAACTAATTACAATTATTTTAAACAAAACTTTAACTTAAATATGTATATATAATATTCTTAACTACTCTGAAGGACCTGGTGTACAATATTTCTCCATTAGCTTCTATTTTGTGCTTTTATTTTCTAGTCCCTCACCTTCACGTGTTTAAGGTCTTCCTCTGCTTTACTAATCCACCTCGTTCTGGGTCTACCTCTTCTTTTGGGGCCGATTAATTTTCTGTTTATTACTAGTTTAGGCATTCTGTTTGCTGCCATTCCTTCCACATATCCCAACTATCTGATTCTTTGTGCCTTGTCGAACTTGGTAATGGTAGGTTCTTTGTATAAAGCCATTATTTCATTGTTGGTTCTTTTCTCCCAACCATCTTCTGTCTTCCGTCCTCCGAATCTTCGTCTAGCCATTCACGTCCACATCTGAACATAAGCCTCTTCAAGTCTTCCTTTCCATTGGTTTTTATTGTACGCTACTTGTAGCCAATTTTTCCCGGCAGTCCTTTTCAGATCATCTGTCCATCTCATAGGAGGTCTGCCTCTGGGTATTTTGTGTTGGTATGGTCTCCAGGTTAAAGTTGATCTGTGCCATTTGTTTAGATCGCTCCTAGCTACATGTCCAGCGTATTCCCATTTCAGCTTTAATGCTTTTTGCACCACATCGGTGACTTTGGTTTTCTGTCTTATCCATGTGTTTGTTTTCTTGTCCTTAAGTGATATACCTAGCAGTGCTCTTTCCATCGCGTGTTGAGTGACTCTAAGTATATTCATATTCTTTTTTGTGATTGTCCATGTTTGTGCCGCATAAGTTAATATCGGAATAATGCATGCATCAAAAACTTTAGATCTAAGATGTAATTGAATTTGTTGATTTCTGAGTATATAGTTCAGTTTACCGAATGCTGTCCAAGCTAACTTTTTTCTTCTTTTTATTTCTTCAGTCTGAATTTCCCTATTTAGGATTATTTTTTGTCCCAAGTATATATATTCTTCAACTTTTTCTATAACTTTATCGTTTATTATTGTCACGGTGTCTTCGGAGTGCATGACTTTTGTTTTGTTTAAATTCATTTTCAGTCCTATTTTAGAAAATTCGGTATGAAGTTCTACAAGCATGGTTTGCATTTCTTGTAGGTCAGTAGCTATCAGGATTATGTCATCTGCAAATCGTAGATTACTGAGGTAGCGGCCATTGATGTTTATTCCCTTATATTTGGAATTTAGGTTTTTAAAAACGTCCTCCAAAACTAAGGTGAACAGTTTAGGTGATAAAGTATCTCCCTGTTTGACTCCCCTGTTTAATGGTACAGGGTTTGTGTGTTCATTTTCATTTAGGTAGTATGTAGCTGTAGCTTGGTTCATAGTTTCTTTTATTAAGTTAATATATCTGCTATCTATTCTACAGTTTTGCATTGCGTTTATTACGGCCGTGTGTTCTATGGTATCGAAAGCTTTTTCGTAGTCTACAAATGCAAGGAAAACTGGAAACTTGTATTCGCTACATTTTTCTATTAATATTTTTGTGGTTAACAGGTGATCGGAAGTTGAATAGCCTTTTCTAAAACCTGCCTGTTCATATGGTTGGTATTCGTCTAATTTCCTTGTTAGTCGAGTAGTTATGACTTTGGTGAGTATTTTAAACAGGTGTGACAGTAGGATGATGGGTCTGTAGTTTTCCAATTTTCGACTATCACATTTCTTGTGCAATAAGATTACTTTAGAGTTGTTCCAGCTCTTAGGGACTTTGCCCTGATGTAAACAACTGTCCACAAGCTTAGTTACAATTGCAATTAGTTCCTTACCTCATTCTAATATCATATCTGTGGTAATACTATCTTCTCCTGCAGCTTTATTTCTCTTCATGTTTTCCAATGCTGTAGTTACCTCTGAAATTGTTACTTTTGGCATTATTTCTGATCCAACATTTTTTATTAATTTCCGTGCTGGTCTCATCTCATCATCTTGTTGATGTGATCTGTAAAGTTCTGTGTAAAATTCTTCTATTCGTGTCAGTATGTTTTCTCTACTTGTGATTTCATTTTCGTCTTTTCCTATTAATGATATCATCTGACGTCGTCCTAGTGTCGGTCTGAGACATTTCATACTCTTATTTTTTTCAATAGTTGTTGTTATTAATTGTTCGTTTTCTTTTCGTTTTTGTTGTCTGATTCCTTTTCTAATCTGCCTATTAAGTTCTCTATATTCGTCGGTTCCCCTTTTGTTAGATTTATTTAAGATCTTCCTTCTTTCTATTTGTTGTAATATTTCTTTGTCTAATTCATTGCATGTTGTTTTCGGTTTTTTCAGTTGCAAAAGGCTTTTATTCACTGTTTCGGTAATAAGGTTATTCAAATCATCAATATCATTGGAGTTTATCTGCTGCATGCTAACTTGATTTAATGCATGCACTATCTTTTTATTAAATTCACTATTTTTGATTTCTTCAGATGTCCATTTGTATCTTTTTTCATGTATTCTTTTTCTTTCTAGTTTTTTGTTAATTACTAGTTTTGTTCTTATTAGTCTATGATCGCTTCCTAGGTCAAACTGATTTAATACTGATACGTCTTCTACTAGGTTTCTATTCTTCGTTAAGATATAATCTATTTCATTCTTTGTCTTTTTATCGGAACTCATCCATGTCCATTTTCTGCTTGGTTTTTTATTGAAAAAGGAGTTCATTGAGTACATTTTAGCATTAAAATCTCCTAATAGTATTTCGTAATTTGCTTTATTTGTTTCTATAGCTGTTCTTATTTCATCATAAAATATTTCTACTGCTTCATCGTCGTGGCTTTTGGTCGGAGCGTACACTTGGGTCACTTTCAGAGTGGTTCTTTTATTAATCCTGATGATGAGATATGCTACTCTGTCTGATATGGGCTTGAATTCTTCGATACACTGTGTGAGGCTTTGTTTTACCAAGAATCCCACTCCAGTGTATTCGCCACCTTTATGCATAAAATGTGTGCCATTTTTTAGTATTATATACTCATCACTTTTTCTTCTGGTCTCGCATATACCAAGGATATCCCATTTTATATCCGTTAGTTCACTTTCTATTTCTGGGAATCTATTGTCGTCCGTCAGTGTTCGAATATTGTAGGAGCATAGCCAAATTGTCATCTTGTGGCAGCCGGGTCTTACCCAGGGATTCTTAGCACCCCCCCTTCCGTTAGTTGTTTGATCGCTGCCGTGATCAAGACTCTGGGAAGTGCTGGGCACTGGGGGCCTTTTCTTTTTTGTCCTGTACATTGACTTGAAGGTTTGGACCGTTATCTCCTCACGCTGGTCCAGTGCGGGTTGAGGAGGGAAGGGAAGGATTTGGGTAGGTCTGGGTTGGTGGGTAGGATTTAGGGATTAGGATCCGCTTCTCTCCCGGAAGAGGATTGGGAGAAAAAGCCGAGCTCGCGTGGGCAGGGGCGCATTCCTGAAGCAGACCTGTCTTTACCGGGATCGTAAAGAGTGTCTACCCGCTACCGCATCCTGTCCTCCGAATATGCGTCTCAATATTTTCCTTTCCCATCTTTCCACAGTATTCTCTTCATTCTTATTTAATGTCCATGTCTCACCGGCATATGTTACTGTGGGTCGAATACTGTTTTATATATTCTGCGTTTACTTTGTCTAGAAACGTATTTTGAGTTCAGTAGGGCTCTTAAATCACCTAATTTTTTATTCCCTTTTGTGGCTTCGATCTCCCATTCCTCTTTTCCATTTTCAGCGAAAACTACACCCAGGTATTCAAATTTGTCCACCCTTTTAAAACTATAGCTTTTACCACTTACTGACCTCACACTAAAGTCTTCTTTTTTCCCTTCTGTCCCTACCATGATCATATATTTGGTTTTGTCTTCATTTAGTTCCAATCCGAATTTCTGTGCTTCTTCGATGATTTTCTTCACAACTCTTCTTAACTCTTTCTCGGTTTTTGCTAGGATCGTTAGATCATCAGCAAATGCCAAGCACTGGTGCTCATTTTTCATGATCGTTTCTTCCACCTTCATGCTGCATTTTCTGATTACGGTTTCTAATACTAAGTTAAATAATGTAGTGGATAAATGATCTCCCTGCCAAAGTAAAATATAAACCAAAAAAAATAAGAAAAAATGTCTACCTCACTAGATAACTTACATTTAAACTTCTATTTTCGCTTAAAACTGCACTTAATTCAGCACGTTTACGTGAAGTCGACGCCATTTTCATGTGGCTTACCACGTTTTACGCGAAAAAGTGAACAGAAACAGGTGATTGGAATAACACGATTCAGCAGTAACTCCGCCATATTTTGCAATAATCACTGTGTAATTTTGTAACATTGTGGATTACCATTAGGTTGCAATAAGCTCTTCTTCCTAAGGCGTATAGATTCTTTGTAAATCGATGTTTTACCCTACGAAGGGAAGTTTACAGAGAAACTTGTTTTTTGCAACATATTTTGGGTCACAAAATTGTCATTTTTATCAAAATTCAGCTTGTTCGTCTCATTTTTAGAGACCAAATCTTTGAGGACTGGACTAAAAAGTAGATTTTCCTTTAATTTGAATTTCTACTGTAAATAAATCAACTAAAATCTCGGTATGTACTTTTCACTAATAACATTGAATGATGTACGTGGTTTATCTGTTTAAATAAAACACATGATTGACACCAGAAAACACGATTAACACGATTAAGCCTGATATTATTTCTCCCAACGATGACAGCCTCGCTAATTAAATAGATTTGGTGGTTGATGCTGAAGGTATAACAGAAGCACAATTGCGTTTATGGTTTTTGAAAATTATACGTAAAAATCTTCTGTATGAATGTTTATATTTACCCTTAATTAATTAAATGTTTTATTTGATAGGTAAATATTTTATGCATTGTGTACAAATATAAATTTTAGCAGCACTTTGTATTTTTTAGAAATTTAGAAATTTCGTAAGCAAACTCGAGCGATTGTATTCACAGATCAGACGTACTTGCGATTGCATAAAGTACAATTATTGGAGTGATAACAATTGTAGAGGTCTGAGGAAGCTAGTTTCCAAAGGACAAAGTTTCATTATTGTTGCTGTTGGTAATGAGAAGAGATTCGTTAAGGAGTCGTATTTAAGGTGAACATCCTAATCTAAATTCGCTAGTTATTACTACATTTTATCTCTTCGAGAATTACCAGAAGTGGTTTACGAATAAACTAATAAATATAGTAGTTCTTTATTATTTGAAAAGGCACTAACATTAGAATTAAAGACCACGATCAATACTAAAAGTATTTATTCTTCTTCTTCTTAAGTGCCTAATCCCTAAGGACATTGGCGATCATCGTGGTCCATTTGACTCTGTCTGCAGCTGTTCTGAAAAGTTCTATTGACGTTTTCCCACTCCATTGTCTCAGATTCTTTAACCAGGATATGCGTCTTCTCCCCGGTCCTCTTTTGCATTCCATCTTCCCTTGTACGATTAGCCGCATCAATTCGTATTTCTCGTTTCTTAGTATGTGGCCAAGGTAGCTTATTTTACTTTTTTTTATAATGTTAAGTATTTCTTTATCGTTTTTCATTCTTTGTATCGTTTCCGCATTTGTTATGTGTTGTGTTCAGGATATTTGCCATATCCATAAGGAATCTAAGTTCCTGTAGTTGACTGTATACCATGTATCACAAAAAATTTATTAAAAATTCTTTATAAAAGTTATATGATTTAAAACACCCAATCAGGCTATAACACAAAACCTTTTTAAAATCCATATTCCATCATCAATATCCTAAAAAGGATATCTTCTTCTTCTTCAGATGCAAATCCACTAATGGATGTTAGCGATCACATTTTCCATTAATTCTCTATTTCTTGCAATATGTATCAGAGATTGTATGTCGTTAATCCCTGTCCATTGCCTTATGTTTCGGAGCCAGGACATTTTCTTGCGTCCCATTCCTCTCTTGCCTTCAATTTTGAAGGACATCTATATTTGTGATTTTCGCTGTCCATGGTATTTTTAGGATACGGCGATAAAGCCACATTTCGAAAGCTTCTAATCTGTTTATATCCCTCGTTTTGAGTGTCCAGTCCTCTACGCCATATAGCAGCACTGACCATACGTAGCACTTAGTAAACCTTAGTCTCAGTTGAAGATCAAACTCTGAACAAGTCAGTACTTTCTTGAATTTTACGAAAGCTTGTCGAGCTTGCTCAATGCGGCATTTTACTTCCCTGTCCGATGCCCAGTCTTCAAAAAGCCACGATCCCAGGTATTTAAATTTACTTACTCTTTCAATGGACTTAGTATTCAGTGTTATGGTGAAATTTTCAAGTGCATCTAAGTTTCTGGAGATGATCATAAATTTGGTCTTTTTGGTATTAATCTCTAATCCCATTCGCTTACTGTATTCTGCGATTATAGTGACAAGTTGTTGAAGATCGACTATGTTGTCACAAATTAAGACACCATCATTAGCATATCGTATGTTGTTGATCAATACTCCATTCACCTTGATTCCCATCTCTGCATCCTCCAAAGACTCTTGAAATATGGCTTCCGAATAAATTTTAAATAAAAGAGGGGAAAGCACACATCGCTGTCAAACGCCCCTTCTTATATGTATGGGTTTGGATATAATGCATCTTATGTCTTTTTGGTCTATATCAACTTTCTTGAGAATCTGCATTAACTTGTGGTGTTGGACACGATCAAACACTTTTTGGTAATCTAAAAAGCATAGGAACACATCCTTGTCTTACATCACGATTTATATGTATTTCTTTCGATTTTTGTAGGTCTATTCGTATTATGCATGGACGTATAAACACAGATGGACACAGCAATAATATACCTTTAACACACAATGTTTTGAAGCTTCGATAGAATGTGATGCTTCCTCAATAAGCATAAGCGTGCTTGAATTTTTACTCGCGGGGATAATTATTCAGACTTTTAAAATTGGAAATAGTACTAATGTATAAAAACACGTTCAAAGAATTTAAAAAAAAACGAGAGTTTAACTATTAACAAACCACGTCTTTATAGAAAAATTAAAATACAATTTTATTTGCCTTAAAATTAATACAATAAAATATAGTTGAATTCAAATTAATTTTTTAATAGGTGTCAAAATAATGGTACAATAAAAATCATTAGGTTTTCTCCTAAATTCGCCACCCAAATAGTTCGATCGTCAATATTATTTGGAAACCTACATAGAAAAATAAATTAGTTTTATTCATTTCACTCATTTATTTGTATCCATGAGAAATATTAAATTAAAAAGGTACTAAACAGATATTTTTTAATCATATGATGTCTACTTACAATTTTAAAATGTCTACTAATTTCATGAGCTCATATCTTATTTAATACATTAATGAACATGAATAAACCCAATGGTACGCCTATTAAAATGTAAACAAACACGCTTCCTCAGTTCCTCATCTTAAATAATATAAATAGACAGTACTTACAAATAAAATGAGAGATCGGGATGTAAATATTTCAATTATTTTATTTCACTTTTCACAAATATGCCCTCAAAATACAGCCAAAATATTGAAAAATAACTTTTCCTCATCTACTGTAAAAAGTAAACAAACATGGAACAGCATTTGAAGTTTGACGTAGAGCAATAAGGCAGAGAAATTAAACACCGTTGCCATTTATAAATAGTTTTCAGTGCTTCTAGATATAAAATAATTTATTGATAACTATTATACGCTGTTATTAAATAATAATGCACACAATGTGCAAACATGATATTTTGATCACAATTAAATATATTAATATAACCAATAAATTATTATTTTGGTTTGATAGCACCTGTAGAGTATAAAATACGGAGTAATTTTTTCAGAGACTCGCGAATAAAAAATTTTAATAAAAAAACGTGACAACAGTTGGAGGTGCTGAGAATGTGACCTATTCAAATAATTTTGACTTCACAATTTTATGTAAATAACTGAGTCCATCTGTGTTTATACGTCCATGGTATTATGGCTTTCTGATATCGGTATTGATTGAAAATTATTCTCACGTCTTCGTCATTCTGTGTTCTGCAGTATTTTTGCCATTCTTCGGTGTTGTACTTTATCGAAAGCTTTTTAGAAATCGACTAGACATATGAATAAGTCGCAATAAAATTGACATCTCGACATCGTTCGATTAGTGTCTGTACAGTGAATAATGCTTCTCTGGTGCCAAAGCCTTTTCTGAATCCCAATTGGTTTTCAGCTATTCTATCATCTAGCTTTTTATAGATACGTTCGTGTATCACTTGTAAGAACACTTTAAGAATATGGTTCATAAAGCTAATTGTCCTGTGCTCTTCACACTTCATTGCGTTTGATTTTTTGGGTATTGGAATAAATATTGATATTAAACATTCTTTCGGAATCTCTTCTTCTTAGGGTGCCTGTCCGTTCCGAACGTTGGCGATCATTCTGGCTATGATGATTTTGTTGGTTGCTATACGAAATAGCTGTGAATCTCTCCCGTATAATAAATGTCATTAAATAATTCCAGTAGTATTATTACACAAAACAAACTGTAGTGGTGTTATTTACAGGTACAAGATAGATACATAAAAATTACGGAGAATTGTTTACGAATTAAACTTGAACACATTTCCCACTACGTCGTTAAATCATATGTCTTTTAATATCTATAAATCGGCGATATTTGCGAATGCGACAATGATAACTAAACTTCTTTAGCCAAAGAGACAATCAACTTCCTTTTAGGACAAGCGACAATACCGACAGCCTCTCTTTTTGTCGGCCAAAATGTATATTTTGTTAGGTCTCACATCCTTCCATTTTCCCTTTAAGTGCGTCTGGTGTCTTAGCACACGGGTTCACCAAATGGCGGACAGTGGTCCGTATCCGTACCGTGAGCTTGATTTTTCCGGAGCGCCGTTAAATTCAAAATATAGTAATACAATTATAGTGTAAAATTATAATCAAATCTAATAATGTTCTGAGGCTTCTTTACGAATTTTCTGGACGTTTGCCAAACATATGAAGCTATTTAGTGACGCGGCTATCGTTAAAGCGTATTTTCTTGAAGCAAGATATTCATTATTTAAAAATAAAAAGGATATTGTCGATACTATTTAGCGTATTCCAATATCTATTACTTCAAGCACAAGAAATACACAGGTATTGGCAGATGAAACATAGAAAACGTTAAAATAAATCTTGACTGTCACTAAATATTTTCCTTTGGCATTGGATGAGTCATACGACATTACAGATACAGCACAGCTTGTCATTTTCATGCGCTACCTGGACAGAACCAGTGAAGAGTTTGTTGAAGAACTTTTGACTATTTTGCCAATGTCAGGAACTACTACAGGATACGATTTACACAAGGCTGTGGTGGACTATTTTGGCATAGATAGTGTGGATTTAAAAAAGTTTATTCCGATTCCCTCTTCGAGACTCGAGGCTATCTTCCTAAAGGAGGTGGCCTAGTTGCCTGGTTTCAACAGCGCAACCAGTAGAAGGGTTGCAAAACTTAATGAACAAAATAACGGAAACAAGTAGGCAATATGGACTGGATATAAACACTGGCGAAACCAAGCTAATGATCATCATCAACGAAATAATAACCAAAGCAAATCTGTATGTGAACCAAATGAGAATTGAACGTGTCTCACTGTTCAACTACTTGGGAACTATAAAATAAGTCGTGGGACAATACCCAAGAGATTAAATTTGGCATAGGAAAGGCAAAAAGTGCATTTTTGACTGTGAGCTCTGTGTTCAAGAGACATGACCTCACCCTATAAATAAAAATAAGGCTCCTTAAATGTTAGGTGTACTCAGTGCTTCTGTACAGAGGAGAAACGTGGGCATTGAAGGCGAAAACTCTCATCAAAACTTAACGCTTTTGAGCTATGGTTATACGGAAGAATTCTGAAGAAACCATGGACAAATAAAGTCACCAATGAAGAAATTTTGCGAAGGATGAACACAACCGCAGATTTGGTCAATATCGTGAAGAGCCGTAAGCTACGCAGCACTTGGGACATAATGAGAAATCAAGGCAGATACGAGCTACTTCAATGCATTTTGCAAGGTAAAATTGAAGGAAAGAGGGCTCCAGGAAGAAGAAGAATATCCTGGCTTGCTAACTTGAGAGCATGGTTGAGAAACACCTCAACACAGCTATTCCGTATGGCAACCAACAAAGTCATCATAGCCAGAATGATCGCCAACATTCTGAAAGGACGGGCACCCTAAGAAGAAGAAGAAGACTTAAAAAAACCATTACTTTTCTATTCATCTATGCTTACCAAAAAATATTCCCCATTTTAATTTTAACTACATATAATAAAGTACATTCCTCGTTGATAATCCGGCTAAAACTTAAACGTGGCCTCTTTCCAGAGCATCTGCATAGGATTGGAATATATGAAACTCCTTTCTGTCCGTCCGATAATAAATCTATCGGAGATTTGAATCACATTTTCGATGGTCTTGATGATAGGTAACAGTATTTATTTTATTTTATTTTATATTATATTTTTTTTTTTTGAAAATAAATTCTGGCAAATCCAGTCGTTCAATGTGAAAAAGAGTTTATTTTAACAATGTTTAGGGAACAATTTTAAATGTTTACGCGAAGAAAATTGCAAAAAAATAATGCTTAATGCAAGGTAAATAAGGTTTTTCACTCTAAACTTAAATGCTAACTTAAATTGCTAAAACAAGTATTTGTTATTGAAACAGTAACGAGTATTTCCCCTCTAGATATAATTACTGCTTGCATCCTTCCTGGAATCCTTGCAAGTAAATTTTTGACATACCCTATGCAAATAGCATTCCATTCATCCTGTGCAGCAAGCCTAAACTGCTCTATCGTATTTGGAACGGGATTTCTTTGTCATATGCGGCGTTTTAGCTGATCCCACATGTGTTCTATTGGATTTAGATACGGACTAAATGATGGCCAATCCAATCTTTGAATTTAGATCTCATCAAGATAATTACTTACTATGACAAAAGCATGTGGTAGAGCATTATCGTGCATTAACATGAATCTGTCATATCCAATGTAACTAATGTTGTAACTGTTCAGTGGAAAACGGGAATCTTGAGTTCTTCCAGTTAATTGTTACTAAATATTATTTCGACTTCCCATGGTTTACTTCTATGTGAATGTTATAATATAGCATAAAAACTTAATTGTTTGTAATAATGCAACTAAAAAATATTAGAAATATATTAATATTATAATAATATTTTACATGTTGTTACTTCGATGAATTGAAACAGAATCAATGTCGAATGAGGGTTGTTAGATAGTCAGGTACCTTCCAAAATATGCCATAACGGGTATTATTATCTCCCTTTTCGCGACAAGCTGTGGGCAAGCTATGCTTGCGCCGTTCCAAAGACGACAGGGCTGTCGTCAGATATTTTAAAGTTTTACAACTAACATATGGCAAAACATGATCTTGCAGGATATTTTGAACATAAGTGTTAGCCGTCATCCGTCCATCACTTCCACATGTGCGGTGCATTCCTTCCAACCAATACCTCCAAAACGCATTATACCACCACCTAAAAAACTAACGGTCTGGGTAAGATTGCAGGTGCGAATCGTTATCCAACTCTTCTGTAGACGTGGTTTCGACCATCTGGCTTATATAATAGGATTTTGGTATCATCAATGAAATAAACATTTTTCCAGTTGTCGATATTCCAATATTCCGAATATGTCTTCTTGCAAATTCTAAACGACGAGCTTTAGATTTTGGAAAAGACGTGGAACTTTTGCAGGACGTCTAGGTTTTAAGTCAGCTTCTTTTTATCTTGGCCTAACTGTTTCTGAGCTCACATTAACTTGTTTGACATTTAGTATCTCATTTCTGAGGTGCATCGATGACAATAAGCGATTTCTTGTAGAAAAAATGGTCATCAATTGCGGTTGTGCACCTTGGACGTCCTTGAGCAAGATTTCGTACAAAATTGCTTGTCTCATGGTAACTTTTTAAAATAGTAGAAACTGTAGATTGACTTCTGAGACGCCGTGCGATGTTTTTTATGTATATCCTTCCTCGTACAAAATTACAATCTGTGCTGCTTGGGCTTCATCCCAGTGTCGAATTAAAAATAACCGAATTACTATAATTTTTTACCTTTTTTTCCTTTATGTGAAGAATGTTTTTTATGATAAAATGCACGAATGACATAAACGCTGAACAAACGTCAAAATAAACGTACAAATATTACGATTCTAAGATAAAAATTTAAACATCCTTATAAGAACTTTCTGTGACAAAAATGTTCTTTGTCGAATGCCATCTCTCTCTCTCTCTCTCTCTCTCTCTCTCTCTCTCTCTCTCTCTCTCTCTCTTTTTCTCCACAACTTAATAAAGTAAACTAATAAAACATATATTTAAATTTCATTATTAAAACGTTATTCAAATTTGATTTTGATAAAATAAACCTTAAAATATTCTAAATTTCCCAGTATGTATATATTACTTAATTCTGTATCTCCAACAAACATACCGTTACAACATCCATTTACTTCTCCGCAGGAGGGTAAACTCAAATATTGACCATTGCCTATAATCGGGAGCACACGGATAATGCGCTCTCATGCAGTGGAAATATAATTTAGCGCTAGTGGAAATATAGTGGAAATATCAAGGAACGAACATTTACAAAGAAAGATATAGCTGTGAAACGATCAGTTTTATGGCTGTAGATGATTTAATATAAGTTTTTATGTCTGTAGTACATGGAGAAAAAAGTATGAAAATATAAAAAATTCTAAAAATAATATTTATCGAAAGATAGAAATTTTAGGTCGGTTTCAAAGTGTTGGTTTGTCTATTTATAATATATATTACGTATTAAAATTCTACCAGATTTTAGTAGATCTCTAATTTATTAAAAAGATTAAAAGCTATTTTTTCTGCTATAGTTTCGACCTACTAAGAATAACGAATATTTTCTCATGTTACTTATATCTGGGTTTTTGTCCCTGAGAGTAAGTTTTCATTTTAATGGTATGTTCCTTTTTCCCTTCCTGTGACCACTTGCTAGCGGGTCGAGGAGCTGGGATGCTAAGTGGGATAAGGTTGCATACGACTAGGATGCATTATTCTCCATTTTGTATGGTGATAACAATATCTTTCAAGTATCTTCTACAGAATTTTACATTTTCTTTAAATGGTCCGAAGATTTTTTTCACTAGTTTACCATCTTTCGGATGCATATGAGGCTGACGGCATGATCACTGTATTATAGTGACAAAGTTTTAAGTTTTAAGATAAGTTTCTGTTTTTGTACAGGTGTTTGCACAGAGATAGAATATACCTCTTAATTAGGAACATCTGCTTTCAATGGTAGGATTCTCTGAACCATCTTCTTCTTAGCATTCCTGCCCGTTCCGAACGTTTGCGATCATTCTGGCTATGAGGATTTTGTTGGTTGCTATACGAAATAGCTGTGTTGAGATCTTTCTATACTATGGTCTTAGTTTAGCAAGCCAGGATGTTTTTCTTTGTCCTGGGGTCCTTCTTCCTTCAATTTTACCTTTCAAAATGCATTGAAGTAGCTCATATCTTTCTTGATTTCTCATTATATGGCCCAAGTACTGCAGCTAACGGCCCCTCACGATGTTGACCAAATCTGCAGTTGTTTTCATCCTCCGCAGTACTTCTTCATTGGTGACTTTGTCTGTCCATGGTATCTACAAGATCCTTTTGTATGACCATAGCTCAAAAGCCTGAAGTTTTGATAGAGTTTCCGCCTTCAATGTCTACGTTTATACTCCGTACAGAAGCACTGAGTAAGCACCGTACATATATATCATTTAAGGAGCCTTATTTTTATTTCTAGGGTGAGGTCATGGCTCTTAAACACAGAACCCATAGTCAAGAATGCACTATTTGCCTTTCCAATGCGACATTAAATATCTTGGGTATTGTCCCACGATTCATTGATTATAGTTCCCAAGTAGTTGTATTGGAAGACTCGTCCAATTCTCGTTTGGTTCACATACAGATTTGCTCCAGTTATGCTTTCCTTACTGATGATCATTAGCTTCGATTTGCTGGTGTTTACATCCAGTCCAGATTTTGTACTTCTTTTTCTATTATACGCAAGACAGATACCTCTAAGAATAATTTAAAAGATCGAAAATATCTACCAAAACAACACAATAAAAGTAAAAGTAGAAGAAAACTAACCAACCCTATTGAAGCTGGGTATGAAATAAGACAGGAAGATTGCCTGAGTCCTCTATTGTTCAACTGATTATGGATGAAATAATAAAACATGTAAGAACTAAAAAAAACGGTTTACAACAGCAAATTTACTAAGATGTAAATTGGAGCTCGTATTGGATACCGTAACTTTATCAAATCGGCAAAGACATATCCAGGAACAGATGTGTCATTAGATCACAATCCAGTATTCCTAAAATTCGACATCAACTCGACAAAACACCCGAATATAAAAGGAGAACTAACGTTAAAAATTAACGAAGTGTTAAGGAAAACAATAATCATTGATAATGAAGATTCCATCCAAGGAAAAATGGGAAAAACTTAATGTTGCCAATTAAGGATACACTGAGTAGTCATAAAATCGATGAAGCTACTTCATGGATGACAGATGAGATCCGACAACTAATGGACAAAAGAAGATCATACAAAAACAAAAATATAAACGAATACAAAGCCACACACAAGGAGATCAGGATAAAAATACGGGCAGCTAAAGAGAAGAACAGAAGTGGGTGAACGACAAATGTTTAGAGATAGAAGAACTCCCGAAAAAATCATAATAGTTTTGAGTTGCACAAAAAAATTAAAGAATTAGCAGTTATAAGACGGTCCAACAATAGTAACACCGTGGTTGATACGAATCTTCTTCTTCACGTGCCATCTCCGCGACGGAGGTTGGCAATCATCCTGGCTATTCCGATCTTAGATGCTGCCGATCTGAATAGTTCGATTGATGTGCATCCGTACCATTTCCTCAAGTTACGCAACCATGAGATTCTTCTTTTTCTTACACTTCTCTTGCCCTGGATTTTCCCTTGTATAATCAATTGAAGTAGGTTGTATCTCTCATTAAGCATAACATGCCCCATACGAATGGTAAAATAATATCTGATATCAAAAGCAAACTAAAAAGATGGAGAGAATAGCTCCAAGAATTGTTTGAGGACGACAGAACACAACAAGATAGCATGAACGATTGCAAGGAACATGATATAGGTCCAAATATAACTAAGGTTGAAATAATTCTATACAGCCCTTAACATTCATCCTTGGATATAGGCCTCCTCCTCCTTGTTCCATGCCTCTCTATCTTGGGCAATTTGCATTCATTTTGACCCGGCGTGTTTCTTCAGGTCATCTGACCATCGCATTTGTGGCCTTCCCCTTTTACGTTTGTGATTTCATGGTCTCCAATGTATAATTGTTTTAGTCCATCTTTCATCTTTCTGCCTTAGGGTGTGTCCAGCGAACTTCCATTTAAGCTTTGCTACTTGGGTTGAGACATCTTTCACTTTTGTTTTATTAGGGATCCATTCGTTTCTTTATTTGTCTGATAGTTTAATGTTCAGCATTTGTCTTTCCATGGATCTTTCTGTCTTTGCTATTCTTTCCATATTTTCCTTTGTAAACGTCCATGTCTGAGAGCCATATGTGAGGACAGGGAGTATACATTGATTGAAGACTCTCGTTTTTGAGTATTGGGGGTATTTTGAATTCTTTAGAATATAAGACAGTTTTCCGAATGATGCCCAGGCCAATCTTATTCTTCTCTTTATTTCTTCGGTCTGATTTTCTTTATTTAATGTAGTGATTTGGCCTAGAGATATATATTCTTTTACTTGTTCTATTTTTGTTTGTGCCATTGTAATTATAAGTTCTTCTGGTTGATTAGTCATGGTTTTTGTTTTACTATAATTCATGTTGAGTCCAATTTTTGTCGATTCTCTATCTAGTTCTTCCATCATTCTTTGTAATTCTTCACTTTTTTCTGTTATTAATACAATATCATCAGCATATCGTAAATGATTCAGATTTTGCCCGTTTATATTAATTCCCAAGTCATCCAAGTGTAGTCGTTTAAAAACATCTTCTAGCGCTTGGTTAAATAACTTGGGCGAGATGGTATCTCCTTGTCTTACTCCTCGGTTTATTTTAATAGGCTCCGTTTGTTTCATTAGCTTAATGGTTGTTGTTGCCTTGTTGTATATATTTGTAATTAAGTCGGTATATCGGTAGTCTATTCTGCTGTTTTGTAGGGAATTCTGTACTGCCCAGTGTTCCACACTATCAAATGCCTTCTCAAAGTCAATAAATGCCATGTATAGTGGGATATGATATTCGTTAGTTTTTTCGATTAAAATCTTCATCGTTAAAAGGTGGTCACTTGTACTGAAGCTCTTTCTAAATCCGGCTTGTTCTCTTGCCTGGTATCCATCTAATTTAGTTGTTAATCTATTTGTTAATATTTTGGTTAATAGTTTGTACATCACATTTAATAATGTTATGGGTCTGTAATTCTTTAGATCCTTTTTATCTCCTTTCTTAAATAGTAACAGTGTTATTGCTTCGTTCCAACTGTTGGGTATTTGTTTTGTCATTAAAATTTTATTCAGAAGTATGTACAAAGCTTCTCTAGTTGTTTTCCCACCATGTTTTAGCATTTCTACAGTCACCCCGTCTTTTCCTGGCGATTTATTGTTCTTCATCTCTTTGAGTGCTCTTCTTATCTCGTTCTTACTGATCTCTGGTTGTAAGTCGGAATTAACATTTTTTATTTTTATTTGTAGTTGGTTAAGGATTTCTTGGGTTGGTTTCTGTTTTGTATTGTAGAGGTTTTTATAATATTCTTGTGTTATCTGTATAATTTCTTCTACATTATTGGTCTCTGTACCTTCTTTGTTCTTTATACTATTAATTTGTATGGTTCCAAGCTGTGGTTTTAAGCACTTCATGTTTTTATTTTGTTCAATTGCTTTTTTCTATTTTTCTTCCTGTACTCTCCTTTTATAATCCTTGATATTCCTTCTAATAGCTTTGTTTACCTCTTTGTAATCTACTGTGTTTCTCTTATCTTGTTCCAGTAATGTTTTTTCTTTTACTCATAAGATTTTTTGTTTCCTGGGATACATAGTTTTCCTTGGTTGAAATAATAAATGCAATAAATCTGGCAAAATCTAATAAAACTACGGGGCACAATTCCAACTGAAATTATTAAATTAATATCAGAAGATCAGATCAATGTATTAGTAGACTTATATAATACGGGTATTATTCCGAGAGATTGGCTCAAATCAACATTTATTACATTACCAAAAAAACCTAATGCAAGGGAATGTAATTACCAACGTATAATTAGTCTAATGAGTCACACGCTAAAATATTCTTAAAAATTATTCATTTAAGTATTTTCAGAAAAGTAGAACAAGACATCACTGAACCCCATTTTGGATTTAGGAATGTCATGTCAAGAATGTCAAAGATGTATGGATGTAAACCAACCACTCTATGCTTGTTTTATTGATTACAATAAGGCTTTCGATAAGGTCCGACACAACCGTCTTATACAGTTACTTAAAGATAAACACATTATCAAAAAAGACTTAATAATAATAACTCATCGCTACTTTAAACAAACAGCAAAAGTAGGCAAAGAACTTTCGGAGGAAGTAGAGATAAAAAGAGGCGTAAGGCAAGGTTGCATACTCTCCCCCTTATTGTTCAATCTATATTCGGAAGAAATAATTAAAAAATCACTTGAAAATGTAACAATTGGAATAAAAGTCAACGGCAGACCCATCAACAATATCAGATATGCCGATGATACTATACTAATTGCAGAGAATATACAAGATATACAGACACTCTTAGATAATGTAGTCAATGCTAGTGAGGAAAGCGGACTAACGCTTAATGCTAATAAAACAAAAATGTATGACAATTTCCAAAACACAACAACAAGACATTTTAAACATAAGAGGAGTTCCAATAGAAAAAGTAAAAAAATACAGATATCTTGGTACATATTCAATGAAAATAACGAGTATATAGAAGAAATAAAAATGAGAATTGGATAAGCTAGAGTAACATTTAATAAAATGAGAAAAGTATTATACAGTAGAGACCTTAGTTTGCAACTCAAAATAAGAATATTACGTTCATATGTGTTTTCGGTGCTGCTGTATGGGGTGGAGGCCTGGACCTTAGAAAGAGATGAGCGATCGACTTAAAGCATCTCAGATGTGGACTTACCGAAGAATATTAAAAATAAATTGAGTAGACCGAATAACAAATATTGAGGTCCTCAGAAAGATGACAAAGGCAATGGAAATCATGAATACGATTAAGATAAGAAAGTTACAATATCTCTGCCACGTTATGAGAGGGGATAAATATGTGTTGCTACAAACCATAATGCAGGGAAAATACAGGGAAAACGAAGTATTGGAAGAACACGCATCTCCTGGCTCAACAATCTGAGAAAGTGGTATAATTGCAGTTCCATCGACTTGTTCACAGCTGAAATCTTAAAAGTGAAAATAGAATAGATAATAGAACTAGTGATGGGGTTTAAATATCTAGGCATCACATTATCTAGCTACGGAAAGCTCGAAACTGAAGTGAAAAATCAAGTGAATAGAGCAAACGAGCTGCAGTCTGCCTGAATGAAACAATATGAGGAAATAAAAATACCTATCGGGAAAGAAATGAAAGGCAAAATTTACAAAACCATCATCAGACCAATACTGACATACAAAGCAGAAACACGACATGACACAGAGAGGATAAAAGGAATGTTAAAAACAGCAGAGATGAAAACACTTAGAAAAATTGATGGCAAGACATTATGGGACAGAACTAGAAGTACAGATATACGACGTAGATGCAAGATGGAGAACTGGGTAAGAAAAAGAAGAATAAAATTGAAAGGTGTTGATAAGCCGAATGACAACAAATAGAGTAGTAAAGACGACAAGAGACGGTTCCACAATAGGAAGACAATCAGTAGGAAGACCACGAAAATTATGGAACGACGACTTACTAGAGGCATATTAAAAAACAGACAGAGTCATGTGTGCATAAAAAGCAAAAGATTTCAGAGCATAAACTGTATTCCATAAGTATTGACGACACTGTATAAACTCAGTTTTTTACATTCTGAATTATGTAAAAAGAATTTCTATACTTTTAAATTTATTCTTACTCATTTTTTACTTTAAGGTACGTTTTATTTAAAAGATGAGTTATTAAAAACGTAAAAAATGTATTCTCCCTGAACAATTCACGTCTAGTTCTTTCTACCAAGACAAGACAAGAAACAATTATCCTAAAATTTCAAACCGATTACTGTATTTATGAATTTCGTTTTCTTTGTTATTATTTTCAAAGTTTTATTGTTTGTTTCAGACACTTGACTTGAATGAAAAATAGCTATTCAAATGTAAATGAAAAGTATCTGAAAGAAGTTTGAAACTTTCGGAACACTCTAATACTCTTGAAAACAATACGATTCCAAGAAGTCTGAAGTAATCAATGTCGCTGACTGCTAGGTATTACGAAACTTTTAGGGTTAACTTACAGTTTATTGTTGGCTTAGAAGTCTTACTTACTTAGTAAAAAGTTATCGAAGGTAATATTAGTTGAAATCGTGTAATATTTTTGGAGATTGTTCCAAGAACAAATGAGTTGTATTATATATGGAATATATATTAAGAAATATAGATATTAGATCGGTAATCTGAAGTTCGGAGGTTCAACTCAGCATAAATCCATAATTCTATAATCTTAAATACAATATTATTACTCATATCACTCTTTTCTTTATCTTGTTCTGATTTTATTTATGCATCTTGTCTTGAGACTTACCGAAGATGTACTTGATTACTATGCTAATAACATTCATAAAATTGAAAGTATAGACTATAGTAGCGATGATAGTATGGTAGATAAGGACTTAATTTTGTCATCAGATGAACTAAGTGAGGCAAGTTCACTTGAAAGTGAATTTAATATAACTAATGCAACTGAGAAGGCAGCTCAAATTTCAGATCAAGAATCCTCTGACGATGATGAAGATATCCAAGATGCAGACGAGGTTATGCAAGCTTTGCCGCCAACTAGTACAGAATTTTCAGCTGTTTGGACTGATGTCAATGCAGAAAATTTTATTCCGAGATATGATCTACCAGCCAGAACAGCCCCAGTTATTCCAGATCAATTGAATCAAGGTAGTTCTGCACTGGTTTTTTAAAAGTATTTCCTAAAAATTTGTTTATATATATATATATATATATATATATATATATATATATATATATATATATATATATATATATGGCCCAGTGTACAAACCGTAGTCTTGAAATTTTAAAAGAGAAAAAGAAAAAAACTTTTGTCAAAACATGCCAAAAATAAATGATGATACTTACTGGTGTTACGTTAGTTATGCATTATAATAGAGTTCCTTCTTTTGTAATGTACTCGTCATCATCATCATCCAGCCTGTATTTGTCACGTCCACTGCTGGACATAGGCCTCCCTTAAACTCCTCCATTCCTCACGATTTTGTGCTCTTTGTTGCCAATTTTTTAGTGATACGCCTGATGTCGTGGGCCCAACGTGTAGGTGGTCTTCCTCTACTGCGTTTGTCTGCTCTTGGCCTCCAATTTGTAATTTTGCTCATCCATCGTGAATCGTGCATTCTCGCTACATGGCCTGCCCAGTTCCATTTTAGTTCCGCTATGCGTTCCACAACATCAGTAATACTCGTCCTTTTTCGCAGATCTTCGTTTCTTATTCGGTCCTTCAACGTCACTCCCAGCATAGACCGTTCCATTCGTCTCTGTGCCACTCTCAGTTTCGAAGCCGTGGTCTTGGTTAAAGTCATAGTTTCCGCCCCATAGGTCATGACCGGTAATACGCATTGGTCAAACACTTTTCTTTTGAGGCTGATTGGTATGTTGGCCCTAAGTGTGTCTCGCAGTTTTCCAAAGGCTGCCCATGTTAATGTAATTCGTCCTTGGATCTCACATGTTTGGTTATCCCTGCTGATTCTTATTTCATGACCCAAATACATATATTTCTCCACCAGTTCTACCACTTTGTCTTGAATAGTCAAATGGTTATTGGGGACCAAATTTGTCATAAACTTAGTTTTTGGTCAAGTTCATTCTCAGGCCCACCTTCGAACATGCAAAATCCAATTCGTTTAACATATCTGTAGCTTCTCCTAAATTATCTGTGATAAGGACAATGTCATCTGCGAAACGGAGATGGTTAAGCTTTTCGCCGTCTATCGTTACTCCTCTGTGGTCCCAATTGATCATCTTAAAGGCATATTCTAATGCCGTTATGAATAATTTCGGCGACAATGTATCTCCTTGCCTTATTCCACGATTTATTTTTATTGGTCGGGTTTTATTGTCTATTTTAACAGTCATAGTGGCATTTTTGTAAATATTATAAATAAGCTCGCTATACCTATGAAAATCTATAAAAGTGAGAACAAGAGGTTTGTTATATTCTGTAGATTTTTCAATGACTGTCTTTACTGTGTGGAGGTGACCATTGGTACCATAATTTGAGCGGAATCCTGCCTGCTCTCTCGGTTGGTAGAAATCTAATTTTTTCTCCAATCTTGATGTCACTACCCTAGTGAAGAGCTTGTATATGTGGTTCAACAGGCTAATAGGTCTATAATTTTCTAGGTCCCTTCTATCTCCTTTTTTATGCAAAAGGATGGTTGTAGCATTGTTCCACTCTTTGGGCACCTCTCTTTGCTGCAAACATAGATTGAATAGTTTCCTTAATTTATTTAATAGCATATCTCCTCCATTTACTATAGCTTCTATTACGATTCCATCCTCTCCTGGGGCTTTGTTATTTTTCATTTTTCTTAATGCTTGTCGGATCTCATCTAGCTTTATCTCTGGCATTAGTTCGGAACCTTGATTCTTGATCTTCTTTGAAATGGCTGTTTGTATTCCTGTTTTATCTTCTCGTCTACTTCTATATAAGCCTTCGTAAAACTCTTCGACGACCTGTATTAACTCGTCTCTACGTGATATTATTATATTTTGCTTGTTTCTTAATTTATGAATTTCGCATTTCCCATTCGTTAGCTTTCTACGTAGAACTTTTAGGCTGTTATTTTTCTCTATAGTGCGTTTAATATAATCGGTATTAAATTTCCTTAAATCTCTCCTAATTGCTTTCGAAACAGTTTTGTTCATTTTTCTTAAAGTGTTGCTATCTACATTCTTATCGCTTCTCATTTGTCTTCTTTGATCCAAGAGCGTTTCAGTATATGGACTTATTTTACTATCTGATTTTCTTTTAGGACAGTGCACTCGGTGACTTTCTCGTAAGGCGTTTATGATGCAGTTATTCAAGTCGTTAATATCGTTAGCGGAGGTTTCCTGCAATAGAAGCTAATATTTGATATGTGTCTGATATTGGTTGATATCTAATGGGGGTATCCAGATACCATGAAATTTATTTTTAATCATTATATTCCTTTCTTTTTTTATATTGATTTGAACTTTCGCTCGTATCATCCTTGGTGGTCGCTGTTTGTGGTGAACTTGTTGAGTACTGTTACATCTTTAATTATTTGTTTTTGATCACTTATGATGTAGTCGATTTCGTTCCTTGTTCTACCGTTTGGACTTTTCCAAGTCCATCTTCTGTGCATCTTTTTGTGAAAGAAGCTGTTCATGTTGAATAAGTTATTCTGGAGTAGGAATCCTAGTAGCTTTTCTCCTCGATCATTTCTTCCTGGGAAACCGAATTGTCCTAAAGATGTTTCTAGATCTGCTTCTTTTACCCCTATTTTTGCGTTGAAATCGCCACATAAAATTGTGAATTGAGTACGAGAATCATCAAACGCAGTGGATACATTGTCATAAAACATTTTAATTTCTTCGTCTGTATGGTCTGTTGTTGGAGCGTATACTTGGATAATTTTGAGTTGATACCTACTGTTCAGCTTCAGAATAAGATATGCCACTCTAGATGATATACTTTTGATGTTTATTATCTTGTTCGCGTGATTTTTATGGACAAAAAAACCGATGCCTCCAACTGATGTAGTTTCAGGACCAATCTGATAGAATATATGCCCTGATTTGAGTATTTTCAAAGTTTCACCTCTCATTCTAACTTCGCTAATACCTATGACATCCCATTTTATTTTATTCATTTCAGTTTCCATTTCAGTGAATCTTTCCTCGGACAGTAGACTTCTGGCATTGTATGTACTAACGTAGAGAGTTATGGGTTTTTTGGGTTTCCGTATAGTCAGTTTTTTGTCCCCCCCCCCCCAGAATCCTTGGGACAGACTGATAAATCAGTGTGAGATTCTGGACGCATCCTACTCACCTGGGGTAGATCTGTATTTGTTTTAAAAACTGACATAGCGTTTTTAAGGGGTATATTGGCATTAAAACAGACAAGCATTAGAGCAGACAAACGCAGTAGAGGAAGACCACCTACACGTTGGGCCGACGACATCAGGCGTATCACTGGTTGGTGAGTGTTCGCAGTATCACAGCCGGTTAAATCTACTTGATTGCCGCCTGCGACTCTGTGGTTTCGCACCTGTCAGGAATTTTATTCCTCAGCCACGGGCCACTAATAACACAGCTGCTGACCTGTGTCATGTCCTCAGTTGATCCGCGGGTATTTATTTGGCTAAGCCTTATTCATACCTGTCCTGCATATCTACAGGATCGTTCCCTATCAGCCATTGGGACGCGCCGTGTCGGGGTTGAGAACTTCCCCGCTCAGTCTGTCTTGCGTAAAGTGCTGAAGGACCCCTACTCAGTTCACAGTCCCTCCTCTACGCAAGCTGAGACCGCCACGGTTGTAATGTACTGGTCTAATAATAAATCGCTTGGAACCGATTATATACGTATTGTAATATCAAGGAAGAGGTGCCAATTACTATTTTCAAAATTGTATTTTGCCGAACAAAATAAATCTGCCACAGCAAATAAAACTTATTATATAGATGATGTTATTTTCTGCTTGAAGACAAGCTTTATGAGAGCTAGAAGTGATTCTACATTGAAACAGTATATGCCCCTCAAACCCATAAAACGGGGCATAAAGTTACGGACAATGTGTGATTCGGAAACTGGCTATGTTTACGATATAAATCTGTATGCAGGCAAAAATGATAATAAGACGGCAGATACTTTGGGAGAACGTGTCGATTTCTAATGAAAATGTTTTAATTTGCTTTGACAGATTTTTTACAACAATCATCTTATGGATACCATTAAGTTTCCTGCTGTCGATACATGCATGAGTACCCGAAAAAATTTACCAAATTTCATAACAAGCTAATTCGAGGAAAATCGCAAGTAAAAGGTAATGAAACTGGAACATTAGCTATAGATGGCAGGACACAAAAAATTTTATTGTACTTACTAACTGCCATAAGCCAGAAGAAAGAACTGTTTCTAGAAAACTGAAAGATGGTACAAAAGCCAACATTTGTTGTCCTGTGTCAATTGAATTCTAGAACCGTTACATGGGAGTTGCAGATAGATGTGATCAAACGACATCTGTGTACGATCTTAATCTTCTTCAAGTGTATCACCCTATCAGACCCCTCTGCAGATTGAGATATAATCCATGTTTTTACGTAGTTTGACCGACAAAGTTGCATTCTTGTATGTATTGTCAAATAACCTTGTATATCGGTAGTCAATGCGGCATGCTTGTATTGCTTCCAGGATTTTATCAAATTCTACTGTGACAAAGGCTTTATGGAAATCTACGAAAGCCAGAACGAGTGGTCGATTGTATTAGATAGTTTTTTCTATTACCGTTTTAATGCTCTACAGGTGATCATTTGTTCCAAGTCCGGTACGAAATACCGCTTGCTCTATTGGCTGGTAGAAATCATGACTAAGTATTCATATTCGTTACTATTCTTGTAAGGAGTTGGTATAGGTACTAAGAAGACTTATGGGTCTGTAGTTTTCTTATTTAACTCTTTTACATAATAATAAAAATCTTACTTTTACATGCGAAGGCAACGAAAATCATTTGCAATCTTAAAAAAATGTTATCTATATAAGTGTTGCACAATATTTTTATAGCATGCACTCAATAACAAGTTAAAACAAGTCTATATCATTGATATAGACAAACTATACATTATACATATGATACAAACGTTTTGTATTTTGAGAACGATTTCCGAAGTGGAAATTGAAACGTCAATAAACGTATTTTTATCTTTAATTGTGGCTTATTCCCAGTTTAATAGTAATTAATTTACAATGCCACAAGAAAATAGCTTCAGAACAATATCAATATATCGCTCCGGTTAAGAATGCTTCGATGTTATATTTTCTCTATCCTTTTGTATGGAGTTGAAGCTTGGACACTTAAAAAATCCAACATTAAAAACCTAGAAGCATTCGAAATGTGGTGTTACCGACGCATTTTGAAAATATCACGGATGGATCGCAAAACAAACGAACAAGTTCTCGAACAACTAGGAAAACAATGCGAAGTTTTAAATTCCATAAAAATCAGGAAATTGGAATACTTGGGGCACATCATGAGAGGTGAAAAGTACACGAACTACTAAGGAATATAATGCAGGGTAAAATCAAAGGTAGAAGAAGCGTAGGAAGACGTAAAATCTCGTGGCTACGCAATCTCCGTGAATGGTTTGGATGCAGTTCAATTGAACTATTCAGGCGAGTAACCAATAAAATTATAATTGCCAGAATGATTTCCAATCTCCGAAAGGAGTGGAACTTGAAGAAGGAGAAGAAGTAATTACAACCTAATATTTACTTACCTGTATAGTCTTAAATAAAATTACAATCTTACATTATCGAATATTACATTATTGAAAAAGTCAAAAAGATTTGAGCACCTGTAGCGCCGCAACCGCTATACACGCTTAGCGATCTTCTTCTTCTTCTTATGGCGCCGTCTCCTTTCGAAGGTTGGCGATCCAAATGGCAATTGTAGTTTTGGAAACTGCTGCGCGAAAGATTTCTGCGGATGAGCGGTCGAACCATCTCCTTAGGTCTTTCAGCCATGAGTTCTGACGTCTTCCTACTGATCTTTTGCCTTGTACTTTTCCTTCCAGTATAACTTGAAGTAATTTATATTTTTCGCCTCTCAACACATGACCCAAGTATTGCATTTTCCTCTCTTTGATTATTCTTAGTAATTCTTTTTGTTTACTCATTCGACGAAGTACCTCAACATTAGTAACTCTTTGTACCCATGGAATTCTCAATATTCGTCTGTATACATACATCTCAAAGGCATCTATTCTTTTTTCTATTTCGGAGTCCATTGTCCAACGCTTAGCGATAGACTACCCAAAAGGCATATTTGAAATAATTGGGTCCACGTTTTCAGCAACATAGAAACCATTTGTTAGTGTCAAACTATTATCGCCTCTACTGTGGTCTTTGGTTGTGGATGACCTCCTCACTAAGCTGCATGATTCTGGTTTTATAACCCAAGGTTACGCAGATGACCTAGTTGTTTCAATTAGGGGCAAATACGACCAGACTATATCTAGTCTCATGCAAACTGCTCTTAACGAAATTAAAAGTTGGTGCTCGAAAGAGGGCTTAAGTGACAATTCAAGCAAAACGACTTTGATGCCTTTCACAAGGAGATGTAAACACAATTTACAGGCTCCAACTATAAATGGCATCACATTATACTACTCCAAGGAACTTAAATATCTGGGGGTAACCCTAGATCAAAAACTCACCTGGAATAGTCACATTGAAAAAATGTTATCCAGAGCTTTGGTGGCAAGTTGGACCTGCCGCAAGACGTTTGGAAAGACTGGGGCATACAACCGAAAATGACTCCCTGGTCATACAAAACAATAATTAGGTCCATGGTCACATAAGCATCATTCGTATGGTGGCCAAAAACACAACAAACAACAGCTAACGCCAAGCTGCAAAAAGTGCAGCGGCTAGCTTATCTGGAATCACAGGGGCAATGTCAACATGCCCCACTGCAGCTCCTAGAGGCGATGCTGAACCTTCCTCCCTTGCAGTTCTGCATAAGGAGGGAGGCAGTAACTATCGCATTAAAACTGCGACAGACACAAATAATGAAACCTGGAGATCTAGTTGGCCACCTGAAAATCTTGGAAGAAATTCCATTGGATTCTAAGGAGATGCCGATAGATGCTATGCCAGTTAAATTCGACTTTGAAACACCCTTTGAAGTGGTCATAAAAAACCACCAAATGGGTGAAGAAATTGAGCCAAAAATGGAAGAAGGTTCACTCGTATGGTATACGGATGGATCTAAGATAGATGAAAGGGCAGGAGTGGGAGTTACTGGGCCCAATTTCTAAATCCCTTGGAAACGCCCCAACTATCTTCCAGGCAGAAATATATGCTATAGACATAAGTGACCAAGAATGTCTCAACCGAGACACCTGTAGGGCAAAAGTCTTTAGTTTATCGGACAGCCAAGCCGCCTTAAAGGCTCTAAGGTCATTTACATGTGAGTCAAAGTTGATTTTGGACTGTAAACAATCTCTCAAGAAGCTGGCGGAACGCAACAGTGTAACTGTGATGTGGGTGCCAGGTCACAAGGGAATTGCAGGAAATGAGGAAGCTGACAGCCTCGCAAAAGAAGAAGCTAATACGCCATTTCAGGGTCCGGAACTATCGAAAAGCCACATCAGAGAGGAACTCCGTACCTGGGAACTCAATCAACTAAGATCATATTGGTCTAAAATACCAGAACAAAGGCAAGCAAAAAGGCTCATAAAAGTATCGCCTACTGCAACAAACCGCCTTCTCGAAATGAGTAAAAAAGATATCAAAATGGTCACTGGCCTGCTCACTGGTCGCTGCCCTCTGAGATATCATCTCAAGAAGATAGGCAAATCAGATAGCGAGAACTGTCGTTTCTGTCACAATGAAAAAGAAACGGCAGAACATATACTATGCAACTGCGTAGCACTGTTCTGCAAAAGACTAAAATTCCTAGGAGAGATCAGTCTGGCGTCCTCTGACATAGGAAACAAGTCACCTAGGAAGCTAATCAACTTCATCAGAAGTATTGGCATTCTAGAGTATAACTAGATTAAGGTATGCACAAATGATCTGTATAGGTCGAAGTGCGGTGAGGCCGCATGGCCTTAACGACCTCACGTAATCTAATCTTCTTCTTCTTTGGGTGCCGTGTCCGTATTCAGACGTTGGCCGTCATCATGTTTACAATTTCCTGAAACCTTTCTCTGTCGGCTGCTGCGCGAAATAATTCTTCTACTGTGGAACCACACCATTGTCTAATATTACGCAGCCATGAAAGTTTCTTTCGACCAATCCATCTCTTTCCTTCCACTTTTCCTTGTATTATAAGGCGAAGTAAATGGTATTTAGGTCCTCTAATTATATGGCCGAAGTATTCTGTTTTTCTCCTCTTTATGGTGTTTATAAGCAGACGTTCTGAATTGATCATTTGAAGAACATCTTCATTGGAAGTGTGCGAAACCCACGATATCTTTAGGATTCGTCTATAGCACCACAATTCGAATGCTTCTAACTTGTTTAGCATTGTGGTTGTTAACGTCTATGTCTCACAACCATAGAATAGGATCGACCACACATAACATTTCAGGACCATCTTACGAGTATTCTTTGACAGGTTTCTGTTGCATAAAACTGGTTTCCAGGTCATAAAAGCCTTACGTCATATTTCGATCCTGGATATTATCTCTTCATCTGAGTCACAATTTACATTTAACCAGCTGCCAAGGTATTTGAAATGATTTACCCTTTCTATCTCTTCTCCATTAAGAGAAAGCAGACCTTGATCTATATGGATCTTTCCAACTGTCATCCATTTTGTCTTTGAAATGTTGATTTTTAGGCCTCTCCGATAACTTGCTTCACTGACTAGATTTGGTAATGTTTGGAGCTCTTGTAAACTTTCTGCAAGAATGGCTGTAATCTAATCTAGTGTCAAAATATTCTTACTTGTAGTTGTACACCGAAAAATCAATAACTAAGGCATTTTTTTTTTAAATTGCAACTAACTCAAAAATAAAGCATTCTTCGAAAAATTAATAGGAGATAAAAAAGTATTTATTTTGGTGAAATACTTCTAAAAAATTAATTCAGAAGCCGTTCGACGAATTTGTTTTTTTATGTTATTTGTTAATAACAATTGCTGGAAAAATTAAAGCAAATAAATGAACTTATATATAGCACATTTATTTTTATATACTTTATAAATAATCTAGTTCAATTAATGCAATCAACTTTATTAAGTTCATGAATAATATAAAAGTTTTTACATTAAAAAGTCTATACATGCTGTACATTATTATGCTTTCAACATATAGTTTTTCGCTCTTTGTGGTTACTAATTTAATTAAATTTCAACCGAACAAAATCAAATTGAATTTAACAAAATCTAAATTTGGTTTAATTGGTATATATATATATGAGTCCGGATTAACCCCAAATTACAAAGTTGTAATTTTGGGGCTTTATACAAATTACAGAATAAATAATATATAAATGGAAATTAATTCAATAATTCATATGCTATTAAAAGAAATAGGTCTAGGGAGAAAATTGAAATATTCATAAATAAGAATTGAACATAGGTCTATTGTATCTTCCACTGATGCTCCTAATAGTAAACTTGCTAAACACATTGCAAATATCCCCACAATTTACTAAAATGAATCAAATGAATTTTATATTAGAAATTTTTTCACGTTTAGTAACTTCATTAACAATGTTAAAGTTACGAATAAGTATATATTGATTAGTTTAGATGTTGTGTCACTGTCTACAAACTTACCACTAGATGTTATTCTTAACAGCATCAAAAATAACTGGAACAGCATCTCTCCGCATGCCAAGATCAGTTTAGATGATTTTATATGAATTTTAACATTTATATTTGACTCTAACATCTTTTTGTTCAAGGTAATTTTTTAAACGAATCTTTGGCACTCCAATGGGCAGCAAAATATCGCCCATAGTATGTAACTTTGTTTTGAATGAACTTATAACAACGTGTAAAGAAAAGATACCTTTTCACATACCTTTTATTAAACGATATGTAGATGATTTGATTTTATCGGTCCCTAAAAACAAAGTAACTGATGTTTTAAACACCTTTAACGCCCATTATGAACACCTAAAGATTACGGTTGAGAGAGAGGATAATATGATTCCTTTTTTAGACATGCTTATACATCGTGGCAATGATGGCATGTTAAGGATGGAGTGGTATCGTAAACCTTCTTTTAGTAACCGTTTCATAAACTTCCATTCTCAACATCCATCTAAGATGAAAATAAATTTGGTTTTGGCTCTAAAAACTACGGTTATCAACTTGTCGCATATCGAGTTCAGGGACAAGAAACTAAAAAAGTTGAGATGTATACTACAAGAGAACTCTTATCCCATAGGGCTTTTAAATAAAAATACTCATTTTCGGTTCTCCTTTTATTTCGCAATTTTTTGACAACCAAAATTTTCATAATAATGAGGTCCGACAATTGACATTGACACACAACATACCAGTGATACCATCTAAAATAACTTGTGGTTGCCTACCGTTTGCCTAATTTGTTCTCTATTATAAGCTTGTATCTAAAAACAAAAAAATTTCTTTAACTACTATAATTTTTATATAGAACATCCCAGAGGTACTTTTCAGTGCGTCACAGTTTTTCGATTTCTTTCTAATGCATTAAGTTGGATGTGACGGAGAAAGCGGTAGTTCCGTGATTAAACAGAACTATATTGCAGCGTTAGAATAAGCTTACATACATAAGCGGTTCTTTTCTAACCTACGTTTGATTCGTTGATATTTAGATGCGCGCTTTCTCTAGCCAATCAAATACGCCTATTACTAATATTTGACGCAAAACTTCGTCCATGCTGGCCATTCTTTCGAAGTGTTCCAACAGCAAGTGACGGCTGTCGTTCAGGTCAGTATTTGCAAAGAATATAGACGCTATATAATATATTGATATTCTTTGGAATTTGTTTTGTATAATTTTATTTTGTATTTTGTTTTACATAGTATTGTGATTGTGGTTTTATTTGTATTTGTACAAGATGGCAAGATATACGGAAAAAGAACAAGTTCTAATATTAAAATTGCTTAAATATTTTCAATTGTAACATATAAATATTTCACCATGGAGTTGTCTAAGGAAATATCTTTATGGAAACATCCCCACTGGCAGTATTTTTCTATAATTTTATCTGCTAAAAGTCTAATTTTGTACATACAAACTGTAGAATCGCCTATTTTGACATTATGCGCTAAATGAACAAACTTTGTTATTTATAAATACTTGTCTCTGCTCACAACGTTGTAAACACAGGAAACTCCTAGGTCCTCATCCAATGACCTGATCTAACTTTATTTCTAGATGGTTCAGGCCTATATTTCAAAAGATCAATTACTACTTTAGCTCCAAGTGGTGTTTTTTCATTATCTTCAATATCATTCGTTTTTTTTTTCGCAACAAACGTGAAAACCATAATCATATCCAGTGGAACCAGTTATCATCTAATTCATATATCCAAATCTGACGGGCTCCTCTCTAATTAATGTTTTGCTAGGTTATGACCGAAATATTTCACCATGAATTTGTCTAAGGATATATCTTTAAGGAAACTCTCCACTGGCAGTATTTTTCTATAATTTTCTATTACACTGATATTCAAATTCTACTTTTCAGTGTTTTCAATAAACTATTATTATTACACATTAGTGAATAAATAGTTTTTATGATTAGAATTATATTTTATTTATGTAATTAATTTAGAAGTAAGCTAATAAATTTTTGAAAACTGTCTTTTTTGTGTTACTTATACTATGGCCAAAAAGCAGTAGTGAGAATAGAAGAAATAACATCAGAGAGAGAATAGAAGAAATAGAAGTACAAAGAGTTGTTCAACAAGGGTGTATACATACACCAGTATTATTTAATATGTATACTCGGATGACATATTAAGTAAGGCAATTGATTAACGAAACGTAGACATTAGAATTAATGACATGATCATAAATAACCTGAGATACGCTGATAATACAGTTCTTTTAGCCGAATCACATGAAGACCTACAGATACTTCTTAATTAGGTGACCGCAGTAAGCGAAGAAGAATATGGACCATCACTCAACAGAGCAAGAAATACATGATAATAACAAAGACAGCTCAGGACATTCGTGAGATATATGTACAGAATCAGCCTATTGAAATAGTAAGAGAATTCAAATACCTAGATACAACTATTAATGAAAACAATGACAGCTCTCAAGAAATACGAATCAGAATGAAACAGGCCAGAAGCGCATTTACAAGAATACAACGGCTTCTCTGCTGTATAAACTTAAGTTAAAAATACGACTGCTGAGGTGCTACGTGCTATCCGTATTATAATACGGGATGGAAGCGTGGACACTGAAGAAAACTCACGTGAGGAGACTGAAGGCATTAGAGATGTGGATGTACCGAAGAGTACTAGAGATCTCAGGGGTAGATGGAATAACCAACGTTGAGGTAATGTGACGTATGCATAAGGAAAGAGAAGTACTAACAATTAAGAGGAGAAAAGTGGGATATATGGGTCATGTGATAAAAGGAGATAAATATCTAATACTCCAGGTCATTATGCAAGGAAAAATCCAGAGAAAAAGATCCATAGGAAGGAGACGTAACCCATGTAATAACGACTTATTTAGAGCCGCTGTCTAAAAATTAAAAATTGCTGTGATGATTGCCTACTTTCGACGCGCAGACAGCCCCTTGAGAAGAAGAAGATACAAAAATTCAATAAATGAATCATTTTGTCGTCAATTTCGAATGTTTCCATATTTATAAATTTAATAAACAATATTTTTTTATTTTTATTAATATACGGGATTACCCCCTGTGGCTAAGTACGATCCTGGAATCTGTCAGATTCTTCAATAATTATATGAAATAATGCTCGACACACCTAATTCATTATATGACGTCATAATTAATGACGCACTGAAAAGTACCTTTGGGATGTACTTTACTTACTTCTCAATTATACTTAACAGCAAACATTTCTCTCTCTGTCTCGGTATAATTTTTTCTAGGAGGATTACTCATTATTACTATTTATTATTTACTACAACTACTATTTATTATTTAACTACAATGCGTCTCTATTCTTTGCTACAAGTTATATTATTTTAGATAAGTTTATTTAGAATAATTGAAATATTAAAGTCTCTATGATTTGATCACGCTCACATAAATGACGTCAATCATAAAAATTGTGTGATATTTATACATTTAGTTTTAAGACATAAATAATCTAATCAACTGGAGACTTCGCTCTGTAAAGACATCAACCTTGATCATTCAACGAATTATAGAACTTTCCAGTTTGGAGTATTGGTTGAAAAAGACAAGTTAATCGTTTCTTTTTAAGTAGGGATGTTTAATTCATTTCAATTTAAAGTTTTTAATTAGATAAGGGTTGTTAAACCAGTTATTCAGTTATTTAACGTTTACAAAGGGATCTAGAAAGTAATTGGTAGTGTTACGTTTGAGGATTATTTATAGGTAGAGAGAACTGAAGAGACATTCTACCTTGGCGTGAAATTATGGAATTTAAATAATTTGTTAGGTGGTGAATGGACCTTACGAAACCGACAACACCAAAATATTTAATACTAACTGTTATATAGTAATAATAAATGGTAGATGGCTCAAATAAACATATTTTTCAAAAGAACGTTTTACAAATTACAAAACAGGTGCATTACAGTGAAATTGCTAATTAATATTGTCATATATAGGTTATGTCCTCCAATACATTGTAACTTGACAAATAACAGTACAAATTCTTTTTATTCTTCAAACATGAATATCTTACAAATACCTCCCTTTACAAATTCAATCGTTGTGGTGTTTAATTTCCCTCTTAGGTCTACTACTAACTAACTTAATATTATCTTTTGCACCAGATACAGTTTTTAACAAAATTTCATTTTTAACCTCTGAAGTATTTTTATCAGAATTTAAACCATTCTCACTTATTTCTGGAATCACCTCTAGCTCTGTCTCGGGAGTTATCGGTAGTTCTTGCTCTGATTCATGTTGTATAATAACTGGATTTGGCACAACTACATCTAAAGGTTGAGACACATTCTCATTTGGCCCAATTACATCTAAGGGGTTAGATATGTTCTTTAATATCTGGTTCAAATGTCTTTTCCAAACAATGTTTTGATCTAATAACTTACACAAATAAATTCTATCACCTAAAATCTCATCAATCTCATATTCCACCCAACCTTTTTTATTTGGGTTCCTATAATCTCTACACCAGACTCTCTCCCCTACTTCAAAATGTACATCTCTTTTCCCTTTATAATTCTGTTCTTGCTTATTTGCTTTTTCATCAACTTGCACACCTTTTGGTGCTAATAAATCTAAACGTGTTCCTATCTTTGACTTAAAAATAATATTTGAGGGAGACAACCCTGTTGTACCATGAACTGAATTCCTGTAAGAGAAAAGATATCGACACAATAATGTATTTAATGAAACATTTTTGTTTTTTTTTCATCTAAAAGTGCTTTTTTTAAACCAGATTTAACAGATCTTACCGCATTTTCCTCAAATCCATTCGATGCTGGATGAAAAGGTGGTGAAGTCAAAAATTTTACACCGTTATTAGTTAAAAAATTAGAAAAATTTTCAGAAGTAAACTGACTTCCATTGTCCGTTTCAACAATTCGCGGCAAACCAAATCGGGAAAAACATTCTCTAAAACGATCTAAGTAGCTTCTGTATCAGTAGAACTCATTATGAAAGCTTCAGTCCACTTCGAAAAAGAATCAATAATTATGAGTATCATTTTCCCCTTTATAGGTCCTATAAAATCAGCATGAATTCTTTCATAAAAAGTAGATAATTGAGTTTTGATTAATTTAGCTTTGATGGGCTCTGGTTTTAGATGTCCACAGACTTTACAACCATTTATTCTTTGTTATATATCAGAATCTAGGTTAGACCACCAGAAGTATGAACGGGCATTTGATTTCATTTTAATTATCCCTTCATGATTACTTGAAGTTCCTCAAGCAATTGTTGTCTGAGGCTAGTGGGAATGACTGCTCGATAACCCCACATAATACCCTTTTCTATTGAGAGTTCATTCTTTCTAGCTAAGAAAAGCTTAAGAATTAAATTTTCAATATGTTTAGGAAACCCATATCTAATTAAATTATACACACCACCTAAAACTACATCTTGTCTTGTTTCAGAACGTAATAAATTTTAATCAACTGGTAGTAAGATTTCCACTAAATTGAGATATTCAAAATTTAAATCTGTTTCAATTTCATCTTCAGCTACAGGTAAAGATGAAATCATTCATAATTATCCTCCTTCGGTACACTGACAATCTAGGCTTAAAATGGGTACTTAAATGTTTCATTAGTGTTTCAAAATCTTTCTCCTTGGGCTTCTCTGGGTTACACAGGTCTCTTAAAACTTTATAAACCTCCCCATTTAGTAATGTGATTAAAACAGCAACCCTTCTAGATCCCTCAATTAAATTTGCACCAAAATACTGCTCTAAACGTTCCTCAAAAACTTCAAAATCGTCACCCTGTTTAAAAATGGCTAATGAAGATACACCGCCCGTATTTACTACTTTAATAACTGGTTAGTAACCCATGGCACTATCTTCATTTCTAGACATTTTGAACTATTGAAATGTTTATTTCTTTAAAATATCTGTTCAATTATTTTCCTCGTCGCCAAATAATTGTTATATAGTAATAATAAATGGTAGATGGCTCAAATAAACATATATTTCAAAAGAACGTTTAACAAATTACAAAACAGGTGCATTACACTCAAATTGCTAATTAATATTGTCATATATAGGTTATGTCCTCCAATACATTGTGACTTGACAAATAACAGTACAAATTCTTCTTATTCTTCAAACATGAATATCTTACACTAACATCGAATTGAAATGAGTAATGAAAACTTAAAAAAATGTTCTTCTATTGGTGCCTATTCGTTACGAATATTGCCGATCATTCTGGCTATTGTTGTATTTTTTTATTTTCTCTTTCCTCACTTAAATTTGAGCATTCCGTGTCCCACCATGGAGAACTTTTCTTTTTTACTGTGTGCTTTTTGTTTCCAAAACGGGTATTTCTTCATCACTCACCTTTTCCATAATTTGCATAAAGGTACTATATTATTTACACCCACTTTTCATTAGTTCTTCCATTTTTAAATAGTATTTTTCCTAATTGGCATTTCTAATATTTCTTTTGTAACTTTTTTGGATAGATGTATGTTGAATTTGTGCCTGGATTTTACACATCGTTGGGAAATGATCACTACCACCCGAGTCCTCTAATACATTCCATTGACATCTGTTCGCTATTTCCGAGGAGATTAGTGTTACATCTACTGCTGAAGCATTCTGACCTGGGAGTGTAATCCGTGTGGATCTTCCATCATTCCAACAAACTAGATCCAAATCCTCTAGAGAGTCAGCAATTATTCTTCTATTAGCATTAGTAGTTAACTGACTTTCCCAATTATAATTTTATTGCCTCTGATTTTTTCTATTGCCTCTAATTTTACTATTATTGTTGTTATAAGCATATACTATTTTATGATCCAAACTATTATCAACAGCAGTAGCAATACCACCATAACCATCTAAACTATCCAAACGATGTATTTTATACCCTCTTAAATAAAAATGATGATTTATTTTTAACCATGTTTCATTTAATAATATTACTTTAGGGTTAAAATCGTGTATAAAAATCTTTAAACTATCATAGTTACTGTTTAAACTTTTTATGTTCCATTGTAGGATGTATGGATTCTTGAAATCCATCTAGATCTAATAATTTTCTATTTGTTGATGTTTCATTTGTAATTAGCTTGTTCAAGTAGGTGATAAGGTCTTCCTTATGTCTTCAATTCAGTTCTTTTAGTACTTCATTCAATATTTGTTTCAGTTTCCCTCTCTAGTTGTTCTGTACGTGAACATCCAGGGATAGGAATTTTAGAACTAGCAGAGAAGGTTCCCTCTTCAAATCCCCCATTTGGTGATACTAAATTCTGATTATGATGCTCTCTGTCATAAATTTTATTTGACTCGTTAATTTTTCTTTTATTGTTGTTCCCACTATTTTCTGTTTTTTTTTTGCTAAACCACTGTTCTGGGTTACTTCGAATATTTTCTATCCATCGCTCATTAATTGGAATTCTGTCAGGTATATTAACCTGATTTGATAGAGGTGGAAATTCGTCCTGGCTTACTCTAAATGTATTTGCTTTTGATAACTTTTTATTGGAGACATATGGACACCTTTCACTTGCCTCAAAATAAGAGAGATTACCTACTGACATAACAGCTTTAATATTCTGTTGTCAGACATATTCAGGACACTCTTTAAAACTACTTACATAAAAATTACTACTACAATGGAGACATTTCATCATACATTTACCTTCATGTGCTTTATCAGTACAATTTTTACATTTTTTATTCCCTCTACATTAATTTTTTGTATGGCCAAAACGAAAACAATGATAGCATTAAACCACCGGTATCATATATGGCTTTATCATAAAGGGAATCCCATATATAGAAATCTCTTTTGGAATTTATTTTCCCGAAAAGGTAAAAGCAACTGTTTCTGTATTTATGTTTTTGCCTCAATCATGTTTTGATTTTAAATTTTTCCAAGTGGAAAAATTTAAATATTTAGGTGCATTCATTGATAAGAACGGCTTGGGTGAAACCGAAATTAAACACCGAATTAATCAGGGACGTAAAATTGTAAGATGTTTGAACTCCTTATGGTGGGATCGCAACATTTCCAAAAGGAACAAAAAAAGAATAGGGCAAACGATGGTTGAATCAGTTCTTTGTTATGGCTCTGAAGTATGGACAATTAATGCAGACCTGAAAAGAAGATTGTTGGCAGTTGAAATGGATTATTTGAGAAGAAGTGCTAGAACATCAAGGCTGGAAAGGAAAACCAACGAATCTATAAGAAATCAGATGAATGCTACAGATACGGTCATAGACAGAATAGAAATAGAGGTTTAAAATGGTTCGGACACCTGTTAAGAATGCCTGACGAACGTTGGCCCCAAAAACTTCACAGATGGAAGCCCCCTGGTAGAAGAAAAAGAGGTAGACCTCGACGCTCATGGAATGAAGGTATTAGAAGAGCAATGGAATCGAGAGGTTTGGAGGAGGAGCATGCCTTGGACCGAGAGGATTGGCGGAGGAGGACGGGAATACGGCGATAGCCGTCTCCAAGATGTATTCTATTTACAAATTGGATCCTGTAATATATATATGTTTTGATTTTCTTTTAAAACGTCTTACCTCCAAAATTTTAATATTTACCAAGGATGTGCCCGAAAAACTAATTATTTCAACATCAGAAATACTTGCATCGACATTATTTACTACACCCCTACAAGTTACTTTATTAGCAGGAATAAAGAGTTCATATCCATCATTGTTAATCTGTATATTTAAAACGAATTTATTAGCACATTCCCATTTCTTAAAAACAACGCTAATTCGGTTCTTACCTTTTTTATTAATTTTTTGTACGTTCTCAATTTTCTTATCATGTATATATTAAGGTAGCTTTAAAAAACTATAATTTCCGACGTTATTGTTTTTTGACTCCATATAGACCCCAAATGGGCCAGTGTCGGTATATTGATAAAAATACTGTTTTTTACTCCGAATTATCATTATTTTTAACAAATGTATTGTCTAAATTTATATTTCATTCTAAATCTGAATCATCTATCTTACTATTACCATCTCAACACTAGGGGGTCCAACCCCTCCTGTGCTATCCCCCATTATTAAACCTCTTTAAACTTTGTTTTTTTCCCAATTGATTATATACAATAAAAATTACTTATATACAACTAAAAATTAAATTAAAGTTTATAAGGATAGGAACAGAATTATTATAATACAACCTCTCTCCACAAAAGAAACCGAAAATATCCTCAACCCTCAACATCATATGAGTTTAACAGAACCTCTCTCCTACTTTCGATGGACAAAATGGAAAAATTGTTAAGACGTTCTTCAAAAATCGTGTTACAAGTTTGATAGTTTTTTTGACAATTAGTTTATAACTTATTTCTGACATTACTCGTTATACTCGTTAAACTGTCAACAATGTTACTTCATATAGAACAACTATGGACATCATCCACTTTTTATGTTAGATATTCTAACAAAGATATAGTTAATTACTATTAAACTGGGAATAAGCTACAATTAAAGATAAAAATACGTTTATTGACGTTTCAATTTCCACTTCGGAAATCGTTCTCAAAATACAAACAGTAAATTAAACAAATTTTGTTTTTTGATACATAGTGAAAAATTCTTCTAATAATTTAATTTTGTCTGACTCATTTATATTGACAATTCAGACATACATTATGCATTTTAAAGTAGACGACTTTAAAATGATATTGCCAATATTGTTGAGTTGCGCTCCTGGAACGACTTTACTTATAAGATAGTTCATTCGATTACATGAAATCAACTTTAACTTGAGAATATCCGTCAGAAAAAAATCATAGCATGTAATTCGTCTTTAAAAAGACAAACACATGACATGATGACAGTAAAATTCTCCTGTTAGTGATTCCATAGTAAATTATGAGGGAAAACCAGGAAAAAAACCTCATAATACTATCCCGACATTGTATTTGTTCGTGAATTTAGTTTACCTTCAACAAACATCAAAATTCTGATTTTATATGTTACGTTATTTAAAAAACATAAATGATGTATCCTCTATATGTTACTGACTTACTAATACTGGTATTTTCTTATTAATAACTTCCTCTTTCAATATTGGTAACCAGATCCTACTACATTCTGCCGAGGAATTTGCGACACAATTGGCCTCATTTAGCATAATTAGTGCCGCTTCTTTAATTTTTTTTACCATCCGTTTCTTTTAGGACTAAATTTGAATTATTCCATTGAACCCTATGTTCATTATCCCATGCGTGTTTACAGATTTCAATGGAATAATTCAAATTTAGTCCTAAAAGAAACGGATGGTAAAAAAAGAAAAATCAAAGAAGCGGCTCTAATTATGCTAAATGAGGCCAGTTGTGTCGCAAATTCCTCGGCAGAATGTAGTAGGATCTGGTTACCAATAGTGAAAGAGGAAGTTATTAATAAGAAAATACCAGTATTAGTAAGTCAGTAACATATAGAGGATACATCATTTATGTTTTTTAAATAACGTAACATATAAAATCAGAATTTTGATGTTTGTTGTAGGTAAACTAAATGCACGAACAAATACTTACCATGTCGGGATAGTATTATGAGGTTTTTTTCCTGGTTTTTCCCTCATAATTTACTATGGAATCACTAGCAGGAGAATTTTACTGTCATCATGTCATGTGTTTGTCTTTTTAAAGGCGAATTACATGCTATGATTTTTTTCTGACGGATATTCTCAAGTTAAAGTTGATTTCATGTAATCGAATGAACTATCTTATAAGTAAAGTCGTTCCAGGAGCGCAACTCAACAATATTGGCAATATCATTTTAAAGTCGTCTACTTTAAAATGCATAATGTATGTCTGAATTGTCAATATAAATGAGTCAGATAAAATTAAATTATTAGAAGAATTTTCACTATGTAACAAAAAACACAATTTGTTTAATTTACTGTTTGTATTTTGAGAACGATTTCCGAAGTGGAAATTGAAACGTCAATAAACGTATTTTTATCTTTAATTGTGGCTTATTCCCAGTTTAATAGTAATTAATTTACAATGCCACAAGAAAATAGCTTCAGAACAATATAAAGATATAGTTAATATCAAAATGTTTTGTGAAGTGTATCGCCGCAGCTGTCCAAAGTGAAATTATTAAACGCGCAAAATTTAAATAATCGACAAGTTTTGTCGAATTTTTCACTTTTCTGTGCAAAAAGTCTTCTGTGATAAAAGCCTTCCTTCTGCGAAGTATTTAAAAACTTATAAAAAAAAGTTGAATGGACTCGCTTAAGTCGTTCTCCAGTGATGACGTGATGAAAGGAAATAAGGATCATTTATACAGGGTGTTTCAAACAGGTGTGTCATAACTTAAATCACGCATTCTGGGGACAAAAATAGATTGATTAAATCCAACTTACCTTAGTACAAAAGTGTACACAAAAAAAGTTACAACTCTATGAAATTACTAAATAAAAATGGTTTTTTTTGCATTATCTCCTAAACTACTTGACATTTTATAATAAAAATGGACACGTTACTTTGTAAATGAAAAGTTTGTAACACCACTTATGAGGTTTTGCAGACATGTACTGCTTCATATACTGCCCAGTTTTGGCCAGGCATCATATGAAGCATATGAACCGATTTTATCCTTAAAAACTCACCCCTCCATGTTCTTAATCTCGGATAGCCCTTAAATTATTTTAACTTTTTGTTACACGTTCTTCATTTTACAATGGGTTGCATCTTGTTACAATTTTTTTTGTCTCAAACATTATGAGCCCTAGCCTATATATTAAATAATTTTTAAGGAAAACGCAAGAAAATATTTTTAAAACCTGTTTATAATTTTTAACTAAAGTAGTATTTTATAGTACCTAATCTTGGACTTTTATTTTTCCTGATTATAAAAATTATAAAATTATGCTGGAATACTCTTAAAAGATAACTTTGCCATTACCTTTTCACCGTTCCATTTTATTTTGGTTTTATTTCTTTACTTTATTTTATTCATCTAATTAGATGTTTTACGAAACAAATTCCACTCCTTGTTATCAGGAAGAATCTCGTTATTAAAGTTAAAAGAAAGTCTGATTAACGTAACTCCGTTGAATCCTCGCGTATTTGTTCAACTGAAAATTGTTACTCCCGTTTAAAGGTACGTTTTAATTATGTCGACAATTTGTTACACAAGAATTGATGTATATAATGCGCGAAAACAATGTTAGGAAGAGGATAATAAAGTCAGTGTATGGTACAGTCAAAATGACCGTGGAAAATATTTTTTTAACCCTTATCCGGACAAGGTGCGTCCAACGGGCCCGAGATGAAAATTCTTTTAGCATAAACTGATAAATTTTTATTGAATTTAATGCATAACTAAATTTGTTTAGAAGTATGTTTCCTTCAATATAGTCATGGGCTATTCAAAATATCATTTTTAAAATTAATGGCTCGAAAGAATTTTGTCACGTAAAGGAGCAACATGGGCCCATCGGACCCTATTTGTATTTATACCTAAAGTTTAAACCTTTGTTACAGAACTTAATCTGGCAGTCAGGTAATGTTTTGTGGTGTCAGGTAAAGTCTAAACGTATAACAAACAATGTAAACATGTCTTTAATGTGAACATCAAAGAGATTCTTACAATAGGTATCTATTGTAAATGAATTTTAAAAACTGCTAATCATTGTTGAAATGCAATATTATTGTTACGTAGCTACCTATCAATCAATCAATCAATTAGCCTATATTTGTCCACTGCTTAACGTAGGCCTCCCGTAACATTTTCCACGTATTTCTATTTGGCGCTTCTTGCATCCAGTTTGTGGTGATGCGCTTGATATCATCCGTTCATCTAGTCGGTGGTCGTCCTCTGCTTCGATATGCATCTTGCCTTCTTCGCCATTCCAGAATCTTTCTGGTCCATCTATCATCCGATAATCTGGTCACATGTCCGGCCCAAGCCCATTCAGTCATGGTTATTTTTTCAACTGCATCTGTGACTCCTGTTCCTCTTCTTATTTCTAGGTTTGGTACTTTATCTCTTATGGTAATACCTAATATTGATCTTTCCATAGCGCGTTGTGTAACTATTATTTTATCTATTGTTCTTTTTGTCAGAGTCAGTATTTCTGCACCATATGTAAGAACCGGTAAAACGCACTGGGTAAAAACCTTACTTTTTAAACAAACTGGGATAATAGACTTAAAAATGTTATTCAATTTACCAAAGGCAGCTCATGTTAGGGCTGCCTTTACAAGAAGAAAGAACGATGCATATAAACTAATGCAGCAAAGAAGAACCCGAGAAAAACAGCAAAAATATAAAGATCTCAGAAAAGAAGAGAAGTGCATTCATAGAAGGAAAAAGAGAAATCACGAAAATAGAATATTGGAAGAACTTGAGGTATTAAATAAGGAAAACCAAACAAAAAAATTCTACAAAACTCTGAATAACGCAAGAAAGGAATTCAAACCAAGGCTCAGACTATGTAAGGATAAGGAGGGGCATATACTAAATACAAAAGAAGAAGTACTGAAAAGGTGGGTGGAACACTTTAAAGAACTACTTACTATAGAAGTAGAAGATCCAGATCCAAATCAACCACCCGGAGGAGCAAGCAACAATTCACCATTAGAACCTCCGTCAATTCAAGAAGTACGAGATGCAATAAAACACCTAAAAAACAATAAATCTCCAGGAAGTGATGGTATACCCGCGGAACTTATCAAATATGAAGGTGCTTCTGTGACTAATCAAATATATAAAATAATACTGAGAGCCTGGAATGAGGAACAAATCCCGGAAGAGTGGTGTATTGGAATCGTTTGCCCGCTACACAAAAAGTGTGACCAATTGGAATGTAGAAACTATAGGGGAATAACCCTCCTTAATACAGCATACAAAATATTTTCGAGGATCATATATGGTCGCCTAAGTACATATTCAGAGGTACTTCTCGGGGAATATCAAAGTGGCTTTAGGCCTGGTCGATCAACAACAGATCAGATCTTTGTGCTAAGGCAAATACTGGAAAAAACCAATGAATTCAATATCGATACATACCATCTTTTTGTAGACTTCAAATCTGCCTATGATAGTGTCGTAAGAAATAAATTGTATGAAGCAATGAATGAATTCCACATTCCCGATAAACTGATAAGATTGGTTAAGGCTACAATGCGTAATGTGCTTTGCAAAGTCGAAATACAGGGCGAACAATCACAGGCGTTTGGAACGCATGTTGGGCTGCGACAGGGAGACGCGCTGGCGTGTCTCCTTTTCAACATAGCACTGGAAAAGGATTATATATTATTTGACGATAAGGACACGAGATCTGAACGAAGAAGCAACGACAAATTAGCAGGAATACGCGATGTATCTAATCAAGTTAACCAAAACTTTCAGAAATACTATTTACCAAGAAAAAACATAACGGTAGATGAGCAACTTGTTCCGCATCAAGGTAGGTGTCCTTTCAAGCAGTATCCTTCAAAGAGTATGCAGGTGTCCTTCAAAGTCAAATAAGTATGGCATGAAAATTTGGTTGGCCTGTGATTCGAAAACATATTAACCTTTAGGTGAAATACCATATACATGAAAAAGCGGAAATGCAGTAGCCAAAGGTCTTGCATCTTAAGCTTTTAATCAACTCGTTGAGCCTTATTGTAATTTCAAGAGGAACGTGACTTGCGATAACTATTTTACTGATCTTGCTCTTGCACATGACCTACTGGCAAATTCATTAACTCTTGTGGGCAGACTGAAAAATAAGGGATTTGTTTTTAGGGAGTTTCTACCAAACAAGAACCGTTTAGAGAAATCTTCAATTTTCGGATTCACTCATTTCTGAAATAGTAAAATCAACATCACTAAAATTGCCAACATTAGCCAAAACTAAACCGCGGGATATTTTTTCTATGATATAGACTTCAAATAGTCATTAAGAGTTAGATGAGAAACCTCAAGTTCATTGATTACTCTCTTATCAGTAAAGCAGAAGTCATTTTCTTCTTCTTCTTCTTTTTAAATAGACATGACCCTGTCTGTTTTTCAATGTACCTCCAGTAAGTTGTCGTTTCATCGTTTTCGTGGTCTTTCTACTGATCGTCTTTCTTTTGGGGAACCGTCTCTTACCGCCTATACTGCTCTATTTGTTGCCATTCGGTTATATGATCATTCCATTCTACTCTTATATTTTTATCCACTTCTTGATGTTCTCCACCTTGTATCTACGCCTTGCATGTACTTTTAGCTCTGTCCCATAGTGTCGTCTTCTTTTTCTTCTTCTTCGCCTGCCATATCAGAATTATCCGAAGTTCACGATCACCATTGCGAAGGCTTCTCGATCTTCTGCAATATGGAATAATTGTCCTGCATTTGGTATCTGAGTCCATTCACGAATGTTTTTTAACTAAGAAACTTGTTTTCTTCCTACACCACCTCTACGGCCCTCTATTTTGCCTTTAAGCATCAGTTGTAAAATTTTATATCGACTTCCCCTTACTATGTGTCCCAGATAAGACATTTTTCGATGTTTAACAGTCTTTAGCAGTTCTCTGTCTTTGTTGACGCTCCTTAGTACTTCTTCATTAGTTTTTCTTGTTGTCCAAGGTATCTTAAGCATTCGTCTATGAACCCACATTTCCAATGCTTTAATTTTGTTCATGATCGATACTTTTAGCGTCCACACTTCTGCACTATACAAAAGTACGGACCAAATATAGCACTTAACCATTCTTTGTCTTAGTTCTAAACTGAGATGGTTATTGCAAAGAAATGACTTCATTTTGTAGTAGTTTTAGTCATTGCTATTTCACGTTTTATTTCTATGTCTGGATCTAGTTGGTCCGTTATCACAGTTACCAAATATGTCATTTTGTGAACTTTCTCAACTTGGACTCCGTTCAATTGAAGCTTTGCATCGGGATGTGGGTCACGACTAAACAATAAAAATTTGGTTTTGTTTGAGTTTATTTTATTGCCCATTTCTTGTCCTACCTCTTGAATACAATCAAGCAGAATTTGAAGACCTTTAATATTATCTGTCTTATCAGTATTATCTATCGAGGAGTACTATAGAACATTATATAGTCGAGATGATTACATTCCCGAAGTAGAAATTCCAGCAATACTAAATCAAGGGTCAGAGGAACTTCCAGATATAACCGAAGAGGAAATTAAGTCAGCATTAAAAGATATGAAGAACAACAAAACACCTGGAGAAGATGGCATTGTAAGTGAAATGATAAAACTAGGAGGCGAATGCGTCATAAAGGCTTTAAAAACCCTTTATAATGCCTGCCTCTTTGAAGGAAATACGCCAGAAAAATGGAATAATGCCATTATGATAATATTGCATAAAAAAGGAGATGTAACAGAAATTGGCAACTACAGACTTATCAACTTATTATCTCATTTATATAAACTCTTTATGAGAATAATTACTAACAGACTGGGACCTAAGCTAGATTTTCATCAACCTCTAGAGCAGGCCGGATTTAGGAGTGGCTTTGGAACAAATGACCACCTACAAGTAATAAAATCCTTGATAGAGCAAGTTATAGAATATAACAAGCCATTGATGTTAATATTTGTAGACTTTGAGAAAGCATTTGACTCAGTCCAGCATAGCTCCATGTTAAGAGCTCTTACAGAGTGCAGTATTAACCATAGGTACACAACTCTTCTTCGAAATATATATGATAGCGCAACAGCTGCTGTAAAAATGTACTATGGTGACACAGACACATTTCCCTTGGAGAAAGGTATTAGGCAAGGAGACACTATCTCTCCTAAACTATTCACCGCCCTATTACAGAGTGCTATGAGAAAAAATAATTGGGAAAATATTGGATTAAATATAAATGGGGAATTTTTGAACAACTTGAGGTTTGCAGACGACATAGTCCTTATTGCAGATCAGGTAGATCATGCATGCCAACTTCTTCAAGACCTTCAGAGCTCTTGTGCACGAGTTGGCCTTAAAATTAATTTTTCCAAAACACAATACATGACTAACCTGGTACTGGCAAAAAACATTTCCACTAATGGCACGCAAATTGAACAAGTGTATTCCTATAAGTATCTGGGCCACGAGATTAAATTGGGAAGAGACAATCAAACAACAGAGTTAAAAAGGAGAATAGGACTGGCATGGGCAGCTTACGGAAAACTGAGGGAAGTCTTTAAATCAGCTATTCCATGTGCTTAAAGAGAAAAGTTTTTGATCAGTGTGTACTTTCAGTTCTGACATATGGAGCAGAAACATTGACACTTACCAGAAAAGTAATTAATAAGATACAAGTGGCACAGAGAGCGATGGAGAGGTCAATGTTGGGCGTATCACTTAGGGACAGAGTTTCGAGTCAGATAGTAAGGAGAAATCGAGTCAGATCCTTGTCATCTGTCATAGTGTCTTACTATCAATTTTTCTAACTGTTTTTATTTCTGCTCTTTCCAACATCCTTTTTCTCCTCTCTGTGTCAGGTCTTGTTTCTGCCGCGTACGTCATTATTGGTCTGATGACTGTTTTGTAAGTTTTGCCTTTCGTTTCTTTCCCAATATTTTATTTCCCCATATTGTTTCATTTAGGCAGCCTGCAGCTCTGTTTGGTCTATTCACTTGATCTTCCACTTCGGTTTCGAGCTTTTGGTAGCTAGATTATGTGATGAATAGATATTTAAACTCCATCACTTGTTCTATTATCTGACCTTCCATCTACAATTTACATCTTAATAAATTTGCTGTTGTAACCATGCATTGTGTCTTTTTTTGAGGAAACTAACATATTGAATTTTTTCACGGTTATTGGTGCAGCATACGTTGTAAATCATCTTTACTTTGAGAGAGTAGTAATGCGTCGTCTGCATAGCAGATTATTTTAAGTTGTTTTTCTACCATTTGGTATCTTTTTTTAGTTCTTACTTTTTTTATTATTTCATCCATAATCTGGTTGAACAATAGAGGACTCAGGGAATCTTTCTATCTTATCCCATTGCCAGCTTTAATAGAATCGGTTAGTTTCTCTTTTACTTTTACTTTTATTGAGTTGTTTTGGTAGATATTTTTGATCGTTTTGACTATTCCTGACACCTAGAGATGTCTTTCTTACGTACAATAAGTGGATAATCCGGTCAAATGACTTCTTAGAGTTCACGAAATATAGATATGCCCATTTGTTGTATTCCTGACCTAAAACATTGTTCTTCTTCTACTAGCGTTATAATTTCATTCAGTTTATTTGTTATCACTTTGGTTGTTAATTTTAGTGTAGTGTTTAATAAATTTATTCCTCTGTAATTTTCCGCGTCCGATTTGTCTCCCTTTTTAAAGAGAGGTATTCGGATGCTTGATCTCCATTCTTCAGGAATTGTGTTTTGTTCTAATATTTTTTGGAGTGGTTTTAATAGTTATTTGGTCGAATCTGGTCTTCTGTAATTTAGTTCGTTCGGTATTTTGTTATCTCCTGGTGATTTTATATTTTTTAATTTCCTTAATGCTTCCTTTACCTCTTTCTTCTCAATATTTATTTGTTTATTTGTCGTCACCTCTGGTGTTGGTGGTTTATTGTCGTCACCTTTAGCAAATAGGGATCAAGAGTAGTCTACCCATGTTTTCTTCTGAATGTGTTTTGTTTTTATTACTTCGTTCATCACTTTTTTTGTCCTCTGATCATTCTCCATATGTCTTTTTTTGTTCCGTAGAAGTCGTGTTTCATCTGTTTTGAGAAGCTCTGCCAGTGTTCCCTTTTTATTTGTCTAACTAAAATATACGTTTAATTTCTGATTCGTTTATAGTGGTTGTATGCCTGTTGTGTTTGTTGTGTTCTCTATTGCAAAAAGGCTTTCTTCCTTTGTTCACATTTTCTCTTCACTTTATTTCTGAACGATGGTCTTTTCTTTTTTGATTTATTTATTTATCCTATGGCACTTGATACATTTACATTTATATTTACATATATTTTGTATAAAACATTACACATATGTTTACAAACGAACATCTAACTCATTTATATATTCTATTAACTCTGGAGTCGCCATTATAAAATCCTCTGACCTGCCTTGATAGGATCTTGTGAGACACTGTTCTATAATGTGACAGATGGTTTGTAGTTTTTCGCAGTCACAAAGTGAGGATGGTCGTTTACCCCATTTGTGCATCATATAACCGCATCTGCCATGTTTGGTTCTGATTCAGTTTAACATAGTCCATGTGTTGCGTGGTAAGTCAAAACCTGGAGGTTTTTATGTGATGCAGGGTAAGCTGCTATTTTGTTGTTCTATCCATTTTCGAGCCCATGCTGTTACTGTTCATACTGTTCGAGCCGTGCGGTTACCGTTGGCAGCATCTATATCTTGATGAATTGGCAAGGTATCGTTGCTAAGTATCTTTTGATACTCACTAGTGAGGGAGTGTATACGCCGTAGTCTGGGTGGTAAAATGTGGCTCAGGGCTGGGAGCCATTGCGTAGGGGTGGATTTGGTAACACCAGCAATCATTCTCATTGTATTGTTCAATTCGGCATCTACTTTGTGTGTATGTGGGCTGTTAAGCCAGGCTGAAGAGCAGTATTCCGCGGTTGAGAAGACAAGGTCCAGGGCAGATGATCGCAAGGTGGAAGCCGATGCTCCCCATGTTGTGCCACATTGCGTCTGGATGATGTTGTTTCTGGATTTAAGTTTTTCCGCTGTTTTTGACAGATGTTTTTAGGGTTCTATCAAGGGTCACCCAAGGTACTTTGGTTTTTATTGTAGGCCAGTGTGGTGTTTTCGAATTGAACGTTCAGTGTTCTTCGAGTCAGCTTGTTATTTAGATGAAAACTAGAAACCTCTGTTTTGGTAGCGTTTGGTTGGAGCCTCCATTTACGGAAATACTTTCCCACTGTGTGTAAGTCTGCCGTAAGGATTTCTTCTGTTTGTTCAATTGACTTACACCTACTTGCAAGGAACCAGTCATCGGCGTAACCAAACTTCCTTGATCTAGTTTCTGGTATATCAGCCAGGTACAGGCTAAAGAAGAGGAGTAAGGACAGATCCCTGAGGCAGTCCATTATTCAGTTTTATTGGGGTTCTGATGTCGGTTCCCATGACTACTTGAATCGTTTGGTCGGCTAGCATACTGTTGATTATTCGAGCGGTGGATGTACAGGAGATTGTACGGAGGAGCTTGTATATCATGCCTTCTCTCCAGACTGTATTGTAGGCCGCTGTTAGGTCTATGAATGCGGCTGCAGTTTTTTCTGGAACCCTGCTTCTTTTTGGTCGGAAACCTGCCTGATCAACTGGTATCGATTCAAGTAGCTTTGGACTAATTCTGTTATAGATAAGTCGTTCTAGTAGCTTGAACGTTGTCGATAGTAGGGCTATTGGTCTGTAGTTCTTAGGGTTGCTATCATTTGGTTTCCCTGGTTTTAATATGGCAATGATCTTCGAGCGTTTGAGTTCCTGTGTTATGGTACCGGTCTTCATAATATCTGTGAAAAAGTGGGCCATCCAGAACCTCGCATATTTGCCGCTGTTAATTAAGAATTCGGGATGAATATTATCAAAACCTGAAGCTTTACATGGCTTTTTATCCTTGAGAGCTATAGTGACTTTTTCGCAAGTGAAAGGACGAGAGTATTCAATTTCTGCAGATTGGAATTTTAAAGTTTTGAGCTCTCGTTTTACCTTGATTGTGTGTTGTGACTTATCTTTCGGGGTCCTAGATGTCTATACTGGATGTGAGGCAATAGTGTGTCGGTTAATTGTTGTTTTGTTCCTTGTTATGGGAGTTTCGCTTCCTAATTTTCTTAGTAGTGTCCAAGCTTGCCTACTTGATGTTTGAAGATTAAGACCTTTTGAAAATTAAGACCTTCTACAGTTTCCGTCCATGCTTGTTGTCTCGCTGTATCTAGGCTATGGAGAAGTTCATCGGCTAATTCTTGATCTCCGTTTTCAAGGAAATTTTGGTACAGTTCTTCGCTGTTATGGGACCAACCAGGAATGTATTATTTTAGGTAACCTCTTGGTATATGTCTTTTGGTCGTGCTTATTACGGCTCCAACGAATCTTTTGTAATTTCTGATGGTAGGGGCTATCCAGACTAGAGTCTTGTCCAGTTCCGCAGAAAAGCTCTAAGATCACTGGGCGGTGTTGGCTGTGTGGAAAGTCGTCCATTACTTTTCGAGAGACTGATAGAGGTTACCGTTTTTATTAGTAGAGACAAAACATAGGTCAGGGTTGTACTCCTTCTTCCATGCTGCTGACATGAATGTAGGTCGGTCTTTGGAGTCAAACTTTAGTGATAGATGTTCGTCCTCCGTCCATTTTACTAGTGCATTTCCAGGATATAGCCGGTGGTTTGTAGGTGTTAGTAACGGTGATGCTTCCAATTTTTACAACAACATTGTGAATTTCATCATCAGTACATGTGGAAACAAGGACGGCGTTTTCTAGTACGTTGCTGTGCCGTATGATCGATGATACGTAGCACCCAGTAGTTCGAAGCCAGGTATTTTCTCCCTTTTTTGCAGTTGTTCTTCCGTTTCGCAGTGTGTTTCTTGTAGAGCGACCAGGTCGATGTCGTTACCTTTTAGAAATTTTGATAAGTACTGGCTCTTTGAATAGCATCTGATTTCTACATTTAAGTGACAAATTCGGATCGTAGGTCCGAGTTTTCTAGTCGTTGGGTCCTGAGAAGGGCCAATTATATTATTGTTAATTTGCCTTCTGATAACGTTTAATGTCATTGTTTGCAATGTGTCTCTGGTCAGGACATCCTGAGATTATCTGACCGCCAGATCTTTTTTAATATGTTAGTGTTTACAGCAGTGTAAAGTGATTATTAAATCTGTATGCTTTACGTAATTATGGTTCAAGAACATACATACACATTTAAATTTTTATTATGAGTATCTACAAGTTTAAAACTATACTGTAGTAATAATAATTGACTTCTTACAAGTTATTAAAACTAATGTTGAAAAGAAAACTACTTTTGAACACATCCGTCATTACATGTCAACCGCAAAAATATAGTTGTCGACAAGTCACTCATATATTCCACAAACTCGCAATTAACATATTTGCTACAGCGTTAAAGATGTTACAGCCTTCGCGGAATTCAAAGCGAAAATTTATGGTAAAGGAAGAGCACCATAATATGCAAATAAAGCAACTTAAATCAACAGTTTCACAATTCTGTCTTGTGACGACAATTAAATGAAGTCGTCAAAGTTAAAATAAGTGGAATGTGAAAAATTGTCGTAGTTTGAAGTCGAAACAGATGTTTTCTTGTGTATTTATATTTTGCAGCGAGATATACAAAGATATTAAAGAAAACAGAATTGCGGAAGAAAATTTAACGGGTGACTAAGAATTTCCCTTTTTGAGCATGGTATTTAAAGCGTTGCTAATATGTTTTTTATTTATTCGAAATTGTTTCCTAAATAATTTTCTTGAATATCTCTTGGTTATGTGGGCACTTAATATGTTTATGTTGGCACAGTGTCAGGTAATAATGATTGGTTGTTAAGCTTTTTACAAATTCTTAACCAGTAAATACGTGATAAACACTGGAAAATAAATTTCTAAAAGTATCAAAAACTAATATTATTATAGTATGTGATAGTACCTATAGTAATGTAACCTATAGTACCTCGATGAAAGGACTGAAGTCCTATTCATCAGTTGACGAACAGTTTCCCAGCAGTCAGGTTTCGACACGTCTATCGCCCGGCCGATTTTATAATCTCAGCGACGAATTTTTTGGTTTTGCCGGGAACATGACGGGCGGTACAAGTGAACGAAATAAAATTATTGACGAACAATTAATAGAAATAATAGAATTTTTAAGAAAATATAATGATTTGTCGCATGCAAAATACTCGTACATGGACATTAATTTTAAAAATAATATTTGACAAGAAAGCAATTTTTCGACATCCTAAAATATTGATGAAATTTTACATAATCACGAAGCCGTTCTTTATACAGTGTCACCTATTCCTTCGGTATCCCTTTTTTCCAATGGTCATGGATCCATTTTCGTCTTTTTGCTTGTTTTGCTTGCGCTTCTTCTTCCTCGTCCAAATATATAGCAATTATTGCTAATTCTTCATCCGAGAAACTTTGCATCTTTTCAACAGATTGGTCGCCGAAGACTGATGCATTTCCGGTATGTACGAATAGACGAACGAATAGTTCTGTGACCAGACGGGACCGGTTCGGCGCCGGGACTGTGATGGGACTGATGTGTTTGAATCGACCTTTACGGTGCTAAATTTTGTAAGTTTTGTGTAACTGCCGCATTTCCTTTTAATAAGATCTGGATTAAATTTAAATGCAATAAATTCATACAGAACTATGAATAGATTTTTAACCAGATTTAAACAACATTTTAGACAATATTGAGCATCAACATATTGTACGATTGACCAAATCAGGATACCAGGTTGGTCCAGCGTATTCAAGTATGAGTCTTACATAAAGAGTGTAAAGTTTAGAGAATTATTGCATTGAAACTCTCGAAAAACACCTCCGAATAAGATACAGTCTGGAGTTCGTACGTTTACAAACAGAGGTTATATAGTCGGATCAAGTTAGGCTGTTGTTTACGATAACATCAAGGTCGTTATTCGAAAACACAGAATACAATGACTACTCGTTAACAAAGTACGGCACAAGTGAGTTATTTTTACAAATCGAAGCATTATACGTTTTTCTATACATTTAAGGGTAGTAACTACTGGAAACGCCAAGTTAAAATAGAGTCCAAGTCTATTTGGAGGGTTAGCTGGTTTGTGGTTGGATTGGTGTATATTTTTTGGTCATCAGCGTAGAGCGATGTTTTACTTGAAACATAATAAACATCGCTGGTATAAACCGTAAAAAGTAGAGTAAAGGTGTGAGCGAAGCTTCTGGGGTACCAACGCACAATAAAACGCACAACAAATAAGCGTAAACCTAAAAAAAGCATATTTAAATTTTAACTACAATAATTTCCAGCTCCAACTTCTATTCGTAACGGAACATCACAAGAAATATGGGAGACTGTGAAACATTGCGTAACAACACCAGTGGATCGCTCAAAGAAAAATAATCCGGTGAAACGGAAACACTGGATAACAGATGAAACTCTTAAAATAATTGAGATAAGAAGAAATCTTTGTAAAAGTGGTGTACATAGTGAAAGGGAAAAAGCTAGTTTAAGAGACCTCAATAAAGAAATAAAACGAAGATGTAAGGCCGACAAAAAACAGTACTATCAAAGTATATGCAAAGAAATTGAAAGACATGGTCAGAATAATCAGCCGAGAGATCTATTTAGAAAAATGCGCTACCTGACAAGAGACTTCAGAGTTAGAACTTGGGCCATTGAAGATAACACTGGAACCCTGAGAACAAACAGAGAAGACATAGCAGAGACATGGAGATCGTATTGCAGGGACCTATATAAAGATGATCAACGCCAAGAGCTTGTTAGCCAAATCTCTGACGAGGTGGAAGAAGAACCTGATATACTCGAAAATGAAGTAAGACAGGCTATCAACAAGCTCAAATATAACAAAGCACCAGGTCCAGATATGATAACAGCAGAAATGCTTAAAGCCACAGAAGAAACCGGCGTAAAGTTACTTCATCTACTCTGTAACCAAATATGGCATTCCAAACAATGGCCTGAAGACTGGACAAAATCTACAATAACGACCATACATAAAAAAAACAATATAAGGTTAAATGTTCGAATAATTAAACTTTGAGGGTATACAAGGCAGCTATCGAACACAGATTCTGTCTCCGGCTTCTATACAACATGTAGCTTCTCCTTAAAATTTTAAAGTGTTTGTTTGTCTTTGTGTATTGTATTTTGTATTGTTATGTCCAAATTTTACATTTATGACATTCTACTATGTCGGATAGGCCACAACTGACGAAATGCCCCTGAAGATGATCTATTGATCGAAAGTACTTGGGCAAGATTAAATTAATCACCGTGTTCGATAGTTGCCTTGTATACCCTCAAAGATACATAAAAAAGGCAGCTTCCATAAATGCGACAATTGTAGAACTATCTCTCTTATATCCCATGCCAGCAAGATAATGCTACATATAATCAATGAGAGACTGAAAACATTCCTTCAAAGAGAAATTCCACAAGAGAAAACTGGATTTACCAAAGGTAGAGGCACTCGAGAACACCTGCTGAATATAAGATAGATAATCGAAAAATCTAGGGAATTCAACATCCCACTATACATCTGTTTTATAGATTACCGTAAAGCATTCGACAGGGTCAAGTGGAGACACTTATGACGAATACTAAAAGAAGTAGGCGTACCACAACATCTAATTACGCTTATAACCGAACTATATGAATACACTACTGGATCAGTTAAAGTACTAGACACACTTTCGAACGAATTTCATCCAGAACGGGGTGTCAGACAAGGATGTATACTATCTTCACAATTATTCAACATATATGGGAGTATATTATGCGAAGAGCACTTGAAGGATGGGAAAAGGGCATCTCAATAAATGGTCATAAACTAAACAACCTACGTTTCGCAGATAAAACAGCCCTTCTTGCAAATAGTCAAGCAGAGCTGATAGAACTTATAGGACTGATCGAAAACGAAAGTCAAATATTTGGTCTGCAATTAAACATATCAAAGACAAAGATCATGATAGTGGATAGACTACACAACAATCATCCACACATAACCACCATTGACCGGTTTGAGGTTGTGAGCTCATACTTATATCTGGGATCATTAATCACAAACACAGGGTCATTACAAGAAGAGATTAAACGTAGATGTGATCTAGCAAAAGTTGCCACAGCAAAAATGACCAAAATATGGAAGGACTGTCAAATTTCAAGAGCGATAAAGATGAGGTTGATCAACTGCTTAATATTCCCAATACTGACCTACGGATGTGAATCTTGTACTCTGAGACAATCGGAGAGAAGAAAGATAGACGCCACTGAAATGTTCTGTTGGAGACGATGTTACGAATTCCTTGGACCGACCGTAGAACAAATAATTCAATTTTAAGAGAGCTAAAAGTTAGCCAACGACTCTCTAGTAAAGTCCATCTCCAACAATTAAAATATTTTGGGCATGTTATGAGAGCAAACACAGAAAAAATGGAAAGACTCATAATACAAGGAAAGGTAGAAGGCCGAAGATCACGAGGAAGATCCCCAACAAGATGGATAGATCAAATTACAGGAATATGCCAAAGACCTATGCAGGAATTAAAAGAAATGACCAGAGACAGAGATCTCTGGAGACGGACAATACACGACATCACGTCGACCACTACACTCCCCCTGGGGGGTCAGGATTGAAGAGAGAGGATTTCCAGCTACAACATTTCCAGCTAAATGGAAATTACCTCTGATAGGCTTTAGGAACTACGACAAATAGTTCATTAGAAATACTACATATTTACCATTTTCATGAGACTAAATCTGGGCCACTGTAGTTGAAACAAGCTATACCTACTAAGCTAAACCATGATAACTAACAGAAATAATTATTAGTGATAAACAAGACTGAATAAATATATGTATACACGTAGTCTCGATAACATCATTTTTTTTATATTTAATTAGTATCAAAGTGAGTTTTAAAGGATCTAAAAAGATCAGATAATGACCCACTGTCTTTCTCTTACGTAATCTGCAAAGTGTCCTTTTTAATTCGGTGTCCGTATTCTGAGGAAGATTAATGCTATAGCTTAATGCGATTCAATTCGTTGAAGCATTTTAAAAAAGCAATTACCGTCTTTATAGTAACAGATCCCATTTCCGGTTAATCTTTTGTTGTCACATGCAATTATAGGCTATTTCAATACCTTTAAATTAAATAAATAAGACAATTACTGTAAAATGAAGTTAATTAAATATATTTGTAGCACTGAATACCTTATTTAATAAAATATCGTTTAAAAATAAAAAACAAGGCTATAGTTGATATCAAAATAAATCATTAAAACATGTTTCAAAGCATCGTTTTCTGCAGTTTTCATGATAAATGGAATTGCATTCAATATAAGTATAAAGAAACTAACGTTTATAGGATATTCACTGATCCTCAGGAGATAAATAATAGAGGTGGGCACTGAAAAATAAAGTAGATCCCAGTCAGTAACATTTTGTGAGTAACAAATAATTCTAAAACTAATAATTTCATTTTAAAATAGAATTTCATTAGGTCGCAGTGCTTCTTCTTCTTTAAGTTCGATCTCCGTTACGAAGGTTGCAAGTATAATGATCACTCGAACTTTCGAAGCAGCTGCTCTAAAGAATTCCTTTTATATTGACTTGCAGTTTGCTTATGATACAGCTATCATAGCAGGCAAAATAAAAGAACATAATATAATAACAAACTTCTACTAGAATCAAAGAGCATAAATCGTAATAGATAATGAATCCAGTATAGATATTGAAATCAGGAGAGGAGTGAGGCAGGGATGTATTATGTCCCCATTACTATTTAACGTATATAGTGAAGCCATTTTTGAAGAAGTATTACTGTCTTAAAGTGGAGGAATAATAATTAACGTAAGATCTATTAACAACATAAGATATGCAGATGACACCGTGATTATGGCAAGCTCTGCTGAACATCTTCAATTACTGCTAAACAAAACAAACAGTTTCTGTGAAAAATATGGACTAAAAATGAATATATAAAAGACCAAATACATGATAATAAGAAATATATCAACAAACATACATTTGGGAAATGTACCGATAGAAAGGGTTGATAAATACAAATACCTAGAAACCTAGATTTCAGACAATAATGATCAAATAACCGAAATAAGAGCCAGGATAGAAATAGCAAGAAATGCGTTTGTAAAAATGAAAACAATTCTCTTCAACAAAGACCTTAGAATAGAAATGAGAGCACTTAGATGATACGTGTTTTCGATATTGCAATATGGACTTGAAAGCTGGACATTGAAGCAAGAACACATAAACAAGTTACAGTCCTTTGAAAGGTGGTGTTACAGGAAGATGCTTAAAATAGCATGGATACAAAAGAAAATTAACAGGAAAGTATTGCGAGAAATGGGCAAAGAATACGAAATGCTAAACACAATAAAAATAAGAAAGTTAAGTACAATATCTGGGACAACATTTAAGTACAATATTAGGGGCCCATATTTCCACCACACCGAGCAATTTTAAAATTTGTACTGAATTTATATATTGAAATGATTTCAATATGTTAAAAAAGATACAACTTAAATGGATTTTTATATGAGTTTGTTGTTCATGAATTTCATAAAGCCATCACAATGTGGGTTCGACTCTGAAATAAAAGAGAGAAAAAGATTAGTAAATTGTTAAATAAATTAATTTTGACTTACCTGGTATAGTATTAATAATTTCTGAATAGAATAGTTGCCTAGTGTATAGGTGAATCGTCTAAACCTTAAAAAGAACAAAAAAGAAGAATTCTTAAAAAATATTTAAACATAGAAATTTTAAAAACGTCAGAAATAAACTGTCAAGCAAGTCTGTGGGAGCTAAATTAATAGGGGTTTTGTTAAATAATAAATTACAATGATGTGGAGATGAAAAGGATAAATTATATTAATAGACTAAGTTTTATATCTGAACATTTTTTTTTATAAATTCCCAAATTAGATGTGATTAAAGTGATTATGAGAAAGTAATGTGGCTTGACAAATATGTCAAACAGGACAGTTTTATGGTTTAAAATATTTAAATAGAAGACAGAAAAAAAATGAAGGTTGGTTGCTGTTAGCAACGGATAATAATTGGTTTTTTTTGGGGAAGGCCGACGAGATTTTTTGGAAGAAGGAGAGCCCTGAAACTGTGGAATAGGTCGGGAGTGTTTTTTAACTCGTCTAATTAGAATTTAGTTTTTCCACAGTTTCCACAGCAGAGATATCCAGAATTTGTTCCAGAGAGTAAGAGAAACAATTTGACTTATAAATTATATTGGAGTATAGAAATGTCATTTAAATTGAGAAAATTAAAATTCATGAATTAGCATAATTGCGATAGGCCTTAAAAATTGAAAATATTAGTGATCATTAAATTAAAAATAGAATAGTACGTACCTTAACTTCCGAAGAAAGGATTGATATTCCAGTTTCACCGATTATTTTTGAGTAGTTAGTTTCCTTTAAAGAAATCAAAACTGTTTTAAAGTGAGGTTGGACAATAATTTTGGGGACCATTTGAAATTTTGATTATATTTGAATGCAAGTTTAAAGTCAGCGGAGTAAAGTGTTTCAGTTTCTTTTTCTTTATAGTTCATTTAAACACTTTATAAAGTTGCAATATTTATTTAGTTTTTAGGTACTTGTAGAGAGTCTCCACATTTTGTAATACATTTTTATTGTCACGTCACTAAACCACGTTAAGATTTAAACGATTCATATTTTTGTAAATTTTTAAAGGCAACCGAAGTTGCAGACGAATTTTATTGTTTATATTAAATTTGTTCGATATTAATAAAAAATGTGCTTAATTTGGGTTAATTTATCAAAAGTCTAAAGTAAATTTTGGTTTAATTTCTTTTTGAACTCTACCAGGAGACTACAGAGTCGACGTCACATAGTGACAGATTGCTTAGAACACATAATTTAGCTAGCCGAGGTATTCTTCTTCTTCTCGTGCCACTCCTAGCGGAGATTGGAAATCATCATGGCCACTGCGACTTTGTTAGCAGCGCGCCTGAAAAGTTCAATCGAACTACACCCGAACCATTAACGTAGATTACGAAGCCACGATATTTTTCTTCTTCCCACACTTCTTTTGCCCTTAATTTTGCCCTGCATGATGTTTCTAGCCGAGGTATATATTAAATTAAACAACGAACCACATATTTTAAAAATTAAAACATTTATTATAAATAAAAATAAAATTAATAAAATACAACTTTATCAATACTTTCTATATGTTTTTCTGAAAGCTTTTTTTAAATAAATAGCTATTCAGTAAAAAATATTGAACCTTAATATATCATCTGCCATTTACACAACTATCATTAAAGAGAGAAAAGATATTTAAAAAAAATAATGAGGGCCCATATTAGAAACATTTCCTCTATATTATTGACATAGGTGGTAGTTTTTAGAGGTTAAAGTACTGTAATTAACCAAAATTATTTTATATAAGCAGATAATTGCATTGTAGATTATACAAATGCACTACAAAATCGTTTGAACCTGTTAAACGATTTTTTACAATGATTTTTATTAAAAGGGGGGTTTTAAAGCTTGTTCAATGTAAAAATGTATATAACCAAAGTTTTTATTATGGGTTACGATTACAACTATTAACTTTTTTATTGAAAAAAGTGGAATAATGATGATGTTCCTTAGACATTTTTTATGTGTGTACATATATTAAACACAAATGTTTCCTTAACAGTTGATTTGTGTTTTTCATTATGACAACCACGTTCGATCAGAAAATCAAAAAGGTCCCCTTTTTAGCCCATATACAACCCTGTAAGGAAATTAAGTGGATTTATTTTCCAAAACTTTTCTCATTTAACATCTGAAGCCGAACAGGCATCAGTGGCCAGTTTTTATTAGGACCAGAACCGTTATCAGTAAAGACAATAAGCTCGTTCATTAGTTAGTTACTTGTTTTAAAAGAACACTCAAAAAGGTTTTAGAGAAAAGTAAGTGAGTGGTTTAATATTTAAAAGAGGAGATTTAAGAGACGAATATAAAAAAAAACAGAAGAGGTTTGAAATAAAATAAACGTTTCACTAATTTGTCTGGTTTCTAATGTATATTGTCATTATTAAGTTGGATCATTAAAGAAAGGACGCGAAATACGAGGGTGCTTTGTTAATATTGCAGCAGTTTATATGACATTACCTAAGGATGAATTGCTTTATATTTTGACATCTGTCATCCAATGCATGGCGTCTCTTAATATTTCAGGCAAAAGTAGTGTTAATGTTCGTCAAGAACAAGGACCTTTGTGTCTCATCATCATCATCATCAATTTATATGCGTCCACTAATGGACATAGGTCTTCCTCAGTTGTTTTCATCTGTCTCTGTCTTGTGCGGCTTGCATTCAGTTATTGCTAATACGCTTCAAGTCGTCAGTCAATCTAGTTGGTGGGCTTCCTCTGCTCCATATTGGTTCATCTGAGTCACGTAAATCTTATTAACTACAATTGAACTTATTTGCGCACAAATGAAAAGTTATGTGGCTAGAAAAAATACGTCATACAAAATACAAGCTGTACGTGAATTGTTATACGAGTCTTTACAACATATTACAGAACAAAACTGGAAAGATGTAGTAAGACATGTAATGACACGAAACTTTTTATTTTTGAATAAAATAAAGAAGTTTTATTAAAACAAAAATAAAATTTACATAAGTACAATTTAAAAAATATATTTATTTAGTTCAAATCAATGTTTCAATCATATACTCTACGACACTGGTCGATCATCTGTAACCAAAATACCTTCATAATCGGATTATAAGGTTGACTGCTGTATTATATTCCTTCAGATACAAGGTGGGTTAGTCGAAAACATCTTAAACCGTCAGTTTCAGGTTGGTTTTTACTATTTTATCGTATTACCTATCCTCACTGTATTTCAGTTCTCTAATTAGGGTTAAACTTGTAGTGAGCTATCGACAAATTGTGAACCGATTATAGGCAATTGCTCTTAATCTAATATTTAAACTCTTTTTTGTGGAAAAATCTTGTTTTTTATTTTAGGCAATACAGTTATCGAGCTATCATCGTATATAACCGCAGTCTTTTTTGTTCCAAACTATCAACTAAATGTTGTAGTTAAACAGATTCACGAAGATGAGATCATAATATCCCAACAACAAAACTTCGTAAAATATCCGCCACTTGTTCCTTAAACTATTTTCCCATGCAGCATCCTTAATCTCATACTTTTGTTTAATCTGAAAATAGCTTGAACCTAGAATTTTTACTTGAAAGATGATGGAGTTTTCAAAACGGAAAGAAAATAAAATATGAATCTAAGTGGATGAAATTTCAATCCAGCCTCAGAAAGATGTCTGGAAAACGAAGTCGAGTTCGTGAATTTAGTTACGGAAAATTATTTTTAAATCGACTATTCTTGTAATTGGATAAAAATATTTTCAGACAATCTAAAAAATCAGTAAAGATGTTGCAATTGCAATATTCTTGATAAATATTGTGAAATTGTACTTTACTGCTAATCACGTTTTATCATCGAAGAAGATTAAAAGTTTGCTGTGATTTGTACTCAATTCAATTTTAGAGAAAATCTTTTAGAAAAAGAGATTTTATTTTTCTGGCTAAAGAATACTATGTCAAACAATTGCATATATAAATAAGATGGATTTAGCGTAATAAAAAAAGAAAGGTATATTACGAAATCTGATAAAAATTAATAGACACATGGTTTGTTTTTTAACCAGGAGGAGTAATTCAAATTTACCGCGCCGTAATGCTTGTTTGTAATTGGTCCAACCACAGGCAAGTTTACTCCACTAAATTATGGCATTTTGACACTAATGACGTATATGAAATTTTAAATTTCAAAATTTATATCGACGATTTTTTGTATTTTTTGCGTTATTCCTTTAATTTTTAGATTTTTCGTTTACATTTATATAAAAACAGTTCTTTTCAGAACTATTTAGCGACGTATTAGTGTTATTAAGATAACAATATGGATTCAATGCCAAGTACTAGTGGTAATTATCCTTCTACACTTAAAAACCGCCGAGTAGATTTGGGTCATTTATCATCAAATGAAAAACAATGCATTATTAACATATACAAACAAATAAAAATTGATAATCCTGTAATAAAAATAACAGCCATGGTCTCAAAAATAAAAGAGGCGACAGTTTAGTTTTGCAGAATAGTTATTATTAAAATCAAGACTTACTTAAGTAATGTGCTAAGTTTAGGTGTTGCAAATTCAACTATTTAGAGACCAATTAAGAAATATAAGCAGACTGGAACAGTAAGATGTTCTAAAAATATTAGTTAAAACATTTATAGGAATTAGCCCCCGACAAAAGTTGTCAACAAGACGTTTGTCTTGGCTCTTGATATTTTGGTGTTAAATTGTAAACATTAAATATAACTTACAGTTAAAGTTTACCAACATTCTTTAAAACTGTAAGTTTAAATATTTCTTATTAGTTAAACTTAAAAACGCATTCTAAACTGGATTTATCAGTTTTTTGGATGGTTAATCAATCGCAAATAATTATAATTTTATCAATAATAAACAACAACCAGTGTTGTTTTTTGCTGGGGCAGAGAGGTACTATATTTTTGCTACTGTGAAGAGTAACAAATTGGTATGTCGTCGGATGTAACTATACAGAACGTCTCTGCAAAGAGCAAATCTTAATCCTTGGCAGAATCACAGCAGAAATTTCCTACTATAGATCAAGCAATTACAAATCAGAGTTGTTATCAACAGGTCCTCGTAGACACTTCGTTTCAGGACCATTTTACTCATGTAAAGTCATACGCCGCCATATTACCTATCCAACGGTAACTTAAACATCACAAATTATAAATACTAATAATGTAAAACAACTACAAATTTAAAACATTTAAAGGGTTTTTACCCATATATTTTGGTGGCTACTAGCATCTACAACCGTTTGCACTGATGATGGATTGTTTAATCCGAAAAAGTTTTGCAATGTGTTTGTGATAGCCCGTTTGGGGCATTTTTATATACCTTTTATAAAGGATTTTAAACAAAAATTTTTTGTGATATATGGTATACAGCCAGCTACAGGAACTTAGTTTCCTCGTGGAATTTTAACTCAGTATGGTGGGATAGACACCTAAATATGAAGACAAAAACACAGATTTATAAAACATTAGTACGAAATATTATGACACATGGGGCTAAAAATTGGATTATAAACAAGAAAAACAGCAGTAAGATAGTAGCAACAAAGATGGAATAATCGCTAAGATGCTACAGAGTAACAAGAATGGATAGAAGTAATGACGAAATAAAACAAAGAACATCAATAGAAACAGAGATACTAACATATAGAACAAAAAAGACTAAAGTGGTAAGGACATGTAACAAGAACTAGCAACAGCAGATGGATAAAGAATAACCGACTGGAGTCCCATACGACGGAGGAAAAGAGGACGACCCCAAAGATCCTGGAGGAACGAAGTAGACGACGCCATGAGTAAAAGACGCCTAAAAGATGCACAATGGGACAACAGAGAGAGATGGAAACGGTTTATTTCGCACACATTCTGAAAATTTCTTTATATAAAACATTTTATTTCGGTGCTTGTATTTGAATTAGTAATAGCAGGATGATTTTTTGATTTCATATATATGAACATTTTTTTTAATATTAGCTTCAAAATAAATGCTAACAAAGTATCGCCATATATCAGTTAATACCATTCACATACCAGATTACAAAATAAAAACACTGTCTGTATAAACTAATTCTGGCGTGTAATCCAATAATTTTTACATTTCCGGATACTCAATTCCCTCTCAGCTGAACAACAATAAAATCCGAATGCACTTCATAAAAAATTTACAGCACATTTTGTACATTTCGATTTTTTAAATTTCCCATTCCCGAAATGTTGTGTGGTAGTTACTTTTTTTTTTGGTTGTTATGGCTTTGTGGATAAATAGTAAAATGGACTAGCCGTTTCCATTCTCTTACTATAGGTCGTTGAAAATGCTTGTGCTTTAAATCATGGTCATGTGTAATTGTATTTCATGTACAAATGTTTTCTAAAACACTTGCTACTTACGGGTTATGCTTATATTTTTTTACATAAGTAACAAAATTAATGAAAGTCAAAGAAGAAACGATAGAGGCAAACAGCAGAAATTGAAAAAGCACATACTTAAGAACAAAAAACGAAATCGATTTTTTCATCACGAAAAAAAAAAAGATAAATATGGTAAGGTCTCTTTTTATGCGGATTATTTTTATGCAATTTTAACCCTGGAATATCACACCTATTTTTTTTTTGACATACACCTCACATATGGGTATCAGATACCCATTGGTTTTTTGTGAAGAAATAAATAAAAAAGTAAATATTTTATTATTTCCAGGTGAGTGTAGTCACTATTGAATACACAAGAATCATTAAATCAATCATTTTATTTTCTCTCTCTTAATTGTAGTAATACAAAAGAAAAAAATATTAAAAATGTTTAAAACTATTTAACAGACATTTTCTAAAAAACCAGAAACCTAATTCAAAATATTTTACCTTAATATAACAACAAAATGGTCTTTCTAACTAAAATCTAACACCTTTTGATTATAAAACTCATAGTCATTCTTAGCCAGGTATTTCAATTTCACTCATTTTGGTGACTGAATTCACAACACAGTTTAGCTCTATGCTCCATGCAGTATGCTTTATGGCAAGCCGAGCATGCATGCTTCGTTTTTCTATCTTTCCCTTTGCAGAGATAACACCTAGTTTGCTTCACTAAACTTGTGGGATGTTGTGTTGGAAGGTCTTCAACTTGGAGAATGCCACAAATTGATTGCCTGAGTGATTTCGGTAAAGAAGGTATTTGAAGTCTCTCTCGCATTAGTGGTTCAATTAAAGCCATTCCCAAAGACTTCAGAAAAGATTTTCTATTATTAGATGCAGTTTCTTTCCAATTGGTATTTGCGAGAGAAAATAGCACCATTGCATTTATGCCACTTGCATCAAGCATGTTAAAAAAAATTCTTAGTGGCCATCGTCTGCATTTTCGTGATGTAGTATAAGAATGGCATAATTGATCGAACGTATCTGTACCTCCTTTTGATTCATTATAAGTGTGTATAAGGTTTATTTTTCCTGTATCAGCATTTAATGAATTATCATAATGTAATGTTGACAGCAAGAGAACCACTTTTTTGGGATTTGGAGTGTATGAGATGATAGTTTTATTTTCGTCGAATGCAAATAATGATGTACCTACTTCTTTTTTACTGAGAAAAGACGGTGGAATTTCTCGTTTATTTTTTCTTAGTGTACCCAAGATAATTAGTTTGAATTGTCTCATCATTTCATCAGCAAGAGGTATTGAAGTAAACCAATTATCTACTGTTATATTTCTGTTGGTTCCATGTATTGGTTCCGACAATTTCCGAACGTAAAAAGCTGGTACTGACTCCTTATCCTGTGTTTGGAATTTCCAATATATGGAACAGCGTTAACCATATAAAATGTTTTAGAGTCATTCATCATCATTATCTTTATTCCATATTTGTCGGGCTTACTACTCATATAGATTTTAAATTGGCATTTCCCCCTGAATCCTACGAGCTGTTCATCGATAGTACAATGCTGAAAAGGGGTGTAGTATGATGTACAGTTGCTTATAAAGATATCCCATAATTCGCGTATGGGTGCAAATTTATCCACTGCTTTTCTTGTTGCTCTTGTATTTTTATCATCAAACAGGCATACAGTTAGAAATGCAAACCTCTGCTGCGACATCGTAGCACGAAATATTCCATTTCCAAATTGTAGGGACCAAAGTTCATCAACACTAGAGTTAGAAACACGTAATGCACTAGATATGAACAATAACCCAATGAAGGCTTTAACTTCTATTTTATTTGTAAATTTGGTGTAACTTTGCGCTGTGATACTTTCACGTTTGCAAATGATTTCTTCATTTGTAAAAAGAACGATAAGATCTAACATTTCTTCATTAAATAGTAAGTTCCAGGCTTTTTCAGGAGACTGAAGTATCCTGGCATTTCCTTTGCCGCCCGGTAAACGTATGACAAGATTTGCGGCTGTTGTACGACCACGCCTTGAGGGCTGTTCTGTAGACCAACGATGCCCGTTTTTTCCAAGTCAACTTGCAACATTTCTCACTGGTTCATGATCTGTTTCACTATTACTTTGTTCACTTTCATCAGTGTCGGTATTGGAGTTTTGTTCTTCGACATAACCCTCCTCAGATTCAGAATCGGTACCAAAGGTGTTTTCACCATCATCCTCGTTGTTTTCTTTATCAAATAAATGTTCAGCTTCCCTTTCCAGTTCAGCTTGGGTCAACGGACGACGTTTTTCCCAGTTTTCTTTCCAGTCACATGAAGCCATTTCACTAAAAAATAATTATAGGAAAAATTAATAAATTATCGGAAACCTCACACATGGGTGCTACATACCCTAGCGCTTATTCAATAAATTCTCGTGATCGGAAATGTCGCTCAAACGAGACAGCAACTACTACTAACTTGTCCTTGGCAGACTACAGACTGAATTTACATGAAGCGGTATTAACATTGAAATGCGATTCGCGCATGCTACATTTAGTTAAGTGTCTCGATGGGTATCTCACACCCAAGTATGAGGTTCCAGGGTTAAAGTTGTGCAGGGTTAGTTCATTTAAAAATTTCTACTAAATATTATAATTAAATAATAAACTATTCACCTACAGATGTCAGTAAAGTGAGTCTTTGCAATTCGGGGATTCCCTTGTAACATGATCCTATTATATCATTGCGGGTTTCGCATTGAAATGTATTTTACAACCTGTTATGGTTTTAAAATAATTTTTATCTTACCGTGCTTCGTTTTATACTTAGATTAAAGAAACCCTTATAATAAGTTGTTTAAAATTTTGCTGATTTCAGTTACACTATAATAAGCAGCACAGTTTTCGGATGGATTGATTTCAAGTGGCGTAAAGTTTTATGTTTAATTAGAAGAGGATTTTGTCATCTTAATATTGTAAGTCTATTTTTTTCATTTCTTACAAAACAAAATAAAATAATTTTAATACTGTTTTCATTCTACAGATCACGAGATTGTTTTATTGACCATACAACATAATGGCAATCGCTGTAACATGTTACACGTTTCCACCTGTATATTTATTTCACAATAGGTACAAATTGTCGTAATTGTCACTTTAAAAAATGACATTAAAAATGTTAACAGAAGTTCTTAAAGAATAAACAAATAATTAATAAAATGCCTATTAGGTGGTATACAACAGAGTTTGGTTCTTTGTATGATCGTATGACTAGTGGTTTTTTTGACAAGTGCTTTTGTTAAGAAAATTTAGTTTATTTGACACATTCTATGTCCATTATCGTGTGTTTTCAAATCTATTGTTCACCCATTAAGTCCCTAAGGTATTGCTTGATGCCTATTAATGCATTTAAACGCCTAATATAATTAGCAAATCCTTTTTGATGTCGTTATCTTGAATGCACCTTTTTTCTTTCGTTTGCTATTTTTCAATATATATCTATTCGTTTTCTTGTTACCTGGCGGTTATCTTCTGTATTAAAATTTTCGTTGTTTTATGGCCTAATCATTTTTTTATCTTCTTCTAGATGCAAATAATTTACGAGAAGGAATATTCACATCACGCCAAACCCGCCGTTCTATGACGTGTTTACTATTTTTAGCTCTTCATACATAACCTTTTATACTTTATTTAAAGTAGAGTTGCGAATTATTTCTTGACGACGGTATTCTCGGATATTTTATGACAAATACCAGTGAGATCCATCTCTAATATGAGGGGTCTAACTGCAAAACTCAAATTATCACATTTTGGCGAAATTGAGACAGACTCATTTTCTTATTCTCCATATTGGATTACATTGAATTAAAAATTGTCACACATTGTCTAAAAATGCCACAAAACACTTGTTATCCAGTAGAAAATTAATGTCAAAAAGTCGAGTTAACTGCAAAACTTACATTATCCACACTTCAATTTACATCAAAACTCATATTTTCCATTCAACCAATAGGAGGCCGCTGCCTGGCTGCGCGCGACCTCGAATCTCGAATGCCGGCGCTATTCTATCAGTTCGTTTGTTTTTGTAACGAGGTTTAACCGTTAGAGTTTGATTCATTTATTCCTCTTGTTTTGTAATTATTTAAAGATATATTATTAATTACATTATCTTAATATATCCATTAAATCGTATTACACCTAATAGATGTACTAGTATCTCCAGGAAGTGGTGGAGAACGGGCACGAAAAGCTGTTCCAAACCCCGAGAAGTGGAAAAGGGCAATAGTAAAAAAACAAAGGTAGGTTAGATAAATGTGTTTTTACAGCGTAATCATTACTTAAATTATAGATTACATTTCTCTGTTATTTTAAAATGTGTAATGAAATGTGTAATAATCATGTTTCTTTTTTTTTTAGATATTGTGCTACGGGATTCCCCGACTTTCCTACATGCAGTCATTCACAAGGGGCATTTCATTGCAAGACTTTAACTATACAAGACATTCGTAGGTTTCACCAGAAATTCTACGAAAACAAGGACAAAGTAAGTCAGGATAATTTTATAGTTTTGCACATATCATTGGAACCTATTCAAAGGAGGAGACTCCCAAAAAATCCCGCTATAACCAATAAGAAGCAAAAAAGGTGCAAGAAACAAGAGCCAAATACTTTATTTCAGACAGGGAAAATGTAAAGTGCCTGTAAAAGAAAGACGAGGTGGAGACCATACGGGTGATCGCTTTGGTCCTAAAAAGGAAGCAATAATGAAATTTATAAATAGATTTAAATTCATTGAAACAAATTATTGCTCAAACAAAGGGGGCCGTAAATATCTCCCTTCTGAGTTGAACATCAAAAAGTTATGGAGAATATTTTGTGCAGATGAAAAATTTAAAGACATGGAAGTTAAAGAATATTATTTCCGTTACATTTTTAACAGAAATTACATTTTGAGTTTTGGCTCACCCCGTGTAGACGTTTGCTCTACTTGTCTGGAATTGACGGAAAGGATTAAAGTTTGTAAAGAGACAGTTCAGAATAATAATTTAATGGTTGAAAAAAGAGTGCACAAATTAAGGTCAAAAGCATTCTATGAATTGCTCAAGAAAAACGTAAATGATTTACTGATTCTCTCTTTTGATTGTTAGAAGAATCAACCACTCCCAAAAATTCCTGATCAAGCTACTTACTACAGCAGACAGATTTATTTGAACATTTTCTGTGTAGTTGCTGGTCATTCTAAATCAAAAAGGGGTACCCAAAACGTGACATCCTTTATTTGGACTGAAAATGAGTACCACAAAGGAGCAAATGAAATATCATCATGCTTATTTTATTATTTAAACTCAATTGTTGATTTGTCACCTTACAAAACCATTAGACTTATTTGTGATGGTTGTGGTGGACAGAACAAAAGTACTATTTTAATTAGCATGGTGGCATACTGGCTATCAAAAGCACCAGGTAATATTAAAGAGGTGCAATTGGTTTTCTCTGTCACAGAACACAGCTTTATACCTCCGGATCGTGTATTTGGTAACATCGAAAAAGAGATGAAAAAGCAAGAAAATATTGTTTCTCCAAACGAATTCATTGATATAATAAAAAAAATATTCAACGGTAAAGATACTCGGAACTGATTTAATTAACGGATTGGAAAAATGCCATTATTGATGTCATTAAACCTTCAAGTGGCTGGCACTTTGGCATAAAATCATGCAAACGTGTTTATTTAACAAAATCAGGGCACACAATCCTTATTTAGGGAGAATGTAATTACATAAATAAGTTGGTGACTGCAAAGTCTATTGCAAAGCGAGGAAAACGACTGATCGAACTTCAACCCCAAGAAATTGTTAAGGAGAATAGCCTAAAACAAGAAAAGAAAGATAACGTTCAAACATTATTAGGTAAGCATTATGGCCAGGACTGGAGATCTCTAGATACACTACAGTTTTTTAAGCATGCCATTGATAATGAATCTGCAGTCGAACAACAACATGACGAAACGGAAGAATACGAGCTTTTATGCTAACCGCAGGAGGAAATTTCTGCTTTTAACATTTAATTTTTTTTTCATTTTATTGTAACTAATTTGATGTTGAATGGACATAATAAAATAATAATATAAATTTTATGAATTTTAGTTATTGGCATCTTTTACATTTTCCTTTATATTTATATATATATATATATATATATATATATATATATATATTCTTCTTCTTCTTCAAGTGCCATCTTCGTTCCGAAGGTTGGCGATCATCAGGGCTATACGTATTTTCGAAACTGCTGACCGAAACAATTCGTTGTTGCTACAACTATACCATTCCCGCAGATTCTTTAGCCAGGAGTTTCGTCTTCTTCCTATGGACCTTTTTCCTGCTATTTTCCCTTGCATAATTATTCGAAGCAGTTCATATCTTTCGCCTCTTGTAATGTGGCCCAAGTATTGCAGTTTTCGTTTTTTGATTGTAAATATGACTTCCTTTTCTTTGTTCATTCTTCTCAAGACCTCGACATTTGTGACTCTCTCGGTCCATGATATTCTCAGGATTCTGCGATACATCCACAGTTCAAATGCCTCTAATTTTTTTTTTTTTTTTTTTTTTTTTTTTTTTTTTTTTTTTTTTTTTTTTTTTTTTTTTTTTTTTAAAATGGATAAAAATGGATCCTTACTATCCTTATTATATATATATATATATATATATATATATATTTGCAATAATATTTCAATCCATAAATCTAAGGTAGAAACCTAGAAACTGATGGTGTAGCTCAAACTCGCTCATTCGGGAATGAAGCAAAACGTACATTCTCCATATCGCTCGGATGCAAAACTCACATTTTTCATTTTTGAACTCAAAACTCACATTATCCAAACTTAAACAATAAAAAATATATATTTATAGTCATTTGATTTGTTTTTCACTTGAGCAGGGTATTCAAGAGACCAAAAGCAAATGATTTGTGAAAAATAATCAAGAACATAGGCTTGGGACATAGTTTTTACAGTTTTTTGCAATTTGCCTAAATTCACAAAAACGGAGAATGTGAGTTTTGCAGTTAGACCCCTCATATAATGTCCCCTGGATTAGAGAGACAGAGTATGTCAAATATTTGCTTCTATTTAAATTATATTCTTCCAACTGATCTATGCTGCTGTTCTATTTCCAACTTTTTTAGCGTCTATTATTAACATACTTGCTTTTTGTTTTTCTTTAGCAATTTTCCTTTTGCTTTTGTTCATGTATTTTCAGTTCTTCTTCGCTTAAGTTATCGTTTATAAAAATATTCTATGTTCTATTGTAACCGTTTTAAAAGTTTTAGAAAATTCAATATAAATTTGAATATTTTTTTTTATAATGAAACTACTAACCCCATCTATTTGCCAGATGTTTGTATTCGACTCAAGGTCCTACATTATTTCTTAACATATCCGATGAGGGCGAACGATATTAAGCTTGTCGGTTACGCCTTCATTTCAAACCGCGAAATAGTTTCGTTGTTCTTTCTTGTTGCAACCGTTCGTTTGATCGGACCTGTGTTTCGAATGAGTTCCTAAATTAGGGGTGAGTTACAAAGAAAGTTTTTTTTTTATATTTCAGATGAATAAATGTTTTTCAGACTCTTTTTCCGGGAGGTTAAACTTTTAATGATTATGTTAAATTAACTGGAACATTTTCCGACAGTCCAATACTTACTATAATATGGCTTCCAATAATTACATATAATACAAATGGATCCTTACTATTAATTATCTGATGGAGTAGTTAAAATTACATATAATAAAAATGGATCCTTACTATTAATTATCTGATGGAGTAGTTAACAGATGGACGGAAACAGGATACCTCTTCTTCTTTGATTTTCCGGAGAATGGATAAATAAGGTTGTACCCCTTTTTTATTAAGCCCTATCAAGAGCGAGAATTTTCCTTATGGATTCATAGAGACAAAATATTGCAATATCTTAATTTTATTTAAAGTTTTTTTTTACTTAATATGTTTAATTAATATTTAACTACTATTATATCCTAAATGTGAACAAATTTCGAAATTTGGGAAAGAAATATAGTTTCATTTATTATTAATGATCAATTTTTGATTTACTACGATATGTAGTTGTTCTTTTTTTTTGCAATAATACAATTCCATTTATTATTAACAACCAATTTTTGATTTACTACGATATGTAGTTGTTTTTTTATTATTAATAAAGTCAATAAGAAACGTATGTTTTTTATAATTTTCAGTTTTAGTGCAAGCAACCAGTAAAGTTAATAACAACTCCTGTTAATAACTTAATAATAACTCCTGTTATTTGACTTGGTTTTCACAAGTGTCTAGTCGACACATTTCTAATTTTTAGATAGCTATGTTGTATTCCTTTATGGAACTTTTGATGTTCTTTGAATATATAATTTTATTTGCAGCACATAGTGCCAAACAATAATCTTAAATAAAACACTTTATGACATTTTACAGCTTCATTAATTTTTAATAATCAATTCGTGATTGGATACGATAATTAGTTGCTTTGTTTATATTAAATCCAACATTAAATATGCAATGTTTATGAATAATACAATTTTGAATGTCTCTTTTATTACTGAATTTTGATTTCCTTTTATACTCGCTTCCTCGAGTTAAAATACAGGATGGCGCCCAGCGATAATTTATTATTTCATGTTATCTAGTCGTGTCTAATTTTTCGAAGTATTACGTAGTTTCTTATTTCTTATTTACATTAGACCGTACCCTACCATTTTCTCCGACTATAGCTATCGTGGCCTTGAGCTGATGTGTGATTAGATGTTCCAAATAGGGACGTTACACTATAAGTCATAGTTTGGTTTTGTTTTAATTGACATAGTCGTTTTCTTAGTTGTTTTCCATTTTTACGAGTCAAATTTTGTTTTACAGTTTCATTGCTTCGTCTATCTTACTTCAATGACCATAAAATAGGCAATGACTTCCTCGAGTTTTTGGTGTAGTGTGTTTATCGGAATACCTTGTACAATTACTTTATTGGCTTTTAATCTTTCTCCAGCCTCTCTAATACCATTGTTGTCTTATTTAATTCTTTAATATTTTACTTTTTTTAAAAAGTGAAACTGGAACAAACCTTGAAGTGGAGATATCCAGGAGTGGCTAGTATACCTGTTGAATACAAAGCACGTGGTGTTCGTGTGTATTAAGGTATAAAAAAAGCGCTTATTAAAAGCTTAAAAATTTTTTATTATAAAGAAGATCTTTTCGGAATTGTATCATTCCATCATCAGTTTAATAAAAAGTTGTTAAAAAACATTGTGTGGCCACATAAAAAACATTCGATGGACATCTAGGGCTAACTCTAGCCCTAGACTCCAACACAGATCAGAGGTAATGTAAGTCGATAAAACCTCACCAACTACAGGGGATCATATAAGATGCCCCCAGTTTCATTTTTTAATATTACACAATTTAAGAGTCTATTGCATTTACCTGAATAAATAACATGAAGATTATTTTTTAAATCCAGATGTCCATCGAATGTTTTTTATGTGGCCACACAATGTTTTTTAACAACTTTTTATTAAACTGATGATGGAATGATACAATTCCGAAAAGATCTTCTTTATAAAAAAAAAATTTTAAGCTTTTAATAAGCGCTTTTTTATACCTTAATACACACGAACACCACGTGCTTTGTGTTTTACTTTTTGGATTGGTAGATTTTCTTTTTCAATTTTAGCACTTTCCTTGAGAAATACTCTCATCTCTTCTTTATATTTTCTTTGTTTCCCTTGGATCTTTTTTTTTATTTCCGTTATGAATTTGTATGCATCTGCACCATATTCAATAGTTGGTCAAGTTTATTCTCTCGTTTAGTGTTGTCGGGACTACTTGATGTTTTTGTTTCTAAGGGATAGCGCCCACCAAACTGGCATGGCAAGTGGCAAGTAGCCAGTAGTGTGCGTCTAGCATGTTTCTTAAAATGTTATTAATGCAAATGATTGATTCTGCGCACACCAAAATGACAGTGAGAGTAGCGTTATGCATAAAGCTTGTTCTACTTCTTGGCACGTGCTACTTGCATTTTGCATGTGTGTTTGTTAAAAAATATAAATATGGAAGACAGTGTAGAATTTAGTATTCGTTTTGTCTCATTAATTTAGGAATCTTGTTCTGGTTCTCCCTCTTCTTCTTTGACCAATAGGTCTATCAAGGAGCGTTTGTCTAGCTGGGTCGGTTTATTCTATCCGCATTACATGGCCTACCTACCTCAGACGTCCTATCTTAATGTGTTTTATGATATCTGGTTTCTGGTATATTCTATAGAGTTTGAAGTTGTATCGTCTTCTTCACACACCATTTTCATTTACCGCTCCATAGATTCGCATCAGTATTTTTCTTTCGAAACATCCTAACATGTTTTCATTGCTTTTTGTTAAAGTCCAGGTTTCTGAACCATATGTTAGGACGTATTATTGTTTTGTAGAGTTTTACTTTTGTATTTCTTGATATAACTGTAGATTTAAAAAGGAGATTAAGGCCAAAATAGCATCTATTAGCCGTGCAAATTCTGTGGTCCTAGATAACATAGACATACATAGATAACACAGATATTCCTAGATAACATAGACCAAGATATGAGAAATATGGAAATACGTGCTTGGCGGAGGAAGGCAATGGATAAGGACGACTGGAAGATAATTATTTGGGAGGCTAGGACCCACACAGGGTTGTAAAGCCAAAATGATGATGATGATGTTTTGTCTCATTAATTAAGAACTTTCCAGGTATATATGAAAACACAAGTCCGGAATTTTCTAATTCTTTAAATAAATTAAATCTACTAGATACTATATACAAGTTCATCTTCAGAGGACGACATTTAACTAGCCTTTTTAATGTTATGCTACTGTGGAGTGCGCTACCTGCCACGTCAGTGCCATGCCCGTGCTGTGTCACTATCATATTACAGGTCACGCTGTAACGGAAATATTTTGCCTACCAAAGGGTTCATTAATACAGGGGGTAAAAAATTGAAGAAAGAAACTATTGGGGGTGGAGATAAGGCAAGCAAAATAATCCCTACTTGTGCGAACGGCACTCAGGGTTTGGTAGGAGAGCTGGGGTCATGCATAAGTAAAAGATACGGGGGTTGGATTGGGGCTACAAAAAAGCAATAAAGGGGTACTTATACAAATCTCTTGGGGCAAACAAAATGAAAATAAACCGGAAACACCTCAAGGAATTTGATATAGGGCGCCACTAGAGGTGCCTAATTATACCTATTACAACCACTAGTTGTAACTAGGTAAATAATTATAAAACATCAAAAAAATATCTTTTTCAAATAAAAATCAAAAAAGGGTTAGTTCAAAAAAATAAATAAAATGTTAAGAAAATAAAATTTAACATTTATTTTTGTGTCACCACAAACAGTTACAATATGAAGAAATACAAGAATACAAAAAAATTACGTGTGTCATCCGCTTACAAACTCCAGGAGTTGGAGATACTATATAAAACTTACAAATGTTACCGCATTACAATTTTTAAATGTTACAATTTCTAAATTTTAACGAAAGCAGTTATTGTCCTAAAAAAGTATCTGTCTTTACTTTGAAATTAAACAAACAATAAACAGTTACCTGGATTCACATATTTCCACTTGACGAAAAGAAAAAAAACTTGTTACATCTCTGGATTGGAGCTGCTAGGACGAAACTCTGAAACAAGGGGAAACCAATTCCATACTGGAACGAAGATCTGACGCAGGCGGGGTTGGATTAAGCAGGCAAACGACCAAAAAAAGCTGGTGGGACATCCTATATATGTCTTCAAAATTGTACCATGCTCTGGTACACCACACAAATTATTTTTTCTACTGCCACATATTTTCACTAAAAGGGCCAAAACAGAAGAACACAAATTCGACAGAGAATTTGTGGATCCATACTTGCGATCCACACAGCGAACCAAGTAGGAATTAAATTTGGTCACACCGGACTCCACCGGCAACCCAAGTACGAATCAAGATCCATACCTAACACTACGAAGACCCAAGTATGAATGACGAATTTAAAAATTCGTTCGTATAACTTGAAAATAAACAAAAGCTGACATAACAAAACACAACGAAATTAAAACGTAAAAGTTTCACTTCTACAACGTATAAAAATTATAATGCGACTTCGAATAAAACAATAAAAGAAGTTGCCGAAAAAGTTAAAATAATAAACAACTCTAAAATGGTTTATTTTAATATCTAGCAATGTGAATACAATTATTGAAAACACTTTTGCGTATTTTAACTTGAAAGATACGAACTAACAAACACGGAAAAAATTCTTCGTTTTATTTTATAAAACATATATAAGGCGATTTCAATATATTGCATATACGAGAAGATTTCAATATAAAATGCTACAATGCTAGTTTGGTTTGCGCTGTCGCTAAGAAAGCAAAGAGTCTACCCATATAGAGGTCCTAATGACAATAAAAAATGGACAAGCTTCTGAACCTACAGATCTCCCAATTGAACTTTAAATATGAACCACACTTCCTACCGCACGGAATGTTTGTCGTTTTTGTGTTAATTTGCCTTTTGTGTCAAATACTCATATCAATAATTCAGAAAAATTGTAAAAAAAGAAATCGCTGCAAATAAGAACTCTGTTTTGACAAGTGTGAAAAGTAAAAGAGAGAAAGAAGAAGATGAGAAAAAATTGAGGTCTCATATAGTAAAGCTTTGAGTACACCCTGTAAATTTCTTATAAATGCTAATTCTTATTACTTATGTTAATTACTAATTCAAGTTTATTTGCATCGCCAATTCTTTAATTGATGCTACAAATTAATTAAAGGTCGTGTCCCGACGAGTTTTCTGCTGCTATAGAATAATTTTAATGTTCGTCAAATATTTCAAGTCGTAGGAGTTATTCATTTCTTGTTAATTAAATGTAATGGGAATAAACCTTCAAAGTAGTCTTTAATTAACAAAATATAAATGCGGTATCTAAACTGTCCCAATGACTTAATAAAGTCATTTTAATAAAACTTTGCAGATACTACATTATATACGAAAGATTATAAAAATATGTACTAAAATTGCCCACTAGATATGAATTTAGGGACTAGTGACAAAAAAATTGATGATTATAATATTGTCTTTTTTCTCTGTTTTACTTCCTAGCTATACATGCACGCATCTGTCTCCCTCTCGTGTCTTTCTTTAGTTTTAATTTTAAACAAATTATTTATAAAAATAGTGCAGTTATATTTGTTTGAAAATCTATTTCGTAAGATGTCTATCAGCTACTTTTCGGACCTCTTTCTCCTTGTGATTCCTCTCTCCTTTGTTCTGTTCTATTTATTGCATGCCCTATTTTCGTTACAAAACCATCATCCTGATAAGAAAAGTTGTATGTATGTTCTCAATGCCTTCTCTCTAGAATGTAGTGGTGTACCATCATGCATAAACCACATATTTTGGGTTTTCAGTATTTTGCAATAGAGAAAAGTAATGCAACACCAGTATAGAAACTTAAGAAGCGATAGAAAAGGGCATGTAAACATGATGACGGCAAACGTCTGAATACGGATACGGCACCTAAAGAAGAAGATGAAGAATCTTTTCTCCAATAAGACATTTAGCAGCCATAACAAAGCATTTTATAATGTTACATTATCATTTTTGAGTTGGTTTAATAAGAATAAGCTATGAATTATGCTTATCTACAAGTTTTCAGTATACATTTTGCAGACGATACAGTAATAATTACGGATAACAACAATGATTTACAGAACCTAATGCAACGCCTTAATGAACGCTGTCATGAGTACGGACTGAAGATAAATTTAAAGAAAACTAAATTCATGATCATGACTAAATCTGCACATGCAAATATCCAATTGACTATTGAGGATACTGCAATTGAGAATGTTAATAACTATAAATATTTAGAAACATGGATAACATCAGATGTAGACCAAACCAAAGAAATTAAGACACGTATTGAAATAGCACGTACATCATTTATTAAACTTCAAAAGTTTCTTTGTTGTCGGGATATAAGGTTAGAACCTGAGAATGCTTCGATGTTACGTGTTTTCTACTCTTCTTTATGGTCTGGAATCTTGGACACTAAAACAAGTTCATCTGAATAAGCTGGCCGCCTTTGAGTTTTGGTGTTACAGAAGAATCCTACGAATATCATGGATTCAAAGAATGTCAAACATGGAAGTAACTAGAAGGATAGGAAATGAGGCGGAAATAATATTAACTATTAAAAGACGAAAACTTGAGTACTTGGGACATGTGATGAGAGGGCAAAAATACGCATTATTACAACTTATTATGCAGGGCAAAATCCGAGGAAAGCGAAATGTGGAAAGACGAAGAATATCCTGGCTTAAGAACTTAAGGGAATGGTTTGAATGCAGTAGTTCAGAACTTTTTAGAGCGGCAGTCAACAGAGTCCGCATAGCCATGATGATTTCCAACCTTCGATAGAAGATGGAACTTAAAGAAGAAGAACAGGTTTTCAGTGGTTTACCGCACAAATATCACAACTAAGAATGATTATGCAGCTGATTGCGATTATCTCGAAAACGGTTAATTTTTAAGGTTACTAACAAGTATACTTTTTCTTTGTAAACATAATGTATCTTTAATGTTTTTTAACACAAACAGAGCTCACTTAAAAAGAAAAAAAAGTTAAGCGCAAATGTATGCAACACATGTGGCATATGTGGCGTCCCCTATTTAGTTACATTAAAGCAGGGGTGCTCAAACGGTCGATCGCGATCGACTGGTCGATCCCGAGGGCTTTTTGGGTAGATCTCCAGAAGAAAAAAAATTTAATAAGTAGGTAGGTAACTAAACTACTGTCAGCACAGTTAAACGTTTTTATTAATACTGAACTATACAAATACATAGAATGCTTGACTAAGCATCATTGCAATTCAAAGAAGTGGGGACAACAAAATACTGTCCACAAAGCATATTTTATATTTATATATATTAACTTATTATTTTATTAATTCAATATTTATTAAAATTATTAATCAAATTTGGGATGATATTCTATCAACTACAAAAATGTATTACGTAATAAAATAACACTGCTTGCGGCAAAAGGTGGCTTTATCAAAGGAACGCGCGGCACTTGTCAAAGAAAAGCCGTGTTGTTTCTAGACGAGAAACAGTACAGTCTAGTTTCGGGCGGCGCGTTTGACGGGACCATTCGAGACTATCGTTCACGCCGATATAAATGTTGCGCCTGCAGGAATTGGAATTATTCTGAATTGTAACTTGATAGCGATCCTACGTCGATACAAAGTTTATTATTAAATAGTGGAAAATGAGTGCAGTGAAAAAATCTAAAACGTATCATTTTAATAAGGATTGGGAGGAAGAATTTTTCTTTTCTATGGTGAAGAATAAGTGTATTTGTGTTACTTGTCGTGCGTCAGTTCCAATACCTAAGCGTGGTAATTTAGAGAGGTATCATAAAACGGTTCATAAAAACTATAAAAAGGATTTTCCGCCACAGAGTGAATTAAGAAAACGAAAAGTAAGTGATTTAATAGCTTGTTTGAAAAAAGAACAATCCATGTTCACAAGACCAGCCAAACAATCAAAAGCTGCTACGATTGCGTCATTTAAAATATCTCATATTTTGGCGAAACACAAGAAACCATTTAAAGATGGATCGGTGGTGAAGGAAGCATTTATTGAAGCGGATGAGACTTTATTTGGAGATTTTAAAAATAAAACAGTAATCATGTCTGCTATTAAAGAACTTCAGTTATCTCGTCCGACTGTCACAAGGCGTATTGAAGTCATGAGTCAAGACATCGCAGATAAACTAAAACATGATATCATGGAATGTACATACTTTTCTTTACAGTTCGACGAATCCATCGATATGACAGACACTGCCTAGCTGTGTATTTTTATTCAGATGGTATTCAATGACATGTTGGCTAAGGAAGAATTTTTGGCAATCATTCCTCTGAAGGGGAAGACCCGTGGCGAAGATATATATGACGTTTTCTTAAATTTTGTAAAAAACTACGAGCTACCAATATCTAAATTAATGTGCATTACAACCGATGGAGCACCAGCAATGACTGGAAACAAAAACGGTTTTGTGGCATTGTGTCGAGCTAATGAAGAATTCCCTTCATTTTTTTCATTCCATTGCATTATACATCAACAAGTTTTGTGTTTAAAAGTTTTAAACACAGAGGAAATTATGGGCATTGCAACAAAAATTGTGAATTCCATCCGTGCACGTAGCTTGCAACGGCGGCTCTTTCAGTTGCAGTTGGAAGATAGGGAGTCAGCTCAACACACTGATTTAGTTCTTCACACGGACGTCAAGTGGTTGAGTCGCGGAAAATTCCTAGAAAGGTTTTAAGAATTACTGCCCGAAATAACAGCTTTTCTAGACGAAAGAGGTGATGACACTCAGATTTTGAAAAACGAAAAATGGCTAAATGATTTGGCATTTTTGACTGACATCACAATGCACTTAAACACCGTTAACTTGCAGTTTCAAGGTAAAGGAAAAACTATTATTGAGATGATTAGCGCAGTAAACGTATTCAAAAGTAAATTGCAACTTATGATAGATCAACTGAAAAGAAAGGACCTGAAACATTTTCCGTCTTTGAAAGCAAGGATTCCTCAGTTGAATTATGATACGTATGAGGCTGAATTATCAAATATTTTGGGACAATTCGAAATGCGTTTTTATGATTGCAGTAAATTGGAAAATATAGCATAATTTATTAGTTATCCTTTTTCATGTAAAAACATTGAGAAATTAGCTACTGAAATAGCAAGTCAGTTTAATATGAACTCATGTTCTGTTGAAAATGAGTTGGTGCAGATTATATCAGATATACATCTCAAAGTTACAGTATCTGATACAAATTTCTGGCGTTTTATATCTGAAGATAAATATCCGAATGTAAGGCAAATCGCCCTTCAACTGAAGTGAAGATAATTAAGACAAAATATCGCAATCGACTAACTGACGATCATATGACATCATGCATGCGATTAGCACTCAGTGGTTACGTACCATCTTATGAAAAGTATGCTGAGGACATGCAGTGCCACGCTTGAACATCCAAAGCCACTCCTTAGTTAAGTTTAACACCATATGTAACTCTTTTGTTTTGTAACAACAAATAAACTCGCAATTTTGAATAACTATGAGTTTTTTCATTGATATTGTAGAGAAGAACCTAACTAAACCTAACCCAAACCTTGACTAAAATAATGTACCTATATTGTGCAGAAAGCTAATATCTATATATGCTACGGTACGCCCTACCTAGGTAGGTAGGGTGTATCGTGTATGTACGACAAGTCGACAACCCTGCATCACACACACTTGCAGTCTCTCAGAGTCGATCGTAAGTAGTCTAAAAATATTGAGGTAGATCGCCAGCAGTTCAAGTTTGAGCACCCCTGCATTAAAGTATGTATAACATTATAATTTAACCTACTCCAGAGCATCCAACTGTAAATTTTTGTCTAAAAATTATAACAAACGTAAAAGTTTTAGAGAAAAATAAAGTTTTAAATTTCCATTTTAATACCCTGTATATTTCTTAATATCAACATTTTATTAAAGCAAGTTGGCTTAAATCGTAATATTTTAAAATCTGCGTAGAAGTCGCTAAAGTTGTCATTTAGAGATTCAATTTTCATAGACTTTTTAAATTACATATAATTTTTCCCTGCCGCACTCTCTACATTATTACCCAATCAGTAACAAAAATTTAGACAGTTTGCGCCCTAAAACTATTACCATTTTTCACTATTAAATGAGTCGATTGTGTTTTCTCCATAAACCAAATTTATGGCGAGCCGAAATTTTTTGATAGCGTCGTTTTGGTAAACAAATTCGGCAATCAACCGATTGAGTTTTAAAAACACATAAATAACAAAGAACGAAGTTTTCATTTATGACAGATTTATTTTCCTTTTGATGACGCTCGGTGGGCACGTCAATAACTCTCGTCGTGTTTTAATCGAAGAAATTGGATTAAAATGAACGAAAACGGGTTTAGTTGTTCTGAGAAATTAATTTTTTTTCAGATTCGCGTTGTGGATATTTGATATTTTTTGTTTAGTTTTGCTTTGTTAAGATTGTTATAATTTAAGTTAGGTGAAATGTACTTCAGTAAATATGCACCAATAAACTTCTGGCCATCAACAATTATACTTTATTCCTTCTTACATAAAGAACAGTACAAAACTTGACTGACAGTAGTTTATGACCTGTTTTTGACATTGCTCATTGAACCGTCAACAATGTCACTTCATATAAAACAACTATAGGACAACATCCACTTTTTATGTTGGATAATCTAACACTCTCCTTCAACATAAAAAGTAGATAAGCTAAATAATAGACCTTAACAAAATAAACATTATTTTAAATTCAAATTCTGACAGATTAACTGCAATTTCTTTGAATTCAACGACTTGGTCAATATATCAGCCACCATGTCATTCGTCGACATATATTCTAAATAAATATCATTGTTAGATACTTTTTCGTGAATAAAATGATACTTGACATGAATATGTTCTGTTATCTTATAGTATACTTAATTTTCCGATAACTTTATGGCACTCTCTTCTACACTTTTTATATTCTCAGATTCCACAATTTCACTGATACCACTTTTTACTTCTTCAGAATTTTCATTCACACTAAAACAGTCCGACTGATGTTGGTTCACTGATTTGGCTTTAACTTCAATAATTCGCAAATTGCATTTATAATCTCAGGTTTAAATCGTACGTCGTGGCTCAATACGATTCATCTTTCAGATGGAATCCGTATCCTAAAACCATCGCTGTCATTCACATAACCAATTAAATAACCATGTATCGCCTTGTCATCAAATTTACTGCGAAGATTCTTGTTAACGTGAACATAACATTCAGTGCCAAATATTCTTAAATGTTTCAAACTTCCAATTGGCAGAATGTACACTGCAATATTGCATGCTTCTGCCCACAATTGTTTGGACAACTTACATGTGTTTAACATTTCTTTGGTTTTCCCTTTCAGCAACACCATTCTGCTAAGCTGTATAGGGTGGAGTGATACAATGCTCTATACCTCTTTTCGCAAGAAATTCAGATACCTTTCTATTGTCAAACTCTATCCCTCCATCGCATCTCAGTTGCTTTACTACATGGCCATTTGTACTTCTTCGTCTAACCGAAAGGGTAAGTAAAACGCCTTCGCAGCTTGCCAATTTTTGAGCAAAAATTGCGATCAGCAACAACGAGTTACATCTTACCGAAGTAAATCAGACTTGATGGACAATCACGCTGGCTTTTATATCAAAATGTTAGATAAATAAACAAAATGCCTAATTGTACTTTTTCATATATAATACGCTGCTCCAAAAATGTCTTAATAAAAACAATAACTTCTTTTGTCAGTGCAAAACTCCTTTGGTCCTCTATATTTGCATTCTAAAATGCTGCACATGGAAAAAAATAATGTACGATAGCGAGACCTGGTCACTTCAAATAAAACTACTAAACCATATTAAAGCATTCTAATGTGTTGTGTCCGAAGGTTACATAAATTTCTATATGTCGACCATATTAAAAACGAAGACGTTCTAAAACCGCGTCCTCATTAAGTCGGCATAGTCGAACAACAAGAGAGACATGGGATTCAGAGGTATGTATAAAAGAGATATATTTTACACCAACAATTTATTTGTTTTACGATACATAATATTATTATATTAATAAACATTTGATCACTGTAAGTATTGCCTAGGAACTTGTAGTTAGCGTGCAGAGGCGCCACCTGCTTTGGCGGCCGTGAACGAAAACGATATAATCACACCGTTTTTTACCTCTGGGCTATGCGAAATGTGTAAAAAAATAAATCTTATTGCAAAGGCTGGTGAAGCTTTAGGAGACATTCGTTCTACTTTCCGAGTTTGAATTTGTATTAGCCCAAGTGTCTGATGAGGCTGGGATAGGCCGAAATGAGTCAAAACACTTTATTGATACCGATTCGAACACGGGAAGTTTGACGAATCTGTCCTCCTAGGCCATATATTTGGCCATTTTATACAAAAAAGCGATAGCAGCTTTTGCTATAAGATTTATTCTTTTACATATATTATATTATATACAGAGTGGCCCAAAAGTCTGGAGACGGTCAATTATCTCGTAAATTGCTGGCTATAATTGTACAAATTTTAAGGTGCACCTATTTTGGGATACGGAGATTCCATATTTTATATTTGCAATGTTGCCAGATTTGCCGTTTCTCTTATATTATTAGTAACTGGTTTTTCAAATTCATCACCATGTATATTTAGTCATTAGTGGAATCTCCTATTCAATACGAGTTCAAACATATGTAACACTTATGATTTTATGTAGTTTGAAAGATCTTAAATACGTAAAACATAAAGTCTAGCAACGCCTAATTGTTTAAATAAATTTTTTAATACTAAGTATTTTTAACTACATTAAAATGTAACAATTGATAGAATACAACATTTTTTAACATAATGGTTACTTTGTCAAGTGTTCAAAATGTGCTCCATGTGAGTTGACAATACCCTAATCGATGGTAGAATGCGTCTACCGCATTTCTCCATGATTGTCTAGAAATTATTCGAGATTCATCGATATTTCGTTGCCTTAGTTCTGCAAGACTTGCTGGTTTAATTTTGTAAACTAAATTTTTCAGGTATTTTCAATAAAAATAATCTTTAGAATTGAAATCAGGTGAACGTAGAGGCCATTCAATTATACCTCGTCTACCAATCCATCGTCCGGGAAATAGCTCTTCTAAATAACGCCGAACATTTACACCAAATTTTATAAAATTATGACAAGCAATTTACAATTTACGAATTACGAATTACGAATTACGATTTACAAATTATGAATTACGATTTACGAATTACGAATTACGAATTACGAATTACGATTTACGAATTACGAATTACGAATTACGAATTACGAATTACGAATTAAGAATTACGAATTACGAATTACGAATTACGAATTACGAATTACGAATTACGAATTACGAATTACGAATTACGAATTACGAATTACAAATTACGAATTACGAATTACGAATTACGAATTACGAATTACGAATTACGAATTACGAATTACGAATTACGAATTACGAATTACGAATTACGAATTACGAATTACGAATTACGAATTACGAATTACGAATTACGAATTACGAATTACGAATTACGAATTAAGAATTACGAATTTACTAGATAGATACCGATCAGTTAGACCGAAAAGAGTTATGAATGACAACAAAACTAGATATAATGCAAAGTTTTGTTGAAGATCTACATACATTCTCACGCAGGGTTGCACAACTACATGATGTAGGTCGTTCTTAAGTCTTACGTGTATTACATAACAATATTTTTAAACGATACAAAATTAACTTATTGTAAGAATTAAGTGAAGATGACTTAGATCGTAGATTAGAGTTTACTGAGGTAACGATGGATAAAATGGAAAAGGATAAAAATTTCGTTAACAGAATATGTTTTTCCGATGAAGCCACCTTTACACTATCTTCTTCTTCTCGTGCCCCTCCTAGCGGAGATTGGAAATCATCATGGCCACTGCCACTTTCATGGCCACTTTCACTATGTGGAAGTGTAAATCGAATTAATTTAAGGTACTAAGGTGACGTAAATCCACACTGGATGCGTGAAAATCAAACTCAAAGACCACAAAAATTAAATGTATCGTCAGGTATAGTAAGTACTCAGGTAATTGTTTGGTGCCAATTCTAATTAGATATGGGCAAGATGGAGCTCAAGCTCATTTTGGGGTAAATGCCTGGGATCATTTAGAAGAGATATTTTCAGGACGATGGATCGGTAGACGCGGTAGAATTGAATGGTCTCCACTTTCACTTGATTTCAATCCTAAAGATTATTTTTATTGGGGAGACTTGAAAAATTCAGTTTATAGGTTATTCCACGAATATACGACTGTTTTGGATTATTGCGACAACGAATAGTTTACTGTGCAAGTAGAAGTTTGAAAGTAAATTGGTATAAACAGTATTCCAATAAAATGGATCTACTGTTAGTTTGACACTTAAACTAAAATTAATTCAGTTAATAGATGTTCAGATAGACGCAAAATTTATTGTGAAATTTTTTCCGATAATAACAAAAATTTTTACGTAAACAATCCTACAAGTAAATACAATGACGTCTATAAAGCCAAAATGTGTTCATAAGACATTTGGGTTGGGTTTCCGTGAAATGTAAACACCAAAGAGGCGTGCCAGGTTTATTTGATATTACACTATTGTTACACTATTACACTATTACTTTATTAGGTAGGTACTATAACTGTAATACAAGAAATATACTATTTTTAATATAAATGAAAAGAAATTGGCAGAACGATGGTTCATTGTTAGTTTTAAAAATTTGTTTGCTTTGCGTGGATGTACTCTTAAAAGTTCCGGAAGTAACGGGTATAACATATCAGCTATTGATAGTTAAAGTACTGAATCGTTACATATTAAAAAGTAACGAAAATTTACATACAGTTTCATAATATATCGCCGACTGATTTTAGTTTTAAAAACCATCTGTATAGAGGTGTCCGGTGAAGAGAGGTGACGTTAAGAAAGAGTTTAGTGCAGTGTTTTTGTTTATTGAAGCCAAAAATGCCGGGACGTTTTTAGATATAGACAACTTTATATTTAATGTACTTTCTCATTGTAAAGTTCTGTGAATCTGATGGTTGATGATAGTTCTAGGAGGTTAGAAGAATTAGAAAATAAGTAAGTTTTTTTTGTTTTTTTAATACTAATTGAATATTCAACTAAATAAATTACACTATTGAATCACCTAAGTATTCTTACACTTCATTTAAAACACTTAATTCAAAAACCAACTTGTTTACAATACTAAACTCAATAATAGTAATTATATACTTCAAAATCTGAATTACAATTGTTGTATAAACTATCAACTCTATATTTATATCATGACTTCATATTTAAATCTAAGGTTTATATCTGTCATAACAGTATTTTAAAACTGGGGAGAATTTACTATTGTACAATTCAGCACATTGGACCATTTAAATCGACACCTTAAAGAAAATTTAAAACAGTCGTATATTCGTGGAATGGAGTATACAAAACTAAACCAGCAAGTCTTGCAAAACTAAGGCAACGAAAAATCGATGAATCTCGAATAAATTCTAGACAATCATGGAAAAATGTGGTAGACGCATTCTACCATCGATTAGGGTAGTGTCAACTCACAAATGAATTACATTAAAAACACTTTATAAAGTAACTATTGTGTCAAAAAATGTTGTAATATATCAATTGTTACGTTTTAATGTAGTTAAAAATAGTTAGTATTAAAAAATTTATTGAGACAATTAGCCGTTGCCAGATTTCTGTTTTATATATTTAAGACCTTCCAGGCTACATAAAATCATAAGTGTTACATATGGTTTTACTCCTATTGAAAAGGAGATTCCAATAATGAGTGAATATACAGAGTGATGAATTTGGAAAACCAAAGTTACTAATAATATAAGAGAAGCAGCAAATCTGGCAAATTTTGTTTAATTATGTCTGGTAATTTACGAGATAATTGGCCGTTTCCAGACTTTTGGGCCACTCTGTATATGCATCAACTTTATACAAATCATATTATTGTAATAAACACAATACAAGAAACTGAATGTAACATGTTGACTGTCGTCGTCCTAAAAATCTTTCTATATAGCTATCAGTAATCGAAATCCCAGCAAATTACATTACTTTTTTACACGCCGTATATATAAGAAAGTTTGTTATATTGAATCCTATCTCTTGTGCTCCTTTCTCCTCTCATCCCCAAGTTAACCCTTAAACGCCCAAGCGGAGCTTTGAAGGACCTCATATTAAAATTTTCTGCTGTGCCATAAAACTTTTTTTCAAGCAAACTGGCAATGCCGAGGCCAAGTATGTGCTTGAGTAAATCTGGTGAATTATTAAATAAGCATCTAAGTTATGCAGCGAGTATATTGAAGTGACACATGGATGTAGGTCAGTGGTGTTTAGAAAGACTCGTAGCAGATACAAAGTATACGACAAATATGTTACAAGTAAATACTTTTCTGTGCCATATCGTCGGTGAAGCGCCAATACGTTCTAAGTCAAATAATATGAATTTTCGAGAGAGACAAAGTATATACAGTGTAGGTAAAATTTTATGGTCGGTATGGTAAAACTTAACAGGATATCTAACACAGATATAAAATCATATTTTCAGCGAATAGACAAAGATAACAATCATTTTCCCCCTTGGTCTCCCCACCATAAATCTTCTTGACGCCCATTTTGCCTGTTAGTGAGACGATTAGTTCCGATCAGAGATATTTTACATATTCTGTGGTTCCGATCCTCATAAAGCTAAGAAACTAGAGGTGGGTCCTTTATTTTTTTAAATTTTTATCGGAACCGTTTTTCGTAAACTGTAACTAGTTGATTGTTTACCAGTATTCAAATTAGCGAGTACACAAACATATTGGCTATTATCGTTTATGTGTATAAGTATTAAAGTGAAAGAAACTAACGAAGAATATATTTATTATAACTTGAAAAATAAATTAAACAATACAAATAGTACTTACATTTACATGGACTTAAGTCATCTTTATCAGTTTCTTTTTCTTGTACTAGTCAATTTTCAATAGTATAATCTTCTTTTTCTTTTTTTTATAGAAGTAACCAGCTTCAACCATCAACTAGTTGATTTTAACGAATTTAACCGAAAATTTAGAGTTTAACACGGTTTAATTAGACTGCTGCCATTTTTCTTTAAACCATAATTCAGAAAACATCGCTTTTAAAATTAGTGAAACTATTATTCAGTGGGGTCTAAAACAAAAAGTAAATTTTGCAGTAACTGATAATGCCTCAAATATGGTCATAGCTATTAAATATGTTTTGGAATGAAAACATTTAAATTGTTTTGCTCATACGTTAAATTTATTGATGGAGGACGCACTTAAATGCTGTCGTGTACAAATAAATAAAATAAAAAGTCTTTTTTTCGACAATTCGGCAAAAAACACATTTCAAAAAAGTACCTTATCTCCAGAAACGCTTTTAAAGTATCAATTACAACATAACAAAGATCCCAAACGGCCATTCCAAGACGTGGAAACTAGGTAGAACTTCACCTATTACATGTTAGAAAGAATGACGGAGTTAGAAGAGGCAATCCGTTCCACATTGGTATCAGTTAATACAGACTTAGACTTAGACCAAATCTAAATAATGAAGACTGGATTATTTTTTCGTAATTGTCCTAAATTTTACGGCCTTTTAAAGAAATAACAAGTACAATGAGTGGCCAAAAATACTTGAATGATAGTTCAGTGATTGTTCTGGTACGCTGCCTGCAAAAATCTTGCAATAAAATTTTAGCAAACAGTAACCTTACATCCATAGTTAGTATCCGACGTAGTATGGGTTTTTATTACTAATTACGGGATAATTACTAATCTCGGGTTTAGCAAAAAGATTTAAGAGGGATAGAATACAGTGGCATATTGTCATTATGTACGTTTATGGATTCACGATTTAAAGTACAGGGATTTTCTGATAAAAATGGCGCTAAAAAAACAAAAGAAAGAGTTAAGAAGCTGGTTACTTCTATAATTAAAGAACAAGAAGATTGTACTATTGAAAATCAACCAGTATAAGAAAAAGAAACCGATAAATATGACTTAAGTCCATGGTGTATTTTTGATCAATTAATTGGACATGACTCATCTAAACGTACACCTGTAGCGAGAGTCCATTACAATGGTGGAAAAACCATCGCCATGCATCTCCTAACTTAACCACTATATTCATAAAGTATTGTAAATGTGAACACATGTTCAAAATCAGGTTTAATTTTAAATAAAAGAAAAACACAATTAATAAGAAGTAAAGTAAAAAAACTTATGTTTTTAAATGTCAATTTAGACGATTCGTGATTTAATAATAACGTATAATGTAAACGTAGGTACGATTTACTATTTGTATTGTTTAGTTTAGTTTTCAAGTTATAATAAAATTTTTTATTAGTTTCCTTCACTTCAATAAATATACAGATAAACGATAATAGCCATTATGTTTGTTTATGTAGGTAGTTTCTTACTTGAAACTACTATTAAAAAATCATAGTTACTTGTTTACGAAAATCGGTTTTGCGACCTCAATGACCCACCTCTATTCATAAATACCTGTTTACGCTTTGATTCGGTGATTTGACCACGCGACACGCCAAGTTGGCAAATAGTTTTGTACGAAGCTTTTTTATTTATATGCAGTTTAATATTTTTATTGGAAATAAGGCATAATGTCACTTTAAAATAAGCTTATTTTGATGTTTAGATTTTTAATTCGAAATCGTTTTTAAAATACCAAACATTAATAAATTTTATTTATATAAAACGATTTCCGAAGTATAAATCAAAATGTTATATTACACTTATTGTAAAGTAAAATTGTGGCATATTCCCAATAAAAATCAATAAGCTGCCATTTAAATCCATTTCGCCCAAATTTCATTATCTTGGAGCATTGTTCAAATGCGAAAAAGACAACAGGTCAAATAAAACCAATAAGTTTGGCAACGTTGAATTTCCCCTTTTTATTATATCCACTCATTTATGTTCGGTGATATAAAAGGCGGACGCCTAATATATCTCTCTCTTTTTAAACAGTTGTTTCTCACTCCATCTCATGTAAGGTCCATACCGACCATAAACTTTTACCTATACTGTATACAGTATGATGCAAATGTATGGAATAAATTGATTATCTCAGAAACAGGTGGCTTTTAAAAAAATCTTAAAACACTTCAATTTTAATTTTTTAATGACCATCAACTGACATAATATGTGTTGGACATTACGTCATCAGTGTCGGCGTAATGACGTAATCGACAATTTTTTTTAAATACAAACCGAGGTCACGCGACAGCTCATTTGAAAGGTCTCCTTATCGTCTTGGCAACGATGTAATCACTTGAATATTTATTTCTACAGGGTTCACCAAAATGATGAACTTTGTCAAGTAACATGAAATTACAATAAATATTCATTCACTTAACTAAAATAGACTAAGGAACGCCACTGGTAGCAAAACAAAATAGTCATTTTTGCTAGTTTTTTTATAATATTATGGACGGACAGGGTCAGAAATGAAGAAGTACTCAGAAGAGCGGGCTTACAGGATAGGGAACTTTTTAGTTATGTAAAAAGTAAGAAGACTCCATACTTGGTGCACATATTACGAGGAGAAAGATACATTCAGATCTATTCTGTAACTTTTAACAAATCGAATAGAAATGACCAAGTCGAATCGTAATTACCCAAAATCGGAATGTTGGATATTTATCGCGTCGTTGTCGTGTTTGGATTGGCATTCTGTAACTCACATCGTAATCGGTCTAAATCGAAAACGCCAACTTCTGTTTGACGCGCTCAGAAATTGGTGGCAACCCCGCTCTGCAAAGTGAAATAAGTGTTCTGTGACGTTATGTTACTGGAAACTCTAGCGCGCGCGAAGATTCATCAAAAAAGAAGATTATATTTAAGCTTGTTGTCAAGTAGTTTTGATTTGTTTTGGTTAAGTTTGAAAAGTTCGTTATATTTACAAAAAAATACAAAATGGCAAGTGGAACACCAAAGAAAAAGGCATCTGCTGAGCAATTAAATTACTTAGTAAATTTTATGTCTGATCATAAAATATTATTGCACGGAAAAACCAAACCGTCAGAAGCAAATAACAATATTATCGATAAATTGTGGGACGAGTTAACTCTCTCACTGAATGCCATGGGTTCAGGTCCGCAAAAATCAAAAATGCAGTGGAAGAAAGTAAGTTTTTTTTCTAAGACTAAGTAGAAGAGTTTTGGTAAATTAATTAGATTTTGGTATAGTAAATTAATTAGAGCAGCAATTCTTAAAATGTTTAATGATTTTCATTAACCTTGATGATATATAATTATTAGTAATTTAGTTAGATAATTAAATTATTTTGCAGACCTTCATTGACTGGAAGAGTCATACAAAAAAAAAAGCAAGAGAGTGCATAAAATCTGAACAACGGACAGGTGGTGGAGAATCAGATGGAAAAATATTAACCCCAATCGAAAACAAATTAATGGGACTATTATCTTGGATAGCAGTGAAAGGTGCTGATGTACAGGAAGTAGGATTTAGTAATAAAACTATAGATCCTGTACCAAAAAATAATCAATTAGATGACATCCTAATTGTAGAACAAATGGAAAGCTTAGATGAACTAGAAGAGTGTCCAGTTGAGACAGAAATATTACCTAGCACATCAAAACGTCCAGCAGAATCCATTTATGTAGCACCTAAGAGAAAAGCCCCAACAAAAGGTACATACAAATATTTTTTTCTACTCGCTTACTAGTAAATTGTACATTACCTACTATTTGGATGCTAAGTAAATGCATCATAACAGATACTGACACGTAATGACTAGTACGTAATAAAAAAAATTACGCTTCAGTTTTATAAAAATGGGTAATATCACATAAGCCTTGTAAGTCAGTTGGTCGAGTTACCATGGAAACGAATTAACAGACGTTATTTTGACAGATTAGAAATTATTAATCTGTCAGTGTAAATATACTGGTAATTTAATTTTTATTTTCATAAACGAAAATAATGGTAGAAAAAGTATAGTACACAACTTGAGTTGTAAGCTTATTACATGCTTGTAAAATTACTGAGCTCGCCGCTACGCGGCTCGCGCGCAACTTTTTTACTCGCATGTAATAAGCTTCTTACAACTCTCGTTATGTAATATACTATTAAATTGCTAATTAATTTGAGAATAGAGTTAAAAGTAAGATGGCTGGAAGCAAAAAATAAAACCGAAGAATTAGAAATAAGAAAGAGAGAATTGGATTTAAGAGAGAAGGAACTAAAACTTAAAGAAAAAAATTAGACACATTCAAATAAAACCACATATAATAGTTTTTGTGCATTTTATTTGTTACTGTTCTATATGTTCATACAAATATATTTAATTAAAATAATTTCTTATCAATTGGCTTCTTATTCTTCGACCTATACCTAGCAAATTTACATTTGGGGGTTCTGAAAAAAATTGAGTTATAAAAAACTTTGTAAATATTCAAAGTTAAAAATTTACCATCATTATTTTCAACAGGATTTTGTTCAACTCTGTTGAAATCTTCATAATTGTCTTCTACTTCGACATTATAGGCAATAAGGATATTATGTAAAACACAACAGGAATTTATAATAGTTGCCGCTGTAACAGGACAATAATGTAGAACACGGTGCTTTAAAAGGCAACGGAAGCGCATTTTCAAAACACCGTGACAGCGTTCAATTGTGTTTCGGACATGTATATGTGCAGATGTATATCGACCTTCTGGGGTTCCTTCTTGTGCCCCTTCTACTGGTGTCAATAGCCATGGTTGCAACGGATACCCAGAATCACCTACAATTGTCATAAAATTAAAGTAATTTGCACTTATGCTGATTTTTTTTTTATATACCTAACAACCAAAATCCTCGTTCATTATTATTATACATTTCCTCCATATGAATGCTTGCATGTGACATATTCCATATTGCTGAATCATGCATGGATCCTGGATATCTAGCATTACAATTAAGTATTTTTAAATTCGAATCACATATCTAAAACAAAGAAAATTTACTTCAAATATTTAATGTTAACAACTTACATACAATCTGGCAATTGATGCTATGAAAACCTTTCCTGTTAAGGTATACAAAACCTGGATTTTGTGGATGATCAATAGGTGGGGAAACGATTGCTATATGAGTACCATCTATACAACCCACTACACCTGGGAAATTAAACTTTTCCATAAAACTAAAATTTACATTAAACAATAATTAAGTTGATATTTGAATAACTTTAACTGTATTTACCCACGAGCTACTGACATCTTTGCCACTATGGTTGTGGGGAATAGAATATATCTTCTACTAAGATGTGTCGATAGTATCCTACTAATTTCTCCAATACAACGATTAACCACCGACTGACTCATCCCTAGTAAAAAATCTTGCCCAACGCTTTTTTGATAACTTCCATGGGCATAAAAATGTAATGCACATAGGACCTATAAAATAACTATTAACAGATGTTTATTCAGTATTTTCAGCATAATTACTTTCAAATGAATTGGAATTGACGTAATTCTGAGTGGATCTATTAAGAATGGTTCTAATTCATGGATTAAGTTGTTGGCTATCTGTTTTGGAAGCCTATATAAACCTTTAAAAAGTTCGTCAGGAATTTCAAACGGATTACTTGTATCCCTAATAACTCGTTTTTGTAAGTTAAAAAGTTGTCTAAAAAATAAAAACAATTATTATAGATTATTAAATGTAGTTATTCTTAAAACTATAGTACTTGCCTTTGTAGCTCTGCTTCTATTTCTCCTCCAAGAGTGATACCCATGTCTATTTGGAAATTCATTGTAGACAAATTAAATTAAATATACAATTATATAAATAAATAACAACACAGACTAAAAAATGAAGCAGCTGCAAAAATTAATAAACCGCTAATTTATATTAACAATAATTAATTTATTATTTTTAAAAAGTCAACAAATAAGTCAAAACAAATGTCAAAATAATGATACCAATGCACAAGCGTCAAGACCAATTTCGATGTCGAAATTTAATCTCGGCAGAGCTTGTCTAGTCGAAATCAATTTCTACACAACATTCCGATAGAAGGAGTCGTGATGAGTTACAGAATACCGATTCCTACAAATTCCGATCCGACTTGCTGACCTCTATTCGATTTGACTCATTTCTATTCGATTTGTAGTGACAGAATAGGGCTAATTTTCAGCAACTGATACTTGAAGGGAAGATAGAGGGTAGGAGAGGTCTGGGACATAAAAAAATGTCATAGCTGCGCAATATTCGACAATGGACAGGAATCCACAGCTATAAAATGCTTCGCAGTGCTGCTAAAAACAGAATTATTTTATCCTGACTATTTAACATCTCACCTGGCAAGAGGATGTACGGTGGACGCCTAAGCAGAAATGCACGGCACCTTAAAAAGAAGAAGTGCAATTAATTCTACAAAAAATTGTGTTTTTAAACAAAGCGTTAGTGCATCTGAAGGGAATTATGTTTTTGTGAATGTGTATTTTTACTGGCGTCTGACTATTATTGGTGCTTTACACGGCCATTTATTTTTAAAACTATTACTCACAAAACGAAATTGTGTGTTTGGACTTAAATCTATTAAGCAATTCTCGCATTCAATGATTTCTCTATTACTGTTGTCTAAAGACATTAGAAATTTAGTTTATCGTGAGGCCTTTCCTATAAATACATCCTGTCTAAAGTAAAGCTGAATTATCTGGCATAATTCTACAGACGCAGATGCAATTATAGTAAATCGCAGTTATCTCGACTCTCTCTGGCCGTATTTGGACGGAAATACGTACTCGAAGTCGGTATTCTCTTTTATATCAACCTTTCAAGTGCACAGTTCAGTGTTTGCTGACATGGCCATGTGAAACGAAATCCAACGGACCGGTTATCCTGATTGACTGTTCTGATAACGGTATAATTTTTGGTGAAAAATTTGGAAGAACAACTCTTTTTAGTTTATTTATTATGAATTATTAAAAAATCGACCGGATATAGAGACACGGAAGCTATATGGATATAAGGAAATTATAAATCGGGACATGGAACGAAAGAAGTCTTTTTCAAGGTGGTAAAGTAGATAATTTTGTCAAGGAAATGTACAGTATGACTCAACGTTCCAGAGATGTTCCAGATATATGTTTTAGGATGGTCGTTATTTAAAAATATGTAGTAAAATTCTTCTTCTTCTTCTTCTTCTTTTGGTGCTTATTCGGTTCGAATATTGGCGATCATTCTGACTATAATTATTTTATTAACTGATGCTTTAAATAGATTAATTGTTGTTGTGGAGAACCATTTCATCAGGTTTTTTAACCACGATATTCTTCTTCTACCAATTCCTCGCTTTCCGAATACTTTGCCTTAAAGGATTATTTTCAGTAATCTGTATGTAGTGCTGTTTCTCCTTATGTGTCCGAGATATGATAACTTTCTCCTTTCAATCGTATACATTACTTATCTATACTTCCCCTTTCTTCATAGTAGTCTCGTTGGTTATCTTGTCTGTTTATTATATCCTTACGATTCTTCTGTATAGCCCCATCTTGAAGGCTTTAAGTTTTTTCTCCATCGCTTCTGTGAGTGTCCAGCATTCAACTCCGTAGTATAATATCGAGAAGATATAACATCGTAGGAGCCTCACTTTTATATCCAGATTAAGGTTGTGCCTTTTAAAGAGTTTGGCCATGTTGTAGAATGCACTCCTAGTATTCTCTTTTCTACATTTTACTTCTTGTGAGTGATCCCATTGTTCGTTAACTGTTTTTCCAAGAGGGGTAAACTGTTTTACACGATCCACTGGTGTATTCTTGACAAGCAGTTGGAAGTATCTAATTTTAATTTTGTTGATGACTATAAATTTGATTTTTGATATATATATTTACTTGTAATTAAAATCTTTCACTTACTTCATTTACTTTTTTCATTAGTTGTTGTAAACTGATTAAACTATCTACAAAAGTTTCGTTGTCATCTGCATAGCAGATGTTGTTAGGCGTTCTCCATTTAAAAGGATTCCATGCTCACAATTTTCCAAGGCTTTTTCTGCTTCTTCTTCGGCTTTTCCCATTATAAGTTCGCCGTTTTCGTCCTCCACAGCACTCTATTCTCCCAGTCCCCTTCTCTGAGGTCTCTATCTATCATAGCATTTCCGACGTATGTTTTCCATCTTGTAGCAGGTCTTACTCTCTGTCTTCTTCCCGGCGGGTCCCAGTTTAATATTCTTTTCTGCCACCTATGCTCTGGCATTCTTTGTACATGCCCGTACCAATGCAGGGCTCTGTTTTCCAACTTTTTTGTAATTGAGCATTCTACTTTCAATCTGTTCCATATTTCCTCCGTTCTTATTCTATCCGCTCTTGTGATTTGTAGACATCTTCTCATAAAGTCCAGTTCAACTGTTCTTATTTTATTTCGTATTGTTGTTGTTATTGGCCATACTTCCGCTCCATATAGGGTAATATTCATCACTATGCTTTGAAAAATCCTCGTTTTGTTTTCTTTGGTTAGAGTGTTATTCCATATCTCTCCATGAAGTGCTCTTGTCGCCTGTTTACCCCGTGCTATTTTCATTTCTATATCTTTCATAGAAGTACCATCTCGGCTAATCATTGACCTTAAATATTTAAAAGTCTTACAACTCTTAATAGTCTCTTCTTCTAAACTAAGTTCAAATCTGCAACCTCGGGTCCAATACATAAGTATTCGGTCTTGCACATATTTATCTTGAGTTCCCAAAGTTCATATTCTTCCTTTAATTTCCTTATCATATATTTCATATCCTCCCTGGCTTGTGCAAAAATGACTTGATCATCTGCCAAAAGTAGTGAATGTAATATATTCTTTTGTACTGGTATGCCCATTATTGTTCTGAAGCTATTTTCTTGTGGCATTGTAAATGAATTACTGTTAAACTGGGAATAAGCCACAATTAAAGATAAAAATACGTTTATTGACGTTTCAATTTCCACTTCGGAAATCGTTCTCAAAATACAAACAGTATGCCCATTGTTCCGCATTTGCTATACCATCTTTTCAAAGCCTGATCTATATATATATATATATATATATATATTATATATATATATATATATATATATATATATATATGTGTGTGTGTGTGTGTTAAAAAGTGTAGGTGAGAGAGCACATCCCTGTTTGAGGCCTTTTGTTACGGTGATTGTTTTTGTTATTTTATTACCTAACTTTATTTGCACTTGTGTTTCTTTATACAGTCTTTGTGTTATATTCACTCATTTCTCTCTAACGTGCATTCTTCTCATTGCTTCCCATAGTTGTTTCCTGGGCACGCTATCGTATGCTTTCTCTAAGTCAATAAAGGTCATATGTGTTTCAATGTTTTTTCTTTGTTCTTTTCAATCACCTATCTCATAATGAATATATTATCTAAACATGATCTGGCTTTTCGGAATCCGACTTGTTCTTCGCTATAATGGTCCATGTGTTGTTCTAGTTTTTCTTTTATAACTGATGAAAAGATTATTGCTATCTTAGCTTAGTAGTTTAGAAGCATTGAATTCTTCTTTCTTTCATCAGCTTCAGTATCTCTGTCGTAATCCATATCTTATTCGTACCTTCTTCGTTTTTCAGAAAATTGTCTTTAATGTCGTCTATCGTTTTATTAAGGGATTCTATCTTCTCTGCTGTGCTGTCCGCTGTATTATCGATTTCTTAAAATGTTCTATTTATTGTTTTGCTGACTATTTCTTTTACTTCACTTCTTCTTAGAGTGCCGTCTCCCTACGGAGGTTGGCAATCATAATGGCTACTTTTATTTTAGAACTTGCTGCTCTAAACAAATGAATCGATCTGCATTGGTACCAATCACGTAGATTCTTTAACCATGAGTTCTGCCTTCGGCCAACAGATCTTCTTCCTTGAATCTTTACTTCACTACATTTCAGTTTTCTCGTGTCATGTTTTTTTTACAGTTTTACCGCGTGTTTTCTTTAACTTGGTTCTAAACACGCTCACTAAAGCATTGTGGTCAAATTGAATTCAGCGGCTGGGTAGGTTTTAAGTTTTAATACTGTTGAAACTATTTCGATATCTTTTGTTAACAAGTAGATAGTCTATTTGGTTTCTTATAATAACGTCTTACAAGTATACAGTCTATTTGATTTCTTATAATAACGTCTTCTCCGTTGTCTCTAGGTGATTTCCACGTATACTGGAGTCTAGGTGGTAGTTTGTAAAATGTGTTTAGCACGATTAAGTCATGTTTAGCTGCAATCATTTCTATATCTTTCATACAATTATATTGTCAAAAATAAAATTTTGTTTAAAAATTCTTTTTTGTTTAGTAACAAAAAAGAAGATGATTTATTCACCATTGATAGATTCCTGAAAAATGTAACAAATACATGGAAAATTAAATCAAAATGTGATATTTTACTGATTTCATTTTATAAACTACATAGAATTAATATAATTATAAATTTTGCTTACATTTTGAATTTCTGACCTTTTGTTTAAATTATTATCACTTTTACTAATACAAACCATTTGCAAAAAAGTTCTTTTAAATTTATTACTTTCACCACATAAAATTTTAATATCATCAAAATCCATAATATGGTCTTTGTCTATTACATGCTCTGCCAAAGCGCAAGATGGTTTCTTAATTCTGCAATCACTTTTGTGAGAAATAATGCGATTTGAGATATTTCTTCCGGTCTCACCAACATACTCAGCTTCACACTGAGTACAACTAATGTTGTATACTACATTTGTTTTATCCAATTTGTCTATAGGATATTTAGTTTTGGAATATAAAGATGAAATGGTTTTGATGTTCTTTATTGCTATTTTTATATTGTCAATAACCTTTGGTGTTTGTATTAATTTAGGAGTTAATGATGGTATAAAAGGTAGTGAATGATAATAGATTAATTCAATTGTTTTTGTTAAGTAACTTTTTCAAAATTATATTAAAAATTTCAGAGAAACTTTTATTTGAATAGAACATTTTTATATTAATATTTTTTGTATGTTAGCAGCATTTTTATATACAAAACTAATTTTATTTGGTGAGTTAACAAAATTTTTTATTTCTAGTTCAACTTTGTAAGATATTTTGTATTTTTTAGCAGCTCTTGATAATAATTGTAAACGCAATTGAAAGCTCGAGTAAAAAATAGTCAACAAATAGCCCTTTTATTGACTCCAACCCATCCAAAACAGTTTTATATTTTTTCCAAACGAGCCACAAGTACTTCTTTTATATATGTATATATATATATATATATATATATATATATATATATATATATATATATATATAATATAGAGTAGTTGCTAACAAACTCTGGGACCTCATATGCTTTTTGTAGATTTTAGACAAGCTTATGATTTCATAGACAGGGAAAACATATATACAACCTTGAAAACAAAAGAGGAAAATCAAAAGGAAAAATAAAAAGAAAACACAAAAAAATAAACTTACAGGACAGGAAGAAATGAAATATTTGGATTCAAAGTCTCTCGTCTTGATTCAGCTTAATGAAGAAGCTTTTCATTTCGATAATGGTCTTCCTAGCCTGCTCAACTTTTGATATGACCTCGTTCGAACGCAATTACAGTTCACGAATAAATAGTGAACAGTAGTTGCGATTCGACTACAAAACATTTTGTTTGATAAAACTTATTTCCAAGATATATTCTTTATAACGTATATGGCGGCAATACGGATATCCTTTACAATATTCAAATTACTTTTATTTCAAAGTAATCTTTCTTTCGCTTGTCACTTACGGCTTTTATAATAATGTTTCTTTCTTATTTCTCACGAGAATCTCGCTCGTCAAGAATGTGTCAGAGCGGAACGCATGTATCTGCAATACCAATCCGTTGACTACGCACTTCCCCTTGTCATTATCCGATTTAAATCATTGTCAGTTGCAAAATTCGCAGTATCTCGTTAGTGAAATGAATTAATTGAACAAAAATGTCTATTGATTTCCAAAACCGAGCATAATGAATGAGGATATGTTATACGTGTTATACAAGAGAGATGTATTAATCCATATTGTACAAACCGTCAGAAAAAGTGTTCTCGTATAATCAAATGCCGACACAGAGAAATGAAAAACTGAACGCTGTAGGTTCATTTTGTAAAAGTGTTAAAGCAAATTCTGGATTTGACGTGCCGGCTTTCAGATACAGTTAATATATTTTTGAAGGTTGGCGATTTAATTTTTAAATATCAATTTTTGATCTTTCTTTGTACATATAAATTAGAATTTGATACTCTGTTCACAATTTATCGATAGCTCACTACAAGTTTAACCCTAATTAGAGAACTGAAATACAGAGAGGATAGGTAATACGATATAATAGTAAAAACCAACCTCAAACTGACGGTTTAAGATGTTTTCGATTAACCCACCTTGTATCTGCAGGAATATAATACAGCGGTCAACCTTACAATCCGATGACAAATGTAGTTTGGTTACAGATGACCGACCAGTGTCGTAGAGTATATGATTGAAACATTTATTTGAACTAAATAAATATATTTTTTAAATTGTAATTTTGTTTTAATAAAACTTTTTTATTTTATTCAACAATAAAAAGTTTCTTGCCATTCGTAAAAGATACATTTATTTAATTAAGGGGAAAGGCACCAAATGTCGCCTGGCAAAATTTTCCATGTGTTTTAAATGTATCCATTATTTTCGAATCCGGAGAAAACTAATAAATAATTTTGAAAAATTTTAACGCAGAATGAAAGATTACATTATTACTGAGGGCAGAAAGTCCCTGAAAACTTCTACAATGTTTATTTTAATATGTTATATAACAGGGGTGAAAATAAAAGAGAAAATATAGTATAATTTTTAATTGAAAATATTGCATGCAAAAAAAACTTTTTTTTTTATTCTAATAAATATTTCAGTCTGCCTTTAAATTTTTCAAAAATGCTTTTTAGTTTTCTTAGGATTTGAAAAAAAATGGATAGATACATTTAAAACACATTGAACATTTTGACAGGCGACATTTTGCGCCTTTCCCCTTTAATAACTTACGATTACAACCACTATTACTTATCTTATATAATTACGATTAGAAAACTATTCAAATTCAAAATAAATAGGATCAATTTCGGAATCCGAGTCGCCTTGAGGGTTAATAATTAGCGGTTGTGTCTCTACGGTCACATCAATTATGTTATCAAGATCCCACATTTTTTGTTATTCTTCTATTACATGTATTACTGCATCTATCCAGTTTTGTTCTGTAATATGTTGTAAAGACTCGTATAACAATTCACGTACAACTTGTATTCTATATAACGTATTTTTTCTAGCCACATAACTTTTCATTTGTACCCAAATAAGTCAACTGGATGGGTGGAAGTCTAAGAACTGTGATGTTTCGCATTTCCGCCATTTTCTCAACTACGTATTTCTTGAACTATTTGTGTTGCCGGGCAATTTTAAAAGTTCTGCTTTTATCATTCCATCTTCGTAAGGTAGATACTTATTCCGCAGCCAGTCAAGAATATCCTGTTTCTTCCACGCAGTCGTTGGAAGTCTTTCTACTAGTCGTGAATGATAAAATGCATTATCTAATGCTATAATTGAATTTAATGGTATGTGTTCAATCATCTGCTCAAAATACTCTTCGAAAACATCAACTGTCATCTCCTCGTGATAGTCTTTTGTTCTTTTGGACTGAAATTCCAACAAACCATGCTTAACAAACCTTTTTTCACTGCCAATGTTATTAATTTATTGCCTTTATATGCCAATTAATATTATTAATCTACTTCCTTTACCAGAAGGTGGGGAGATACCAGTAGACCAACCTTCTATAAAGGCTTGCCTGGAGCTTAATATATTTTTATCTGACCAAATTTTTTTTAGAGTATGACCTGAGTTTACCCACGTATCTTCTCCCGGTCAATTAAAAGTGATTTTTGGTCTGATTTCTTCCACCGGAAATTTAATTCCTTTAAAACTTGCCGAAATTTAGTTCGTCCGAAATGAGGCAAATCCGGGTCGTCTCTAACTTCTTGTAAAATTTTGTTTAGGTTTGGTATTTCTTTTTTGAAAAAAATCCATGAATTTTCCTTCGAATACCATTTTTGGCAAATTCATCAATTTCAATAGGTTTTTTCCCTTTCTTTAAGTGTTTGTATTTGGGTTAGCTATACCGTGTTTTTTTCTTTCTGGTAGGAAGCTATATATAGTTGACTCCCCTACGCCAGTCATATTGGCACAACTTTCGACTATGCTGCGAACAGTGTTTGTGGGATTCTGAGAAACCAGAGCATCGTGAACATTCAGGACAATAGTCTTCTCTCTATACTCTTCTCTCTCTCTCTCTCTCTCTCTCTCTCTCTCTCTCTCTCTCTCTCTCTCTCTCTCTCTCTCTCTAAGACAAACTTTAATTTTCGGGGAGAATGGGGACAATATCACAAACATTCAGCATTTAAAATAACTCAGGCGATTCAACATGTAGGATCTTAACTTTTTTATGCGAAATGTTGGCATTTTACACGAACTTAATAAAAATACAACTATTGGAAATCAAAACGTCAATAACAAAAAAAAATAATTTTTATTACAATCCATGAATGTAGTTTGTTCCCGTTTACAAAATATTCAGTCAAAAACATTACAAAAAATCATTTTAGAACATTATGTGTCACTTAATTTTTCGCAGAAATATAGCCGAATTGAATACGTATTAATTTTCCTAGCGTTTTAAAGACATACGCATATTATGACCGAAACACATGGAAGAATATATTACTAAGGTTTTCGTTGTTACTTTTTATTACGTACTATACAATTTGATAATGGAAATCCCAATTATCTACATAAAATTAATTCCTCCTGCAGGATTTGCAACAAGATTTAATGGTTATTGCAGGTAATAAAAAGCTTTAACGTGCAACAGCGTATTGCCGAGGCTAAAGGGAATAAGAAAAAAAAATTCTGTTTCTGCTTAGTTTAGTCAATTCTGTAGTTATTTTTAGTTTGCAAACGCGTTTACACCTGAATATTTAGTTTCTTAGTTTAGTCAATTCAAGTGTAGTTAGTTAGTTTAGTTAATTATTATTTACAAAGGCAGAATGGGACGTACTGTATCCGATAAAGTAACAGCTGTGTTAGTAATTGGTGAATGTGGAAATAATGTCCATGCAGCGGAACGTCTTTTTAATAAGAGGTACCCCGATCGCCCTATATCGAGATCTTATCTGAGAAAGCTTCTTCAGAAGTTTAAACAAACAGGTAGTGTTCAAGATATCCAACGATCTGGTCGACCAAAAATTAGTGATGACAAAAAAATTGACATAAAATCAGAAATGGTAGTGAACCGTACTTCTTCTATAGCCCAAGTTGCGTATATCTATGGAATCAGTCAAAAGACAGTCCAATGAGTGTTGGCTGAAAACAAATTTCATCCATATAAATTAAAAATTGTACACCAGCTTTCAAGTGATGACCCTGACCGAAGACTAGAATTATGTGAAAATATGTCCAATAAAATTAACCAAAAGCCAATTACATAAAAACAATTTGTTTTAGTGACAAAAGTACTTTTTCTCTTAACGGAAATATTAACACATAAAATGTGAGGTATTGTAGTGACACAAATCCTCACGTCTTTCGTGAAGCACATACTCAATTTCCAAAAAAAATAAATGTTTGGGCAGGTATTTTGGGAAACCCCATAGTTGGGCCTGTTTTTCTCAATACTAACTTAACCGGTAAAGTGTATATGGAGATGTTGCAAAATGCAATTGAACCATAAATACTTGAAATTCTGGAGAATAATCCAGATGAATTCAGCAAGTTGGAAACGTTTCAACAAGATGGTGCTCCTGCACACCATTATGGTGCAGTAAGACGTTACCTATAGTTTATTTTTATGAACGAGAGAGTAATTAGAATAATTTTAACTGGTACATCCGACCACTCCATGGGCGTGCTCAAGATTAATTGAAAAATTACTTTGAATAATTGTTAAAAATAAATGAATTATTTCAGTGTTATAAAGTGTTATGTGTATGTAAACAAAAGTGACCTCTTTTATCACACACTATATTAGAACTGACTGGCCTACATTAAACAGGGTTTTAAAAAAATCAAATTTTTTTAATTTTTTGAAAAATTACAAAAGAGAAAAAGAGTTTTTAAAACCATCTAAGGTATGTTAAATAGATGAATAAAAATATTAATATAAAACTAACAGCTATTTGTTACAAATCCAAATCAGATTCAGAAGATGAACTTTCAGAACCAAGATTTATAATTACTGGCTCGATCATTTTTTATCAGTAATATTGTCCAGCTTCCACATTTTTTCCTCTTCTTTAATAGTGTGATTTACTGCCTTTTCCAGTTTTCAGGTTTTACATTATTTACGGCCTCCAAAAACAACTGTTTAACATCATGAATTTTAAAAGTGGTATTTTTTCTTGAAACTTCACTCTTTATCTGTGCCCATACCAGTTCAATCGGTTTAATTCACAATGATATGGTGGGGATCTAAGTACTGTCATTCCACGACTTTTGGCAATTTCATCAATTTCGTATTTTTTAAATTTTTCTTTATGAAGGGCACACAACGAATAAAGTTCCTTTCTTATAGATCCGGGATGGTACGTAATATTTTTTGAAGTCAGCCAATTCTGCAAGTCTTTTTTTAACCACTTGGTTGTGGGCAGTCCTTCTATAAGTCTGGAGTGATAACTTGCATTATCCATTACTATTACACAGTTCTTAGAAAGAAGATCTATCATTTGTTCGAACCATTCTTGAAAGACATCAGCGTTCATGTCTTCATGGTAGTCACCGGTACAAGTTGATTCAAAAGTTAATAAACCACCTTCAACAAAACCGTCTGAACTGCCAATGTGTACTATTATCAGCCTGCGTCCCTTTCTTGATGGTGGGTTTAAACTAGTAGATAAGTTATTTACAAAAGCGTGTCTTTGACTTGTAACAGTTTCATCCTGCCAAAATTTATTTGGTGTATGACCCTCGTTGATCCATGTTTTATCAAGATAAAATATTTTTCTTTGTTGGTTTCTCATTTCCTTTATGGTTCTTAGAAAATGTCTTCTCCATATGACAATATCGCTTCTTTCTAATAAAATAGACTTTCTGGGATGCTTTTTCCAGCGGAAGCCTATTTTTTTAAATAGTTTCCATAACGTACTTCGACTCATTTCTGGGTAATCCTTATCATCTCGAACTGAGACAAGAACTGTATCCAATGTTGGAAATTCTTGTCTAAAGAAGAATTCATGCACTTTCCGTCGAAGTCCTTCTTTAAAATGATATTCTATTTGAAATTTTGGTTTCCCTGGAGCATTACGTGGCATTTGAAAACTACTACATTTCTCTTCTTTAATAACTCTGTAAATCGTAGATTTTCCAACATCAAGTGTACTGCTAACTAACTCAACGGTCTCATCAACACTTTCACATAAATGTTTGTCTGTAAATGATTTAAAACAATTAAATATTAATGTTTTTTTATTAACTGTTAAAGGACCAATTTTTCGGCGTTTACACGGCACTTCCAAATTTTCCATAACACTGGTATACACAATAAACTGCACCTTGCAACTAAAGTACCTACTTTTGGTGAACTGTTAAGAATTTTGAATACGCCACTTGGAGCTTCCTACAAAATGGAAAAACCCACTATCACATTTTCTTTGGAATAAGTTTAGAAGGTAATTATCTAGTCAATTACTGTCGTAGATTCGTGGAACTAAAGAATTAAATTTCAAAAAATTTTAAGGCTATTATCGAGCACAAGTTTTGCCTTAAAATTTTTTAAAAATTTAAAAAATAATAATAAAAAATTTAAATTTAAAAATAATAGCCTTAAAATTTTTTAAAAATTTTTTTAAAAAAAAAAAAAAAAAAAAATTTTTTGAAGTTCATTTATTCGAGCATTCAACCTTATTTCAATTAATTAAAGAATTAAATGTTTGATTGTTGAAACCCTTACTTCGTGGAATGCACTCATTTCAGATAAAATAAAACGTTTTATTTTATCTAAAGAATTAAACTTTATTTTGCAAATAGTAGGTACTTATTAAACTTTTATTGGTTATATATAACCAATAAAATAAACATCTTACATTTCTTGCAAATTCATTAGTACCTGTTAACCTCCATCACTCCGACACTGGCAACCTTATTTAGGGATTAGTAACCCTTACAACTATTGTATTCTATTCTGCTCTAACCTTTATACCTGGTGGTCATACTCAATTTAAAATTGTTTTCCTATATACTTCTGTAAACTTGTTGACAAATATCTGTTTTTCATTGAGTCACCCGTATCAACAGTTTAGGGATTTGCATACATAATTTATTGTTTTATTACTCTCTCATACATAAAAATATACTATAGATGGGTAATATCGTGGTAGATGGATTTGATGATGAGGTACTATAGAATGGCCAGCTCGGTCACCAGACCTCATACCATTAGATTTTTTTCTGTGAGTATACTTGAAATCTAAAGTTTACGCTACAGCAACCGACAATATTGACATTTTGAAACAACGAATTGTTGAAGAACGTAGGGCAATTTCCCCGACACATTTGAACGATAACGGCAAGAGTAGACATAGCATGCATTACTGTCAGGAAGTAGATGGAGCACATTTTGAACACTTACTAGAAGAACTGGTTGTTAAATATTTATTAATTAAATGAGAAGCTACAATTTTAGTATTTATTTAATTTATTCATTAAAATGAGCTTAAACTCAAACAAAATTATTATGTTTGAATAGGTATTTTCAATACCTTTCAAACGAGGTATCACTTGTCATAAGGTCCCATTTAAAATTATCTGTCACAGTGGAGCTATAACGTCATCTGTCACTATTACGTCACCTGTTACGACTAGTTGAGGAGCCTACGTCTGTTTATTACCTCCCTCAAAATTTTACTAACAAAATTTACTACCTCCTTTTACAAAATTATATCAATAACCGTTCAAAGGATACGAGGGCGAACGGACTTTTGACTAGCACTCTATATAAAAATTTGTAATAGGTTATATGCTTATTTGGTCCACTAGTAATAAAGTTATCAGAATTAAATGGGAAACCGGTGGTCATTCAAATGGCCTTTACTTTGTGCATTCATGTTTCATAAACCTTTCTATCAACCGTTCTATTATTTCATAGAGTACAGAAATAAAAAATAACTAGATACAATCTCACATACATTGATGTACCTGTAATATGATTAAATTCCCTTTTGAGCTTATATTGACTTGTAGGGTATTTTGATATAAATTACTTCTCTTTACCATTTACGGATTTTCTCTATATCATTTACGAACATTACAAACTGTATTTAATTTTGTAGGAAAATACGTTATTAATGATTTACCAATATAATAAAGGAGCTAGCAAATGACTTGGATTTGCTAGTGTTTAGTAAAATTGAATTTAAATTATCAATAAGACTATTTAAGAGCTTACCACATTATTTTGGTTTTGTTAGTTCCCCAAATACTGTTGTGACAGTTAAAATTGCCTAATATTATTTTAGAACGTGCAATTTGGTTTCAAACATTGCTTAATTCAGTTATACCTGATTCAGTAGGATGAGTTAAGTATACATTTATTATAATGTATACAATATGTAATTACAATTTATGATTACAAATATAATTACAAATAATATGGATTTTCATTTTATGGGTTACTGACACTGCAACTATTTCGAGGTTTGTTTGCAGGTGTATAATCTTAACTTTTTGTTCAATCTTCTTCTTCTTGAAGTGCCCTCTCCTCTACAGAGTTTGGCAATCATCATTGCTATTCGTATCTTTGAAGCTGTTGCTTTAAATAATTGGTTAGATGTGCACTGGAACCAGTCTTTTAAATTGCGCAGCCAAGATAATTAACTGGAGCAAACTTTTTCCCTCTCATCAAATTACCAAGATATTCCAGCTTTCTTCTCTTGATGGTGATCAACAGCTTCCGTTCTTTGTTCATTCTTCGAAGAACTACACTATTTGTTATTTTGTCTGTCCAAGGTATTTTCAAAATTCTTCTAAATATCCACATTTCAGAGGCCTCTAGTTTATCGATATTGCTCTTGTTTAAAGTCCAAGTCTCTACTCCGTACAGCAATTTCGAAAAGATGTAGCATTTAACCAATCTCATTTTCCGGTTAAGGTTAATGTCATGACTTCCCAGAATGTCCTTCATATTAACAAAAGCAGCTCGAGCCTTTCCAATTCTAGTTTTTATTTCTTCTGTGATGTGATGTCTTTGTGCATCCGTTCGATTTCGTTATTGTGAATGTACCTACAGGTTTGCATTCAATCTTTATTTTTTTGAAATAATCATGAATTTCGTCTTCTTGACATTCATTGTTAACTCTTTCTCTTCACTAGCTGTGACTTCTTCTTCTTCTTAACGTGCCCTATCAAGTCGCCTTGACGTTGGCGATTAACATGGCGAAACTGTCTCTGTCTCGAGCTATTCTAAAGAGTTGCTCAGCTTTCTTTATACTTGTCCACTCTCTGATATTCTTCAACCAAGACTACCTTGTTTAAAATGACTTGCAGGTCTTCTACTGTCTCCCATGTGTGATGACACCCATAAAAAAGTTATTTCTATGCTTTTTGTTTTGTATTTAGCTATATATATATATATATATATATATATATATATATATATATATATATATATATATATATATATATATAACGTATATATATAATATATATATACAGTGAGAAAAAATCTATAAACGTCTAATTATATACACCTATTTAGCAATATGGATATTTTTCATTTAAAGTTCGTGTTGGAAACAAACGTTTGAAGGGTTTTATTGTTAGATAAAATGAACTTCCATCAAATAATAGTAATAATAGTCAAATTCATCATATATTCGCTAAGCTTCCTGTCTGGATCATTTTGCAAAAAGCGCGATTCCAAAATAGTTTTCTACTTTTTAAAGAGAGCTCTCGGGTAGCACTCGCAACAATTCAGCTAAAACTCATATTTCATATTAAATTAAATTTACATGCATTGTAGAATAAATTTTATTTTACCTCGGATCCTACAAAACTTTTAAATTGAAAACATTAGTCTCAATTCAAAATACATAGCTCTAAATCGGTTGCTTAGCAACAAATATGACACAAAACAGTTTCCAGTTAGAAACGTTTTGTTGTGTGAGTAATTCAATAACTTTAAAACGTAGAATAGATTTGTATTTATGTGTGAGTAAATTAAACAAAATATGCACTTTCAAGTTAAATGGTTTGGTATAAAAAACAGAGAGTTGTAGAATTATTTCGGCGACAGTTAACGAAAAATTAGTTTTGAGTAGACGTTGCCACATTTCCTAACTATACTGGTCCACAAAATTAATGGGCGTCCCATTAGGTATATCAATGAAATGCTTGATGTTCTGTGAAGTAAAATATACAAACAAATGTTTCGAGAATCTGGTTTTACTCAAGAAGACCTGGGCATTGAAAACCAACTGCTACAAACTCTATGAAAGATTTTTAAGTTTCTTAGATTCCAAGTGCTTCGAGAGCAGGCAGTTACTGCTGCAACTTAGACTAGGAGACTGGCAAATGTTTATAGTATTGAAGTTTTACCTGATACCGTTCGTAAAAGATTAAGCGAACAAAACTTACTATCTTACTCTCCTGCGAGAGGCCTCTTATTGGACGCTGCTTATCAAATTCTCTCTCGTTCCCATGCGCATTCACCTGATGGTCGGTAAATAGTATGAAGATAGCCTCGAACTATCTGGAAGCATATACATATCTTGTTATGTTAGAAGGAGGTGTCCTTAATGTTCATAGGTACATTAGGCGAAAATTTCCTCCTAATGCAGGATAATGCTTGGCCGTATATAGCCAGGGTAATAAGGCAATTCCTAACAGATGTTGGTATTCGGGTACTAAACTGGCCCCCTAGACCTTTAGACCTTAACCCTATAGAGCATTTGTGGGACAACTTGGGGAAAAAGCAGTTAGGCAAAATTATAGTGAATTTGAAAGAGTGGTAGTCCTAGAAGAGAGGTTAGTAAACGAGTGGGATCAAATACCGCAAAATGAAATTGGTGCTTTGATCCAGTCTAAGCAGAAAGGTTGAGAGCTATTTTTCGAGCTTGAGGAGAAAATAATCGATTTTAATCTTCATATTTTAGAATTATTTTATGATTTTGATTTAAAAAATATCCCACTCCGGAAGAGTGGGACATAAAAGAAAAATCCACGACGTTTAAAAACCATGGTTACAAGACAAATGTAAGGAGATTGAAAACTTGGAAGCCAAATATAATTTGTTCTATCTTCACAAGAAAATTAAAGAAATGATCAACATAGAAACAGGAAGCAGACAGTACTTATATGTAGATCAACAAGGTAACATGATAATGGAAACAGAGGAGAAACTAAAACATTGGCAGACATACATAAAAGAACTGTTTGACGATCAAAGGCAGCCTCCTTGTGATAATTTTCGAGAGGAGACAGGTCCAGAAATAAGCAAAGAAGAAGTAATGCAAGCGGTGAAGTCATCAAAGAATAGCAAAGCTCCAGGACTAGACGAACTACCAGCGGATATACTAAAGTTGATAGACGAAGATCGAATTCATTTGTTAGTAGACTTATTTAACAAAATTTATGAAAAACAGTATAATTCCTGAAAAATGGCTAAGATCAACTTTAGTCCCTCTTTCCATGCAGGGCAGTGATCATCGCAAGATCAGTCTGATGAGCGATACCTTGAAAATTTTCTTTAAAATAATTCACAAAATTTACACAAAATTGGTAGAAGATATCGGAGAAACTCAGTTTGGATTCCGGGAGGGATATGGAACTCGCGAAGTATTATTTGCCATTAACATCTTGACACAGAGGTGTTTGGATGTAAATCAAGATGTATTTGCTTGTTTCATTGATTACAACGAGGCGTTTGATAACGTCAAGCATGACCAACTTTTAGAGATCTTGAAAGCTAAACAGTTAGACACTCACGATATAAGAATAATATCTACTGTATTATAATCAGAAGGCAGTTGCACGCATCGGAAATAGCACAACAAATGGAATTTAAATTAAAAAGGAGTTAGACAAGGATGTGTGCTGTCACCAATGCTATCTATTCGGAAAAAATTATGAAGAAAGCTTGGAGAAAGAAGAGATTGGTATACAAGTTAACGACCAACCAATTAATAATATTAGTTACGCAGATGATACGGTTTTAATGGCGGAGACAGTAGAAGACCTGCAAGCCATTTTAAACAAGGTAGTCTTGGTTGAAGAATATCAGAGAGTGGACAAGTATAAAGAAATCTGAGCAACTCTTTAGAATAGCTCGAGACAGAGACAGTTTCGCCATGTTAATCGCCAACGTCAAGGGGACTTAATAGGGCACGTTAAGAAGAAGAAGAAGTCACAGCTAGTGAAGAGAAAGAGTTAACAATGAAATGTGTAAGATTAAATCCTTTAGCAAAAGCCGCTATCGCTTTATTATATTAAAAGGCCAAATATATGGCCTAGGAGACAAATTCCCCTGCTTTGGTGGCCGTGAACGAAACATTTCGCATAGCACAAAGGATACAAAAACGATATTATCATATCGTTTCGTTCACGGCCACCAAAGCAGGGGGCGCCTTTGTAAGGTAACTACGCTGTAGTGAAGTTCTGGGAGATGTTCGTTTTACTTTCCGAGTTTGAATTTGTATCAGCCCAAGTGTCTGACGATGGCTGGGATAGACCGAATTGATCATAAAACCTTAGTGATACCGATTCGAACACGGAAGTTTAACGAATTTGTCTCTTAGGCCATATACTTGGCCTTTTAATATAATAAAGCGATAGCGGCTTTCGCTAAAAGATTTAAATCTTACATATATATATATATATATATATATATATATTATATATATATATAGTTAGTTTTTCGTTATCGACCATCAAATAATTAAAATAAATGTATATTATCAGAACTTACAGATGTAATCGTTCAAACAGCGTAGCACAAACACAACATCTTGAGTGACAAACTAAAATTCAACTAAAATATTGTAATAACTGATTTTGTTTAATTGTCCTACAATTTAATCAGTGACGTGTAGAAAAAAAATATATTAGTTTCTGCACGTCACTGATTAAATTGTAGGACAATTAAACAAAATCAGTTATTACAATATTTTAGTTGAATTTTAGTTTGTCACTCATGTAAATGTGTTTGTGTTTTAATATTTTTAGGCTGTCACTCAAGATGTTGCGTTTGTGCTACGCTGTTTGAACGATTACATCTGTAAGTTCTTTTATGCTATGTTATTTTTTTTTATTCTATCAATAAATAATTTTTTAGTGCGCTCTTGAAAAAGCCATAAAGGAAATGGCGAAATATTGAGATTACGAGAAAAAAAATCGTTTTATTTTCTGACCAAAAAGCCTGATAATATACATTTGTTATATATATATATATATATATATATATATATATATATATATATATATATATATATATATATAAACTCTTAAGCTTAATATATATTACAATATATTTTTTTAAACAAATCAATAAAAATGAAACCAAACCAGTCTAATAGATCTATTTTTATACCAAACAATCTATAATGAACTTATTAAAAATATCGCAGTCCATTAATCATGCCCGAACACCAGAATAGTTCAGTTTCAGTTCATTTCCCCTTTGTTATCAACCATTGCAATTTGAACAGCATTTTGAGCTTGCATAAAAATTGATTATTCAGAACGAAAGATTAAAAATTAATATATCCAGACATGGTTAGTTTCCATGTTGGGAAGCATAACTAATGGATTTTCTAATGTTTAATACATACTGTGTGAATAGGAACTCCACGCTTTTAAAAATTGATAAACTTCTTTGATGGTATGTAAGCTGCGGAGCTAAAATTTTCATTAGTTTAGTCGATTATGTCGAACAAATATGTATATTTTAATACCAGTGGTGCTTTTGTTTTTCACACAGTAACATTTGTTTTGTTAAAATTTACATAATATTTGCTTTTAGTTTTATATGTTGTAAATCTAATAACAAACATATACCTGTAACTAATAAAAAACAAAATAAATGTTATATTTACACATTACATAAACGAAAATGCGGGGTTGAAAAATATACAATGCGGATTAACCCATACTATTATTAATAATAACATATTAATAACGTTAATTACGATATCGACGTAAATCACGATAAATCTTATATATTATATATTTATTTTGCAATATTTAAGAATGCACAAACTTTAATAATGAAAATTTTTCGAATTCCATCAAAATGTATTGGATTTCTTGAAATTTTAACAGTAAGTAGCAGTGTCGGCTCGTTAGTTTGACAAAAGGGGAGCCTGCTACACAGCAGGATAATAACGATTAAACTGGGAATAAGCCACAATTAAAGATAAAAATACGTTTATTGACGTTTCAATTTCCACTTCGGAAATCGTTCTCAAAATACAAACAGTAAATTAAACAAATTTTGTTTTTTGTTACATAGTGAAAAATTCTTCTAATAATTTAATTTTATCTGACTCATTTATATTGGCAATTCAGACATACATTATGCATTTTAAAGTAGACGACTTTAAAATGATATTGCCAATATTGTTGAGTTGCGTTCCTGGGACGACTTTACTTTTAAGATAGTTCATTCGATTAAATGAAATCAATTTTAACTTGAGAATATCCGTCAGACAAAAATCATAGCATGTAATTCGTCTTTAAAAAGACAAACACATGACATGATGACAGTAAAATTCTCCTGTTAGTGATTCCATAGTAAATTATGAGGGAAAACCAGGAAAAAAAACCTAATACTATCCCGACATTGTAAGTATTTGTTCGTGAAATAATAAATATTACTTGTTCTGATGAAAATTCGTTCTTGGAGGAGAAACATTTGTTAACATCTGTTTTATTAAAAAATGATTATCGTTTATCGTTTATAAATAAGGAATTTTCAACAATCGATCGAATAGAACAGAACAACTTAGAACGAGATCCTACAGCATACACAAGGAATAATATGAGGAAAATAACAATACCGTACATAAAAGGACTATCAGAAAAACTAAAAAGATAGGAAATAAATTCAACATTTCAACAACATTCAAAACAACAAATACGTTGAGATCTATTTTGTCCAAAACCAAACCTAACAATGAACTAGAGAGAACAAAGAATTGCATTTATAAAATACCTTGTGAATGCGATCAGTTTTATTTAGGTGAATCATCAAGGCCATTAAATGTTAGAATAAGTGAACATCAATCTTATATTAAAAATAAAGAATTTGATAGATCTCAAATCTGTAAACACGCATGGGATAATGAACTTAGGGTTCAGTGGAATAATTCAAATGTAGTCCTAAAAGAAACGGATGGTAAAAAAAAGAAAAATCAAAGAAGCGGCTCTAATTATGCTAAATGAGGCCAATTGTGTCGCAAATTCCTCGGCAGAATGTAGTAGGATCTGGTTACCAATATTGAAAGAGGAAGTTATTAATAAGAAAATACCAGTATTAGTAAGTCAGTAACATATAGAGGATACATCATTTATGTTTTTTAAATAACGTAACATATAAAATCAGAATTTTGATGTTTGTTGAAGGTAAACTAAATTCACGAACAAATACTTACAATATCGGGATAGTGTTATGAGGTTTTTTTCCTGGTTTTCCCTCATAATTTACTATGGAATCACTAACAGGAGAATTTTACTGTCATCATGTCATGTGTTTGTCTTTTTAAAGACGAATTACATGCTATGATTTTTTTTCTGACGGATATTCTCAAGTTAAAGTTGATTTCATGTAATCAAATGAACTATCTTATAAGTAAAGTCGTCCCAGGAGCGCAACTCAACAATATTGGCAATATCATTTTAAAGTCGTCTACTTTAAAATGCATAATGTATGTCTGAATTGCCAATATAAATGAGTCAGATAAAATTAAATTATTAGAAGAATTTTTCACTATGTAACAAAAAACAAAATTTGTTTAATTTACTGTTTGTATTTTGAGAACGATTTCCGAAGTGGAAATTGAAACGTCAATTAACGTATTTTTATCTTTAATTGTGGCTTATTCCCAGTTTAATAGTAATTAATTTACAATGCCACAAGAAAATAGCTTCAGACCAATATTAGGATAATAATGAGTTGCACGATAGCCTAGTAAGAGAAATAGCACGTGCCGTACAAGAGTTTAATGGGACAAACCCACTTAACAGACCACCGCTACCAAAACTATACTCTTGTAAGAAACTATAAAAATATATAGGTGCGCTGTTATACAATTTATGAACAATAAAGTACTACCCAATTATATCGTGGAAGCTCGTACATTAGAGTATTTGCATATGCTAATTTACTGTGCAGCAACAGCAATTGCTAATGTTGTGGGTAGACTTCGGCAAATATGCATATTGCATATTTTGCAATTGTGCATATTTTATGCAAATATTTCATATTTTGGCATATTTGTATAAAAGTTTGCATAAAGTGCATAAAAGTTCAGATTTTTATACTGTATTTGAAAAATTTTTAAACATACCAATTTATTTCAATTCTTGTATAAAATTTTGTAGTCATTTTAATCAAGAAATGATCTAAGTACGTAATCTCTACAGGTACAAAACATTTACAATTTCAAAGAAGATCAATTTAAGTAGGTATCAACATTCTTAGAAAGTCTCGGTCACTGAGGCATTCAGTTATTGGATAAGCGCTAAGGGTTCGCTCATTTGCATTTTATGATCTAATCCCCAAATCTATCTACAATTTATTGTATCTTAACAGCAGGTAAACGACTAATAGTTTTGTTCCTAATTTAGGGATTTTCCAAAATATCCCAGTTTATTGAATTAGGTACCTAAACATTTCTAATTTGATGCTCAGATTTGTAAATCATTTTTGTTTTGATATTCAAAGCGTAAACACTCGTTGTGCGTAACAAAAAGGAAGATTCTGATTTTATAATGCCTAAAACAACCAGTGCTTCAACTTGGATTAAACCTTATAAAGAGCTGTCTATGGATATGGGAAAAATCTACTGTTCAGTATGTGGCAACATTGTAAGTATCTAATATTTTCTATTAAATATCTAATATTTCATACATACAGGGTGTTTTCAAATGACACTTACAACGTTTGACTGTAGATACTTCTCGAAAAATTGAACAAAACGATATAGTTAATGAGGGGTCAAACTTATTTACTTTTCGAGATACAGGGTGTTAAAATTAAAAAAAATTAAATTCTTTTAGTTAATAACAACAATAACTTTAAAACCAATAAACGTATTTACTTGAAATTTAGTACTCGTAGGTTGTTTTTAAATGAAAAATAGCTTCCTCTAGTGAGAAAAAATTGTCCATGGTACAATATAATGGTGTGTATTTAGAAAAATTTTTCACCTTTACTTTTTTTTATGAAGTCAGCTATTCTAAAAGACAATTATTTTTATTGTAATTGAATTAACAAAAAAAAAACTTTTGTTGAATTTTAAAATAAGTTATATGATGTACTAATGGTTAGTAACAAAAACTAATTTGTGGATTAATACTGCATTTAAAACACTTAGCGAGTGTTTTTTTTTCAAACCAGTTATTTGATTAACCAAAAACACCTTGTATATTTTTATATTTTAAAGGTTGGTTTAAAATAAAGATTTTTATCTTTATTTATAGATAGCATGTGAGAAGAAATTTCAGACAGACCAACATGTGAGAACTGCTTCACACATTGCAAAAAATGGGAAAAATAGGAGGAAAACATCAAACTTCAATGGCTAAATGTTTCCAATCTACTTCAAAAAAATTAGATGAGCAAGAAACTTTTTATGAAGACTTGTGTCGCGCATTAGTGTCTGCAAACATACCGCTTTCAAAATTAGCAAATGTAAATTTTAGTTCGTTTCTAAAAAAATATTGCAAACTTGATGTTCCAAGTGATCGGTCTCTAAGAAGAAATAATGTGAACGGGCTATACTCGTCGGTGTTAATTAATATTAAGGAAGAAATTGCAGATAATTATTTTTACATATCTGTAGACGAAACCACTGATTCCTCAGGAAAGTATATTGCTCATTTATTGATTGGTGTTCTTAAAGAAGATACCTTACCAAAATCTCATCTTATTTCATGCCAGCAACTTGAGAAAACAAATGCTTTAACAATTTCGCGTTTTATACAAGAAACATTAGCAACTTTTTTTCTTCCGACAACTATTCCTTCTAATAAATTACTGCTTATTTTATTGGATGCTGCTCCTTATATGGTGAAAGCAGGACAAAATTTAAAAATATTTTTCCCAGATTTAATACATGTTACTTGTGTAGCGCATGGATTAAACAGAGTTGCAGAGGAAATACGAAAAAAGTTTCCTCTTGTAAATACCATGATATCCAGTGTCAAAAAAGTATTTCTTAAATCTCCTATAAGAATTCAACTTTATAAAGAAATGCTACCTAACATTCCTCTTCCACCACAACCTATTTTAACGCGATGGGGAACATGGTTAGAAGCAGCTAATTTTTATGCAGATCATTTTGTTAAAATAAAGAACATAATTGATACGTTAACAGATGAAAGTTCCCAATCTCTTTTGGATTCTAAACAAACTTTTCAGAGTAACTTGCTTCAACAAGAACTTTCATTTATAAAATCAAATTTTAGTTTTGTTCAAAACAATTACTCAGTTAGAATCACCAAAACTGTCATTGTTCGAAAGTACAGCATTAATAAAAGAATTTGCGTCATGTTGTCGGAACGTTAGAGGTAATATTGGAAAAGATATTTTAAAAAAATTTGAAGCTACTATGGAAAAAAATAAAGGTCACCATATTCTTTCTGAAGTAGTCAGTGTTCTAGCTTATAATATTTCGGAAACAATTAATTTAGAACCAAATGTTTTGGTTAGTTTGAAAAATGCTCCCGTTACACCAGTTGATGTTGAACGAAGTTTTTCCATATATAAATATATGTACTCAGACAGAAGCCACAAGTTTTTGTTAGAAAATTTTGAACACCACTTGGTCATTTATTGTTACCATAATTCTAAATGAGTTTATTCATACTTAAAAATGATGTAGTTACTTAAAATAAATGTAAATCTTAATGAATAGTAGGAAATATTTAGTTATGTACACTTTTTTTTTTAAATAAAATTGTTACTATTTTACGATTTTTTTATTTATTTGTATGCATATTTTGTAAAATATTTGCATATTTTCGGGTAAACACGTGCATATTTATGCGCATATTTTCTACATTTTTATTTGCATATTTGCCGAAGTCTAGTTATGGGCATTAAGATTAGAACACGGTGGAGTACTAATATCGAAAGGACAAATAACAGAGTTGCACCTTGGATAAAAATACTGCTAATTAATATAGAAGCATTACGTAGAAACATTGAACAAATCACGGAATATGTTCAAGGTAACAAGTAGAAAAGTAATCAGAAAAGCTGAAGAAAGAATGCAAACCACCGACAGGCACTCACAATATAACCCAGAAAACAACACAGCACAACAGTACCTGGATACGTTAAAACAAAAACTTCCCATTTACTCAGGCCGATTAGGGAAATACAAAATAAGTAACAAACGAAAATCCGACAATATGCTTTTTGAGAATGCCGAGAAGGCGTTCTATCGGAAACTCAATTCTACTGCGGAAAGTGCCAATAAATCGTACCCAAGTCAAGAAGAAACCCATGAGCTTTGGGGAAATCAACTTTCCACATCAGCTGCTGTTAACACCAATGCTGGATGGATCGAAAATACGGCGCACAACAACCAACACTACGTTACTGCTCCCTACGAACCCTTCACTACTGAAGAAGTTTCAAATATTATCAAAGAGCTTCATAACTGGAAATCTCCTGGACCAGACGCCATTCAGAACTTCTTGCTCAAGAAAGACGAAAAATGCGCAACTGGATGGGTAAACCTCTACACGGTCGACATCCCAATGAGGTCGGTCAAGAATATGTCGACAATATAGCGTCGAACTATTGGCTTATATCAGGAAAGATGTTTCCTGAAACAGAAGGTTCGTTACTCGCCATTCAGGATCGGGTTATACAGACCAAAAAGTACCTGAAATATATCGTCAAAGACCCCCGTGTCCAAAATAACAAATGCCGATATGTATGTCAAGCTCAAGAAACCATCCAACACCTTACCGGAGGCTGCCAGGTATTTGCTGCAACTGAATATAAGGAACGGCACGACTCAGTAGGAAATATCCTTGATCAAGGGATAGTCATCAAACTGGAACTTCTCCAAACAAACCATCTCCCATATTATCAATACGTTTCTAAAAGTATACTTGAGAATGATAACTACAAGCTATACTGATATCGCACTGTGCTCACAGACCAAACAATGGCACGTACTAGACCAGATCTCATACTAGGTAATAAACTATAAAGAAAAATAGCACTAATTGATGTGGTGATACCCAACAACAATAATCTTCGTATTAAAAAGATCGCCAAGTACAGGGATCTGGAAATTCAAATACGAAGACAGTGAAGAATGAAAAGTACCTAGACAGTACCTATTGTTCTATCTACTACTGGTGTTATTCCCAAAAACCTCCTAACAAACATAAAATAGCTGGGTCTAAGTAAACATATTTATAAGGCCATGCAGATTTCTTTACTCCTCGCGACGTTCAGATGTGTACGAAAATTGTTGGGAGATATTCCAACATACCAAGTCACCTAGGGCTCGATATCACGAAAACAGTCTCACCAGAGCTCAATCCTTTTGATACCGTAAGTACCGTAAGATACCGTAAATCACAATAAACGTTATATGTTATATATTTATTCTGCAACATTTTAGTAATTTTATACAAAATCAAAAAGAATATTTAACAATGTAACTTGTTAACAATGTTAACTTAAATTTTAACAGTAAGTAGCAGTGTCGGCTCTTAAGTTTTACAAAAGGGGAGACGGTAACTATACAATATTATAGACAAATGTGTACTAGCAAAAAAAGGCGCAAAAAAATGTAATTTAAGGCTCCATTTGTTTTTGATCAATTTTTATTTAAATTTCATCTTACAAGGATCCCCTCTTACCGTATGCCTGCATTGATAACTGATGTAGAATAATAGCTTTCGTAATTACTTGTGTTAATATTAAAATTATTGATATTAAAAGAACTTGAACAAGTCCTCACAGACACTTCCTCTAAGAACTAGCAACCTCTAAATATGGATACTTCCTTTACAGCACCAAGACTGCCTCCAGAGAAATGACAGACAAGAATATTTAGATGTCATCCCCACTGATACTAGAAAGCATTCGACAATACGATACCTTATACAAATATCTTCAGTTAAAGAAAATTTGTTTCAGTACAAAAATTGTTAATATTGGTGTAATAAAAATTAATTTTCAAGATGTTGAACAATATAGAAAGTTAACAAAAGATTTAAATGAGACAAATGATCGACACCCTAATATGAAAATAAGCAGGACAGTCAGTTTAAAGTTATAGTGAAAAAATAAATCACTCTTGTTCAGAGAAAGATATTGTTGCTGATCTACAAAGCAGGGGCTACTAGGTAAGTAATAAATGCTGTTAATAAAGTTAAATGGTGAACTAAACCATAAGACATGTTCATAGTAACCTTTAAGCAAGGTAAAGTTGTTAATGAGTTTTATGGGATTGTGCACATCCTATGGGGTTATGGATATCATTAAGAGTAAAGATCTAGCCAGTTAAGAGCCCTAAATTATTGCCACAATCTAAGAGACGCCAAGCGTATGGGCCTACTTGGAAATACGCTGCCTGTGAACCAAGATCTGTTAAATGCATAAAAATGCATTTAACTAAAGATTGTGATAAATTAAAAAACATAGAACTGCGTTTATTATGGTAAAATGCATCCTGCCAACTACAGAGGGTGTGTTTTCCAAAAGAGATACAGTTAATATAAAACAGAAATATATAAAAGACAACCTACCAAATCCTCCAGAAAGAAGATTAGCTAAAAATTAAGAAAATGCTGTTGATTGGAAACAAATAGATAGACCAAAAAAACATCAATGCATATATACAAATGGAAAACCAGAATGAGAAAGAATTAGACTTGACTCTACAGCTCATACTAGATGAACTAAAAAATTGTTGTAAATAATAAAAAAATATGAAAAGCACTAAGGGTGCTTTTTAAAAAATTTTAAATGGCTATTGAAATCAGAATCATGGAATGAAATACTAATGGGTTGGAATTACAGGCGATCCTTGATTCTTGATCCTCTGTAAACTTTATTGATATAAAACTGCACATCTACAAGCGACTGTAAGAACTGTAAGAACTAAAACCTGTGATACTAATGTTAGTTTAATATATTGTCCACCTAGACATTTCATTAAAAAATAACATAACGAGTCTTTGAATATACAACAAATCTGTGCAAATCCTAGCATATGCTGATGATATCAATATTGTTGGGAGAACGGAAAACGCAGCACGAGAGGCGTATGTAGCACTAAAGGAAGCGGCTACAAAAATGGGTTTAATAATAAACATTAATAAAACGAAATACATGCAAATAGGTACGCAACCACAAATACTATGGCCACTTGTTATAGAAAACGACGTCATCGAAGCAGTTAACGAATTTGTATACCTGGGAACGCTCGCCAATACTGAAAATGACATTACCGCAGAGATAAACCGCAGAATTTGCAGGACTAATAGATGCTATTTTGGGCTTAATCTCCTTTTTAAATCTACAGCTATATCAAGAAATAAAAAAGTAAAACTCTGCAAAACAATAATACGCCCAGTCCTAACATATGGTTCACAAACTGGACTTTAACAAAAAGCAATGAAAACATGTTAGAATGTTTCGAAAGAAAAATACTGAGGCGAATATATGGAGCAGTAAATGAAAATGGTGTCTGGAGAAGACTATACAACTTCGAACTCTATAGAATATACCAGGAACCAGATATCGTAAAACACGTTAAGATAGGACGTCTGAGGTGGATAGGCCATGTAATGCGGATGGAGCAAACCGACCCAGCTAGAAAAACGCTCCTTGATAGACCTATTGGTCAAAGAAAAAGAGGAAGACCCAGAACAAGATTCCTAGATAACATAGACCAAGATATGAGAAATATGGAAATACGTGCTTGGCGGAGTAAGGCGATCGATAGGGACGACTGGAAGAGAATTCTTGGGGAGGCTAGGACCCACACAGGGTTGTAAATCCAAAATGATGATGATGAGTCTTTGAATACCTTAGAAGAGAGATATATAGTAACAGGAGATGTAACAAAAAATGTGTGGACTTCGAGGTTTAGGATGTCAATGTACTAAAAGTGTATATGTGTAATGTAACACAAGTATTTGGAGTAATGTATATATATATATATATATATATATATATATATATATTTATATATATATATATATATATATATATATATATATGTTGAACAATTATTCGGGAAAATATCCGTTGGTCATTTTTTAATTGCAGACGTTTCGCCAAGGTCTCACTTGCATCTTCTGTGCGTTGTCTTCGGTCTCGTAGTCGGTAACTGAATGAGCTGCGTTTATAAAATAAAAAATAAAAATAAAAATAAAAACGTTTATTGCCTTAACTAATATGTACATTTCAAAAACTTAAAGAATTTTTGCCTTCTTTCTTCTCAGCGTACCGCCGTTGCACCGCTAGCTTCTTGTTTCTTCATCCTCTCGGTTCCTGGATCTTCCTGGGTGGTGTCCTCGTCTGCTTCTGTAGGTACTGGTATCGGCAAACGTACCTACTTCCCTGCATCCCTGGAATCAGACCCTGATCAGATGGTCGATCAGCCTATGGGTGGATCTAAACATCCTCTGGACCCTGTTCTTCTCGAGGATGTCCCTGGTCTGACGTGTTCTTCTAGTGGCCTGGTTGAAGAACCACCTGGTTCTATTCTCAGCCACTTCCCTCAGTGGCGTGTATCCTAGTCTGTTCCTTATTGTCTCGTTTGTAACTCTATCCTCCCATGCTGCTCCGTCGATGATTCGGTAGCATGACGTTTCTGTAGATTCTAACTTTTTCCAGTGTGACTCCGCAATGGAGCTCCATACTGGAATAGCATACAGAATCACCGACCTAACATATGCTTGGTAGAGTTGCATCTTCTTTGCCTTCGATAATGGACTGGACCTAAAAATGAAAGGCAGAATTAGTTTTTTAGCTGCATTAGCTTTTACCTTTGTTTTTTGTGTATGCACCCGGAAGTTGAGTCTTCTGTCGAGGTGGACTCCTAAGTATTTCACCGTCTCTGATTCCTGGATTCTGTTGCCTCCTACTGTGATCTCGTTCCGTGGTGGTTGTTTTTCCTGGGTGAATACGATGAACTGCGTCTTTTCTGCGTTGATCTTGATTTTCCACTTCTCTGTGTAGTTCGTGATTTTTTCCAAGTGGTATTCCATGTCATCTATGATACGTCTTTCATCTTTTCCGGATGCATACACTGCTGTGTCGTCTGCATACAGGGCTGTTGAGGTCCTGGGATCTGTTGGAAGGTCTGAAACAAAAATGTTATACAATATTGGAGATAAAATACTGCCCTGAGGCATTCCTTCCTGGATTTCTTGGATCATCGACATCTTTTGGTCCGCTGAGACTTGAAATGTTCTATTAGATAGATACATATCGCAGATGTTGATGAGGTAGTGTGGAAGTCTAGCCTTGTCCATCTTGAAGATTAGTGCCTTCTTCCAAACCGTGTCGTATGCTTTTTCTATATCCAGTATGGCTAATCCTGTCTTCTGTTTCCTGTTGAATTTTATCTTCGTGTCGCTGATTATCCTTGCTAGTTGAAGTTCGCAGTTTCTTCCTTTTCTGAATCCGAACTGGTCTTCTTGGATGATTCTTCTTCTTTCCGAGTGTTTCACCAGTCTCTTGTAGATGATCTTCTCCAATATTTTTCCCATCGACTCCAGGAGAGATATTGGTCTGTAGCTTTCTGGTCTTCTTCCATCCTTCCTTGGCTTCAGAAGAGGTATGATTTTGGCGTGTTTCCAGTTGTTCGGAAAGTATCCTTTTTCCAAGCAGTATTTGAAGATATAGTACAGCTGTACTATGATCTTCTTTGGAAGTTCCTTGAGGGTGATGTTATGGATTCCTTCGTGTCCTGGTGCTCTGCTTCCTTTCAGCTTCTTGATGATTTTGGCAACTTCTGCTGGGCTGGTATGGTCTTCATCATCTATTTGGAACTCGTTCCTTCTTTTGATCCTGTTGTATTCCTGTTCGACTTGCCTCCTTGTTCTTGCATCCGACATGTTCTGGTTTTGTCTGTGTGTGGCTGCCATCTTTCTTGATATTGCATCAACTTTTCCTTGGGTGTCGTAGTATGTTCCCTCGTTGTCCATGATTTGTGGCATCTTTTGTTTACCTCTTCTTCTTGCCTTCAGCATTTTCCATACGTTTCCATGATTTTCTTCAGCTCTTCTGATGTTGTTGTGCCACTGGTTTTCAGTAAGACTTCTCAGTCTTACTCTTATTTCTTCGGATAGGATGTCTCCGTATTCCTTGAATTCCTGTCTTCTTGTCCTTTGGAATGCTCTTCTGGCCTTGTTTCTGTCCTTGATCATGTCCTGTAGTTCTCTTGGAATGACCAGTCCTCTGTTGTTCGTCATGGATTTTGGAATGTTGGCTTCCATGGCACGTTGAATTCTTCTTGTGATTTCTTCTATTTTTTCTTCTATTTCCTCTGCTGATTGGAACTCCCTCTTCATTTCCATTTGGTTGAGCTGTCTTCTGTAGTTTGGCCAGTTAGCGTCTTTCCATCTCCATCTTTCCACTGGTTCTATTCTTGGCAAGTCGACTCTTGATGTCATCCTTCCCATAACTGGTTTGTGGTCCGAACTGCATTCGAAGTAGGCTCTGACGTCTTCCATAATTACATCTTTGGTGACGAAAAGGTCCAGTGTTGAGTTGTTGTGTCTTCCTATAGGGCTGATCCTTGTTGGTTCGTCTGGAGCGAATAACATCATATTTCTGTCTTCGCAGTATCTTAGGAGTGTTGTTCCTGGAGCGGTATCCGTCATACATCCCCATGCTGTGTGTTTGGCGTTGAAATCTCCTGCTACGACCACGGTTGGAGCTGAGTTGAGAAGGGCATCTAATTCTTCTAAGGCTAGGTCTTCTGAATGTTTCCTGTAAATTGAAAAGATATTAGTTATACCTACTTTGATACCTATACTTTCAAAATGGCGTGTTTCCATCAAAACTTGGTTCCATTCTATGTTGTTCTTGACATAGATGGCTACTCCTCTGTCGTTTGGTTCGTCTCTTCTTCCAAATCCATCGTAGTTGGTAATCCTTGGAAGTTGGGTGTTCGTCATGTATCTTGTTTCAGACAGGCATATGACATCTGGGTTATGTCTTATGACTGCCTCCCGAAGTTCGCTGATTCTTAGCCGTAGTGAAGCTATGTTGAACTGTAGAATCTTGAGATGCCTAAGGTTCATTGTAGATTTCTTCATATTTCATGAAAACCATTGCTTTTTCTGCAAAAGTTTTTGCCTGTAGTAGATCCCTTTTCATATCCTGGAGTAGTGCTACCATCTTCTCGACGTTGACTATTTGGTTAATCTCCGCCCATGTGCTTTTGATGGTTGGTTGCTGCTGCTGCTGTCCTTTGCTGGCCTGTGCGTATGATAGTCCACTTGTGGTCGTCCTAAATGTTGATGGGTGTGGTGGTGCTGGTGTAGTCTTCTGTTGAGGCTGGTTTCTGGCCCTCCTTGCTGCTTGTTTGTCCAAATATTCGATGTGTTTGCTACACATCGGGTAGTTTGAAGTATGTGCCTCCAGGCAGTTACAACACTTCACTTTATTCAATTGTCCTTTTGGTAAAGGACAATGTCTCGTTTGGTGATTGTTGGCGCATTTCATGCACCTTGGAGCCTTGAAGCAGTTCCTAGCTGAGTGTCCGAACTCCTGGCAGTTGAAGCACTGAGTAGCACGTGCTGGTTTTGAGTAGGCATCCCACCTAACTCTGATGTTTTGGACTCCATTAATTTTCTTAACTTCTTTGAGGTCTTGAGCCTTGTCTACTTGTAGGAGGTATGAGCTGCTTGTAGCTCCTGGTTTTCTTGTTTTTAGTTCCGTCACCTTACCAACGATACCTTGCTCTCGTAGTTCTGCCTCAACTTCATCCAGGTCCATTCCAGGGGCAGCCTTCATCACTAATTTCTTAGTGACCTCTGATTTTTTCGTGTATGTGTGGAATTCAACCGATGTTGAGATGAAGTCCTGCTTCAATTTTTCGTAGTCTTCTGTAGTCTTCAGGTATACTCTTGTTCCTATTTTTCCTGCTGGTGAAATCTGGAAGTTTTTATGCCCTAATAATTCTGTCATTTCTTTTATTAGGGTGGAGTAACTTGTTATTTTTCCAGAAATAACCAGTGGAGGTACTCGTTCCTTCTTTGTTGTCGTAGTGGTGGTTGTTTCCTCGGTGTTTATTGTTGTTAAAATCTGGTAGCGATTTTTCGTAGTAACTGTTCCTGTACTGCTACTTGCAGTTGGACGTTGTCTGGCTCCGGATATTCCCTCATTTGAGTTTCTTCTTGGACATTTTACCTGCTGGAAAGGTTCTTCTTCCATTATCTCTATGTGGTTTGATGCCATCTCATCCGTGACTTCTTTTATTTGGTTTATTGAATCTTCGGAATCGTTCCTCTGTAACTGTTCCTTGTCCTGGGTGGGTCCACCTCTCCTTGAGGTGGGCCTGAATTTTCTTGATCTAAAGAGATTCCTATGTATTGGATATTCCTTCCTTATCGGAATTGTACCTGAAATAATTTTAGTTAGTTTGTTTGTAAATACAGTTTTATCTTCTGTATTAGTCTTAAAAAAGACTAAATCAGAGATATCCTGATTTTTCGTTATACAATTAAATTCAGTCAACGTCAACCGTTCAGTTGACCGCCGACTGGATTGGGTTGGGTAAAGTGTTTGCTGTCAGTCACTCGGACCAGAGCAAAGGAGCGGAAAATAGACTGTGATTCTCTATGCGACTGTTCGGTAGCGAGTCTCACCGTCTACTAATGAGCTGCGCTCAGTCCTCACTTCTTTTATATCGTGCGCTGTTCGAGCGGATCGTCGCTGATTGGCCGTATTCGTTACGCCGCTAGGCCCCGCCCCCTGGGGAGCGAAGCTCAGGCAGTCAGTTTGATGTTGGCGTCTCGAGATTATGGACTTCCAAGCTTGGGGCAGATTTAAGGAGTCGTCACGTTTGTTAAGAAGACCTTCTTTTTCAATTTCTATAGATTCTCTGATGGTTCTTGTTTTGAAGTGTTCAATGTTGGCTATTTGTTTGCAACTTTCGAAGTTTATTTTATGGCCTGTGTTATGCTCGTGTTGAAATAGAGCAGATGTTAGCTGTCTGTTGCGAATTGCTAGTTTGTGTTCCTCTAATCTTGCGGAAATTCTCCTGTTGGTTTGTCCGATGTAGGTTTGGTGACAGGTTCCACATGCAATTTTGTAAACACCCTGATTTTCCAGTTTGGTTGCATCTTTGGGGTTTCTTAAGATCGATCGAACTGTTTGCTTCGGTTTGTAGATTGTCGATATGTTCTTTTTTCGGAGAATGCGCCCTATCTTGTCGGTGGTTCCTTTCACGTATGGTAGAATAGCTCTTGGTTGATTTTTGTTGTCTTCTTGTGTGTTTTGTGTGGTCTTCCGTTGTTTCTTTATTGCTTTGTAGATGGTGTTTGAGCTGTATCCATTTTGTTTCAGTATTGTTTTTATGTTCTTGAGCTCTGCATTTCTATGTGTAGTACAGGTCAGGCTATTTGATCTTGATATCAGAGTGTCAGCTACTCCTTGTATTTGGGAAGGATGGTGGTGCGAGTTGGCTTGTAGATATCTATCGGTGTGAGTTGGTTTTCTATATACTGTGTGTCCAAATTTACCACTCGGTGTTTTTATTGCGAGAACATCTAAAAATGGAAGTTGGTTGTTATCTTCAATCTCCAGGGTGAATTGGATTTTTGGGTGTTGATTATTTAGATGATTAAGAAATTGTTCAAGTTCTACTCTTCCATGGGTCCAGATCACAAATACGTCATCTACGTATCTTAGCCACAGTTTCGGTTTTTTATCGTATGTTTTGATGGCTTTTTCTTCAAAGTAAATCATGAACATATTGGCCACCGCCGGTGATAATGATGAACCCATTGCTGCTCCATCTGTTTGTCGGTACATTTGTCCATCGTACATGAAGTATGCATTGTTGAGGCAGTGGTGAGCTAGTTCTATGATATGGTCAGGAAGGTCTTCGTATTCCGATATTAACTGGAGTGCTTCGTTTACTGGTACGTTGGTGTATAATGACTTGACATCGAAACTAGCTATAATGTCATTGTTGTTGAGTGTAGTTGAAGTCAATATTTGTGTGAAGTGGTGTGAGTTTTTAACGTATGAGGATGCCTTTTCCGTGATGGGTTGGAGTATCTGCGCTATGTACCGTTCAAGTTTTTGTACAAAATATATTATTATATATATATATATATATATATATATATATATTTATATATATATATATATATATATATATATATATATATATATATATATATATATATATATATATACAGATTGAACGAAATAAATTCGGAACATAGGAATATAATGTATTTCGGCTAAAATTCTGCTGTAGGTGGTTGGCCAACAAAATATTGTCAAATAATTATATTATAAAAATCCAATACTTCAGCGAGCTGCTGGATTCTGAACTCATAAAAATTGAAAGCTACACATAAATCTACGATTTATGCTGTCAAACCAGTTATAATCCAGGAAATGAAGCATTTCACCTCGCAATTTTTTCGTGCTCCCTGGATTGACTTGAAATTTAACAGAAGGTAGGTAATAGCCTAAGGATCAAAATCTATATCGAACCAAAGTGCGCCAAAGCCTAGGGGGTGGTTGCCACCCCATCTCCGGGGTGAAATTTTTTTTTACGTTTTAACTACAGGTTTTGATTAAAAAAGTGATTCTAAACAAAAAATGTGCTATACATTTTTTTTATAAAATGATATTTTTCAAGTTATTCGCGATTGAAAGTAATAACTTTTAGACGAAAAAATCCACGCTTTTAATCGATTTTTCGCGAATAATTCGAAAATGGTGCATTTTATCAAAAAAATTGTAGAGAACAAATTTGTAGTTTTTAAAAAGACAAATACAATTCATTTTTTAAAATGTTTTTGCGATATAATAGGAACCGAAATACGGCCTATCAATGTTCAGCGGTTTTCTTCAAATGCCAAATTTGAAAGATTCAAAATCAAATATCGGGAAAATGATGCATTTCTGGAAGAAAACTCACAAAACCTTTTTTAAAGAGCATAAATAGACCTATCATAAAAAAGAATCTAGCTCAAAAATTGAGTGAGTTATGATGAAAATAAGGTCAATACCTCATTTTTTACGAAAAAATCGATGGAAACAACCCCCTAACCACGTTCATAATTAAAATCGATCTTCACCCTTCTGAAATTCTCTTTGTACATGTATTGTTAATACGTCCAAGAAGTTTGACCCATTTAAAATGCTTTGTGTTAGAAAAAGTACTGCTTAAAGCGAGAAATGATTTACAATTTCATATTTTTTACCCTTCTTTTGTTAAATATGCCCGAAAATACTGAATATATGAAAAAAATACACATTACCAAATTGTAGCTTTTTTAATGACTAAAATTATCCTTCATTTAGATTTGTTGTACAATGAATATTTGGCGAGATATAGCCATTTAAAGCATCGATTTACGATCAAGCACCATCTTTTTCGAGCCCTTTAAACTCACCCAATTTAAAAACCAAGGGTTCCAAAAAGACTTAATTCGCAGATTCTTGTAGCTCTTAAAAACCTCTACAAATCGTTTTTGAAGAAACACTCTATCGTTAAAAATTAAAGGAAATACGTTAAAAAAAACCAGTGAATTTTTTTCCGGAAAATTCTATTAGTATAGTACAGTACATTTCGGAGCATAATAATCTACAAAACCGGTATATTAGCTAGTGGGGCGTTATACATTCGAAATTTTAAGCGTTCTTATTTTGAAATCCCATACAACAGAATAAAACATCTGCTTATATATCTATGGCTTGGCAATGAAAATATTAGATCAACAGATTGGGGATGGTATTCCAAAGATGGTTTGTTATTACCCGTACGCATGAACAAACAACCTGCACTCGATGAACTTTTGAAAATTATTTTTTGGCAACGCAAAAAAAGAATGCGGTGTTTCATGTGGGTGCAGAAAAGTTGGTTTATACTGTAACTCTACTTGTTCTGGGTGCTCAGGTGAAGGGTGCAATAATAGTCCACCAATAATTGAAGATGAGGATGACATAGATCACGATGAAGATGTAATTGATGACGAATAAAATTAATATTATAATTGTTTTACCTATAAATGTAAATATTTTCAACTATTCATGTAAATGTATAAGAATATATGGTGCCTTTTTATGTTGATAATTTTTTTTGTATTTATTTCTACTTTTTTCAATTTATATCTTATAAATTAGTTTATAAAAACTGCAATGTTGTAAAGGGTGATTTTCAAAAGTTGAAAAGTTGCAAAATTTTGGCAAAAAATTGTTTTCACCTATAGCACTCATAACAATTGATTTTTAAGGGTTGAAAATGTATGAATTTGTATTTTAAAGTATAAAAAAATCACTATTTAACTAATCCAAACCAAATTTCACTCATCTTAAGATCTATATTATTTTACAATTTTTGAAAATTAGGGGTAGTTTTCACCCTTAAGAACAATCAGGGTTCATCGGCATGACATAAACTATAAAGCAGAGGGTGAGTTGAGCTTAATTCCAAATTTTTATGCAAATCGTTCCAAGGTGAAATCATTTTCTTCGCATTACTAATTTTATTATATTACTCTCTAATAAGGGTCGCTTTTTAAGGGTTGAAATATGATGGAACTTTATTCAAAAGCACGAAACTATCATTATTTAATTAATTCAAACCAAATTTTACCCATATTCAGGTTTAATATGTTATTTTAAAATTTTTGACAATTACGGGTAGTTTTCACCCTTAGAACAATCAGGGTTCGTCGACATGACATAAACTATAAAACAGCGGGTGAATTGAGCTTAAATCCAAATTTTTATCCAAATCGATCCAAGGTGAAATCATTTTTTTAGAATTAGTAACTTTTTTTACATTAATCTCTAACAAGGGTTGCTTTTTAAGGGTTGAAATATGATGGAACTCTATTCAAAAGTATAAAATAATCATTATTTAACTAATTCAAACCAAATCTTACCCATATTCAGGTTTAATATGTTATTTTATAATTTTTGATAATTAGGGTAGTTTTCACCCCTAAAACCTTCAGCGCACTTCGGTTCGATATAGATTTTGATCCTTGGGCTATCACCTACCTTCTGTTAAAAGTTAAACTGGATACATGCAGGACGAAAAAATTGCGAGGTTTTAACTATTTTCGAGCTTCATTTCCTGAACTATTATCGTTTCCTTAGACAAACCCGTCTTACGCAAACAACATTGTTGTGAGACAGATAGTTGAACGATGTTTTATACAACGTCTATACCCAGGTATGGATTTATTTTTGTCCGAGTTTTATATTGGTCCACTATTTCAAATGCAGTTCAAACAGACATGTATTAAATTGTATGTTCCGTTTTAATTTGGTTCAATCTGTATATTTATATATATATATATATATATATATATTATATATATATATATATATATAATATAAAATTAATGTTTCTTGGGTTTAGGTTCAATAAATATATGTTACATGTGGAACTAGATTTTATTTTCCATTGCAAACAATCAACGTTTCGGCAGGAAACCCTTGCCTTTGTCAAGATTCTAAAATGTGTATATATATAAGGACAAACAGTTATTTTAAAATATGTATATATATATATATATATATATATTTATATATATATATATATATATATATATGACTTACCAAAACGTAAAACGACATTAACGAACTGACATCTAAAAGTTGATATCTGATATCTCATTGTTTACTGTCATTAGTATATAATTATTTTTATATGAGCGTATCGTTGATGTTTTCGAAAAAAGTAAGGTGGAGATATGTTATGACTTTAAGAGCTTTTTATGATGTTATATTATTATTGTTTAAATCAGATTGAAATATATTTTATTTAGGTTTTGTGTATCTTTTTTGTCATTTATTGCGTTGGTGTTTCTTTTTATTTCTATTGATTCGTATATCTCCCTCTTCTTTTTGTTTTTTTCTGTTTTTAAAATTCTGATGTTTTCAAAATCAAATTTATGCTTCTTCCCGCTTTCATGTTTTGTGAGCGCAGTGACGTTGTTCTTGTCGTATTTGTGAGAACGAATTCTGGATTGAAGCAGTTGACTGGTTTGACCGATATAGACACCTTCACAGTTTGTACATGGTATCTCGTAAACAACATGTGATTTTTTAAGTTTTGGAGTTTGTGTTCTTAGTTTTGTGAAATATTTATTTAAGAGATTGTTGCCTTTGTGGGCCACTGTTATGTTATGTTTGGCTAAAAGATTGGTTAGTTGTTCAGATAAACCTTTTATATATGGAAGAGTTGTATAAGTGGTTTTGATACTGTTGGGTTTGTTGTTAGTTGTATTGTTATAAAATTTATTGAGTCTTGATTTGAAAATAGTTTCGATTAGATGTTCGGGATATGCATTCTTTAGGAGGGCATTTTTTGCTTTTTTTATTGCAGTTGGTCTGTATTCTGGATCTGTTAGTTTTATAGATTTATCGGCGAGACTTATAATTACAGACTTCTTATGGGAAAATGGATGATGGGAATTGTAGTTAAGATATCGTGAAGACCATGTTTCTTTTGTAAACCACATAGTTTTAACTGTATTGTTAATGCGATGTAAGGTGACATCCAGAAAGTTTATTTTATTATTTTGTTCAATTTCTATAGTGAACTTTAATTTTGGATGGTAACTGTTGAAAATATCTAGATATTTAACTTTTAATTTTTAATCATGTAACATATGTTTATTGAACCTAAACCCAAGAAACATTAATTTTATATTAAATATAATACGGTTCAAGAAACTCAAAACTACTATATATATATATATATATATATATATATATATATATATATATATATATATATATATATATATAAGATATTATTTAAAGCTGGCTAGCAGAAGGTGCCGGAGAGTGACTACTTGACACTCAAAAGAGGATTCGGCCAATTTGCATGTCCTACAGAGACCGTTGAATAAGAAAATGAATGATAAGATCCTTAAAAAAATAGAAATAGCGTAAATGAAAGTGGTAAATTATAATAGATACCTTCCAAGGTATCTTGTAAAGCTGTTTGCTGAAATAAAAGGAAAACAGGTATTAATTGAAATATTTAGTTTTCACCAAAAATTTAGTCCTTATCCAAATATATACAGTCTAAATTTATCCTAAAATCCCCACCACCAATCATGTACAGTTAATCTAGTTACTTATATACAAAAAGAATATAACAGTAAAATCAACAACCAAAGTAATAACAAATAAATTGAATAAAATTGTAACACTAGCAGAAACAAAACAAGGTTTTAGGTCGGAAAGATCATGCACCGACGCTATATTTATAATGAGGCAAGTGCAAGAGAAGTCATTAGAATACAACAAATCGGTATATTAATGTTTCGTGGACCTTACAAAGGCATTTGACTGGGTCAAATTAAAAGACGTTATCCACCTACTGTATGAAAGAGAGATACCTCTAGGAATATTCAAAACGATCGAAATTATCTACCAAAAAACACAATAAAAGTAAAAGTAGAAAAAGAACTAACACCCTATTGAAGCTGGCAATGGGATAAGACAGGAAGATTCCCTGAGTCCTCTATTATTCAACCTGATTATGGATGAAATAATAAAAAAAGTAAGAACAAAAAAAGGAACTAAATGGTAGAAAGACAACTTAAAATAATCTGCTATGCAGACGACGCAGTACTACTCTCTCAAAGTGAAGATGATTTACAACATATGCTGCACCAATTTAATATTACCGCCAGAAAACTTAACATGTTAATTTCCCCAACAAAGAAAAAATGCATGGTCACAACAGCAAATTTACTAAGATGTAAATTGAGTCAGATAATAGAACAAGTGATGTAGTTTAAATTCATCATTCAGAATTTACAAAACAGTCATCAGACTAATAATGACATACGCGGAAGAAACAAGATCTGACACAGGGTGGACAAAAAGGATGTTAGAAATGGCAGAGATGAAAACACTTAGAAAAATTGATGGTAGGACACCATGGCACAGAGCTAGAAGTACAGATATACTACATAGATGTAAGGTGGAAAACATAAAAACTGGGTAAGAAATAGAAGAGTAGAATGGAACGATCATATAAGCCGAATGACAACAAATAGAGTAGTAAAAGCGGCAAGAGTCGTTTCTCCAATAGAAAGACGATGGGTAGGAAGACCACGAAAACGGTGGAATGACAACTTACTGGAGGCACATTGAAAAACAGACAGAGTCATGTCTATATATAAAAAGACGAAGAAGAAATTCTGTGTAGTGACCAAATAATTTGAATACTCACTGTATATGTCTACATAGATATATAAAGGAGATATGTGCCCTTAAATGTCATAACTTTCATCTTGTTTAAGGAGATTTTGTGCTTAAATTGCGTCCATATTTATTTTAGCCGATGTTTTTCTTATTTTGTTAAGAATACAAAAGAAAATAATATTCGTTTTATACATGGTTATTATTGTTTTTATTTTATAAAGGCGAATCTTAAAAAAATAAATCTGAAGTTTTTAGAAAGTGGATGTCCTAAAGACGTTTTGCTTATTTTATTTTCCAATGAATAAAAAAGCGCAAATATTTTTTTTCGTTTATATATTACGTAAATGCTACATTGACAAAACTTCGGGCTCTTGTAAAAATAAGCTTATTTGATGTTCTAATATCTAAAAGTCATACAGTTTTTGATAAGTATATGATATCTTATATAAGATGTGGTATCAGTCAAATTTGTTTCTCGTACAAGGCATACATTATGAGATGAATAAGATTTTCACTTGCACCAGTTAACTTTCGAGAAAGATCGTTATTTCGTCCTGTTAATTTTGATATAAACAGATTACCTAAAATTTGTTTGTCTTGGACCACTGGTTGTTTATTCGAAGTTGTCATTTCATGTAAAGCTTAGTTACTACTCCTATTTTTTCGACAAGAGAAAAATATTGACAATCATTTGTTTTGCATCACAAATAAATATATTCTCTGGCAGTCTTTAGATTCTAAAACTCGAATGAGATCACCTCGTCGATTTGGGTACAGTAGATAAACTACTAGTAAAATAAAAAACTAGTAGTAAAATAAACCCCATAGACATAGAAAGATGGAAAAATTATTATGAAAATCTATTAAATGAACAACGTACACAGTTTCTAGACACACAGATAGATAGAGTTGAAACGGGGTTAAATGAAGTGGCGATGATTACCGTAGAAGAAATAAAAAACGCATTACAAAAAATGAAAAATAATAAAGCTCCTCGGCCGGGTGATTTACCTATCGAGTTATTCAAACATGCCACTGCAATAACATTAGAATTGCTTTGTAAAATGTTTAACAAGTGCCTAAAAGGAGAAAGTATCCCAAGAGATTGGAAAGTCTCGTACATAAACTCCATCTACAAAAAGGGAAACAGGAATGACTGCAGTAATTACCGAGGTATCAGCATTACGTCATCCACTGGCAAACTGTATGAAAGAGTTCTGTAAGCCAGAATAGAAAAAGAAGCCACAGAGATCGAAGAACAAAGTGGATTCCGACCAGGGAGATCTTGTGTCGACAATGTATTTACTCTCAAACATCTAACGGAAAAGAGATTAGCAAGAGGACTAGAACTTCATGCCACTTTTATAGATCTCCGTAAAGCGTTTGACTCCGTACCACTGCAGAGACTATGGACAACATTGGAAAACGCAGGTATAAATGCAGTATATATAAATGCCGTGAAAAAGCTATATCAAGATAACCAAGCTTATATTAAGGTTGGAAACCAAATTTCCAAGGGTTTCACCCAAACAAAGGGTGTCAAACAGGGCTCTTGCCTCTCCCCAACCCTATTTAAAATATATCTTGGTAATGCTTTAAAATATTGGATGAGAAAATGCAGCCCAATGGGCATATGGGTAAATGACACTCCTATAAACACAATCCTCTTCGCAGACGACCAGGTAGTTCTTGCCGAGGACCTACAAGATATGACGTACATGATAAACAAACTAATAGACGAATTCAAAAAATGGGGATTAGAGGTTAATACCAAAAAGACACAATACATGAATATAGGAGGCATCGGTCAAGACATGGAAACAGAAAGCGGATTAATTAAAAACGTTGATCAGTACGAATATCTCGGAGTTACACTAAGCGAAGACGGGAGAGACGACAAAGATACAACAAGAAAAATAGGAAAAGGAAAAAATATGATAAAAACACTATATCCGATCTTGTGGAATAAAACTTTTACTAAGAAAACAAAGAAAAATATATAGTAGGCTATGATTCAGCCGGTGCTGACGTATAGGTCAGAAGTGTGGGTCTTTAACAAGAATATGTCACAAAAACTCCTCTCAACGGAAATGATGTACTGGAGAAGATGTTCCGGGTTAACTTTGTTTGACCACATAAGAAATGAAAACATAAGAGAAAGAATGAAAGTAAAGAACACAATAATGGATACGATAGCCGAAAAACAATTAAAATGGTATGGACACCTGAGACGGATGAACGAAGAAAGGATACCACGAAAGGTTTGGAACTGAAGACCTACACAGAGAAATAAAAGGGGAAGGCCAAGAAAGAAATGGATATCCAATATTCATATAGAAATGAAAAATAGAGGCCTTCAAGAAGGAGACTGGGCCGATAAGAAATTATGGCGATTGGAATGCGAGAAGCGACAAAATAAAGTTGTAAACACTCGCTATATATATATATATATATATATATATATATATATATATATATATATATATATATATATATATATTTACGGCATAAAGTGAACTCCGCCCATGTTAAAATTCAGGTTCAAGTGAGCTCCGTGGTCAAGTGGACACCGATATACGGAGCTCACATGACCATTCCATAATATTGGCTCTGTCGATTCGTTAAGATGTATAGTTTCATAATTCTTAATAAAATTTTGGAGCTCATAAGTACCCCTGTATCATAAATGTATTTCGCTTAGTTCACGTGTATATATTATAGGGGTCGTTCAGATCTTTTTCACTGTATATTGGAACCATAGGAATATCGGTTTAAGTAAGCTCTGATAGTTTGGCAACTATGCACTTAGGCCAGCGTTCTTGATATATATATTTTATATATTTTAAACGGTTCATACGGACTCCTTTTCATACGCATTACAATATGTAATCTTCTTCTTCTTCTTGATGTGCCTATCCGTTATGAATGTTGGCGATCATATTGACAATATGTAATAGATATGTATAATACCAAATACCTGTTTTTGGTAGGTACCTGCTATTCTAAAAATAGCTTTATAAATACAAAAGGATTTCATTACCAAGTTGGACGTGTTTTTTCATCTGCGAATATTTCCTAATGTATTTTGTTAACATGAATATGTCTTTATACGTTTTATTTAAGAATACGATTAATAAGATCTTTTAGTTAATCCATTGTTTTACGATATCTTGTATCCAGCTTCTTTATTATTTTATTTCTGGTTTTATCTGTGTAATACATATAATTCTGGATAGGTTATCTTAAAATAAATATTTAAATGCAAAAATAGATATTTGTATGTAAAAATTGGTAGTAGTGCACAAAAGAGGAAAGAATGCTTAATTTATATAAGAAGAATGTACCAGTTCACTAATATTACATACTTCTAAATGTTTTATCTGCTATTTAGGGGTAATATGTAATCAATAAACGTGGAGTTAGTGTCAAATTTGCAATAATCTTTGGTCAGTTTTTTCTCGATTTTAGTCATAAATTGAGCTGGTATTCGTTGAGTGGATGTTGCGATTCTAGACTTTGTATCTTTTATTCTCTAGCAGTCTAGCTACTTATCTTGGATATTAGGTGAATTGATAGCTACGATATTGTAGAGCTGTGTGATATACGTATGTATGGATGTGTGTGTGTGTCTTAATATTCGCTGAATTTGGCTGTCTAATTTATAGCTAAATCTTCGTGTTGTGTTGGTGTCATCCATACTTGCAAGGTATATTCGGTAGCAGAAGCATAGAGTGCAAGCGTCTACGTTTTAAGGATGAAAGGATGCTTCTCATTTTTAGCTGACAAGTTTGCAGAGATTATTTTTCTGGTCCTCAGTTTGCCTTTTAGTTTTAAACAATGTTCTATGAATGACAAAGTGTGATACAAACTATCTTCAAGGTATTTATAGCAAGTCCAGAGTTTAAAAATTTCATGACACTATTGGATGTTTAGATTTTTAAAAGCATCTCTGTTAGGGACATTAAAGTAGGACATCTGACTTTTTCTGAGGTTTGGCTTAAAATTGATTCATAGTCTATTTTTATTGTGTTTAAAGTATGATTTAGATTTTTCTATACTTCAGCAACAAAAGTTTTTGGTTGTGCAACAATATCGATGTATCGTCTACATAATAAAAGTCCTAGTATTTACTGGTATGGGTTGTGTAAATATTATACAGTGTAGGTACCATTACGCTACCCCAAAGGAGACCGTTCTTCGGCGTTTTCCATCTGTTATTTTTACCATTGAATGATACGAAAAATCTTCTGTTGTGTAGGCATACCCGGACAATACAAGCCATTGTTGTATTTTTGATCCAAATTTTAGAATTATTTTTGTGCTCGGATCTTTAGTCAGAAGCCGTAATATTGTTCATTATATACGTAGATAGCAGATCCAAGCTCAACACCGTTGAAAGATTCCCTTAGCTGACTGGTTTTGTCCCCTCTCATTTTAAGTTTTCTTTTCTTGTTTGCCTATGTTTGGCCCTCAATGTGTTTCCTGCACTAGAAATACGTCACATTTGTGTTAACCGCATATGTCTGATAAAGTTAAGTAAAATAAAGTACCTATCTTTATCTCTGGATATTCCCTTCTGTAATGTTTATAGAAATAATTAGGATAGTTGGCATTAAAAAGGCCGATTTGGCCGATCTTTAAACCCTATAAAATATGGCTAATCTTTTACTTTTCATTAAAAATTTTAATTTTACATACTGTTACTTTTAGACAATATTTCGATCAGATTTGTTTAGTAATAAATGTAGTTAATATACAGATTGAACCAAATTAACGGAACATACAATTTAATACATGTCTGTATGAACTGCATTTGAAATAGTGGACCAATATAAAACTTGGACAAAAATAAATCCATACCTGTGTATAGACATTGTATAAAATATCGATCAACTATCTGTCTCGCAACAATGTTGTTTGCGTAAGACGGGTTTGTCTAAGGAAGCGATAATAGTTCAGGAAATGAATCTCGAAAAAAAGTTAAAACCTCGCAATTTTTTCGTCCTGCATGTATCCAGTTGAAATTTTAACAGAAGGTAGGTGATAGCCCAAGGATCAAAATCTATATCGAACCGAAGTGCGCTGAAGGGTTTTAGTGGTGAAAAATACCCCTAATTGTCAAAAATTATAAAATAACATAATAAACCTGAATATGGGTAAAATTTGGTTTGAATTAATTAAATAATGATAGTTTCCTGCTTTTGAATAAAGTTCCATCATATTTCAACCCTTAAAAAGCGACCCTTATTAGAGATTAATATAAAAAAAATTAGTAATGCGAAGAAAATGATTTCACCTTGGAACGATTTGCATAAAAATTTGGAATTAAGCTCAACTCACCCTCAGCTTTATAGTTTATGTCATGCCGATGAACCTGATTGTTCTTACAAGTGAAAACTACCCCTAATTTTCAAAAATTGTAAAATAATAGTACAAATCTTAAGATAAGTGAAATTTGGTTTGGATTAGTTAAATAGTGATTTTGTTATTCTTTAAAATACAAATTCATACATTTTCAACCCTTAAAAATCAATTATTATGAGTGCTATAGGTGAAAACAATTTTTTGCCAAAATTTTGCAACTTTTCAACGTTTGAAAATCACCCTTTACAACATTGCAGTTTTTATAAACTAATTTATAAGATATTAATTGAAAAAAGTAGAATTAAATTTAAAAAAATGTATAAACAGAAAAAGGCACCATATATTCTTATACATTTACATAAATAGTTGAAAATATTTACATTTACAGGTAAAACAATTATAATATTAATTTTATTCGTCATTAATTACATCTTCATCGTGATTTATGTCATCCTCATCATCTTCAATTATTGGTGGACTATTATTGCACCCTTCACCTGAGCACCCAGAACAAGTAGAGTTACAGTATAAACCAACTTTTCTGCACCCACATGAAACGCCGCATCCTTTTTTGCATTGGCAAAAAATAATTTTCAAACGTTCATCGGGTGCAGGTTGTTTGTACATGCGTACGGGTAATAACAAACCATCTTTGGAATACCATCCCCAATCTGTTGCTCTGATATTTTCATTGCCAAGCCATAGACATATGAGCAGATGTTTTATTCTATGGTATGGGATTTCAAAATAAGAACGCTTAAAATTTCGAATGTATAACGCCCTACTAGCTAATATACCGGTTTTGTAGATTATTATGCTTCGAAATGTACTGTACTATACAAAGGGAATTTTCCGGAAAAAAATTAACTGTTTTTTTTTTAACGTATTTCCTTTAATTTTTAACGATAGAGTGTTTCTTCAAAAACGATTTTGTAAAGGTTTTTAAGAGCTACAAGGATCTGTGAATTAAATCTTTTTGGAACCCTTGGTTTTTAAATGGGATGAGTTTAAAGGGCTCGAAAAAGATGGTGCTTGATCGTAAATCGATGCTTTATACGGCTATATCTCGCCAAATATTCATTGTACAAACAAATCTAAATAAAGGATAATTTTAGTCATTAAAAAAGCTACAATTTGGTAATTTTTATTTTTTTCATATATTCAGTATTTTCGGGCATATTATAAAACGGGTAAAAAATATGAAATTGTAAATCGTTTCTCGCTTTAAGCTGTACTTTTTCTAAAACTTAGCATTTTAAATGGGTCAAACTTCTTGGACGTATTAACAATACATGTACAAAGGGAATTGCAGAAGGGTAAAGATCGATTTTAATTATGGTGGTGGTTAGGGGGTTGTTTTCATCGATTTTTTCGTAAAAAATGAGGTATTAACATTATTTTCATAATAACTCACTCAATTTTTGAGCTAGAGTCTTTTTTATGATAGGTCTATTTATGCTCTTTAAAAAAGGTTTGTGAGTTTTCTTCCAAAAATGCATGATTTTCCCGATATTTGACTTTGAATCTTTCAAATTTGGCATTTGAAGAAAACCGCTAAACATTGATAAGCCGTATTTCGGTTCCCATTATATCGCAAAAAACATTTAAAAAATTAATTGTATTTGTATTTTCGAGTTATTCGCGAAAAATCGATTAAAAACGTCGATTTTTTCGTCTAAAAGTTGTTACTTTCAATCGCGAATAACTTGAAAAATATCATTTTATAAAAAAAATGTATAGCACATTTTTTGTTTAGAATCACTTTTTTAATCGAAACCTGTAGTTAAAACGTAAAAAAAATTTTCTCCCCGGAGATGGGGTGGCAACCACCCCCTAGGCTTTGGCGAACTTTGGTTTATAATATAATTATTTGACAATCTTTTGTTGGCCAACCACCTACAGCAGAATTGAGCCGAAATACATTATATCCCTATGTTCCGAATCTATTTCGTTCAATCTGTAGAGTCTCTTTGTGAATGTACGAGACGCACAACTAAAGCCTCGATGGTTAAGCGGACTGTATACTTAATTAATTGAAATAAGACTCACGAAACTTACTGTAGTTACACCTTTATTTAATTTAGACTATTCACCATTCACTTATGATAATTAGATGGCTATAAGCCAGAGCTAATATACTATTTACTATTTCATTAATAATAATAATTAGATGGCAACAAGCCAGAGCTAATGTATGTTTCTACTTTTTATAAAAACTACAACTAAACATGGCGTTATGCGTGATGAATGCACTGGCGCAGAAATGTCACTTGTCACTTTCTGGTGGTGGCAGGGAGAAACACTGTCACTTCCAACCGAACACACCCGAACCTACAAAGCGTCCCAACAATTTTGCATAGGTGTTGGATATTGTTTCCAACATGCTGGGGGCCAGAGCATTTCATGTGAAATCTTACAAATATAGCTACTATCTAAAATATTAGTTATACTACTTCTTACACTAAATTCATGTGAAATCTTACAAATATAGCTACTATCTAAAATACTAGTTATACTACTTCTTACACTAAATTAATTTTATTTACATTATTTACAATTATTCATAGAATGGCAATACTGCAACCTTTGTGACTGATCTTACATAGGTCCCACTTTTGGTTTTAACTTCAACAACCCTAACCATTTTATCCTTTCCAGGGATAACCTTGGTGATACGTGCAAGTGCCCATTTAAATGATGGAATATTGTCTTCTTTTAGTAAGACTAACATATCTTCCTTTAAATTAGGTAGTTTATTTTTCCATTTGGGCCTATTTTGCAACTGTGTTAAATAGTCTTGATGCCACTTTTTCCAAAAGTGCTGTTGCATTTGAGTACAGAGATTCCAAAATTTTATACGATTTTTTGGAACTTCGGTAATATCAGGTTCTGGAAAGCTGGTTATGGGGGCTCCTATAAGAAAATGTCCTGGTGTTAAATATTCCAGATTTGTTGGATCTTGTGACATAGCCATAAGTGGTCTTGAATTCAAGATACCTTCGACTTGTACAATTAATGTATTAAATTGCTCATATGTGAGCTCATTTGTACCCATGACTCTTTTTATGTGGAATTTGGCACTTTTTACTCCAGCCTCCCACAAACCACCAAAAACTGGGGAGTAACTGGGAATAAAACTAAATTTAATTTTTTCATTTAAACCGAAATTTTCTATTTTTACTGATTGATTATAAAAGTTATTAATTTGATTGTTAGCACCCTTGAACGTGGATCCATTATCACAATATACGTTCAAAGGCTTCCCACGGCGAGAAATGAAGCGCTTAAATGCTGCTAAAAAAGTTTCAGTAGTAAGGTCTGATAACAGTTCCATGTGGATAGCTTTTACAGAAAAGCACACAAAAAGAGCTATATAGGCTTTTGTGCTTATTGATTTTCTTATTCTCGATTGCTTGACGAGAAAAGGGCCACAAAAGTCTATTCCCACATTTTGAAATACTCTAGCAGCACAAACTCTTGTTTCTGGTAGAGATCCCATTAATTGTTCAGAACATTTTGCTTTAAATTTGAAGCATATTACACACTTTTTAGTAATTTTTTTTACTTCTCGGTTTCCATTTATTAACCAATAATTTAAATTTAATGAACTTAGCACTTGCCTGGGACCAGCATGAAGTAATTTCAAATGTTCATGCCTTATTATGAGATCTGTAACATGACTAGCCTTTGGCAAAATTATTGGATGCTTTTGAGTATATAAGATGTTAGAATTATGTAATCTACCACCTACTCTTAAAAGCCCATCACCATCAACAAAAGGAGACAGCGTACTTAATGGTGATTTTAAAACTATATTTGATATAAGATCTTTAATTTCTTGAGAAAAATGATAATATTGTTGACACTTTATAATTACCTTTAAAGAATTATCTAACTCTAGCAAATTTAAATTACCAGAAAATTTTTCTGTGCCTTTCAATTTACTTAGAGAATTATTTTTAAATCGTAGAATGTATGCTGTAATTCTTTGCAGTTTAGTTATATTGGAGTATTTTTTAAAGAATGTATTTTCCTTTGTTTGTATAACATGTACACTAACTTTTTGTTCAGGCATTGGATAAGGAAATTGAACAGGTAGCTCATTATGAGCAAAATTTTTGTCCGACAGCATTTTTGGACCAGTAAACCATAAGGGATGCAACTCAATATCATTAGGCTCCAAGCCTCTAGAAAGGCAGTCTGCTGGGTTTTCTTTGCTATTAATATAAAGCCATTTAAAGTTTGTGGACATGTTTTGAATTTTTAAAACACGATTAGCTACATAAGGAGTTAATTTGACAGGTTTGGTTTTTAACCAAGCCAATACTATATTTGAGTCACAATAAAGAAAAATCTTTTTAATATGTGCTTTTAACAAATTATGAATTTTAAAAGTTAAATTAGTTAACAACAAGGCACCATTTAGCTCTAGTTTAGGTATAGTTAACTTTTTATTTATTGGAACGATTCTAGACTTTGAGCAAATTAAATTAACATTAACTGTGTCATGACAAATAGTTCGAGCATAAAGTGCTGCTCCATATGCTTGCATTGATGAATCACAGTACCCTACAAGTTCAATACTTTCAGCATCAGTAAAGGCTAAATTTCTTGGAATTTTTAAAACTGGCATATTTATTAGACCAGTAATAAAATTTTTCCAAATTTCCTGCAAATCATTAGGCAGTACCTCATCCCATTTAATTTTACGAAGCCAAATTGTCTGCATTATAACTTTTGCTTTGACTAACACTGGACCTGCTAATCCTAAAGGATCATAAAATTTTGATATAAAGCTTAATACCTGTCTTTTTGTTAGACAGTCATTAATATTAATTTTTGGCGATGACAGTTTAAAATTATCAGTAATGGTATCATATGATAAACCTAATGTTTTTACAACAAAGTTGATTTTATTTATGTCAATTTCATCAAAATGTTGATTTTCTTTGGGGATATCACTTATTATCCTTGGATCGTTTGAACACCACTTGTGCAAGGAAAATGACCTTAGTTGCAAAAGAGAAATTAGTTCATTTTTGAGTTTCTTTGCTTCTTCTATAGTATCACTTCCTGCTAGGATGTCATCTACATAGGTATTATTTATTAATGCTTTAGCTGCCAAAGGAAAATTTTGTCCTTCTGTATTGGCTAGTTCGACTAAACATCTAGTAGCTAGAAACGATGAGCTTCGTAACCCATATGTTACTGTTTGCAACTGGATACACTTTAGCTCACTATGTGGTTCTCTCCATAATATATTTAAATATCTTCTGTCTTCAGGGTGAATAAGTATCATTCTAAACATTTGTTTAATATCAGTAGATATAATATATTTATAAATTCTAAATAGGATTAATATATCAAATAGTTCATTTTGTACAACAGCACCATTATATAGAAAATCATTTAAGCACTTTTTGCTCTTAGATTTCATACTACCGTCAAAAACTATTCTTAATTTTGTAGTCTTCTTATCCTCTCTTATTACTGGATGGTGAGCCATAAAATAAACCTCACCGTTATTTAAAATTTTTGGATCATAATGAACAATTTTAGCATGACCAAGTTGAATATATTCATCTATAAATTTTTTATAATTAAGGTATAGAGTGGGATTTAGAACAAACCTTTTCTCTAAGTTTTCAAATCTCTTAAGAGCTACAGCAAAAGAGTTACCTAAATTAATATTTTCTTGTTTTAGAGGCAGATTAACTTGATATTTATTTTCGATTATTTTTATTGAATTTTGAAAACTAGCCTCACAAGCTTCCTGATCACTTGTAAATTCTAAGAATACTTCAGGAACCTTTTCCATTTCCCAAAATTGAGAGATGGTAGTGTCTAAATCACTATAAGTTGTATGCATGCATACTATATTTAAATTTGAGAACTGGTTGGTTGATACAGATCCACTAACAATAAAACCTAAAAGAGTATTTTGAAGTATTAGTTCTTGGCAGTTTATTTTTTCTGCGAGCAATATTTTAAACACAACATCAGCTCCTAGTAGTAGACTGATTTCACCGCTTTGATTAAAAGTGTCATCAGACAATTGAACAAATTCTGGTATTTTAGATGTGTTAAAACTAAACCTGGGTAGATTCCCTGTTATTATATCCACTACAGAACATTTTATATTTGTACTGAAGTCATACATACATGATTCTATATTCAAATCAACTGCCTTTTGGATTCTTGTGCTATTTTGTGAAATCCCTACAATATCTAAATAATTATTGTATGTCTTTAGGTTTAACCTTTTTACTAAACTATTTGTTACCAAAGAAACCTGTGAGCCTGTATCGACCAAACCTCTGACAATCAAGTTGTGACCTGATGCTGTTCTAACCTTTACCTTTACAGTAGGTAAGATTGTATTTGCTCGATTTTTATAAATCGAATTAAAATTTACTACAGCATCGTTTTGCCATGAAGTGCTTGCATCTTGATTAGATTGAGCAATATTAGAACTTACTGCCACTTTTTCTAAGTGCAGTAATGAATTGTGTCCTTTGTGACAGGTTTGGCATTTTAAATTGAACCTACATTTATCAGTATGGCTGTTTAAACATAGTTTACATAGTTTGTTTCTATCAACAAAGGAAATTCTTTCATTGACTGAAAGATCTTTAAATTTTTTGCAACTATAAAGTTTATGTCCATTGATGGAACAGTATTGACATTTAACATTACTTTGTGATTTGGTTACTAAGTGTGTAAGTTGTTTATTTTCCTTCAACTTTGTTTCAGATGTACTATTAGTGGCTTCAAGAGCAGTTGCCCTATTTTCAAGATATTTTAGAAATCCATTTAATGATGGTAAAGTTGAACTATCTCTATCAATTTGATATGACCTATTCGTAAACTGATCTATTTTTCTAGACAGTATACAGACTAAAAGCATATCCCAGCTATCTACTGGTTGATTAAGATTTTTTAAGGCACCAATTTGTTGTTTGACCTTACTTATAAATTCTCGTAATGAACTAGCAGTTCCTTTTTGCATGGCAGGTATATCAAGAACTTGGTAAATATGTGAATTAATAATCATAGTTTCATTATTGTATCTGTTATTTAAAATTTGTAAAGCTTCATTGTATGAATCATTCACTAATGGCAGATTATTTATTAAGCTGAGGGCTTCATGTTTTAAATAATTTTTTAGATAAAATAATTTTTCTACACTTTTTAAATTTATATTTTTGTCTATAACTGCTGTAAATATATCTATAAATGATTTATATTTAGTTAAATCTTTCCCATCAAATGTGGGAATTTCAATTGAAGGTAATTTAGTGGTACTGGTTGCATGATGCTGTGGCATATTATGAACTAAAGGCACTGTGATTTTATTGTTTTTCATGGATGTAACTCCTTGGATGGTTGCCAATAGATCTACATATTCAGCTTCTATGTCATCAATATCATCATCAAAATTTTCATCTAAATGAGCAATTTCTGTATTTAAATCAGTTATAGTTTTAAATGATTCACATAACATGTCTTTTCTAATAGAAAATAGATCATCCTTTTTTGAACTTTCTGGATCATCTTTATGTTCACTAATAAATCTTTTTACCCGACTTATAGTGCTTACCGCTTGCCTTTTCCTTGTTATCAGTTTTTCTAAATCCTTTTTAGACATATTTAAAGGCTTTGTTAAGTTAAGTGACAAAGTATTTTTAATATAAAAATGTATTTTAATATAATAATGAGATTTTGAAACACTGATAAAAAAAGAAAAACGGTCGTTAAAGTAAACAATTACCTTTAAAATATTAATTAAACATAAACACACAATACAATACACACAAAAATAGGACCAAATACCTATACTTATATTTTTAAAAACAGAAATCAAAGTAAATATTTGTTACTAGGGTTATGTCCAGTAAATTGTCAATTTTTGACGTAATGAAACGGTGAATGTCAACGCGAACACAGAGCACAGAAATCCAAGTTGGTGTCTCGGCGTTCCTTGGCTCGATGATGGTCATAAAGGGAAGAGAACAGTACTTACGGTTTCGTTCCGTGTTCTATTTATTGACATTACAGCTGGCAGCCTGGCAGCAAACTTCAGCTTGGACGCTAAATTTGGCGGGCTCCTTTTTTAATGTTTCAGGAAATATGAGAATTTACCTTCAGTTTCGGGCTCCCAAAATTCTGGATTCCACATCCGGCTCGAAGGACCAAATTTATGTACGAGACGCACAACTAAAGCCTCGATGGTTAAGCGGACTGTATACTTAATTAATTGAAATAAGACTCACGAAACTTACTGTAGTTACACCTTTATTTAATTTAGACTATTCACCATTCACTTATGATAATTAGATGGCTATAAGCCAGAGCTAATATACTATTTACTATTTCATTAATAATAATAATTAGATGGCAACAAGCCAGAGCTAATGTATGTTTCTACTTTTTATAAAAACTACAACTAAACATGGCGTTATGCGTGATGAATGCACTGGCGCAGAAATGTCACTTGTCACTTTCTGGTGGTGGCAGGGAGAAACACTGTCACTTCCAACCGAACACACCCGAACCTACAAAGCGTCCCAACAATTTTGCATAGGTGTTGGATATTGTTTCCAACAGTGAAAAATAAATGAGTTTGTAATATCGGTCACAACTCATATATGGATAATAAGGAAATAAACGGTTAAAATAGGTGTACAAAATTTTAACTACATATATCGGCGCCATTGTTCAGGAGTTGGGTTTATCTCAGAGATCAAAGTTACGTTACATGCATATTCCAGGTTCTATTTACGTATTTTCATTCCTAAAATAGTATATTTATAATAAAGCCCTGAAGCTACCTTTAGATTCTATGAAAAGTAGAATCTATGGAAATTAGCAAATTAAAAAATAAAGACATAATTCTGAATGGCCAACTTGAGACAAACAATTCTCCCGTCCTTAACTTATTCAGTTACAAACAATAACGTGTAAACGCATGCATCTTTTATTGTTAGATAAAATGAATTTTTATCAAGTAACGGTCGGATCCATTTCTTACTAAAAGAGTAGAAAATGACATGCTTATGCTTTAGAGTACGGCTACTTTAGTACAAAGTACCCTTTGCTTTTGCCAATTGCTTTCTCACTTTCTTAGCGATGGGCCTGGCTTTTTCTTATCAATAATGTTCTCGTTCGTTATAGTTATTCTAAGATATTCAGATTTCACTATATGCTCTACATTTGGTTTTATCTAATATAAATTTACAACTATGACGAAATTTTTATAATATTTTATGCATTGATATTAAACTGATATTAAACTGAGGATATAAAAATCAACAATAAGACCGATAATGACGTACATAGCGGAAACAAGAGCAGATACGGCGAAAACACAAAGACTGCTAGAAACAACAGAAATCAAAGTCTTACGAAAAATAACAAACTAAACTCTAAGAGAAAGAGTAAGAAGTGAAGAAATACGAGCGAGATGTGGTTTAGAGGAAATAAACGCGTGGACCAAAAGAAAAAAGCGGAATGGAATCAACACTTCGAAAGAATGACAGAAAATAGAATAGTACGAATAGCAAGAGACAAATCGCCAAATGGAAGGAGATCATTGGGACGACCGAGGAAAAGATGGTCAGACAACGTCAATTGAGGCTCAAAACCGAAGTAAAACAAGCATTAAGCCTATTTATAAAGAAGGAAGAAGAAGAAGAAGAAGATATTAAACTGGAGTAGAGCACTTGGTAGATAATATTTATTTGTTTTGAGTATACTTATTTTACAACATAGTACATAAAATAATAAATATTTGTGTGCTCAGTTTTTTGCTCTGAATTGAAGATTTTATCTCAAAATATGACTGTACTTTATACAAATATTATTATTTTCTGAGATACCGGTATAAATATAAATTTTGAATTTCGCAATGATTTTTTAAAATTATTTTCTTGTGACGTTATGTCAGTGAATAATGCTGGGAATAAGGTTAAATAGGTTTTTATATTTTATTTGACGTTTAAATATTTAAATCTGAGTTCATAAATCGAAAAACTATAAACTTGTGACAACAAATTGCTATATAACAGTACGAGGCAATATTCTTATGCTGTGACAAAATCATCATATTTGCTTTACATTGCCGTTTTTCCTGCCGTATCATATTTTAGCATAGTCTTCTGATTCATTTTATAGACAAGCGGTAATGGATATCCACAATTTGTCTAATAATATTAAGTTTTAAAAACAGCTGTGCTTTTATTCTCATTCGTTTACATTTTGTAAAGCCACCTTATATAATCTTTTTGTATATATAATTTGTTTATTGATTTTACATTTTAGATAAAATTTCATAATTGTAGTTCTCTTCCGTTTATTTTCTATAGTAATACATATACAAACCCAATTCGAAATGGAGAAAAACCAGCGAGTTCTAGATTGAACATAGACATTCGTCTCTCTTTCTCCCTATATGTTATATAAAGGTCATCGTCATCATATAGTCAGAACGCAACAAGGTTCTATTACCTTTTCTTTTTTTTGTCTCCTCATTAGTATTGAAAACTCAGCCACGTAAATGACGTAAAAATTTATTTCCCTATTTCTGAAGTGCCTTTCCTGGGATAACTTTTTTAAGTCTAGTTCATTTGATTACTTGTAATTGATTTGATAATCCCTAATAAATAAGTTGTTGATTGTAGGTAGGATAGCATGTGATTGAACAGGGATGTGTTGATAATTTGTAGGTAGTCTCATTATTCCTAAATCTGACCATATGTTACTTCCCACCTTCATTCGTGGACGTCCTAAGGGCATTTTTTTCTCGATCCTCCCAATTTAGCTTGACAATGCAGTTATTAGAGAGCCTTTGGATATAGCCAGCGCAAGCTTGGCGCAACTTTGGCGTTGAGATTTAGTTTCTTGTAAGACGTTGCTACCTTTGTATATGTGTTTGACCTTGGCATTAGTTTCGTTTGGTATTGGTTAGTACTCGGACCTATATAAGTTGGAAAATACTTCCGATGACATTTCTAGCAATCCTGATCTAATTACTACTTGAGTTTTACTTACATTGTTTTGACAGTGTTCTCGTCACATATCCACACAGTAGCACTGATTTAAATATCTTCTTATAAATCCTGATTTTATAGATTCCTATTAGACTTCTGGATTTAAAAGTGTTATAAGGGTTATAATATATACATCAGTTAGCTACCTAAATATTCATTTTTATTTCTTATGTGAGAACGTTATCTACGATATACTAAATACTGCAATGTTTTAAAATGATATGGGTTTATTGTAACATTATACTCTACTCTATATCATCTTTTTTGCATGTTAAAAGACATTTATTTAGTTTTTTACTGATTATCAGCAAATTTTTTTGGTGCTAATAGCATTATTTTATAGCATTCCAATATTTATTCTATGGATTAAATCTGGATAGCAAATAGATATTCTTCACTTTCTCGGAGAAAAAATATTGCTACTAATTTCAAACCTATTTTAATGCATGGATACGAGTAATATCAAATGACTAAAGCAAGTGAGGAAGAACTCCGAATATTTGAAAAGAAAATAATAAGAGACAACGATTTGAACCTTCGTCGAAGCTAGATTTATTTAATTACCAGTCTAATCGCACCTAGTTTTTGTGCTTTTATTTATATCCAGTTAATATTAAAAGTGTAATAAATTGTTGTGATACCGTAAATAACAATGGAGAATAACAATGGAGAAAATCGGTAAGGAATTTTAATCTAATTAGATACTTACTTCAAAACAAGTTCATATTATTTATATCACCTGATGTCACTAAACAACGAAAATGGATGATGTTAATAGTCCAGTGGCGTCGAGGCCCCAAACGTTATTGACATCGTATAAAACTTCTTCATATTCTGTAGCGTTAATCAATTCAATTCCAAAATTCCAATATCTACTTGCACTGTGAAAAATTATAGAACCAAGATATATACATTTTTTAATCACGAATTTCAAATCACCGTATTTGTATTTACCTAGCTAGTGAAGAATTAGAAAAAACTGTCATGAAGGCTGACAACGAAAGAATAACTATCAATCATCAAATAATTTATGCTCGACGCTTAATTACACCAAATGAAAGATTACTGATCTCTAATGTTTGTCCTAGTATTTATCACACTTTCATAGAATATGAACTTAAAAAATTAGGCCTCAATTTATTACCTCCAATTAATTTTTTACGAAGAGGTACAACAAACCCAGTATATAGATATATATATTGAGCTTTCCAAGACATACATTTATCTTTCCTTTGAAAGCTACATTAATTTCTCCCTCAATTGTCAAAAACCACGATCAAACATCTAATCGTATTTTCTTATCTTTAGAAAACAGATGTGTTACTATTGTAAAAAATCTGACCATTTTGTAGCAAATTGGTCATTCTGTACAAATCCAAATCAGAACTTTACAACAACAGTGCCAACTACTACTATAAATACAGTACTTAATACTCTTCCACACATGACGTCCTGATCACATCAGCATCTTCAGCGAAGTCCTTTTCTTACAATCCTCGACTATACCTACTTAATTAACTATACCAATATTAACTCCATCTCAAATATCACCCTTAACATTATTCCCAACTTCTCAAACTACATACACAGATAAAAATATAACAACTACCCAGTTATCAACAATACCTAATATTTCACAACCTCATATATCAATCCCAAACTATTCCTCAACACTTGCATAACCTATCAATAACATATCAATAAATACTGTAATTTAAAAACTAAAATTGCGTAGCCAAGAAAAAGTAGTCATAACCCAAAGTGCTTTAACAAAGGTGAACGAATTATTAGCGTAACAGCTGTTTGAAAACTAAATATTATGAGACGAATTGGGATATTGTATTACAAAAACTATACCGCTTGATTATGGTTTGTTGATTAAGGAAAATATGATATGACAGCAAAGACTAATGACTGTATAGCTAATTGCCACATAAATATCAATGTAACGCAAATCGTATGATTTTGTATATAAGACAAATAATATTATATTCTAAATTATACCTATAGAGATACAAATAATAAAACAAACATAATAAACAACTATTAGGTATACAATATAGTAAATATTTATTTAGATAAACGTAAAGGTTAAAACATGTTTTTTAATTCGCGGTAAAAGATTTATTAGAGTTTAGCACATAAGATAAATTCGTAACAAAATTCATATACCAGTAAATGGTACTCGTTACAGCAGCGAAGTAATTTTAGCAACAGATATGTAGGCTGACCTTACCCCTTGACATACAGCAACCAAAACAGAATCGGCGATAGCGCAAAGGGCAGCTACCCCTTAACCAAGACACGACTCTCTGTTTGGCAGATAGCACTTCACCTCCCGATATTACTAACTGCGACGGACCCCTAATAACACGCTGTGAGGTTATAAAGGCCATACAATCATCAAAAGATGGCAGAGCGACTGGTACTGATGAAATTCCAACTGAAATATATAAGCTTATAAAGGATAGCAATGTTTTAGAGGCTATAACTTCGTTTTTCAATACCATTTATACCAGCGGACAACTACCTAATGGTTGGTCTAACTCACTGTTTATAGCTCTACCTAAGAAGACAACAGCAAAAACCTGTGCTGATTATAGAACCATCAGTTTATTAAACCACTTATTGAAAATTTTTCTGAAGGTAATACATGGTCATATCTACAATAAATGTGAGGAATACCTGGATGACACTCAGTTTGGTTTCCGTAACGGATTTGGAACGAGAGAGGCACTGTTTGGAATGAACGTACTTGCTTAAAGATGTCGTGATATATCTGTAGACATATACTGTTGTTTTATTGACTTTCAAAAGGCATTTGATTGTGTTAAGCACTCTATATTGATCGAAGCTCTAAAAGACATTGGCTTGGACGGCAGAGATGTTCGAATAATTGCAAATTTATATTGGAATCAAACAACATCAGTTTTAGTAGATGGTGTGGAATCACAAGCTCTCAATATTAAAAGAGGAGTACGGCAGGGATGCCTCTTGTCACCCCTGCTTTTTACTTTGTTTACTCCGAAAGAATTTTCAGAAAAGCACTTTCTGAAAAACAAGAAGGAATACTTGTGAACGGCGAAGTCATCAATAATTTGCGATATGCGGACGATACAGTACTCCTAGCTTCTAGTCAAGAAGATCTGCAAACACTACTTGATAGTGTCGTTGAGAGTTTTAGGGAGGCAGGTCTGGATCTTAACATAAGCCAAAATACTTGTAATAAGTAAACAACAGAATATAAAACCGTCTATATATGTAAATAATACCAAACTTGAGCAAGTTGATAAAATCGTCTACCTTGGACAGCAATTAAATTGTAATGCAGAAAATCACGGCGAAATTAGATCCAGAATAGAGCAGGCTAGAGCTGCTTTTAGAAGGATGTCCAAGGTGTTATGTAACAGAGACTTAATTGGCATTGAGGATCCGCCTACTTCGCTGCTACGTGTTCTTGGTCTTACTTTATGCTGTCGAGTCCTGGACTGTGAATAAAATCGATCTAAATCGCCTTGAGGCTTTCGAAATGTGGTGCTATAGAAGAATTTTAAAAGTTTCCTGGGTGGAGAAGATTCGATTCGAAGAAGAACTCCACAATACTTGAACGTCTCAGCAAGACCACTGAGATCATAAAAAGCATCAAGCATCTGCTACAAAATATCATGCAAGGAAAAATAGCAGGCAAACGCAGTCCAGGATGAAGAAGAACCTCATGGTTGAAGAACTTGCGAGATTGGTATGGTGTAGATACAAGCATGCTATTTAGGGTGGCAGTGAATAAAATTAAAATAGCTATGATGGTAACCAACGTTCTGAAAGGACATGGTACATGAAGAAGAAGAACTGGTCTCTTCGACGACTAGGCAGCCTTCACCCCTACTGGATAGAACGACTGTCTTTGATGACTAAGCAGTCTTCATCCTTACTGGATGGAATGATTGTCTTTGATGACTGAGCAGCCTCCACTCTTATTGGATGAAATGACTCTCTGTTAATGGGCTAATTATACGGGGAGAATTAAAACATGAAACATGGACGACGAAAAAACAAAATAAGAGCCGATTGAGCATCGCAGAAAGAAGAATTATTAGAGAAATATATAAACCTGTTATCGATAATATTACAAATCAATACAGAGTGCGAAACAACTGCGAACTAATTGATTATTATGACCAACTAGATAAAGGAAAAACATAAATAACATCATATACGTAATACCTTGTAAAAATAATATTGTACATTTTTAAGAACGAACTCCTATTTGAACATTGAAGCGTCAAATAAAATATGTAGTACATAATAAATATTGTGGCATATTTCTTTCATTCTATCCAAAAAATAAAAAAAAAATAAAGTGAGACATATTGAGATGGATTACTGAATACTATTATAGCATACAAGTAGTTTGAGCTACCGGATATTTAAATACATTAAAACTTGGTGTGAACATTTTGGTTAAAAGAATAAATTTGATTTTTATATTACACATGTAGTTGACGTTTCTATCTCCAAATTCTTTTTTAGAGTTCTTTTCTAGACACGTACTAAACAAATTTTGTTTATATTGCAGTTTCTTCTTTTAGTAGATTTAATAGTGATATGAGGATATCAGTTTGCTACATATACATAAAATACAAATAGACTGACTGTTGCAATACAGGTCCGTTTCCTCAGTGCGACAGAGAAAACTGGCGAAAAGCAGTCCCTGCATCTCTTTCTAATTTACCAGGTTTATCGAACGTGTGACCTAAATGACCAATGAGAAGGTCACGTGGTCGATAAACCTGTCCCATTAGAAAAAGATACAGATATTGCTTTTCGTCAGTTTTCTCTGTCGCATTTCGGAAACGTGAATGTATGGCAGTATTCAGTCTATTTGTACTATATGTCTATGGTTTGCTACATGAATTTTCGCTTTTATCTTTTATGTGACAAAGTTATCAGCGATATCTAAATAGCTCCAATCCTTCAAAAGTATATGGTTTTATTGTTACATTAATGCTCCATTCTATATCATACCTTTTGTCTGTTAATGAACTTTTATTTGGTTTTCTTGTTATTGACTATAACACCGTTTTTTTTACGCTAAAATCATTATTCAATATATTATAATGTGTAATTTCTCTGGCTGCTGGCGAACAGAAGTTTTTATTAACTTTTCTTTAATATAATTATGTATGCAGATTTGTATTTTGATCTTCTCACGGTGCTAAAGAGCAAATCTAATAGTTTATTGTATTTTTCCATAAGATTTCTAGTTTTTCACTGTGTTATGGCTCCTCTTATTTCTTTTCCTACGATTTACATTAATTCATTTAATTATTATTTCTGAAATTTCAAGTTTATACACAGTTTCTTTTGTTCCGCTTATTTATCTAAGATATGTTATTCATTCTTATCTATCTATCCAACGTCTCCAGTCCTCTCTGTTCTGCCATTCTCCATCTCTAAGGTCTCGTTTTTCCATGGCCTCGTCCACTTCATCCCTCCATGATCTTCGGGGTCTACCTCTTTTTCTCCTTCCTATTGGGCTCCAATCCGAAATCCTTGCTATCCACCTTGTATGACCTGTTCATTCTTATCTATAGATGTGCTTATTCCCTATCAATTATCTATCAATATTTGAAGTCTTTTTTATTTGTTTTAGTCATTGTAATGATTCGCATCCGTACATAAAAATAGGTCTAAAGCTTGTATTATGCTCTAAACTCCTTCAGTGGTAGTATTACCAACTGCGATTATTGTTCTAAGATATTTAATGTCTTCCATACTTTCGAAATTGAAATTGTTGACTTTAACGTTGTATCTAGATTTACTGACGGTCTCTTATGTTTATGCGCTGGTATTTGGTTTTCACTTCGTTGATTTTACTTGAAACTTTTTTCGTGCTCTCAGGACTTTGTTCAGTATGTCGTTTACATATTTATAGATGTAATCATCAGCATAACTAGGAGCTGTTTTGTACCTTGGGCCGTTAATGGATTACATCGTAAATCGGCGCTGTTTCTATCTTAATAAATTGTTCTTTAATTTTTTGACTATTTAAATCGAGAATCTGTATTTTATTCGACTGTTTATTAAGGCAGAGTTTCTTGGGGCCAATTTCTCTCTCAAGGTTTTTGTTTCCCGTATCAATATTACAACAATTTTGCTGGATGCCGACATAGGAAACCCGTTGGTATGTACATACTGTTTCGATATCTTCTTGTCTCGTTATAAAGTGAATATTAGTTAATTAGGAAATATGATATTGTCTAATAATAGTTAAGTTGTTTTGCTTTGCTTTCTCAGACTGCTACCGTCGTACCTTCTGGTATTTGATATTTCAACCGTCAAGCAACAATTCCTATATGCATTAACTTAATGCTGATATCCTGCTTCCCCAATTCAGTTAGCAGTCCCGAAACCAATAAAATTGCTACATTCAAGTTTTCTATTAAGCTGCCCAGAACTATAGGTACGCCTTATTATCTTACTGATGTTAGTGCTGCCCCTTATAAGTGAATAAAATATGAAAGGAAGGTTTTGGTAATATAATAAGATCCTTGTGTTACAATATAATGTCTCCGAGAAAGTAAAGTAATACCAAAAAGCTATTCGGATTTAATCCATAGCTAAAATATTAGAATGCTATAAAATAATGCTATATATTAGCATTAATAAGTTTATAATGGATACTAAAGTTTGAAAATAATTAGAGCAAGTAATTTAAATTATCAAAGTGCTTATTAAACATAAAAATAAAATAAAATTATATTAACAATTTATATTATAATATATTTAAAAACAGTAGCCAAATATTCTTGGAATTCTTCGATGACTAACCTGGTGGATATTTCAATAAATTTTAAGTTCTAAAATGTACCTGCTCTAAAATTTGAAAATCTACGACTAATACAACTACTGGCAACATCGCAGGAGCTTAGTTATATCTATATATATATAATATATATATATATATATATATATATATATATATATATATATACATATATATTTCTTTGAAGGACCAACCCAGAAAACTGGAAAAATGAAGATTCGAAAAGAACGTTTGAACAAATATATTTAAACAAATACAATGTATTTTAAACGCCGATAACTTGCATATGATACACACTTGTCGGTGATACAATATTGACACGAACTTATTAATATACCGACTGGTTTAAAACACTAATATGCCGCTGGGGCGAGTAGAGCCTGACGCTCCTTCAGTGCTGGAATTTGAACTGATATTCATTTGATGGATTTGAACTGCGAACTGATGCCCACTCTCTCCCCTCAATCACAAATATTCCGAAATCTCCCCCCTGACCCCTCGACGTATTAAAAGATATGTTTATTTTTCAAATACCTTTAACTTTCAAATGTAGAAAGGTTCATACGATTCTATGAAGGTTTTAGAAACTTGTGTAGAAAGTTATTTAAATGCAAGATAACGGCGCTTTACAGATTATTAGTTAGTACAAAGAAATTTTATATATCTAAACTAATATACAGTATGATACAAAAATAAACTAAATAATATGATACAAAAATAGACTAAAAATATTAAGTATTGTTGTTACGCAAAATAGTCCCCCCGTTGATGTGACCTACATCTAAATGAGTATGGGGTAAAGGACATACTTTAACATTAGATCTTATAAATGTTCCGTCTTTAGTTCTTAGTTTTACAGTTCTAACCCTGCCGTCTTTACCTGGCAGTGTTTCGATTACTCTTGCCAGTGGCCATTTTAGAGGAGGAGCGTTATCATCGATTAGGAGTACAAGATCATAGACTTTAATGTTTTCTTGGGGCAGAAATCATTTGGGCTTATTTTGGAGGCGATTTAAATAATCCTTAGACCAACATTTCCAGAAATGCTGCTGAATTTTGCTGCATTTCTGCCACAGTGATTAACTATTTTCGGATTTTGTCGAGATATCTTTTTCTGGATAGGAAGTCATGCTGCTTCCAATGAGAAAATGAGCAGGGGTTAGAAAAGAAAAATCATTTGGACTGACAATGGACCGAGGGGTCGTGAATTTAAAACAACTTCTATTTGAGCCAAAATAATGGTTAATTCCTCAAATGTAAAAAATTCCCAGTCCTCTCCTACTGTCGATTCTTCCTTGGACTATTAACTGTAGCAGCCGGTACTTAGTATGCCTCATGACATGTCCGAAGTACTCAAGCTTCCGTTTCTTTACGGCGAAGATTATTTCTTTGCTTTTGCCTATTCTCATCATTACTTCCACGTTAGTGATGTGGTCTGTCCAGGATATACGAAGAATACGGCGATATATCCACAGCTCAAAGGATTCTAGTTTCTTCAAGGTGGCTTCCGTTGTGGTCCATGCCTCTGCTCCATAGAACAAGACCGGGAAGACATAACACTTGACCAGTCTTAATTTTAGTTCCATTGAGATTTTGCTTGTTAACCACTTTTTTATATTGTTGAACGCGTTTCGCGCTTTTTCAATTCGTGATCTTATTTCTGTTGACTGGTCCCATTTTGTGTTGACTGTGGTTCCAAGGTATGTGTATGTCTCCACTTGTTCTATTTTTCGGTTGTTTAATGTCAATTGCATCGGAGGTTGTTGTGTTCTGCTTAATTTTGGTTGTATTGAGTTCTAAACCATATTCTTGACTTGCTGTGTGTATGCTTTGCATGAGTCTTTGAAGCTCGTTGCAGTCATTTGCGATAATAACTGTGTCGTCAGCATATCTAATATTATTGATTACCTCTCGTTTACTTTGATACCTTCAGAAACTTCTCCCAGTGCTTCTCTGATGCCATAATATAATGATTTCAAACTTTTAAAAGTCACAATAAATGGGAAATATACAATCTATCTAATCTTTTGCACCTCAGTGTAATATGAAATAAAAAATATTTACTTAAATAAAAGCTGAAATGACAAATAATGCTTATGTTATGTACTTACAATAAGCCAGTATGTAGTTTATAGCCAAATTCACAGAAATTATTGTGTTCTTGTAGTTTTCTTTTAACATCAAATAAAAACTCAGCAGTTTGTCTAGTTGGAGATGAGCAACACTGAGTTCAAGCTCTTGTATAACATCCAAAGCTTCTTTTATGCCATTGAATAATACCCTAAACATCTCATGATACATAAGTATCAGAATGGCACTATAAATTAAACTATATTGCAAGTATATGCATCCAATGGAGGATCCTATTTGGGCTAAAAAGTTCTGGAAATTTAGGTTCAGATAAACCCTGTATACACCAAATAATAGCAAATGTGTTGATGAATAGACCATAAAAGTATTTGAAAATTTTACCAACTTTTTTGTTGTTTCATCATCTATAAGTGAATGAATATAGAACTGCTTACGGCTATTTACCAACTGCATAAGTAATTCCAGGTTATCGAAATGAGAATGTATGGCGTAGTACATTGTAGTTATTCCGACTGCAGCAGATATAGATAGTGACAATTCTAGAAAGTCGTATGTGTTCTCCATTATTGATGTGTTGTTGATTAGTTTAATTATTCTATAATACATCGCAAACATAATCAATGCAAATGATAGTACAAATACTAGAAGTGATTGATTTCTCTTCACGTAAGGGTTCATGCCCATCACATGTCGACAAATTGGTTTCGTTGTAAATATAACAGGAAAACCTAATTTGTATATAGGTCTTACGATACATGGCACACAGTTATTAACCTTTGCCATATTTTCTTTTTTAATACACTGTATTTCTTCACTTTATTTCACTGTTAAACATATTTATTTATTATAATTAAAATACACATGTGACACATAAAACAAATGAAAATGGAGAACACTTAATAGAATTCTGTGAACAACACTCTCTGAAAATCCTAAACGGATTCTACCAACATAAAAAAATACATAAGTACACCTAGGTTCAACCAACGAGAAACACAAAGTCAATTATAGATTATGTCATCGCAAAACAAGAAACACACATACAAGTTGAAGATATAAGAGTATTAAGAGGACTGGAGTGCGGAACTGACCACTATATGGCAAGATCAAAATGTTACCTACAGTATCGACCTCGGCTACTACATCAAAATGACAACCAACTAGCTCAATCAAAACCACTGGAATCGAATCTACCTAAATACAATATTGATGCACTGCAAAACGACTCGACATCATTTTTATATAAGCTGCGACTTAGCCAAAAATTGGCAAACCTGATCTACTTCTCAGCCCAGAATACCTATAAAGAGATAATCAATAAAATCAATGAAGCAGCTTACGAAGCGCTCGGCACAATCCAAAAGAACAGAAAGAATACTCCATTGTGGTGGACAAATGACATCGCCAATGCAGTACAATAAGAAAAAAACGTATTAAAAGTGACTGCAAACAAATGATCCAGATGATAGACGAACATATGCAAGATCAAACAGAGAAGTAAAAAATTTAGTAACTAAAGCAAAAAATATTTCCTGGAAAAGTAAATGCGAAGAACTCAACAAATATATAGGGTCAACAAGATCAAGAGAAGCATGTAAAACAGTAAAAAATCTGAGAACAAACAGAAAATAAACGATTAGAATAGATTTAATAGAAAAAAGCTGTTGGGTCGAACACTACTCACAAGTTTTGACTGAAACAAGATCTCAATTCACGAACATCAGTACAATAACTTATGAACTGGAATTCAGTGATGACGATGAAATAACAGTACAGGAAGTCGAGAATGCAATACGAACTCTAAAACATCGGAAGTCATGCGGACCACAAGGTATACTAAATGAATTATTAAAACATAGCCCACAAGTATTACGGGAATGACTGGCGTATATCTTCACCTTATTCTATAATGGACACGACTTACCACCGGAGTGGACAAAAGCACATATTAACAACATCTACAAAAAAGAAAATAGAAAGAATTGTTCAAACTACAGGGAGCAAGTGTCAGAAATTCACTCTTAAGACTGTATGGAAAAATAATAAAAAATAAAATTAAAAAAGAGATGACAGATGTAGAAGAACAGAATGGCTTTCGTGCAGGCAGATTCCGTATGGACATTATATTCTCTTTAAAGCAAGTTATCGAGAAAAGATTAGCCCACAACCTTTCAACTTATATAGCCTTTAGAGATCTGACAAAGGCATACGATAATGTACCACTTTCAATGCTTTGGGTAGCAATGGAAAAACAAGAAATAAGCAAAAAAAAATATACAAGCAGTACAACAGCTCTACAAAAATATGACGGCAAACATTAAAACTGGAAATAGATTAACTAGGGAAATTCTCATTAGTAAGGGCTTAAGCAAAGCTGCTGCATAGCATCTACACTCTTCAAAATATATCTAAATGAGGCACTCCCACTGTGAAGAAGAAAATGCTGCAATATGGGCATCCCAATCGGAGACGATAGATTGTACACGATACACTTCGCTGACGACCAAGCCATTCTAGCTGAAGACGAGAGTGATGTAGGCTACATGCTTATAAAACTGGAAGATGAGTACACCAAATGGGGCCTCACAATTAATATACAAAAAACTGGGTACTTAGTTGTAGGAGAAAAACCAGAAAGCCTACAAATCAAAACGTGAACTATAAAACCAACAGATAATTTTAAAATCATGAATGTGTTGCTTGTGTGAGTCCATATCAAATAGGTAAAGAAATAATAATAAGACTTACTCACAATCAATTTAATTTAACAATCAGACGACCGGTTTCGCTTTCTACAATTTGCAAAGCATCTTCAGGTCTAGATACAAAGTTAAACTAATGCTGCAATAAAATAAACCCAATTAGGGTGGTGTCTAATAAAGATAAAATAAATAAATAAGTTAGTTCATACAAATTATAGTAATTATGCCAATATTACATGTCTGTGGTTTTCAAAATAAATAAATTTGAATATATAAAAGGTATTAACAGACAAGGTAAGACCCACAATTGGTATAAAGTAGTAATATTATGTTGTAATAAATTAATAAATGAGCAGATAAATAAAACAAAACAAACATTACTTACATGCCGGTACTCTATTAATTGATGGATGGTAGGTCATGGTTGCAAAAATCATGTATTGTTGATTGGAGAACTTTAATGTGCTATTGCAGTTGTTTTGACAATGAACGGGAAGTTCTTGAGGAGAACAGATTTGATCCAATGAATTAGAGATAGGTATATTGTGGTTGTTTGTCAAATGAAAGTGATGTTCTTTACTATTGTATTATTTAAATTATTTACACTTATATCAGAGACATATTTTTGGAATGTGTGTTATTTATTGAGTATTTATGTTATGAAGGAGACAGTTTTATGACAATGAATAAGAGTAGCTGTACCGATTGTGTGGTTGTGCAATTATTTTGACTTGTAATTATCAAGTCTATTGGCAAAATTAATCAATTATTGTAAAGTCAAGTATATAAAAAGTATATAAAATTATTACAAATTAAGACAATCAGGGACAAATTAAACACACATTAACAGGAACAGAAACACTAAATGACGGGACAAACATTGAATTTAAAACTTAAACTTGGGGAATGGAAGAAACTGCAAGCACTAATTCTCAGTGTTGAAAGTAATGAGTTTTTTTATATTTAATCTATTAGATTTAAGAGGCAAATTTGACATATGTAGGTTGAAGTGTGACAGTTCTTCTTCTATTACTATATACTGTAAGTTTAGTTATTCAGTATTATGGAGTATGTTGATATTAATGAATGTCTCAAAATTTGTTTTAATTTAAACAAAATTAAAACAAAAATTTAATTAAAATTAAATTTAAATTAAAACAAATTTTGAGACATTCATTAATATCAACATACTCCATAATACTGAATAACTAAACTTACAGTATTTAGTAATAGAAGAAGAACTGTCACACTTCAACCTACATATGTCAAATTTGCCTCTTAAATCTAATAGATTAAATATAAAAAAACTCATTACTTCCAACACTGAGATGTAGTGCTTGCAGTTTCTTCCATTCCCCAAGTTTAAGTTTTAAATTCAATGTTTGTCCCGTCATTTAGTGTTTCTGTTCCTGTTAATGTGTGTTTAATTTGTCCCTGATTGTCTTAATTTGTAATAATTTTATATACTTTTGATATACTGATATATCAATATATTTGATATATTGATAATTGCAAGTCAAAATAATTGCACAACCACACAATCGGTACAGCTACTCTTATTTATTGTCATAAAATTGTCTCCTTCATAACATAAATACTCAATAAATAACACAGATTCCAAAAATATATCTCTGATATAAGTGTAAATAATTTAAATAATACAATAGTAAAGAACATCACTTTCATTTGACAAACAACCACAATATACCTATCTCTAATTCATTGGATCAAATCTGTTCTCCTCAAGAACTTCCCGTTCATTGTCAAAACAACTGCAATAGCACATTAAAGTTCTCCAATCAACAATACATGATTTTTGCAACCATGACCTACCATCCATTAATTAATAGAGTACCGGCATGTAAGTAATGTTTGTTTTGTTTTATTTATCTGCTCATTTATTAATTTATTACCATATAATATTACTACTTTATACCAATTGTGTGTCTTACCTTGTCTATTAATACCTTTTATATATTCAAATTTATTCATTTTGAAAACCACAGACATGTAATTTTTTCATAATTACTATAATTTGTATGAACTAACTTATTTGTTTATTTTATCTTTATTAGACACCACCCTAATTGGGTTTATTTTATTGCAGCATTAGTTTAACTTTGTATCTAGACCTGAAGATGCTTTGCAAATTGTAGAAAGCGAAACCGGTCGTCTGATTGTTAAATTAAATTGATTGTGAGTAAGTCTTATTATTATTTCTTTACCTATTAGATAATTTTAAATACTTGGGAATCCAAATAACATAAAAAGCAGGAAGTAGCGAAGAAATACATTCCAGGATTGACCAAGCAAGATCAGCCACCAGACAGCTACACAGACTATTATGGAAAAAAAAATTATAAAAGAAGAATTTATAAAACAATAGTAGAAAGTATTATATAGAAATGATAGAAACAATATATAGAAAAATGAATCCAGATATGCCCTCCTTCAAGCCATCCATCAAGGAAAAATATTTGGAAAACGAGGTCCAGGAGGAAAAAGAACATCTTGGCTAAATAACCTCAGAATCTGGTTTAATACAACAACTGTGCAGCTTTTTCGCGCTGCTGCAGATGAGTTAAAGATTGCCATGATGATCGCTAACATTCGTAACGGATAGGCACATTAAGAAAAAGAATAAATGTAAAATTTTGGTCTCAAATCTTGAACCAGAACATAATAACAAGTATTTACAAAATGCAATGACACTTGAAAAAATTTAATTATCTAAATGAATCAAATTATATTTTTGTGTACATTGAGTTGTCATATATAATATAAAATTACTATATTTCAACTCGCGATAATATTATTTTAAAACTTTTACTACTATGTAGTGAACTGTTTATCAGAAAACTTAAAAAAAAATTGCTTTGAAATTAAGTATAAATATTATTGACACAAATTAGTTAAACATTTTGGGCCATGAATATTAATCTGAAATCCAATATTTTATTGTCCATTCAGCTATTTATTTGTTATTCAAATGGTAGCGAGTAAACTTATAAATTATTGAATAAATATTTTAACCAAAATTACCCATAATGAGCATAATAAGGGTTAATTCAGGGCTTCTCATCAAATTTTAAAAATTAAGTTTGATACAAAATATGATTCCAATAGTTGGAATAACGTAAATTTAAAAAAATATTTTCTTCAATGTAAAATAAATAATATTTATATAATCTAGTTCGTACTTTGTAGATTTCTAATGGGTAGTAAGGCGCAATATATGATGCTGTTTCCAGTGAGCATCGCTAGCATATCCTACTCAATTCTTATCCTCACCTCCACGAAGTACGGCTTGGGCTGCACGAGCGAACCCGGAGAACCTAAGCAACCCTGCTAGAGATTGGGTAACCAAACCTAGTGGAAGGCAGGGTCAGGGCAGACGAGAAAGGAAGAAATGGTCCTCCGAAAAGGGGGTTTTGCCACAGAATAATAAACAATCAGAATGTCCACTCTCCATGGAAAATTAAGTACGCGCATCTGCTTCGCGCAGACGTTCCGCCATGTTTTAGAGGGAACCAGTGTTGTTTATGTGATGTACATAGAAAAATTAACCCGGTTGAATTGACTTACGGCAATCATAGACATACTATACAATTATATTAACATTGTTAAATATAATATCATAAATATAATATAATTAAACATAAATATAAAAAATTACATAACCTCACAAACCATATGTCTGTGTTATGTGTTTTCTTCTAAAACATGGCGCGCGTGCTGAAAAACTTCAAAGGCGGCATCTGAGAGTGGACATTCTGATTGTTTATTATTCTGTGGTTTTGCTGTGGAGCAGCAATCCTTATATGGAGAAAGAAAGAAGCTACGAATCAACTACTATTGCCTCGGAATAGACATAAAAAAACACGCATTAGACCCAAGCTAGCGGTCCCAAACCAGGAGAAGAAGAAAGGCACGAATTTGGATGTGGGTTTGAAGTTAACGAAAACATCAAGTCTGCCATAATTGATTTCAAACCAATCAACAAGCGCATGTGCTGTCTAAAACTTAAAGGAAAATGGTTTAACATAACCCTCCTCTCAATCCACGCACCGACGGGAGAAGCAAATGAAGACGATAAGGAGGAATTTTATGAAATTTTAGAACAACAGTACACAACGGCACCCAGATACGATGACAAAATTATACTGGGAGACTTAAATGCCAAACTAGATAAAGAGGACCGTCTTAGATCGGTGATCGGCACACATAGCTTAGGTATATGATAACACTAATGATAACGGATTAAGACTGGAAGAATTCGCTGTTGCCCAACAATATGGTAGTAAAAATTACACAATTTTAAAGACAATATATACATAAAGTAACCTGGGTATCAAAGGACAGAATAACACGAAACTAGACAGATCATGTGCTTATCGATGGAAGATATTCTAGCAATATTATCAGCGCACACAGTCTGAGAGAAGCAGAAAGTGACTCTGACCACTTTCTGGTCAAAACAAAAATAAGAACAAGGCTAAAGATAGCCAAAACAACGCCAACAAGGAAACAGATGGGACATTTCAACGCTCGATTTACCTGATAATGAACGCCATGATCAGGCACTGATCCAAAACAAATTGTAGACACTGGCAGGAGAAAAAACATCAACGCCAGAATTGACCATAGACCAGAAATGGCAAAATATAACGAACGCCATAGAAAGTTCCGAAGCGGAAACTATAGGAAAAGAAAGGAATAACAAGAAGAAAAAACAGTGGTTGTACCAGGAGTGTGAATAAAGCTTGCATCAGAAAGCAATCAAGAGGCTAGAGTTACTTATCCGCCCTAAAGATGAGAAAAGGAAAGACTACAACAGAGTAAGGACTCAAACGAGAAGACTTTTGAGAAGAAAAAAGAAACAGTACATAGAAGCGCAAATATAGATACTAGAGGAGAAATATAGAACCGGTCAGTCTAGACAGTTTTATAAGAACCTAAAAACATTAAAGGGCAACACGACCAACAGCCCAAGTTTTATAAACGACCATGCAGGACAATTGCTCACAGATGACGAGGAGATAAACCGCCAACGAAGAAAGTATTTTGAGCAACTCTTAAATAAAGAAAAACTCACAACGACAGGGCAATAAAGACAGTACCAGTTAGAGAACCTGAAATATCAGGCCTCACATTAGCTGAAGCAAAGTCCGCAATTTCGTCCCTAAAAAACCATAAAGCTCCAGAACCAGACAGCATACAGGCGAACTACTAAAAAAAGGGAGAGAAAGCTCCACCTTGAAATATACCATCTTATAAGAGAAGTCTGGGAAAGAGAAGAAATAACGAAACACTGGTATGAAAGCCATATGGTACCTATCCACAAGAAGGTAGACAAACAAATATGTCGGAACTATAGGGGAATATCGTTAATTAATACAACGTACAAAATTATATCCATAATACTGTCTCAAAGACTAACTCCATATGCATACGAGATAATAAGCGACTACCAAAGCCGATTTAGATTGGAAAGGTCGACCATAGACCAGATATTCGTCCTACGCCAGGTGTTGGAAAAAAAACTGGGAATTCAACCGCGAAGTACACCAAATCTTCGTGGACTATAAACAAGCTTTTGTTAGCAGAGAAGCATTGTGAGAGACCATGGTAGAATGGGAGTACCTGGAAAGCTGGTACGATTAGTACAGGTGTGCACAGAGAACGCTTGCGCATGGACCAGAATTAGCAGCATCAATCGGAGGAATTCCTCATTGACACCTACATTGGTAATCTCATTGATACCGGGCTTAGAGAAGGTGTCTGGGAAAGAGAAGAAATAACGAAACACTGGTATGAAAGCCATATGCTACCTATCCACAAGAAGGTAGACAAACAAATATGTCGGAACTATAGGGGAATATCGTTAATTAATACAACGTACAAAATTATATCCATAATACTGTCTCAAAGACTAACTCCATATGCATACGAGATAATAAGCGACTACCAAAGCCGATTTAGATTGGAAAGGTCGACCATAGACCAGATATTCGTCCTACGCCAGGTGTTGGAAAAAAACTGGGAATTCAACCGCGAAGTACACCAAATCTTCGTGGACTATAAACAAGCTTTTGTTAGCAGAGAAGCATTGTGAGAGACCATGGTAGAATGGGAGTACCTGGAAAGCTGGTACGACTAGTACAGGTGAGCACAGAGAACGCTTGCGCATGGATCAGAATTAGCAGCATCAATCGGAGGAATTCCTCATTGACACCTACATTGGTAATCTCATTGATACCGCGCGTAGAGAAGGTGTCCTTCTCTAAGAAAGATCCTTTCGCCCTCCTGCTATTTAATTTTGGACTGGAACATGTAGTAAGGAAGGCTCAACCACTGACAACCACAACTGACAAATGGATTTGCCGCCCAAGGATCAAAAATACTATTGGCGTTTGCGGATGACGTGGACACAATTGCACAATCCACCAGAGATGCAAAAGAAGTTTTCACCCTATTTGAAAACGGAGCTAAGAAAGTTGATGTGAAGTCAACGAGGACAAGACCAAGTACATGGTTATTACGAAGAAGCCAAGGCTACAGGTTAGACAAAACGTAACAATCAATGAATACACCTTTAAAGAATTTAAATACCTGGGAGCGATCATAACATCTGAAAATAAATATGAAAAGGACGTGGCAGCCAGGATCATTGCAGGAAATAGGGCATATTACTCATTAATAACCGTACCTAAATCAAATTACTCTCAATACCAGCAAAAATAAGAATGCATAAGACAATAATTCGTCCCACAATAACGTATGAAAGCGAGACATGGACCCTGAACCAGCGGGAAACAACAAAATTACTGGTACTGGAAAGAACAATACTGCGGACTATCTATGGGCCTTACAGAGAAGAGACAACAGGAGAATGGAGAAGAAGACAGTATATGGAGATAAAAACGTAGTACGCTACATTAAAGCACAGCGAATAATATGGACGGGCCACGTGCTAAGATCGAGTGACGAAAGACTTATGAACGCCACATTCTGGGAAAGGCCCGATAGCAGAAGGTCAGTTGATTACCCAAGAAAGAGATGGAAGAACGCAGTAGTCAGTGATCTACGCAAAATGAGAATACATAAATGGGAAATAGCTGCTCAGGACCGACAAGAATGGAGGAAAATAGTAAACGCTGTCAAGACTCACGTACAGTTGTAGAGCCAAATGATGATGAAAGGACCCTTTTACACTATGACTTGAAAGATATTTTGTGTAAACCCTACGATAAAAATCGGTTTACCATATTTACGCTTCTAAAATAGTTTATTATATGATTCGGAGAGAGACTTGTTAACGTATAATATCATAAAAAAAACAGCTAGGAAAACAAATACGAACATTTCAGGTTAATAAGCTTAGTAGGCACGTAGAGAATGTAAGATGGATCTCAATGACAGATAGTTTGATTTTAGATGGGAAAGGGAAAATAAAGCATTAAGCAAATATTTTTATTATCTGTCTATTAGAAAAATATAGGAATAAAAAACATGTGAAACTTATCAAAACATGTGAAACAAAAGTACAACGAAGAAATAATTAATGAAAACGGCGAAGCACTAATAGACTTTTACGCTAGAAATGAAATGAGAATCAAAAACACATACTTTCCTCATAAAGACCAACATAAATACACTTTTAACAATAATCGAGGCCAGCGATCAATGATAAATTTTATAATCACAAATCGAGTGATAACACCGTCACAAGTATTTGATGTCAGAACCCTAACATCTGCTGACCTGGGGACCGATCACAACCTTCTTTTAAGCAAGATGCTACTAGAACGTCCGCAACGAAACAGAAAACCCCCAATGCTCACCGAAAAACACAATATAGAGTCAATAGCAACAGAGAGAACAAAACTCCTTTTATGAGAACAGGATTGCCAGCAAACTAAAAGAGATCGAGTTTCAACCAGAATGAGGAGTAGAAGATACTTGGCAAAAAATCGGGAAATGCGTCAACCAAGTAGCAGAAGAAGCAATTGGAAAGCGAAAAATTAACACGAGCGCCATAATACACACCAAACCTTCATTTTGTCAAGTGGTAAAAGAACTATCTAAATTAAAACGCAAATGCTACTTAAGATATAAAAGCACACAATCGGAAGAAGCTCTCGCAGAATATGTTTAAGTAACAAACAAAGTAAACGCAAGAATAAAATCAATCAAAAGCGAACATTGAACTAAATTCACCAATTCACCAGCTATATGGACTAGGACCTACATGTTACCCAAAATAAAGTATGGAAAATGCTTCGAAAGAGGAAAAAACCAGTTAACGAGTTCGTGCAGACCAAGAGAGTACCTATAGAGACATGGCAACAGCATTTGAAAGAGCTATATAATACTGAAGAAACGCTGAATATAAACGAATACGAAGAAGATATAAGTGCTTCAATCAATGACAAAGAGGTAGAAGCAAAGATCAAGAAGCTAAAAAAACAGAAAATCACCTGGAACAGATGGTATACCCAATAAACTCTTAAAATATGGAGGCTCTGAACTTACAAGTAAACCATCACAACTACTTAACCAAATCTTAAACGACACAGAAATAGCAGAGGAATGGCATGAGAGTATCACAATCCCCATATTTAAAAAAAGGACAAAAAACTGGGCCACAAAACTACAGAGGAATAACCCACTTAAATACAACGACAAAATTTTTCACGAGTATTCTTAAGGACAAATTGGAATGGCAAATCACAATAAAAGTAAAAGATGTAGAGTTCGGCATATGCCAGCGTATATTTGTTTTATTGATCTGACGTAGGCGAACAGATGTGCGCGAATATACCAACAAAACGAAACAGATGCTAAGGGTTGCCGAAATGGCAACCCTAAGAACAATAGTGGGCAAAACAAGAAGAGACAGGGTGAGAAATACAAACATTAGAGAGCAGTGCAAAATTCAAGATATTGTAAGATGGGGAAGGCAGCATATGATGATGTGGTACAATCATGTAAGACGAATGGATGAGAATAGTCTCCCAAAAATTGCCCTAGAAAACAATTCGTCCGGTTCAAGAGTTCCTGGAAGACCACTTAAAAGATGGAGGGATAGTTGGCAATCTACCTCCCAGGAAATTAACCAGGGGCAGCATCAGAATTAAACAGATCGGAAGATCTCCAAGAAAAATGAGAAACTTATCAAAATTCCGATACATTATATCTTTTTTTAGCTTCCAATGTTTATTGCAACCTGTCTCATTGGACTCTTGGACACTTAAAAAATCCAACATTAAAAACCTAGAAGCATTCGAAATGTGGTGTTACCGACGTATTTTGAAAATATCATGGATGGATCGCAAAACAAACGAACAAATTCTCGAACAACTAGGAAATCAATGCGAAGTTTTAAATTCCATAAAAATCAGGAAGTTGGAATACTTGGGGCACATCATGAGAGGTGAAAAGTACGAACTTCTAAGGAATATAATGCAGGGTAAAATCAAAGGTAGAAGAAGCGTAGGAAGACGTAAAATCTCGTGGCTACGCAATCTCCGTGAATGGTTTGGATGCAGTTCAATTGAACTACTTAGGCGAGTAACCAATAAAATTATAATTGCCAGAATGATTTCCAATCTCCGATACGAGTGGAACTTAAAGAAGAAGAACATAGTGTGAAGCCGCCCAGTGACGAGCACCCAGGTAAGACATATTATTATAGATTTAATTTATGATATATCAATTAATTTAAACTTCAACTTAACAAACAAAAATGAAAAAGACAGCAAATATTCGATTTCACGCAAACAATCCCCATGTATCTGTTGATACGTATTTCGACCTAATAGGTCTCATCAGAACAGCTACTCATAGGAGTTCTTAACGTGAAAAATCAATATTTTCTGCCTTTTAAGAAGCAACAATAAAATGGCTTCAATACGGACGCGATAGCGACATCTAATTACAAAATCCGTAAAATAATTTCGAAACACAATTCGATACATGGGGATTGTTTGCGTGAAATCGAATATTTGCTGTCTTTTTCATTTTATTTCAGATCTACTCTGTGTGAGTACTAGAATCACAAATCTGAGATTCCCCATGTTCCTTTTAACATCTTTTATCAACGTCTGTTTGCCTTGCAATTTTTAGAAGGCTCGGATTATAAGCAGAAATCTGAATTGTGTTTCGAAACTATTTTACGGATTTTTTAACAAACAAAGTTTAATAAAGATAAACAACACTGAGGGTGTAGAGTTGTGTTTAGAGGTAGCACCTTTTATTGGAATAACCACATCGAACGTCACAGACGGAAGTTGGTTCTTGACAACTGGTCCTCATAAGACAACTAACTCTCACTATGGCTCCACATGCGACATCCCAAACAATTGCATTGGTCTGTAGGCTAAACTAAATCAGGTAAGCTAGGTATGGCGAAAATTCCACCGAGAGATTGCTGGTATAAGCAATCTAACACTTACTGACCAACGTCTTCGGGCGGATGAGTTGGTAAGTTGAAGGGTACTCTTATGTCCTGGCGCTAAGGAATTGGCACCAAAGGCGAATAAATTAAGTAAAAGGTCAACGGCATAAGGATGTAGAAGGTAAGGAGAACCCACTGCATTAAAGATCCAATTGGATATCTCTAGTATAATCATCACGGCAATGAGTACTAAAAGAAAAAAAGAAACTGACCATGCGAATCGGATTTCAAGACCTGACAGGGAAGGAACAGACAAGGACTCCCAGGTCATTAACTGGCAAAACTTTTGTCAAACATTGAACCAAGACAAAGTCAAATTATCAAAAGCAAAAATAGGTAGGTACGTGGAATGTCAAAAGCATGTATTAACTTGGTAAAATGCATAACACCCTTCAAGAAATGAGAAAAACGAATATAAATATATTAGGTGTAAGTAAAACATGGTGGCCTAACTCAGGATACCTTTCAACAGAAACCCGTACCTTATATTACTCGGCAGGCCCGTTCCTAGGGTATTGAGCTCCTGCGTGCAGGCTTTTTTGTGCGCCCCCATATTATGTTTTTAAGATACCTATATCATAACATGTCCTTGTGATATGATTGAAAATATGATATTAATGTAAAAAGAAAAATAAAGCGAACCATGTTTGAAAAAAGGTTTTATTTTCAAAATTAAATGAAGAAAAAAGGTCATTTTAAAACAATATTATTATGTAAGTTAACAGTAAGAAAGAAAACACTCAATTCGCAAATTAATAAGGCATTCTGGAATATAACATGAAACAATAATGGAAAGGAGATACTCTCAATTCAAAAAAACTTTATTAAATAATACATAATATACCAAGTGAAAAATAAAACAAATATTGAAATTACAAAATGACACGTCGTGCTTTCACAGATGCAAGCTCATTAATCATTTCATTGTGATCAATGGCTTCACAAATTTTATTTTCAATTGAAATGACTGCCAAATCTGATAGCCTTTCTTGACACATTGACGTTCTTAAATAATTTTTTATGAGCTTTAGCTTTGAAAAACTCCTTTCGCCGGATGCCACCGAAATTGGAAGGGTCAGAAATATTCTCAAGACTATAAATAGATTAGGAAACAAGGATTATAAATTTTTCTTTGTTATATAATTTAAAACATCTATGGGCGAATCCGAAATTTTGCCAGAGTCTGTGATAGGGTTAAGAACTTTGTATGACAGAATTTCATTATGCAAATCAAGACCATCAATATCTTTGCATACGTTTCCTTCATGTTGAATTTGTAAAGCTAAATCCAAATTCATACATGATCCTTTAATCACATCAGAATCTAGATTTTAAAAAATTACCCAAAAATCCAAATAAATCGTGGCACTTATCTATTCCCTCAAAGCGTCTTTGTAGGGATTGAATTGTTGTGTCCAAAATTTGAAAATAAAAACTGATCTTAAATTTCTGTTTTGGATCGAATACTGTTTCATCTGTACCTTCATACGAAAATTGAAGCTTCGTCCTTCTTTGTCTTAATAATGGAAATGTTTGTTCTACATCACTTTTTTCTGCTTCTGTTACAGCCTCATTCATGAAACTCTCGAAATGTTTGTCTGACCTTTTTTTAGTGAAATAAATAATAAGATTTTTTATTTCTTTATGGCATTCATTTAAAGTTGTATTTGGATTCTGGACCATTTTACTTACTATATTAATTTTTGTTAACACATCATGCCAAATTATAATAGAAAAAATGAATTTGAACGTTTTAGTTTTGTCTAATAGTGACCTTGCTGAGTGTTTCGTGTTCATATCTCTTGAATTATCTTCCACCAAATCATGTAAACTTTTACAAATTTCGAGGAATTGAAACCTAAGAGGACGAATGGCTTTGACTCTGCTTTCCCATCGTGTTTCACTTACTGATTTTAAAGTTAAGTTTGATACATTCCTTTTTAAAATGTCCCATCTGTAGGGTGAAGTACAAAAAAAAATTGAACAACTTCTGAATAATTGAAAAAAAACCTACAGTCTCATATGAAATTTTAGCTGCATCATTGACACTTAAATTAATAGTGTGAGCTGAACAAGGCAAAAACATTGCTCTGGGATTAATTTTTAGAATTTGAGCTTGAAGGCCCACATACTTGCCAGACATATTTGCCCCATTGTCGTAACCCTGACCTCTCATGTCGTCAAGGATTATTTCAAATTTTGATAATATTTCTTCTTTTAAAAAATTGAAGAGCTCTTCTCCTGTAGTATTTAAAACTTTGAAAAAACCCAGAAAGTGTTCTCTAATTTCGACTTCATATGGAGAACAATAAACGAAGCGAATTATGACCGTCAACTGCTCAACATGGCTAGCATCTGGAGATTCATCCAAAATAATTGAGTAATATTTTGCTGCTCTGAGGCAACTCAGAATTTCTTTCTGAATATTTCTTGACAATAAATGAATTAATTCATTCTGGAAGTGATTGCTCAGGTAATGAGGCATATTTTGGCACAACTCTTTAGACCTTCGAATATTCCTCAGGTGTTCCATCATAATTGGATCGAATTTAGCAATCTTATCAACTAACTTCAAAAAATTGCCATTATTAGTCTCATAAAGATTCGTACTGTCACCCCTAAAAGCTAAATTTTGGCCAGCTAAATACTGCACAATACAAATCATTCTTTTAATGAATTTATGCCATCGCTGTTTTTCAATTTCATAATATTTTTGTTGCTCTTTATCAATGCTCATTCTTTATTTAAACGCAATTTTTACTCGTGCCATTTTTGAGCGCTTTTCATATGTTCCATGCTATTTTCATGACGAGAAATATTAATAGAAAGGTGTCTCCAGTTAAAATAGCCGGTAGTTAATTTATGAGACAATGTGCTAAAAAGTTTACAGAAAATGCAGAATACGGCATTAATTTTTTTAGAATACACCAACTAGTCCCTCTTTACTTTTTCGCTGTTTGGCAACTTTCTTAAATATTGCGTGTATGAAAATTTTCTACCAGTTTCATCAACAGGAAAGTTTTCCATGATTTGAACGGCGCCTTTTGTCATGATTGATTAAATTAAATGATGATTTAATTGATTCGGCCATGTAGAGGGATCAGTAATATCAATATCGGCAAGGTCTGCAGCACTTTCTCTATCTTCATTTACCGGGTTACTTAGCTGAGACTGTGAAGAGAGTAGCATAAGCGTGGTGGTAATTTAATTAGTAATTTTGGTATTATAGTAGGGAATAGCAAACGGATGCTTTAGTGATTGCTTTAGCGCTTACCGGGGAAATACTGAACACTGACTTTTTTTGTTTTAGAAGGGAGAATATTTTTGTAATGGTAACCAAATATTTGGCGCCCCTAAAATTTAGCGCCTGCGTGTGGGGCATTCATTGCATACCCGCCAGGAACGGCCCTGTTACTCGGTAAATACCGACAACCAGTCAGTCTTAAAATTATCTAAGGAATCTGCGGATTTCGTTTTTTAATGACTTAAACTAAGAACTTAAGTATACACTTGGAAAAATTCAAATTATTAAATAAAAATACAGTTTTTAACATTTATTTTAATTAGTACAATTAGCAATTCTAATAGTGTAATTAAAGTGTCAAGCTATTTAATAATACTTTTGTCTACAATTTATTGAATAATATTAATTCACACGTATTTAAATACTATTATTACTTGTGACGTATACTGGACATCTTTCTAATAAACCATTTATAGCGTTTATTTCATGTTTAACTTCAATCACTATTGTTTATTGTGAAAATGCTGCATTAAACTGTAGAGCCACTAAGACATATGTAACCACGTTACCAGAAATCTAAAAAGATTAAAAGAATTTTTTTGTATATAATTACACAACAATGACTACTTAATTATGTAATTAATTAATTTAAAATATTATATTACGTTACAAACGTTTTAACGTTTTTTTTAATGTTTATTTAATTAAATGTAATCTCTATCTCTTCCTTTTTTTCTTGGGACATCAGCGCTCCAACAAAACTGAAGAATGAATTGCTTCAGGGACCTATCCTAGCACCTCTTCTCTTTAGCCTATACATCGCTGATATACCAGACTAGAGGTTTCCAGTTTTAATCTAAATAACAAGCTTGCAGGAAAAACACTCAACATCCAATTCGAAAACATCACACTCGCCTACAATAAAACACCAAAATACCTTGGGGTGACTCTTGACAGAACCCTATCTTTCAACGAACATGTGTCAAAAACAGCGGAGAAACCTAAATCTAAAAACAACATCATCCAGAAGCTGTGCGGCACAACATGGGGAGTATCGGCTTCCATCTTTCGATCATCTGCCCTGGGCTTTGTCTTCTCAACCGCGGAACACTGCTTTTCAGCCTGCCTTAACAGCCCACATATACACAAAGTAGATGCCTAATTGAAAAATACACTGAGAATGATTGCTGGTGTTATCAAATCCACCCCTACGCAATGGCTCCCAGTACTAATTGCCAATTCATCAAGATGTTGATGCTGCCAACGGTTATCGTTTGCGCTCCAAGCGACCGCCAATAGAAACAGCACAGCTTGCTGTGCAAAATGAGTTCAACATAACGACCACTTGTACTCGAGAATGGATGGAACAACAAAATAGCAGCTTACTCTGCATCACACAAAAACCACCAGGTTTTGACTTACCACGCAACACATGTTCCACATAAGCCGGTTCTGTGTAACGTTCTTAAGTGAACAATCAACAGCTGACAAAGGCTAAAATCCCTGTGTCTTTATTCTCTTCAAGAAAAGTATTGCATTGTCTTAGCCGTACTGCACTTTCCGTGTAAATTTCACTATATATGGCAGGCGGCTAACACTTTCTAAATAGAGACTTTATATTATTATGGTGTAATACAGTATTTGCAGAACTCAGTCTCAACTATCAAGTGAATTAAGTAATATAAAAATTAAACTGCAAGAAATAAAACTAAGGTTGTCTAAAAAACACAGACATAATTCCTAATTATTAACTTGAGACAAACAGTCCTCTCCTCCTCAACCTATACTGATACGATATGATATGTGATGCACTCATACAGGCCTCGAAGACATACCGTCTCAGGACTAGCAACTTCAACGTGGAGTCATATGTCGCCATGTTACCCAATCCAACGGTAACTTTAACATCGTAAATCATTATAACAAATTTTGTAAACTAAATGTAATTAATCATTTGTTAACGGGTTTTTACCCATATATTTAGTGGCTACATTTATGTACTCCTAGACACTGATGATGGAATATGGATTCCGAAAACGTTATGTCTTTTTAACTTAGCCCGTTTGGGTCTTAAATATATACCTTTTACAAAGGATTTTTAATTAAATTTTTTAATATATGGTATACAGCCAACTACAGGAACGTAGATTCCTTGTAGATATTTACAAATAATATTGATTATACTTACCGATGATAATAAATTTGTGCCAACGGTAAATATATTTGAAGCTCTAAGCTCAGGTTTTTCCAGAACCAAAGTTGTAACTAACATTTCAACCTAAAATTATTTAAATAGCGTAAAGAGTTATTATATGTTGGTTTTATTATTAAAAGTTAATACACAAATAACTACGAATACTTCGATATTCCTGTTCAACAAATCGTAATGAGTACAGACTGGATTATATGCAAGATGCATATGCATATATATACTGCATATTTCTAATGTTTTTTATAAATGTATATGCCTTGCAATATTTCGAGATTTAAGAACATATAATTGCATATTTTTATATATAGAAATAAACACTGCCTGTGGTGATTACGAGTGTGGATTAAGTTGAGGGAGACCAAATGTGGTAACTCTGCGCTTACCACAGTTGGTCCCAAGCCAAGAAAAATGCGGAGGTTGATTGGCAAGATTAGCAATCTACTAATCGTAAAATCAAATACTGCTCAAAAAACAATGCACAGCCTCAGGACCAGGGCAAGAAATAAGGACAAGCAAAAAACATCCAAAACCCAGATGAGAATTACTTCTTGGAATATCAGATCGAGTCGGTCAGATAGCTCAGCGGGCTGTGCGGCTGCCTCTCATTCGCTTCATTGTCGAATGGTTTAGTGGATGTGGGTCGAGCCCAAGCTCGGTGTACAGAAAACAAAAAGTCTAAAGCAGCAGTTTAAAATTCTAGATGAATCTAGACGGGATATGGTTCTTGATAACTGGTCCTCATAAGACACCTAACTCTCATTTATGGCTCCACACCCCGGGCAACTGCATTGGTCTGCAGGCTAAACTATGTGAGGGTAGCCAGATGGGAGTTTTTTGACCCGGAAAACTAGTACCTGCTAAGGGTCCCTTGTCCAGGGTCATGGATAAAGCCCACAACGACATCCAAGGTGAATTCATCACACAGCAGAACAACTAGTTGAGCAGCCAACACTGAGAATGATGAATGGTGGACATGCACTATGGAGGCGTATCCATAAACTAATCGACCGCATATGGACACTAGAAGTCATCCTAGAAGATTGGAAAGTAGGAATCATACTTCCTATGTACAAATGGGGAGACAAACGACTATGCAGAAATTATAGGAGCAAAATAGTTTTAAATGTCGGCTACAAGATATTATCAGAAATTATATACAGCAAAAGTAGTACTATCAAAATTAGAGATACCCGAGTAAAGAGAGGAGCCGAATGTGACACTGACCACCGATTAATAATTTCACAAATGGGGTTTCCCTACACGTTCAACACCCAAACTAGAAGGAAGAAATAACACGAAGAAGACCAAGCAGAAAATGAACATAAAGAAGAAGAAATGAAGTTCAATATAAATTTACTTCAAGAGGAATCTATAAAAGATCTATACCAGAGAAGACTGGACCAGAAGTTACAGGATTTCGGCTTTAGAAACGTAAAAGAAACGTACGAGCACGTCAAACACAGCATAAAAAAGGCGGCATTAGAAGCTTTGGGAAAACTTGAGAAAAGAGATATCCAACACAAAGTAAAAATAAACAAAGAAACCAAAAAATGTATTGAGGAGAAGAAAATTCTATATATGAAAAGTATAAGCACCCAATCCCCAGAAGACATACAGAAGTACAAAGAGAAAAACAGAGAAGTAAAACGAAGAAGGGCAAAAGAAAAGAATGAAGAATGGGAAGAAACATGTGCACAATTTGAACAATACATAGTAGGAACAAGGAATTCGGAATCCTGGAAAATACTGAAATCTTTAAGGAAAAATAACAACGGAAAAGGTCCAAATACAATACATATCAGAAAAAGAGTGGGAAGACTACTATAAAGAACTACTCACAGAAAACCGCCCAGATTTCATAGAGACAGACACAGAACATGAACAACAACAAAGTCAGAATGAAGAACAGATTAACATAACATTAATCGAAGTAAGGAATGCCATAAAGACGCTAAAGAACAAAAAATCAGGGGACCAGGAGGAATCGTTAATGAACTAATTAAGTACGGAACGGACAAACTACACAGAATTATACACGAAATGTTCAGTAACGCTATAAACCTGAACGAAATACCAGATGAATGGTCCAAGGCATATATAACCTCGATACATAAAAAGGGAGATAAGAAGAAATGCGAGAACTGCAGAGGCATCAGTGTAATAGCATGTATGGGCAGGTTATATGGAAAAATACTGAAAGAAAAACTGGAAAAATCTATCTCAAATAAAATCGGAGAAGATCAGGCGGGGTTCATGGCAGAAAGATATTGCATAGACCACATATATACACTTCAACAATTAATTGAAAAAAAAATGGCAAAAATAGACCAGTTCACATGGCATTCATAGATTTAAAAAAGGCATATGACACGGTCCCCAGAAAACAACTATGAAACACGATGAAGGAAATCGGAATAACTCAGAGGTTAATCGAAGCCGTAAAAAAACCTTTACAACAACAACAAGGTAAAAGTTAAAACCGGCAATAAATACTCCAACGAATTTAAGACCACAAAAGGCTTATTGCAGGGATGCTCTACATCTTCGACATTGTTCAAGATATTCCTCGAACAAATATTAAAACCATGGAAAAGGAAATGTGAAGGGATGGGAATACCAATCCGGGACAACTTCATATACACATTAAGCTTTGCAGATGACCAAGTGGTAACGGCCCAAGATGAAGAAGATCTGTGCTATATGCTCCGAAAGTTAGAAGAGTAACACACATAAAATGGTCTGGAAATAAACCTACAAAAGACCGAATATCTAACAACAGAGCAAGAACCAGTGAGAAACTTGGAAATGGACTGTGATAGGGAAATTATCGGCACTGAAAAATTCAAATATTTAGGATTCATACTCTCAAAAAATGGAACCACCGAGCAAGAGATAACCAGCAGATTAACACAGACAAGAACATGTATTAAACAAATGAACGGGGTACTGTGGGATAGACAGATTACCAGAAATACAAAGAAGAGAATTTATAACACCTTGGTACGCAGTATAATGACCTATGGAGCAGAGAATTGGGTAATAAATAAACGAAACAGGTCCAAAATCACAGCAACTGAAATGGAATTCATGAGGAGAAGCTGCAGAGTGACAAAAATAGATCGCATCAGAAATGAGGAGATAAAACAAAGAATGGCAGTAGAACAAGACATACTCAGCTACATCGAAGAGAAACGTCTAATTTGGTATGGAAATGTGAGAAGAATAGATCATACAAGGTGGATAGCAAGGATTTCCGATTGGAGCCCAATAGGAAGGAGAAAAGGAGGTAGACTCCGAAGATCATGGAAGGATGAAGTGGACGAGGCCATGGAAAGACGAGATCTTAGAGATAGAGAATGGCAGAACAGAGAGGACTGGAGACGTTGGCTGAAAGAAGGAAGGCGGCGACAGCTGTAAAAATCCTTATAGTCAACTATCGACCAAATACATATGTTAAGAGGTATACATGAAAGATGTGTTGAATATAACATACCTATTTACAACTTGTATATCGATTTCAAACAGGCGTATGATGGAGTAGATCGATAAAAGATGTTAAAGCAACTATCTATATTAGGGATACCCAATAAGTTGGTTAAACTTATACGAATGACTCTGGAGGGTTCCAAAGCCATGGTGAGAATAGATGGAGATATGACGCAGACCTTTGATATTGAAAATGGAGTTCGATAAGGTAATGCCTTATCAACAACACTTTTTAATCTAACTTTAGAAGCTGTTGTTAGAAAACGGGATATAAACGGCTCTATTAATACAAGATCAATGCAAATATGCGCATATACGGATGATGTTGCCATAATAAGACGCAACAAAGGGGTATTAAGCAAAAAAGTTATAGAACTGAAACGAGAAGCTGCTACGTTTAGTCTATATTGTTATGATATGTAAAATCGAGAAAAATATTGGTTTGCTTAAAATATTTCAAAGTTCAAAAAATTAAAATAATTCAGATAAGTCGAATAATAAACTACAAACATTTCGAAGAATGCAAGTCTTTTATCTTTGGATTACCTGTATTGAACAAAACGTAAGATATACATAAATTATTTTCTTTGTTAAAATAGATTTGAGTGACGTGATGAGCTTAAGTGAAATCCTAGACAATGGAAGCGGGTTTTCCAAATAAATTTGTGCAGTAATTAGGACAATAGAATAGATTTTAGAAAGATATATTTTTGATAGTTCATAAGAATGGGTAGAAAAAGATTAGTTTGTAAATAAGTTTTAGGAAATTTTATAATTGTAGGTAAAAATTTGTTTGCGTTATCGAAATAAAGAAATGGGAGATGTATGACGCGTTTTGATTGGATGAAATTAAAAAAGGTGGGATGGTTGGTTTGAGAATGAGACTTTAGATAGTTTTGAAGAAAAAAAGATAGGCAGTTGGTTTCCAAGGGTGCAAGGCGAACGGCCGTTGTTCTCGAATAGTTTCCCAGAGGTAGGAAGCAGTAGCAGTGAAAGTTTGTGAGTTTTCTTGTAGTTAGTGTATCTGACAGAAGCTGATCCAGTAAAAGATTGTAAGTCATATTTTTCTACTTATATTCCAAGAGTCACTGTTCAGGCCAACGAGAGATTTAGTTTATCGTAAAGAGAAGATATTCCAAGAGTCATTTTTCACTCAGGCCAACGAAAGATTCAGTTTATCGAGAGGAGAAGAGGCTAGCATAATTTGAACGATTCGTGCATTTGAAGGAGATCATTAAGGACGATAAACTTGCAACAATTTGTTGTAAGATTGCTGATTACCTAGGGAGCTACTAAGAATAGATAGGATAGGCTACAAGGAACAAGGATTTGGACCACTCATCATCAGAGAGAGATAGTTTTGTTTTTCTGCAGTTTTTCTTTTATTGATAACACAATTTTTACAATTACTTTAGAAAAAATATAAATATTTTGATTAGGAGATTTAGAATAATAATTGGGATTTTGAGATTTTAACTAATATTATTTGTACCATTAATTTTGAAAGTTCACGTACGTAGAACAAAATTTTGAGAATCATTATATGAGATATTGTTTATTGAAAACATTTGAGTGTGAATTTTATTTCATTATTTTTATTTCAATACATAATGTTATATCATATATGTTTTTTATTATTTCGGTATTCTTTGGACCTTACCTTTCACATGTAAAGCATAGATATTGAAGCACGAACATAACCCTAAATTAAGAGAATTAAAAAGTGTGATAGAGTCATAATCGTATCATTTAAATAATTTTAATTAAATAATTAATTAATTAGCTAATTAATTGTTTGGCGCACTAAGACTTTGAATATCACAATAATATATAAATAAAAGCAAAACAAAATATATGCAGTGCACAAAATCGAATCAACATGAGAATCTAAAGGTAGACAACCATACCTATAAATATGACTCCACTTTTCCCTACCTAGGCTCAATAATAAATGGCAACAACGTGTACAATGAACAGTAAGTTACTGAATCGTGAGTCTAAGCTTAGAATCTACAAAACAGTAATTAGACCAGTGGTCACATATGGATGTGAAACGTTGACCCTTTCAACCACTGATGAAAATCAACTGAGAATATTTGAGCGCAAAATACTAAGTAAGATATTTGGACCAACCTAATACAGCGACGGTTCGTGGAGAATTAAAATGAATCACGAGCTGGATGAACTAATGCATAGCGCCATTAGAAGAAAAAGAAGAAGAAGATTACAATAATACTTAGATAAGCTTTTGAACAATATTAATAAGGGCCCTTTAAAGTGTTAAGGTTTTAAGGTATTTCAATAATTGGACAGTAGTAGGTGGATTTCTGATCATAAAATATAATATTTGTAGTAGAGATTGATGACCTCCTGTCCTAAATGGAAACTATTTTTACCCTATTTTATAATAATAGTAAATTCTCTACCCTAATGACGATGCAGATAATCGTATATTCCTATATTACTTAGGTCATTGTTTTTTCGTTGTTTATCTTAGTGCATCAATATATATCAGTCTGTAGCAAAGTAATATCAATTATTTATATTTTAAAATGATTTTATGTCTCACCTGGTTGGCTTCAGCCTTGGTAAGTTTGCTAATTGGGAATTTGTATAAGAACGAGATTAAATCATCACTCTAAAAAAAAGAAAAAATATTTATAAAAAAAATTATCTATGGTTCTTCTCAGAGCCGTCTTTCAGTGCGTCATTAATTATGACGTCATATTATGTACTGGATGTTTCGAGATTTATTTCGTGTAATTATTGAAGAATCTGACAAATGCCAGGATTGTACTTAGCCGCAGGTGAAAAGCTTACGGCATTGAACTATTACTTTTATTGCAAGGTGGATTAAATAGTAAACAATATTGTTTTTTAAATTTATAAATAATATTTAAAAATAACAAGACGATCCTTTTATAGTTTTTTTTATAATCGGATATATTACAAGCATAGTTAGTTCGTTTTTAGTTAAATTATTTGCCGTCATTTTTTGTAATCACAAAAAAAGATTGATTTCAAAACTTTTTATTATGTAACCAATATAATTATTTCACGACATATTAACTAATGATATATCTAAAACGAAAAAATAGGATGTGGTACTCCGGGAGTGAACGAGGAGAGGAAGCATAGTTTTCTTATCGTCTAAGCAAGTATCGATGGTTTTAATTTAATTTAATTTATTTAATGTCTACTTAAAATTTAAAAATGTCTACTAATTTCATGAACTTATAATATCTTATTTAATACATTAATGAACATGAATAAACCCAATGGTACGCATATTAAAATGTAAACAAACACGCTTCCTCATTTCCTCATCTTAAATAATGTAAATTGTATGTACTTACAAATGAAATGAGAGATCGGGATGTAAATATTTCGTTTATTTTATTTCACTCTTCCCAAATATCACTCAAAATACAGCCAAAATATCGAAAAACAACTTTTACTAAAAAGTAAACAAACATGGAACAGCATTTGAAGTTTGACGTAGTTCCATAAGACAGAGAAATGTAAACAACCGTTGCCATTTATAAATAGTTTGCAGTGCTTCTACATATAAAATAATTGATTGATATCTAAATTATACGTTAATATTAAATGATAATGCACACTATGTACACACTTTATATTTTGATTACAATTAGATATAATAATCTAACCAATAAATTACTATTTTGGTTTGATAGCACCTGTAGAGTATAAAATACGGAGTAATATTTTCAGCGACTCGCGAATAAGAAATTTTAAAACAAAACGTGACAACAGCTGAAGGTGCTGAGAATGTGACCTAGTCAAATAATTTTGACTTCACAAATTTAATGTAAATAACTGAGTCCATCTGTGTTTATACGTCCATGTGTATTACATTGTCACATTTTGGTATCAAAATATATCATGTGATTCTGCGCATTACATGCTAAAACACTCCTTTTTTTTTTAAATATTATGTTGGTGTACATGTACTGTTAACCTCAATGTTATTCTTCTTTTTGTTATTGTAATGTAACCTCATTTTCTCCAACATTTAACCTAGTTTTTTACCTACGTAAATATCTGGTTACTTTTACCCTCATTTTACTTTTGCTTTAACAAAGATATATATATATATATATATATATATATATATATATATATGATTTCAGGTGTTTTCAGGGTTTGACTCCGCGTTAAGTAATTTTGGTTTTTAGAAAAACCATTGTTTTGACGACGTTTCGGGAAAGTCACACTTGCCATTGTCAAGTCAGATTAGTTCTGCTTCGTCTTGATGTTTCAGGAGAACTTCTCCTGATATATATATATATATATATATATATATATATATATATATATATATTTACGGCATAAAGTGAACTCCGCCCATGTTAAAATTCAGGTTCAACTGAGCTCCGTGGTCAAGTGGACACCAATATACGGAGCTCACTTGACCATTCCATAATATTGGCTCTGTTGATTCGTTAAGATGTATAGTTTCATAATTCTTAATAAAATTTTGGAGCTCATAAGTACCCCTGTATCATAAATGTATTTCGCTTAGTTCACGTGTATATATTATAGGGGTCGTTCAGATCTTCTTGACTGTATATTGGAACCATAAGAATATCGGTTTAAGTAAGCTCTGATAGTTTGGCAACTATGCAATTAAGCCGTAGAGCTCCAGCGTTCTTGATATATACATTTTATATATTTTAAACGGTTTATACGGACTCCTGATTTTTTTATCATTCATACACATTGCAATATGTAATAGATATGTATACTACCAAATACCTGTTTTTGGTAGGTACATGCTGTTCTAAAAATAGCTTTATAAATACAAAAGGATTTCATTACCAAATTGGATGTGTTTTTCATATGCTGAAATTTCCTAATGTATTTTTTAACATGAGTATGTCTTTGTACGATTTATTTAAGGATAGGATTAATAAGAATGTCTTTTATTTCATCCATTGTTTTACGATATCTTTTATACAGCTTCTTTATTATTTTATTTATGATTTTTTCTGTGTACTACATATTATTATAATTCTGGATGGGTTATCTTAAAATAAATATTTAAGTGCTAAAAGTGATATTTTCTTATCTTTTTTTTTATTTCTTGCAATGTGTATATGTGTTGATCTGGTCAGTGTTTTCTCGATTTTAGTCATAAATTGGTCTGGTATTCGTTGAGTGGATGTTGCGATTCTAGACTTTGTATCTTTTATTCTATAGATACTTATCTTCGGATATTAGGTGAATTGATAGCTAAGATATTGTAGAGCTTATGTATGAATGTGTGTGTCTTAATATCCGCTGAATTTGGCTGACTAATTTATAGCTAAATCTACGTGTTAAGTATGTGTTGGTATCATTTATACTTACAAGGTATATTCGGCAGCAGAAGCATAGAGTGCAAGCGTCTACGTTTTAAGGATGGAAGGATGCGCTTCTTAGCAATTTAGCTGACAAGTTTTCAGAGATTACTTTTCTGGTCCTCAGTTTACCTCTTAGTTTTAAACAAAGTTCTGTGAATGACAAAGTTTGATTCAAACTATCTTCAAGGTATTTATAGCAAGTCCAGAGTTTAAAAATTTCATGATACTATTGGATGTTTAGATTTGTAAAAGCGTCTCTGTTAGGGACATTAAAGTTTTTTGTTGTGCAACAATATAGATCGTCTACCTAATAAAAGTTCTAGTATTTACTGGTATCTTCTTCTTAAAGTGCCTATCCGTTCCGGATGTTGGCGATCATCACGGCTATCTTTACTTTGTTCACTGCAGCGCGGAACAGTTCAGTGGTAGTCGTGTTATACCACTTTCGTAAATTTTGAAGCCAGGAAATGCGTCTTCTTCCCGGTCCTCTCTCACCATTAACCTTCCCTTGGAGAATTAGCTTAAGAAGGCCGTAACGTATTTACTGGTATGAATTGTGTAAATATTATACAGTGTAGGTGCCATTACGCTACCAAAAGGAGACCGTTCTTCTGCGTTGTCGATCTGTTATTTTTACCATTATGTAATACGAAAAAATCTTCTGTTGTGTAGGCATACGCGGATAATACAAGTGAGTTTATTACCTAAGGCAATGTCACATAGATTTTGGAAATGCCCTCTAATTTAAGGTGTCGTAAGCGGCATTTAGATTGACAAATACCACTCCTCATACCTGATATCTTTCGTACCCGTCTTTGCTGTGTTGGGCATGATTTAGTATTTTTGACGTACGTGATCTTCCCTGTCTATTGCCACTTTAGTCTTTTAATTTGAGTTTTTCTTCTATTATCAGTAAAATTATATTAAGGATCACGTGCAGAAGTATTTTTTATAACTGACAGAATAAATAAATATATTGGCCGATAGCTTTTGTGGAGTTTTTGCCAGGTTTAAGTAAGGCAATAACTTTCTCTTTACTTTGCTTGTCTACAGACTTTGGATATCAGCCCTTGTATTTTTGATCCAAATTTTAGAGTTAGTTTTGTGCTCAGATCCTTAGTTAGGAGCCGTAATATTGTTTATTATATACATAGATAGCAGATCCAAGCTCAACATCGCACTGTTGAAAGGTTCCCTCGGCTGACTGGTTTTGTCCCCTCTCATTTTAAGTTTTTCTTTGCTTCTTTATCGACATTTTATTATGCGATTTTTAGCGATCAGCTTAATACCAAATACAATATATTTGGCCCTCAATATGTTTCTTCTTCTTCTTGCAGTAAGTCTTCTATCGGAGGTTGGTTACCATCACAGCAATCTTTACTTTGTAGGCTGCAGCTCAGAACAACTGTATTAAACTGCACCCATACCACTCTCTTCAATGTCGCAACCAGGAAATACTCCTACGTCTTATATTTCTCTTTTCCGAGATTTCTCCTTGGATTATGAGTCTAAGCAGAGGGTACTATTCTCCTCTCATTATGTGGCCCAGATATTCAAGTTTTTTCGATTATATGGTTTTTACGACTTCGTATTCCTTCCCCATCTTCAGCAGAACATCTTGATTTGTAACTCTTTCTGTCCATGGTATTTTCCACATTCTCCTCTAACACCACATCTCGAATGCCTTAATGTTTTTTATGTTTATCTTTTTTAGTGTCCAGGCTTCCATGCCGTACAGCAGATCGGAGAAAACATAGCACCTTAACATTATTGTTCTTAAGTTTATATTTATGTCCCGGCTGCATAGGAACTTTTTCATTTTGACAAACGATTGTCTCGCTATCTCTATTCGCCTCTTGATTTCTCTTGTCTGGTCATTAGTATTATTGAAGCAAACCCCTAAATATTTGTAGGACGTTACTCTTTCAACTGGCTGATAATTTATGATTAAATTCATATTAGTGTATAGCTTATTTGTTACAATCATGAATTTAGTCTTTTTGATGTTCAGTTCTAGACCATACTAATTGGTATGAGTGTTTATGTTTTCCATCAAAAACTGTAAATTTGCTAGGTTACACGATACACAGACTAAACGGTATGCCGATTTTCGTCGCTAAATGTGGTTCGGCCGCGCAGCTACGTCAAGTGGGAACCTCATGTTGGAACCTAAAATTTATTTGCTCCTTGTCGTGCTTGTCTGGAGTTTCGATTTGTTGGCGTTGAAAGTGATTAGATTGAGGCGGTTTTAAAATATTAAGCTGGTAACTAACTATTAAAGTAATTCTGGATTATTTTCTGGTTACACATTATTGTTTATTAGTACTTATCTAATACCGTGAATTTTTAACTTAAGTTAGTAGTTTATTAAAACCGAGACTATAATGCCGAGCTGTGCTGTAGCTACTTGTAAAAATTCAAACAAAAATACAAAGGGTACGGATGTGAAATACTACAGATTTCCTGCAAATGAAGATTTGATGACAACTCTTTAAAAATATTTGTCTATGCTAATGTTCCCCATTTATTGAAGCTAATCAGAAATCATCTTCTTCACCATGGATTTGTAATTGATAATTCTATAATTAACATTGATTATTTTTAACCTTTGTTGAATATATCTACTTCAGAACTAACATTTACACATAAACTAACTGAACTACATTTAAATGTAAAAGGATCAATGAGACAAAGAGTAAGACAAGTTGCTTAACATTTATCAAATACAACAGCAAAAGCTATTAGATATTGCGGAGAAAACGGATTAATGCCAAAAAATTCTTACTGGGAAAAAGCAGCACACTTTGTCCAGTTATGCAATGACTGGTTTGATCTTTTTAATTCTAAAGTGAAACTTGAAGGAAACTGTCCAACAAGAAATGCATTCGGCATCTTCTTCTTCTTTTTGTGCCGCTCCTATCGGAGATTGGAAATCATCAAGGCTATTCTGACCTTGTTTACGGCTGACCTAAAGAGTTCATTAGTGGTGCAGCCATACCACTCTCTCAAATTCCGCAACCATGACATTCTTCTACGGCCTGGATTCCGTTTTCCTTCTATTTTTCCCTGCATTATATTTTGAAGTAATGCGTATTTATGTCCTCTCATCAGGTGACCAAAATATTCGAGTTTTCTTCGCTTTAGCGTTAACAAAATCTCTGGGTCTTTTCCTATTCTTCGTATTACTTCACAGTTTGTTATTCTTTCAACCCAACTAATCTTCAGCATTCGACGGTAGCACCACATCTCGAAACTTTCAATATATTTCATGTTGTTCTGTTTGAGAGTCCAGGCCTCTACACCGTATAATAGAGTGTTAAATACATAGCCTCTCAGCATTCTTAATCGTAGAGGGATGCTTATATTTCTTTTACAGAAGAATTTTCTCATCTTTATGAAGGTGGCCCTAGCAATTTCGATACGTCTTTTTATTTCACTGTTTTGGTCTCCAGTTTCGTTTATTAAAGTTCCCAAGTATTTGTAACTTGATACTTTTTCAACTTGAGTGCCGTTTATACTAATATACGCTGGTTGTGTCATGTTTTTACTGAAGACCATATACTTGGTTTTTTTAATATTGATATTTATACCATAATTGTTGCAAGCAATATTTATGTCTGTAAGTAATCTTTGTAATTCTTCTACTGTTCTTGCAACTAGTACAGTGTCGTCCGCGTATCGAATATTATTTACAATCTCTCCATTAATTACGATTCCTCCGTTTGCTTGTAAAAGGGCTTCCTGACAGATGCTTTCACTATATACATTAAATAACAGAGGTGACAAAATGCAACCTTGTCGTACTCCTCTACGTATTTCTATTGCTTGTGATGTTTCAGTTTCTATTTTGATGTTAGCTTTCTGATTCCAATATAGATTGAGAATTATTCGCAGATCTTTATTATCTATGTCCTTCCTTTCAAGAATCTCTCTAAGCTTATCATGGCGTACTCTGTCAAACGCTTTCTCAAAATCGATAAAACACGTATGTACCTCCTGATTAACGTCTAGGCATCTTTGTGTAAGAACATTCAAACCGAAGAGAGCTTCTCGAGCACCAAGCCCTTTTCTGAACCCCATCTGTGTATTACTAATATCTGACTCCAACTTTTGATAAACTCGGTTGTGGATGATTTTTAGAAATATCTTTAGTAGGTGGCTCATTAAAGATATTGTTCGATGTTCTGAACATTCTTTAGCATTAGATTTCTTTGGCAGTGTAACGAATGTAGACAACAGCCACTCTTGAGGTATAATACCAGTATTGTATATTGTATTAAATAAGTGCAATATTATACCTATTGATTCATCATTCAAGAGCTTTAGCAATTCGGTAGGAACCTCATCCGGTCCATTTGCCTTCCCAGTTTTGGAATTTCGGCATAGATTCAGACAAACAAACAAAATTGTTAACTGAAATGACCAACTTTATGTCAATAGTTAGAGTGGGAAAGCATAAAGAAGTAATACAATTTCAGAAAGGTATATTACTTAATAATACGTCTATTTTAGAAATGTTTTCTTATTTAAAGAAAAAATATGAAATTGAATATGTTTTAACCTCTCGCTTAAATCAAGACATTTTAGAGAATTTTTTTGCTTATATAAGGGGAATGGGTGGACCAAATGATCATCCATCACCATTGGATTTTAAGTATAGACTAAGGTGGTATATTTTGGGGGAAAACTCTTCTGCTATTTTCACAGAAAATCGCAATACGATTGAGACTGGTGAATCGTGTTTACTAAATGTATTGGAGGAAACTAAACAAACCGAAGAAATTTGTTTTACACATCAAATGCTCTTAAAAATTCTACCACGAAACCAAACAGGGGAGGAAAAAATGAGGAAGAAGAACTTATTTCTAACTCAAGTTATTTTGTGGACCCTGTATATTTACAAGAGCAAGCAATAGCTTCAGATGAATTAATAAATCTTTTGGACAATTTTGAAGTTAAGGAGAGAGTAAATATGGAGGCACTAAGATATATAGCGGGATATGTTGCTTTTAAATTTAAAAGTAAATATCCAAATTTAGGTATAGCCACAAGTAATTTAAATATTTCCGAAGTCCCTAGGTGGCTAGAGATCCTATCAAGAGGTTCACTGTTAAACCCCAATGAAGAATTGTGGGAAGTTGCCAAAAATATGGAACATCAATTCTACCAAATGCATGGTAATTTTTTAAATAAAGAAAAGAAGATTTTTCAACGTTTGGCTGAAAAAACATTAGCGTCACTGCCCAACACCTCAATACCATTTGAAGTGATATTATGTATGTGCAGAACACGAACATTATATTAGAATGAGGGACGTCAATAGAAAAATAAGCTTTAAAAACTGCCAGAGAGCACTTGACAAAAAGATATCTAAATTTTCTAATTTTAAAAAATGATCTAATTATAGATACTAATTCTAATTCTAGAAGGGCATATAAAGAACTCAGAAAAGATGCAAAGAAAATATGTAGAAGGAAAAAGAGAGAAACTTTAAATAGAAAAAGACAACAAAGTTTGAATTATTAGTCAAATTTAAGTTTTTATTGTTAGTCAAATTTTTTCAACAATTTAGAATAACAGTAAATAAACAAAATTTTATGTGAATTTTATGTGAAACATTTTTATAGACCCAAAAGTAAATTGAATGTTTATATCAATTTCGTTTTATTTTTTTAATATATCATGGTAAATGTATATTGGACAAAAGATAAAATCTTCATTTTTCAATGGAAATTCATGTTTAAATAAAATGCACATTAGAAAATGGCCGTAAAAAGAATATAAAATACAATTTCTTATTTAAAAAGCGGTGATAGGTACATAATTTTAAAATTCAAACAATAGTACCGCTAGATTTAGCATTGCCGAATGAAAATAAGGTTCCCATCTGACGTCACGCGTTCGTCTTTTATGCGCAAGAACATACCGGTAGTCTGTGTATCGTGCTAGGTTATCTGTTACTATTAGCGTGTCATCAGCGTATCGTATATTGTTAATTAACTCTCCGTTAATGTTCATACCAATGTTTTGCTCTAGGAGCGCTTCCTGATATATTGTTTCCCTATATATATTGAATAATAGTGGAGAAAGCACACAACCCTGACGCACACCTCGACGAATCTCCATTTCTTCGGTTAACTCATTATCAACTTTGATTTTTGTTGTTTGTCCCCAGTACAACCTGGATATGATGTTAATGGCGCGACTGTCGATGTTTTTGCTTCTTAGGATTTCATACAGCTTTTGGTGTCTGACTTTATCGAAGGCCTTCTCAAAATCTATGAAACCTACGTAGAGGTCTTGGTTTACTTACAAACATCTTTGAATTAACACACTCATACCAAACAAAACTTCCCGTGTTCCCAGTCCACCTCTGAATCCAAACTGTGTGGTGCTTATGTCCTCTTCTAATTTATTAAATATTCTTTTGTGAATTATTTTTAAAAATACTTTTAGTGTGTGGCTCATCAATGCTATAGTTCTTTGGTCTGAACACTCTCTGGCGTTATTCGTCTTCGGGATTGTGACAAAAGTAGAGGAGAGCCATTTCTTTGGTATGATGCCTGTTCTATAAATTGTGTTAAAGAGGTTCACTATTATTTCAAGTGTGTGATTCGATTCTATATCAGTGCCTGGATAGGTTTTTGTAGACGTGATGGAGTTTTTAAACTGGCTTCTGATTATTATATAATCGATATGATTCCTGACGATGTTGTCTGCATTATCCCTTGGTGATGTCCACGTGTACAATCTACGGTTTGGTAATATAAACATTGTGTTCATTACTACAAATTCTTTTTCTTGGTAAAATTGTACGAGACGAGATTTCATCAAGTAACGTTTGAATCCATCACTTACTAAAAGAGTAGAAAGAGACATGCTTATGCTTTAGAGTACGTCTACTTTAGTACACTCACTATCTCAAAAAGAGTTTAGGCTTTGTAAATGGGTATATTTATTTAAAAAACCCTTAAAAGGGCTACATCAATAAAACAAACGTTTTCGGACCACACAGTCCATCATCAGGTTTTAAAATCGAAAATGCTAGTTCACAATGCCTGAGCCACCAAAATACTAGGGTAAAAACCCTTTAAATTACATTTAGTTATAAAAGATTGTACATTGTGTTATAAAATAACTGTGATGTTCAGTATTAAATTAAATTTGACTAGAGGTAACACATGGCTGAATCGAGTTACCAGAGCCGGTGAGAGAGAACCTCTACACGCGGAGAACCCCAGCTGTTCCCCCAGCTAGATAATATTTATTTATTTTGAGTATACTTATTTTACAACATAGTAAAAGAATAAATATTTGTGTTCTCAGTGTTTTCTAAGTCTGCCAAGCATAAACAGGCGGCCCTATTAGATTACACAATTATTAAGAATGTCCAATATCTGAATTGAAGATTTTATTTCAAAATATGACTGTACTTTATACAAATATTATTCTTTTCTGAGATACCGGTATAAATATGAAATTTGAATTACGCAATGATTTTTTAAAATTATTTTCTTGTGACGTTATGTCACTGTTGGAGAATAATGCTGGGAATAAGGTACAATAGGTTTTTATATTTTATTTGACGTTTTAATATTTAAATCTGAGTTCATTTTTCGAAAAACTATAAACTTATAACAACAAATTACTATATACCAGTACGAGGCAATATTCTTATGCTGTGGCAAAATCATCATATTTGAGTTACATTGCCGTTTTTCCTGCCGTATCATATTTTAACATAGTTTTCTAATTTATTTTATAGACAGGAGGTAATGGATATCCACAATTCGTCTAATAATATTATGTTTTAAAAACAGCTGTGCTTTTATGCTGATTTGTTCACCTTTCGTAAAGCAACCTGAGTTATGAATAACTACTTTTTTGTATTTTTGGGAGGCAAACTTCTACCAGACAATTTTTAATATGTGAATATTAGGGATTTATATAATATTTTTGTGTATATAATGTGTTTATTGATTTTACTTTCATTTGGTTTGTTTATTCATATTTTCTTATCTTTAGAAAACAGATGTGTTATTGTAAATCATCTGACCATTTTGTAGCAAATTGTTCATCCTGTACAAATCCAAATCAAAACGTTATAACAACAGTGCCAACTACTACTAAAAATACAGTAGTTAATACTCTTCAACATGACGTCACGATCACATCAGCATCTTCAGCGAATTCATTTTCCTTACAATCCTCGACTATACCTTCTTCATTAATTATACTAATATGAACTGAATCCAAAATATCATCCTCAACATCATTTCCAAGTTCTTAAACTACATGCACAGATACAAATATAACAACTACCGAGTTATCAACAACACCTAATCTTTCACAACCTCATATATCAAGTCCAAACTATTCCTCAACACTTGCATACTCTATCAATAGGATATTAATAGATACCACTAATACACTTAAAATAACTAATACACCTAGTAAAAAAGTAAACACGTAGCCTTGATGAAATTTTAACCCTACCTTTACAAGAACCTAAAGAAAATTTTACAAAAACCAATACAAAAACTTAAAAAATCCAAAACTATTGACAATTCTGAGACCTTCTAACACCATGTAACCCGTAAAAGATTTTATTACTAATAAACTTGTAACACCGATATTAAATTTTGAACAAATATCTCCCAAAATCTATTTTTATAGATTCCCAAAAGCTCCCAAATCTATTTTTATACAATTTTCCTATAGAATATAAAAAAGAAATAAAATTCCTAGGGATGCAACTGGACTCAAAATTAAGTTAGAAAAGTCATATACACTCGCTAAGCCTATCGTGCCTAGCTGGACTAAACATTATGAAATCTGTATCACATAAAAATTGGGGAGCAGATTTTCCAACTCTAATAAATATATGTAGAGCTTTAATTAGATCAAAACTGGACTACGGATGTGTTGTTTATAACACAGCAAATCAAACATTGCTTAAAACTTTGGATGCTCTTCCGAGTTCAGCCGTTAGACTTGCTCTAGGAGCATATTGCACCAGTCCTGTGGACAGTCTACTCTGTGAAGCTGGAGAACCACCCTTAACCCTAGGAAGTAAATATTTAAGTCTATCATATGTCTCGAATATAAAATCTAACCCAAAAAATCCAGCTCTTCATCATGCTGTTCCTAACAGGTTCTAGGAGGTCTATCAAAAAAAGAAATAGGGGTCCTGTACCTTTCTATGAACGAGCCAATAGATACTTATTCGATTTTAATATTGAACTACCTCCATTTTATCCTACCTGTGTAATAAATTTATGTTGTCCTTGGGTTGTTCCCTCTCTGCTTTGTAACCTTTAAACTTACAGCATATACCATATATATAAAATTCGTGTAAAGTTAGTGTATATAAAATTACCATTTTATATACACGAACGCATCAAGGCCATAAATCGAGTAGGAGCATGCTTTGTAATATCACATGAACATTCCATCTATAAATTGTCAAATTGTCTCCTAAGACAAGTATTTTTACAGCAGAACTATTTGCCATCAATAAGGCCCTAACCTTTATTCTAGAAAAAAAACTTCCCAAATCTCTTATAATATCTGATTCACTTAGTTATCTGACATCCATTCCTCAGATTTATCCCTCTCATCCAACATTATGTACAGCAGATTAAGTTAATATAATATAGATTACCATATATACCAAAACAATTTGACAGTAGTTCCTCTGGGTACCGTCACACGCTGGAATAGATAGTAACATAAAGGCAGATAGTCCAGCTAGTTCCGCACTAACCAATTCAGTCGCATCAGTCGAAAATCTAACTGTGCATTTAGATTTAAAACCTTACTTAAAATTAAAATTGCACAATGTTTGGCAAAACCAATGGAATAGAAGCACAACTAAATTGACAGAAACAAAATCTTCCTTTCTTCCATGGAACTTCTAGCTTTGAAAGCAACAACATTAAGTCCTTATAACACGTCTCAGATTATGACACGCTTCTACAATACATAAATACTTGTTGAAGAGAAAAGAGGAACCAGTGTGTTTTGTCTGTGAATGTAAAGTGACAGTGAAGAACATTTTGATTGACTGTCCAATCTACTTAGTTGAAAGACTATATTACCACATTCCAAAAACATTAAAAGAACTTCTAGGAGAATCTAAATATGTAGCTGACTTGATAGAATTCTTGAAATCAATAACTTTTTTAATAAAATTTAATACAATACATCAATAATTTAAATATATATTGTATACATTATTATGCAATTGATATTTGGTATATGCCTTAAGTCTTTATCACTTTTTGTATTTTTCTTATGCTAATAACCCTAAGTGGTTGAAGCAAAATAAATAAAAAATAATACGACAATTTTTAACCTCATTATCATATCACTACAAATCCGTATCGAATAAGAACACATACTAAATTAAGAAAGCTCTTATAACGATATTGTCCAGGAAAAAAATCGCTTAAGGTAGATCGGACACATGCATAGACGCCAAGATGTCAAACTTGTAAAACTGTATGGAAGGAAGTTAGCACAGAAGAATGCCACTTAAACATCTCAATATACAATGGAGAGACAACATACAATCAAATTTTAAAAAATAAACATTTCATTTGATTGCAGATTCGTGAGAAGATCGGTCAACTTGGAGAAAAATAGTAGTTAGCGAAGACCCACCCAGTGTTGTAGCGCTACGTAATGATGATGATAAAGAGAAAGGAGAAACAGTGACAAAAATCAACAAAAATGGACTAATGGAGCAAAGCTGCTTCAAAATCTTTGACTGGGGAAGATTAAAATAAAAGTATAAGAAATGCAATGGCTGATTGATGGATTCGAGATACTTGAGACTTGAGAAGAGCACTCTGCCGAAACAGCTGTAGTGATAAGATAGAATTAATTTTGTCGAAGTTTTAAAAAAGTTTTTAGTGTTTTATTGTTAAATAAAATGGAGTTTACATACGACATTATATACGCTATTCGCTCCGTGCGTGACTGACACGACACCTACCGCCTTTTTCTGACAATTTTGGAGTCCCAATTTTCAGGTTAAACATATGACATATGTTTGACATTGTTAAATACATGCGAAATTGACAATGATTAATAAATTCGTTTTTTAACTATATTTTTTCAGTTTATGTACGAAATAAATGTAGTGTTAAAAACTGGGTTTCTCAAAATTTATCATAATATATCTTTTCAACTCCAAACGTAAGAGAAAGGGAAAAATCTAGTACTGACAAATCAAGTTTTTCACGCAAAAGAGCATATAATTAAAAACAATAATAGTAAAAGTTATGATATAAAAGCTAAAGTCATCTGCAGTTAGGTTGAAGCCTTATGAAATATCATTCAAGGTAAATTATTTAAATTTTTCCTATTTCAATTGCGTAAAAATAAAATTATGTGATATTTACTTTTTCATATTAATAGCAGGAATTTATCTTTTTCTTTTCTCTAATTTATATGTAATCTTTGGGAACCTATAAAAACTACACTCACTGTTTTTGCTATTATTAGCACAATTAAATACGCAACATGTATTTGCACACATTTTTGATAAAATTTATGCGTAAAAATATTTTGTCCAATATTCCAATTTTGTCATATTTCGCCGCTATGCACGCTGGCGTCGTTTCAATGTACCCCTAAAATGGTCACGCACGGAGCGAATAATAACTAGACAACTTATATAACACCGATATATAAGGAGAAAGTTTACTGAAACAATAAACTACTCAAAATTTGTTATGAGTGGAAACGATATAAATAAAGAAAATGGAGATAAAGAAACAGACGACGACAAAGAACGTTTTAAATTGATTAATTTATTCAATTTTTAACAATGTATATTTAAAGGTCATTGTCAGAGCCAATATGCTAAATGTATGTAAAATAAAACTGTTTAAGGTAGATATGTTACAAATACATTTAAAACTAAAAACAATCGATGTTTATATGAAAGATGAAACCGTATGACACACTACTGTGCAATGTCCAGGATCCGGTATCGTAATAAGAACTAAAATTTCACTTCCAGGCCATTAAAATGTGTTAAATTTTACTTTAGATATTCTTTTTATGAATATAATAAGTAAACATATAGTAAGCTTCATCTTCTTATTGTGCCGTATTCTAATAAAGGTTGGTGATTACTTCTTTAAACACTTCACATAAATTATTATTGTTTAAATTTAACTACTTGAAACAAATATTGCACGTCATAAACTACAGTAATTGAAAAACTATAAAGATCTGTTTTCAGAGTTCTCTTTAATTTTATGTAGTTTATTGTAATCCTACCGAAAGGCTTCTACTTTCTTCAACTATTACAAGATAACTCTACTCGATATTCGTACATTTAGAGACTAAATGTTTCAGTGCCCATGCATTTAAAAAAAAATAATATATTAAATGGAAACTAACCTTTTTCAAGTTTATAATAGATACTTTTTTAAGTTTGAAAATAATTGTAATTAATAAAGTAATTGAAAATAATAAGTTCCAAAATGTACCGGCTATAAAATTTTAAAATCTACTACTAATACTAATATTGGCAACATCGCAGGAGTTTAGAAGTGTACGCGAAAAGTTATATACGGGCCCCAAAAATGTTTTATCCTATTACAGAGTCCACTTGATCCGACGTGTTGGTCGGAGTCTACATAAAGCGCTACTTAGATAATAATATACACGGCGTATATTCTCCTGGAGTTCGTATAATACCCTTTTATTACGGAGCCTACATTAACCGCTAGAAGTATATATATATATATATATATATATATATATATATATATATATATATATATATATATATATATATATATATATATATATATATATATATATATATATATATATATATATATATTATTTGTAGTATATATATATAGATAAACTAGTGTGTAACCTCGGTAACCTTTTTTGGATGGTGCTAGGAAGGTCACTAGCTTTTGGAACCGGGAATGGGTCCAACGGACGAAATAGGTAAACATAGGACAGGATAAGATATATTAGTAAAGATACCGAAATAAAGAAAAAGATTGCCAAAGTTAAGATAATTTAGAAACAGGGCGCCAATTAATTTTTTGGGGTTCAACGGGAAAATTAAGAAACCTTAGAAGCGAAAAGAGATAAGCAAAGATATTTAGGTTCTGAGATCAAATCCAAGGAAAGATATCAACAGTTAATTATTAAATAAATTTGGTCAATACCCTCCTGCACAAATAATAAATATATTAGGTGGACTCCGTCCACCTACTTACCTACGAAACATAATCAGCCTGATCTTTCTTCTGGTGCAAGGTAAAATAATAATTTAATATAATAAACAAATGTTCAGAGTTATAATTTTATCAGGAAACTTGTTAGGCGTCGATAAATAAAATTCATTGATAAAACAAAACAATATATTCTACAACACAATTAAATTTGGATCAATCTGATAATTATAAATCTGAATGTAAACAAAAGTTAAAAAAATGCACCATCAATTAATAAATGGTGGTAGACAATGAGGTATTGAATAGAACAGAAAAATAACATACCTAGAATACAACATCACAGACAGCTGGGATCACTCGTACGAGATTAAATGTAGGATCAAAAAAGCAAGGAGTGCCTTCCAATAGATGAAGAAAGTTCTCTGCAATTTAACCTTGAACTTACATCTCCGACTCAAAATCCTTAATTGTTATGTGTTTTCTATTCTTACGTATGGAGCAGAGGTATAAACACTCACTGATGCGTCTTGCAGACGGTTGCAGTTTTTTGAGATGTGGTGCTATCGTCGCATGCTCAGAATATCATATGTAACGTAGTAATATAATGTCTACAAAAAGAACCTGAAGTTTTAAAATTCGTTAAAGAGAGTAAGTTAGCATACGGACATATAGTGAAAAATGAAAATAAATACAGAATCCTACTATTGATATTAGAAGGGAAAATAAAAGGAACTAGAGGACCAGGACGCCGCCGAATATCCTGGCTTGAGAATTTAAGACACTGGACAGGTATGACCACCATGGACCTTCTTCTTCTTTTTTAAGTTCCATCTTCTATCGAAGGTTGGAAATCATCATGGCTATGCGGACTCTGTTGACTGCCGCTCTAAAAAGTTCTGCACTACTGCATTCAAACCATTCCCTTAAGTTCTTAAGCCAGGATATTCTTCGTCTTCCCACATTTCGCTTTCCTCGGATTTTGCCCTGCATAATAAGTTGTAATAATGCGTATTTTTGCCCTCTCATCATATGTCCCAAGTACTCAAGTTGTCGTCTTTTAATAGTTAATATTATTTCCGCCTCATTTCCTATCCTTCTAGTTACTTCCATGTTTGACATTCTTTGAATCCATGATATTCGTAGGATTCTTCTGTAACACCAAAATTCAAAGGCGGCCAGCTTATTCAGATGAACTTGTTTTAGTGTCCAAGCTTCCAGACCATAAAGAAGAGTAGAGAACACGTAACATCGAAGCATTCTCAGGCGTAGTTCTAACCTTATATTCCGACAACAAAGAAACTTTTTAAGTTTAATAAATAATGTACGTGCTATTTCAATACGTGTCTTAATTTCTTTGGTTTGGTCTACATCTGATGTTATCCATGTTCCTAAATATTTATAGTTATTAACATTCTCAATTGCAGTATCTTCAATAGTCAATTGGATATTTGCATGTGCAGATTTAGTCATGATCATGCATTTAGTTTTCTTTAAATTTATCTTCAGTCCGTACTCATGACAGCGTTCATTAAGGCGTTGCATTAGGTTCTGTAAATCATTGTTGTTATCCGTAATTATTACTGTACCGTCTGCAAAACGTAAGTTATTCAAAACTTCTCCATTGATAGATATACCTTCTATTGAGTCTGAGAGCGCTTCTTGAAATACCGCTTCACTGTAGACATTGAAAAGTAGTGGGGACAGCACGCAACCCTGGCGGACTTCTCTCTGTATTTTGATATTTTCGGTGTACTGGCTGTCAACTCTTACCTTGGCAGTTTGATTCCAATATAAATTAGATATAATTTTCAGATCACGACTGTCAATATTTTTGCTTTTTAATATATCTACAAGCTTTTTATGTTGAACTTTATCAAATGCCTTTTCAAAGTCTACAAAACATAAGTACATATCCTGATTCATGTCCATGCATCTCTGAGCCAGCACATTCAAACTGAACAAAGCATCTCTTGTACTCATACCATTTCTAAAGCCAAATTGTGTGTCACTAATCTCATATTCAAGAGTTTTAACAATTCTGCTGTGAATTATTTTCAAAAATGTTTTAAGTGTGTGACTCATTAAAGCTATTATTCTGTGGTCTGAGCAAGTTGTCAAACTTGGTTGTTTAGGAATTGCTACAAAGGTTGATTGCAGCCATTGTCTGGCGATTGTGACAGTCTGATATATTAGATTAAAGAGTTCAACCATTACATGAATAACATCTTCATTGATGAGTTTTAATAATTCGATAAGCGCCTCATCTGGTCCAGTAGCTTTACCCTCTTTTGTGTTTTTGATAGCATAGATGACTTCTTCTCTTAATATTGGTGGTCCAGTATCCTCGGTGATTTCTAATGACAGTTCTTCTCTTTCATCATTAAATAGTTGTTGAATGTAATTGGTCCAGTGACATAATCTCTCCTTCATATCAGTAATAATATCCCCTTTATCATTTTTAAGGATATTCGTTTTTGTACGCTTTCTAGAACCTGTCATTTCTTTGATTTTTTTGTGTAAATTAAACCTATGGACCATGGACCTATACAGCTGCTATACAACTATACAGCTGCTAATAAAATACGATGGGTCATTGTGGTAGCCAACATCCATAGAGGATAGGCACTAGCAGAGGAAGAATGAGATATATATAAAAATAAATAGTATTATGAATAATCAATACTTTTATACATACAATATAATAAAATTATGCACAGTTTAAATTATCAGCGAAGAGAGCCTGATGCCATTTAAAAATGTTTAACTAAAGTTGAAAAAAGAAGTCTCTCTTTGCTGCTTATGTGCTTATATCTCGAGATAACGGGTTGAAAATGTAGAGCAATTATAGCAAATAACAAAATTAAATAAATATAAATTCAAAAGAATAACAAAAAGGTTAGAAGAATTCTGTATTATAAAATTTAAACCAACCCGCACTTGGTTTTAAGTTAATTATTTGTTTCGCACTGTTGTTTAATGATTAACTATTTTTATTGAGAATTAAATGTTCGTAATAATTATTTATTTGAAGTTCTTAATAGCTGAATAAAAGTTCGTAAGAAAATATTAAATGTTCTTTTAATAGTCACAGAAGAAGAAATAGTCGACGTAGATTCGCTCAGATAATGGAAGGTAATATGATGACATATCATATTATTTGCCCAGATATTTGATGGTAATAAGATTACGATAACTTACGATAAATCGTGATGACTGCTGCACTACACTGATTTTACATTCTATACTTGTATCAAGCACTGAAGTTAATTAAATTAAAGGTAGTTTATTCCAATCTTTAATCTAATACGGTATTATATTAAGAAACTCAACCATTTAGGTGTATACACACTTAAAAAAAATTCACAGAGACGGTTATATAAGCAAGCGTCTTAACTGGAAGACCGCCCTGCCAGAAGTAAAGTTCTTCGTCCAAAAATGTACCAAACTACCCAAAAAAGACGAGATATTTCTAAGAAGATAAAAAGGTTCCAACGACATCGGAAGTACCGAGAAGAACCAAGAGAAGAAATAAAATCTTTTGGATTAGGTTCTCTCAGAAAAATACTATAACGTGCTTTCGACCATATTACCACCGGATATTGCCACCGGAAAGGATTACCCAAGGATTAACCAAGTAGTATATTCCGTAATTTCATAAGATGGTACGCTCCAATAAAATTTAACAAGCTATTTACGAATACGACCATCGGCTTGTCAGCAACAGGGGTAAAAGAATTAAAAATAATTTATTATTTTAATTAAAACAAAAATGTTACAAGTGAAATTACTTTAATATCTCCTAGAATACAGGGGTCAACTATTTACATAAGATAAAGGTAAAGTTTACTTAATACGTGAATTCAATGCCAAGTGTCAATCTATTAACAGAGTACAAAAATGTACAGCTGAAGCCAGGACAGTCATAACAAAGCAAACAAGAATCCTGGCGGCTAAATCTAGCCACCAGGATACATATCTAGCATTAACAGCAAGACAAATATATTAACGGGTTGGAAGAAAGTTTAAAAAACGAACAGTATACTTACCAAACAATCGTAAGTCTAAAAAAAGGGATGTTACTAACTGATCCACATGATGTACATAGTAAATGAACTAGCTGATACCTATCAAAAATTTTCATCCAGACAAAATTACAGTAACCAGTTCTTAACTTACAAACAACAAGAAGAGGCAATACCTATTAAAATTTCCGACGAATTTAACCCTATCAATACTATTTGGGACTTTTAAATTTATATAATAAAAAGGGATTTTTAGGTCAGTCTTGCAACGGTGTATAGTTGTAAGACAAATAGACTCGCCCGGAGTAGCTATGTACAAGGGGAGTCCGGTAGTAGAGAGAGTTAATTGTAATGGCGGATGTAACGTAGATGTAGTTTGATGTTGGTTAATAAAAAGTTGGGAAATCAGTTGGAATTTCATTTTATTGGCAAAGAAAACATGTGATAGGAAAAGTTATTCCTTATATCACTATCATGTGGTCCTTCGAGCCGGATCTAACCGACTTTCCAATTCAATTAAAAGATTATTATCCAGTCTACATTTATGTAAAAAAGTCTCACAGGTTGTTAATTGGCCCTTCATCGTGCCACGTGATCTATTTAACTCTTTTTCACGACCTTCTGCCATGATTATTAAATAGAAATATTTATATAGTACCAATAATTAACCAATGCCAATATTTAAACCAACAGTTACAATTAAATAACTTAAATAATGCCAACAATAGGAAAATTACGAATGCTAATACTGTCAATAATAATTATTAACCCAATAAACACAAGTAAATAGCTTGAAATCCTTGTATATTTTCAATAATATGAAAGTTGCGTATGCCAATGATAATTAAACCAATAAATACAAAGTAAATAACTTAAAATCTTTGTATTTTTGCCAATAATTAACCATTATCAATATTTAAACCCAACAATTAAACCCCCTCTGTGGCTCAGTGGTAAGAGTGCCTACCTTTGAACTTAAAGGTCGTGAGTTCGAATCCCACCTGGGTGGAAATTTTCGTTTATTAAAAATTAATAAATGAAAATAATTTCTATCTTTGTGCGATCGGTACTCACCGGAGGGACCGCAGATGTTCGGATACAATTAGCATCTCTTAGCAAAGACAATGACGTCGACTTTGCTAAGTATCAAGACAATTACTCTACACACATACACACACACTACACACCTGACTGTAAAAATTCACTGTACCATGCCAATGACCATTAGTTGTCGACGCATTCTCATTAAAAAAAAAAAAAAAAAACCCAACAATTACGATTAAATATTGCCAATAAAATGAAAATTATGAATGCCAACCATCATGAAACAAATACATACAAAGTAAATACTGTTTATTAAGTACTCTTCATAACACAAATTAAAGAAATTCTAGATATTAAATAGGAATGTGTTTAAAAAGGAACAGACTCACCAAATAATCCAATTTCTAACGTTTTAAACCAAATGTCCATAAACTGCTAACAGCGCGCCAACCACGCCGGTTCGATAATTTAATCGATGAATGTATTGTATTTATTTGCACTAATCCAGCTCTTAGGACCACATGCCAATGATATAAGGACTAACTTTCCCTATATCAGTTATCACTATAACTTTCCCTATACACCTCTTAGTTATGGCGAGTTTCAAGAAGCATTTACTAGCATAAAGTATACCAATTATTTGGATCCCCCGTCACATGGTGATGGGCAAAATCACTAGTTTTTGTAATAAAACACTGAAGATAATACAACAGTTATCATCTTCTGTCATAAAAAATGTGCTATCATCCATTTTCAAATTGAGTTTAGTCTAGAGTTTGTCTTCTGAAGAAGCCCTTGTACCGGGTGGTCCAATAAGCCGATCTCTCGACTATATATCAGAAACTATTCATGTTATAACTTTAGGAAAAAAAAATCCTTAGTAAAAGTGGCCAAGAGAAATCGCTGGAAATAACTTTCAAGATTCTGGATTAACCGCTAGGGGGCGTAACCTGCGAAGAGAATTTTGAAAACCAGTTTTTTGGGAAATATGTCCAATTATACCAAGTGTTAAATAAGTAAACTAGAAAGGGGCATAAATTCTGCACAAAGTTGTTCAAGTACTTTTTTTTATTTTTTTTTAATAAAGGGTGGGGGAGAGTGGGAAAGTATTTGTGGATAAATACCTATAACTTTGGTTTGGTCCAACCGATTTTAATGAAATTAGTGTCATTAGAAAGAGTGTGGATAAATTGATTTACATCTACTATAAAATACTTGCATTTAGTTTTCATAGTCGTAGGTAGAGGGGACTTTCAAATAAAAAAAATTAAAATTTGTTTTCTTCAAAATTTTTAATGGAAACACCTATTTATTGTAAATTATAATAGAACTGGAATAAATTCTTAACAAAATGGAGCAAACCGCATGTTAATAGCTTTTGTTGAACTCGAGATATGAATAAAAACTCATAAACATAAGTAAGTAGAGTATTGACACACCCGGTATTATAAATTACATTAAAAAATAAGTCAGAAGGTATTTTCAAATTTTTTATAGCAGAAGAATCTTAATGTTGATACCTATTTTGTAAAAAATAGTTTTTTTGAAACTAAGTAGGCCACGACAATGAATTTGATTGTTCATACTGTTTATTTATTGACAGCAGTCAAAACATTGTTAAGAAGTGCTATATTATAATAAAATTAAAGATTGCACTTTTTTCAATAGATATTAATATTGGTAATATTAGTAATTAATTATCAGTACAAATAATTCGTGATGAGTAGGTATATCAAATTGTATGATATGATTGGAGTTTATTTCGAATGTCACCAAAATGCCGCTATTGCCTCACGTATATATTTTGTAAGATATCGTGACAGGGGACATTATGACAAAAAAGTATTTGAAAGAAGGGCAAAAAGATTAAGAGAAACTGGTAGTTTTTCTCGTCCTTGTTTTAAACAACGTAGTAGAGTTATGACCGAAGATAATTCAATCAATGTTCTTGCTTTAATTCAACAGAATCCACATATAAGTAGTCCGAAATCTCTACTTCTTTGCCACAATATCTAGTGCCAGGATATCTTACAGAATATATACGTGAGGCAATAGCGCCATTTTGATGATATTCGAAACAAACTCCAATCATATCATACAATTTGATATACTCATCACGAAATATTAGTACTGATAAATTTTTTACTAATATTACCAATATTAATATCTATTGAAAAAAATGCAATTTTTAATTCGAATTATAATACATATAACACTTCTTAACAATATTTTGACTGCTGTCAATAAATAAACAATATGAACTCCCTGTCAAATTCATTGTCGTAGCCTACTTAGTTTCGAAAAAAACAATTTATAATCATATGAAATAACAATGGTGAAAACAGGTATCAACATTAAGAGTTTTCTGCTATAAAAAATTTTGAAAGTACCTACTGACTTATTTTTTAATTTATTTTATAATACAGGGTGTGTCAATACTATACTTACTTATGTTTATTGCGTTTTTATTCATATCTCGAGTTCGATAAAAGCTATTAACATGCGGTTTGCGCCATTTTGTTATGAATTTAATCCAGTTCCATTATAATTTACAATAAATAGGTGTTTCTATTAAAAAATTTTGAAGAAAAACAAATTTTAATTTTTTCTATTCGAAAGTACCCTCTACCTACGACAATTAAAACTAAATGCAATTATTTTATAGTAGATGTAAATTAATTTATCCATGCTCTTTCTAATGACACTAATTTTGTTAAAATCGGTTGATCCAAACCAAAGTTATAGGTATTTATCCACAAATACTTTCCCACTCTCCCCCACCATTTATTTGAAAAAATAAAAAAAAAAGTACTTGAAAAACTTTGTGCAGAATTTATGCCTCTTTCTAGTTTACTTATTTAACACTTGGTATAATTAGACATATTTCCCAAAAAACTGGTTTTCAAAATTTTCTTCGCAGGTTACGCCCCCTAGCGGTTAATCCAGAATCTTGAAAGTTATTTCCAGCGATTTCTCTTGGCCACTTTTACTAAGGATTTTTTTCTCCTAAAGCTATAACATGAATAGTTTCTGATATATGGACGTAGTTAAGCAGAAAACGTCCAACCCAAAAAAGTGATTGTTGGGAAATTGAGTTTAAAAGATTTTAGTGTGCCCTAGCTAAACTATGCATAATTTATTCGCCTGGCAATGATTTTAAGATAATGATATTCATCTCGTAGGCACCTCGTTTGTAATTTCTTTTAAATGTAAGTTTCAATGAAGTTATTTTGAAAATTTTAGGTTGGACGTTTTTAACAAAAAACAAAAATCCGAAAAAAATTTCGATAAAACATACTTATGTGGGTTGGAATCTTTCAGATAAATAAATAATGTCATATTTTTATAAAAATTTTAATGATCCAAAGAAACAAAATTACAATGATTTTCTTATGTAAATGTAAATTTAAAAAAAGTTTTAATTATTGTGGGTATCTACCTCAAAATCTAGAACTGGAACATTAAATCCATCAACGTCTTCGACTACATTAGCACTTGTAAAATTTTCATAAAACGGTTTAGCGTCTGAAGGAATTAGATGTAAATAGCTTTTAATATCGTTAATTTTATCCTCTGACAGGGGTTTACCATTGGGCCAGAGTTGCATAAGCAGCGCCGAAAAGCTCTCTGTATTTAATCGTCCTCGTCGCTCAATATCAAACATACACTTTCATCGCCAAAATAACTAGGTTTCATAAAGATGTGGTAAGGATTTTCTTTTGTTAATATAATTTGTTTTGTCTCCAACCAATTTATTTTTTCTTTATTGGTGCCAACTTTTCTGTTTATTGTGGCCTTCTCGAGCTGGTGGGTACTCAAAAACCATTCCTTTTTCATTTGTGCAGCTGTTATTGGAGACTTTTTACGACATGAATTTATTATATTTATATAGTCTAAAGGTGTATATATTCGTTCTTGACGTTTGAGTTGACATTCTATATCCCCAAAATCTTTATCATTTGGTAGAAAACTATGGCCGGAAATCAGGAATTTAAATGTTATAGTTTTTATATTATGGCTGGTTTGAAGAAGACTGGCCATGAGGAGTGTTATTTTAATATTACGGTTCTGGCCTCCACAAGAATCAGACCACAATATAAGATGTTCAACAGTACTTTCTATGTTTTCTAAATATTTTACAATACAGGAACCAACCTCCTGAGCTCCTCTTCCAGCAGTTCCTTCAAGCCATACATAGGAATAACTCTTATTACGTTTGCCTGAAAATACACCGAGATTATACAAGCAAACTTGCCTCTTATAATATATTACATTGGTTGGAATTTTGGGTAAAGGTAGAGTTTTTTGAAGATCGTATGTTAAACACTCTACATTATCCTCATCTTTAGCTCGTTTTAAATCTGCCTTTAATGTTTCTCGTGATTTTTGGCCAAATCCTGATGAGTGTCGAGTTCAATTTGTAAAAGTTGCTTTTTATGATCATCCGTTTCATTTTGTAGTTTTATTTTAAATGAATCACATACCTGGCATGTGTCCTTCTTGGGAACATTAAATCTCAAATTAAATTTTTCGTAAAAAATCCTCTTATAAATACCAAATTTCACAGGGTTTTGAACTTCAGATTTGTATAGATCATAAATCTTTAATAATGAGAGATGTGCCGGTAAAAATAATGCAGACGTGTTTTCACGACAGTAGTGCGATATGTACTTAGGCAGTTTATTGATCTGGTTGATTATTTCCTGAATTTTATTTTCAGGGACTTTGTTTAAACCACCTTGTTTTCTACCTCTTTGATCAAGAATTGGAGCACGATTGTTTACCTTTCTCAGAGCTGTTGTTACTCTTGACGGAGTTATTCTAAGACTATTGATAAACATTTGCCTATAATAAGGAATATTGTCTGGAATACAGACGTCTTTCAGTGTTTCTTCCATACATTCTTTTTTTCGGCATTTCGTGGATATTATTGGCAATAAAGATAGTTTGGGCATTATAAGACCCAAGACTCCAAAAACGATCAAATTCTTGTTTTCGTGACTCTGTAGAAATCAACTCAGAACATTTCATCGGGCAGTTACAATTGTAGTCATATTGAAATTCTTTAGCAGCTTTCAATTTTCCTTTGTAGTCAATGTAAGATTCATTTTTGTTCCTATTAATCTTTGATGTTGCTCGCGTCATTGCAAATTTCTTTTTTCTACCCTTCTTTGGACGACCTGATGTACTGGCTAAAATGGATTATCATCACAACTTTCATTGTTATCGGAACTCTCTTCATGTGACGATGGTATAAACATATCAGAGGAACCGCTACTAAAGACATCACTTATTGACATATTCTGTAAGAATAAAAAGGTAGGTATTATTAGATAATATTTTAAATAAAAATTTCAAAAAATTATAGAAAGCGTCTATTTTAATTAAAGAAGTTAACTTTTAATCAATTACCAGGTACCAAAAAAATAAACAAATTCAATTCATTCAAATTAATCTTTTTCATAAAGTTTACTATAGGTACTCATCGAAAAATAATTTTCATATGCTTTACATTATTGTATAATTACTTTAATCAATAATAATTGATGATCATAATAATAGGTATCAATTTAACATTGGTATAATAAGATTAATACATATGTGTTTACAAAATTGTGTGTACCTAAGGAAGTTGTATTTTTTCTTTTAGATTGTAACAATAGGTACATCAAAGTTTAGTTTTCATTAAATAGAAATAATATAGCGAATAGCATTATAAAGCATTTTACTAAACAGTATAGGTACAAAGATTTAATACTTACATCATAATCATCAACAGAATCTATGGTAGAAGCTGATTCAAAACATCCAGTTTTCTCGTTTAAAACCATTTCACGAATACGACTATTGGATGACGATGGTTCGCTGTGACGGTAGAATTCTGTCACATTGGTATCATCCATATTCTACAATATATTTAAATTATGTAATGATGTATAAAATGCATTTATTTTAAAAATTTAGTAAACAACATAAACTTTTAGAAGCCGTGTCTTATAAACTGATTATTTTTTCGTGATTTTCGGCCAGATTAAAGAAATACCACAAAACTCTATTTTCTTCTATTTTCTTTATATTTTTTTTAAGATTTAGTAACAAAATAAATTGAAACGTCGTAAAAAAAAAGAGAGTTTTGTGTTATTTCTTCAATCTGGCCGAAAACCACGAAAAAAATAATCAGTAAACAACATATAGTTATTTTTTAATAAAAAATTTCCGACTTACCTCAACATTGGTAATATTTGAATCAAATTCCACGCTAGACATTACACTATTTGTTTGGTTTTCCATAAGTTTTGCTAGCTCACACATGTATTTGCTTCTTTTCGACATAATTATTATTAAATAAGTATTTTTAAACCGAACAGTCAGAAAAATCAGACACAACTGAATAAAAAGAAATGTTTATCAATACATAGGCACATTTACTTAAAACTAAAGGAAAGTGATTACTATGCTTAAGATGAGTACCTATAATAAATTAATTTTTATCGACCAAGTTCCAGGGTTTATACGCACAAGGCACGTTTTAAAACATTAATAGGGCACATTCCCGTAATAAAATTTTTATTATCGACCGAAATTGAAGATTCAAACTACTTTTACATATTAATGAAATAGTAAACGTAAAATGATACCAAGTGGTTTGGACGATTTCTGATTATACTCTTATTTTTAACAAGTATACCGAAATTTATAAGTAGAAAACATCCAATTCACTTGGATGTTTTTAACACAAAAAAATGCACAGTAGTTTTGTTATCGCATGGAGCGTTAAAGTGATCCAACCCACTTAGCCTGTTTTAACCACTCTTTTAACACGATTACTTAGATCGACATACATTTTTTTAGAAAAAATTCAACCCACTTGATTTTTTATTATCAATGAAAATCTCAGTTAACCTAGTTTGTGGTTAGAACTTTGACGATTATTAAAAGAGTATGTAATGTTTTCACTTGGACGGTTTCTGCATATTATAAAGCAAGAAATTATATGCTCGCTGGTGTAAAGAACTCATTTTTAACAATTTGTGGGTGGACGTTTTCTGCTTAACTACGTCCATATAGCCGAGTGATCGGCTTATTGGACCACCCGGTACAGCAGAACGTGTCAAGTGATGTGGAAATTAAAAATGTTCATCAGTTTATCTGAACAACCTGTATTTTATTTTATTTTTCATTACCTTTCTGTATTTCAATATTTATATAAATTAATTTATTCAAAACGACATACATTTTTTTCATTTTGTATATAAATTGTACAAATGAACAAATCCTAAATCCTTTTATCAGAAATACTGAAAAATTCAATAAGCAGAATCTTCTTGATTCGTCACCAAATCAAATAACCACAATTTGCACGATGTGCTACAAAATCAAATCAATGGCAATATTATTTGTGGTTTCCAGGCAAATACTGTTTATTTAATTTAAATTTCAATCGCAGTTAATAAATACATGTAGTATACTCAGCTACCTAATATTGACACTGTGGAGTAAATCCGCTTATTACACTGCTCACGTTAGTTTTACTATTTAGATGATGACATTTCTACATTAACAAATCATGTTGAGCCAGTGTGCCTTTAAACGTCCTGAAATATTCATTAAAGTAATTGCAAAAGGATGTACAGGGTGTGCCAAATTGGTGTTTTGTAGTATTGCTTTAAAAATGTATTACTATGAGTTGATAGCCGTAAGGCCTGTTTTTTAGTTTCTTTTTATTCTTCTTCCTTCTTGTATGTAGGCTTTAAAGCCTGTTTCTTCTTCAATGTTAGCCTATTGCTAAGCTCACTTCTCTTTAATATAATAATGGACGAAATAATACAATCAGTACGTAAAGGTCATGGTTACATAATGGGGGACAAGGAAATCCAAATATCACGTTATGCAGACGACGCCGCATTAATCGCCGACACAGAAGACGAGCTTCAAAGATTAACACATATCCTAATACAACAGCTAAAAAGTACAATATGATATTAGCAGAAAAAAACAAATATGCGACAACATCCAAATACCCTCTCCTCAATCCTTTAGCCCTTGTCAGGGCGTAGTGACACCCTAAATATTGTTAGTCTGCTGTCTCCATTGACTGCGATCTTGTGCCATATGGACGGCTTCATGTAGGGATTTTCCCACCAAACTCTTCATTTGGTCTACCCATCGTATTGGAGATCTTCCTCTTGGTCTTCGGCCTTCTACCTTTCCTTCTACTACCAATAGTTTCATGGTGCCCGTTCTTCTAGCTATGTGGCCGAAGTAAGTTAGGTATGCTTGGTTTACTTTTTTTAGTAGGCTGTCTTTTATATGAAGCTCTTCCAGAATTGACAGTTTGGTTCTATGTTCTGTCCAGGACACGCGTAGAATTTCTCTATATGCCCACATTTCGAAGGCTTCAATCGTACTCTTATCGATTTTTTTGAGAGTCCATGTTTTAGCTGCATATGTAGCAATGGGAAAAATAAGGGCATTGACCAACCTGAGCTTAGTATTCCTTGTTATTGTTCGGTCTTTCCATATTTAATTAATTTAGCAGTTGTGGTTCGGGCCATTCCTAGTCTACGTTTGATTTCTGAGGAACAATCACCATTGTTGGTTATCAGAGAGCCCAAGTATACAAATCTGTCGACTACTTCGAAAATCCCTATTTGGCGTATATGCGGTAGATTATTATTTGCTCTGTCTAAAATCATTATTTTTGTTTTTCCGGTGTTGATTTGAAGTCAAAATTCTTCACTTATTCGGCTTAGCCGTTCGATGATGGTAATCATTTCGACTTCATTCGCTGCTAGTATAGGTGTGTCATCTGCGTATCGCAGGTTACTGATTTTTCTGCATCCTATAGTGATTCCTTCATCCCATTCATCTAGTACTTTTCTCATTATATATTCAGAATATATGTTGTACAATAATGGTGATAGTATGCAACCTTGTCTAGTTCCTTTCTCTGTTTTGAATGCATTTGAATATATTCCATGTACTTTAACTTTGGCTGAGTTTTTATTATACAGATTTCTTATTAGGTTAACTAGCTGGTTAGGTACTCCCATATTTTCCATTATACTCCAGAGAGGATCCCATTTTACTGAATTAAAAGCCTTTGTGTAATCTACAAAACAGAGCAACATTGGTATGTTATGTTCTCTCGCTTTTTCTACTATCTGTCTGATGTTGAGTATTTGCTCACGCGTTCCCTTTCCTGGTACAAATCCACATTGTTCTTCGGCTATCTCTGGAAGTAGAAAGTTCTTTAGCCGTTTATTGATTATATGTAGCAGGATTTTGCTTGCATGAGGAATAAGGGCAACGGTTCTGTAATTGCTGCATATGGTTAGTGATCATTTTTTATGGATAGGCATCAAGGTTGATTCACACCACTCATCAGGCCATTCACCTGTGATCCATATCATGTTGCACATATCCAGCATTACATCTACGCCAATTTCGCCTATTGCTTTTAGAGTCTCCGCTGTTATGCCATCGATTACTGGAGTTTTTTTTGTTTCTTAGTTGGTTAAGAGCCTTCTGTACTTCTGCTCGTAAAATGATTGGTTCAGCCTCTCTCATTGCATGTTTTTTGTGTTCTGAGACTGATGCGTCATCTTTTGAAGTGTCTTTGTATAATTCTGAGCAGTAATTTTTCCAGGTCTCTGCGATGCTCTCTATGTCGGTTTTTACTTCTCCATTAGAGTCTTGAATGGCTTAAAGTTGTGGCTTGAACTCTCGGGCTAAATATTTAACTTTTTTAAATAGTTCATGACTTTCATGGCGGTTTGCATGTTGCTCCAGTTCTTGACACACGTTATTTATATGGTTGTTTTTATCTCTGATGCACATACATTTTATTTTCCTGTTTATCTCCGCTATTTCTTGAGTGTTGCTTCCTGTTTTTGAGATATGTTGTAGCATAGCTCTTCTTTTTTCCACTAACTCTAGTGCTTCCCCTGACAACCAATGTTTGTTCTTTTGGGTTTTACGCGGTGTGCACTCTTTTTCCACTGAATATATCCAGCTTTTTATTCCATTCCACGTTTTATTTGTGTCTTCTAATAATTGTGGTTTTTCTTTGCTTATCAGTTTCATCTGGAATTCTTCTGCATTACTTACCCTTATCTGTTTTGTCTGATGTATTTTTCTAGTTGTGTGTAGTCTGAGATTGCAGTTCATTTTTAGTAGTTTATGATCTGATCCACAATATGCTCCAGGCATAGCTTTTACATTTTTTATTGAGGTTTTCCATCTTTTCCGCACGAGTATGTAATCGATTCGATTTTTGTGTTCTTTTTTTTGTGATTTTCCAAATACCCACTACGATGTAAATCGAAATTGTTGGGAAAATAATAAAGCAGGAAGCAAGGTTTAGATATCTGGGAATAGATATAACTAGTTACGGAGATGTTGAAGAAGAAATAAGACAACAAAGCTTAAAAGCAAGTAAAGCGGCTGGATCTCTTAATGACACAATCTGGAAGAACAAACACCAAGACAATACACAAAATCAAGAATATATAAAGCAGCAATTAGACCCATATTAACATCCACGACGAAGACAAGACCTGACACATTTAAAACGAGACAACAAAATAGAAACAACAGAAATAAAAATACTTCGACGAATATCAGGGAACAGTCTGTTGGATAGGGAGAGAAGCGACAACATAAAAAGAACATGCAATAGAGAAGACCTGAATGGATGGCCGACAAAATGGAAACAGAAGTGGAACGAACGCATTAGTAAATTGGCAGTGGATAGGATAGTACGAATGTACTATATTGGAAGTTGAATCAATCTTCACCTGTGGCTGGCTAACCAGTCACAACGTAGACTTATTAATATATGATATTTTGGATTGACCTCTCTTGTGTGTTCATTGTTTCTCTCAACCAATCACTGGGGGAAAATGGTGATCTTAACCACCTTTTCCTTTCATTTTTTGGTTTTTACTGACAAGTAGTCACCCAAATTTGTCATATTCTTTAAATGTATTGCTCTATTGCACGAGAGGTTGGTCACTGCTTACTGTTTTGTCATATTTTGACCTCAAGGCCACTGTTTTTTCACGTTGTTTGCGTAGGTGTTAAACCTGTTGCTTTCATTTACCTTCAGCACCTAATAAGCTAAAGACTGGTAACTTCATTTTACTTTTAGATATTATATTTCAATCTTAATTTAATAATAACGTTACCTAAGGTTAAAATTAAATTTAACTAATAATATACTGTTGGAAATGTATCTTACGATCTTTCTAGTTTTCTGTATATTAATTTTAATGTTTTTTTACTTAAGTTTTTTACATAAATTTTTTTTATACATGTACAATTACATGTTCTTTTGCTGTGCTAAGTTTATTAATTTGTAAACTTTATCCAGTTTCAATTAATTGTTTATACAGCATGATTTCAGAATACCCATCGTAGTAAGCTTTTTTACACATTTAATATCATTGACTCCTACATGTCTGTTTGAGGTAACACACATGTAATACCTTTTCTTTTAATGTTTGGTTTTGCATACTGTTCTTTTTAGATAAACTGATGATGCTTTCTGATTTATTTATTTATTTAGCGTATGGATAATTACAATACGATAAAAGTAGTATTTAGATAATAATTATGTTCAAATTGGAATTGTAATCTAAGTTAAATATTAAATATTAATGTCCAAATTGCACAGCCATTCAATTGCACCAGGAGAACACTCTGCAAAATCTTGAAGGTCTCCGCTGTATCTGCGGATTGAGCAATCCGCCATGATGTGTTGGATGGTCTGTCTCGGGGATCCACAATCACATTGTGGACTTTCTGCATGACCCCATCGGTATAGAGAATCGGCACATTTGCCATGACCCGTGCGTATGCGATTTAATTTTGTCCATATAGGGCGTGGCAGGTTTGATCCAGTGAAGCCGATCGACGTACTTGTTATTTTGATGACGTCTGGCTCTGTTGTTGGCATCCATCTTTTCGTCCACTGCTCTTGCTTATTGTAGCTATCACCCATTCCCTGAACGGATTGGACAGGGGGTCGTCTGGACTTCAGTCTTTGTTGGTCTCGTGCGGCGTGCGGAATATACTGGTGAATTGGCAGACGATTATTTGCCATGATTTTCTGATATTTTCTGACAAGTGCTGCCGTTCGTCGAATATCTGGAGGTGCTATATTGCTCAGAATTGGAAGCCATCTTAGTGGAGTTGATTTAATAGTACCAGATATTAGTCTCATAGTGTAATTTAGTTGAACATCAATCTTGTTGACATGAGCGCTATTTAGCCATACCGGTGCGCAGTATTCAGCGACAGAATACACCAGGGCCAGTGAGGAGGTTCGAAGTGTATCCGCAGTGGCACCCCATGTCGTTCCAGCAAGCTTTGTTATTATGTTGTTACGGGTTCTCACTTTGGTAGCTACATTCGTAAGATGGGTTTTGAACGTCAGTGATCTGTCGAGCGTTACACCCAGGTATTTAGGGTTGTTATTATGTTTCAAAGTCTCGCCATTGAAGGTGATGCTAAGGGTGTCATCCGAAAGCTGATTTGTGAGATGGAAGAGGCTTGTCTCAGTTTTGTTTGTATTAGGGCGAAGTCGCCATTGTTTAAAGTAGTCGCAGAGAACCCTTAAGTCTTCGGTAAGCGCCCTTTCTCAAACATCTTTGGCTTGGTTTTGAAATGCGATAGCCAGGTCATCTGCGTAAGCAAATTTTTTTGATTTTGTCTCTGGAAGATCGGCTGTGTAGATGTTAAATAATAGTGGAGCAAGCACTGAACCCTGTGGGAGGCCATTATTTAGCTTTCTGACATTGCTCTTTGTATCGTTTATATATACTTGAAACAGTCTGTTGGTTAGGAGGTTATTGATTAGTTGGCAGGTTTTCAGGCATGGTATGACCTTCATTAGCTTGTAGATCAGGCCTTCTCTCCACACAGTATCATATGTAGCCGTCAGATCTATAAACGTTACAGCTGTTTTTTCCCGTTTTTCGAAACCGGCTTCAATAAATGTCGTTGACAGTACTTGATCACTACAGCTACGCCCGCTTCTAAATCCGGCCTGTTCGACTGGTATCACAGTGTCGGTGATGGGGTATATCCTGTTATATATAAGCCGCTCTAGTAGTTTGTAGCAGCAACTGAGGAGGGCAATGGGTCGATAGTTTTCGGGTAATTCGCCGTCCTTTCCAGGTTTTAAAATTGCAATAACTTTGGTTCTTTTAAACTCTGGAGGTAGTACAGATGTCTTTATTATGTCACTAAAAAAGTCTTTGAGCCAGTGTAGCGTTTTTGGACCACAGTGAATTAGGAACTCAGGATACATTCCATCGAAACCTGCCGCTTTGCCTTTTTTAATTTGACTGAGGCCATCGTTTATTTCGTTCAGAGAGAAGCATCTTGAAAACTCTGAAGTAGGAAGAGTGTTTGTCTTAAGTTCTTTTAGAGCTTTTTTTGTAGACGTCGTATGGATTTTGTCAGAGGGGGCACGCGATACTTCAACTATTCTGTTCGCTATCCTTTTCGGATCGATACTGTTCTTGTTCAAGCGTTTCTCTCTAACTGCTCCACCTAGTCTACGTAGCAATCCCCATGCCTTCCGGCTAGATCGTGAAAAATCAATATGCTCTACTGTTGTTTTCCATTTATTAAGTCGGGTTGAGTCCAGAGAAGTCAGTAGACTATCAGCAATCTCAGGATCTTCGGAATCCACAAATTCTTCATACAGTCGTTGACTTTCTTCTGTCCAGCCTGGGATGTACTCCTTTCGAAAACCACGGGGTATATGTTTTTTGGCTATGGAAAGTACTAAGCTTACAAAGCGGTGGTAGTTCTTGGCTTTCGGTTTGATAAAACGGATGCAATCGTCAAGTCTTTTGGTGTATTCCGGCCAGTTTGCTTTATTAAAGTTCCAGCGTGGTCTTGGAATCTGTACTCCTATGTCAATTATGATGGGACAATGCTGGCTATGAGGGAAGTTGTGGAGCACGGTTCGGGAACTAGGTAGTGGTCGCATCTGTGAGTTGCTCGAAACCCAGCAAAGATCGGGGTTATATCCTTTGTGCCATCTTCTTGAGAAGAATGTGTGCTTATCTTTAGGGCTATAGACAAGGTGTAAGTTGTTCTCAGCCCATTCCACTAGTCTTTCTCCATTGTCGTCATTATCATCATATCCCCATAGAGGTTGATGGCTATTGAAATCTCCTAGATAGACCGTGCGGTTGTTGTTCCCGACTTTAATTACATTTTGTGACCATCTAGCTTCAGGAGGTTTATAAACGTTTATGATATTCATCCCGTTTATTGTTATAGAGATCACGAATATATCATTTTCACAGCTAGACTTATCAAGGCGCACGTCTTGTATTTCTTTGCGTACATATGTTGCAGTGCCGTAGACTTTGCTATAAGTAGCTCCAATCAAGCGGTATCCTGGAATTTTTCCTCGTTTGAGGAGGTCGGGTTCAGAGGATGCGTGTGTTTCTTGAACAGCTATGACGTCAACATTCTGCTCGATCAATACCTTAGAAAGGTATTCTGATTTTGACCTACTAATTCCTTCTATATTCAATTGGCATACTCGAATTAATGGTCCAATATGCCTCGTCGATTGGCGCTGAGAAGTGCCATTAGTTGAAAGATGCTTTCTGATTAGAAAGCGAAACGTCTTCAATAAATAAATTACTTATTTGTCTTTTTTTCTCCACCTTTTGACCGAAAAAACCAACCACTTTTTGAGTGATCCTTAATTTATATATACATATATATATATATATATATATATATATATATTATATATATATATATATATATATAAACAAAGTTTATTAGGGCTGCAGCCCTAAAAAACTTTGTTGTTTGTTTAAATCGACAGTCAACTAATATCCAGTATTTATTTATATATATATATATATATATATATATATATATATATATATATATATATATATATATATATATATATATATATATATATATAATTTTTATATTGGTAATAAAAATATTAATATTAAAAATTGTATCGAATTGTCAGCTGACTCACGTACAATAAACATCCTGACAGGTCATTTTGTAATTATTTTTCCATTGTCATCTGGTGCGCTTTTGGCACATATTTTAACTTTGTACATGCACACTTCCTATTTGAAGCATATATTTCAAATTTCAATATTATTTAACGATAGCGCCCATAATGGATACTTCTAATATCGATTTCTGTTTTATTTCATTTTGAAATACTGTCCAATAATGTCCACTTCCCAATAAATAGTTTATGAGCGATTAAAAACGTCAATAAATTAATTTACAATTTAACAAAACTAATACATAATGGTGATAAATATTATATTTGTTAATATAATTTATTATTAATAAAATTTTCATAAGTTTTCAATTGCATAAAATGGCTGTCGCGGTAATAAAATTTGTTCATTGGTTCATTCATATTTATTATGGTAATAAAATTCATTTTTAAAAAATTATGCGAGTATTAAGTTTTTAGTTCAGTCTTTAACTTAAATTCACTCTTTTAAAGCATGTCGTCTTTTTTGAGAAACTATTTTTTTATGTTGTTTTAATACCACTTACTATTTTTGTTGGGAATAAGCAACAATTTTAGATTAAAACACGTTTATATGAACGTTTAAATTTCAAATTAAGCAATCGTTCACATAAAAATATTCACATCTGTAACATATATTTACCACACCATAGTGATTTAGATATACACGAATTAAATACTCTTATAAATCAAATTCTACATCCAAAATTAATTTTTGGGGATATGAACTGTGTCACCCTACATGGGAAAGTCACAAAATCACTCTTAACTACATTGACATGGATCACTTTAAATTCGTTATATAATAGCGACCACTTTGCAATTTCTATAGCGTTAAATTACATTTACCCCCTACAAAAACCCAATGTAAAAGGATGTTTACTTAATATCAAATTATGACTAAATGGGCTTCTGTGAGAAGAAAGTTTTTTGAAAAGAACCTCATTTTTCTTTTGTCGTTCATTTAGAACAGAAGATAATGTGATAACTATAAATATGAGTGACATAGAAATGATTAGTGACGATGCCCTGTACTTTCCTGCCACTATTTCAGGAAGTGAAGACGAATCTAAACCTGAAATACCTTCTGGTTATATTTATCTTATACACGTTGCAAAGCAAATCGTGCTTAACGTTTACAATGGTAAGTACTCATTAAAAATATTCTTTAGTTAACCTTCCTAATACAGGGTGAGTTTTAAAACGACTAATAGTAGGTGGTTTCTTACCATTTTGTTAACTCTTTATTATCTATATACTTTGTTTAGTACCAATTCGACAAATTAAAAATCCAATCCAAGAAACTCACCCAATAACCAAGTAATTTTAGCAGTTATCAGATATCAGACGTACTTAGGGCTAATTGCACTTTACAAATTCTGAGAGACACAATCCCAACTAAAAAGTGATGCTTCGAAGAATCTAGAGAAAAAAATGCTAATAGAAGAATTATAAAAGTTCCCACTATGTAATAGCAAGATTGGAATTTCAACGATAAAGGAAACACATTACAATCAACTGCTAATATATTATGAATGCGACTGCATTTCATGGCAAGTCATTAATAACCATTTTCCAAAACTTTCGTCTAAGCTGATAAAATCAGATTTGTAGAACGTGAAAACACTCAATACCACATGGGGCGAATTCTCGCCGCATATACATTTCCGCGAAATCCGACGAAAATATTTAATTTTCTGTACGCGGTATGTTGGGTTTTATTACTTCTTTGTGCTCTTAATACATCAAGTAACATTGTGCCAAATCGTCCAAGCGATTGATTAAACTTAATTACAGATAATAATAAAAACGTTAGACCTGGGACAAGAATTCACTCCACCTGGTATTAGGAAGGTAAATGATATTTACCGATTAATTAATTCATAAAAAACACAGATTTCCGAGCAGAACTCCTTAAAAAGTAAAGTTACACATTTTTTATAGGTCTTCTTTGGATGATGGTTAAATCAGAAGGAATAAAAAAAACAGTTTTTTTGACACAAGTGCCACGATCCACTGTGTACGAACTTATAAAAGACGATTCATTGTTGCGAAAAAAAAAAGAAAGGATTCTGCTGCCTATCGAGTATGTATTACCGAATTTTCATTTATCAACTATACAAGAAACAATATATCATTTATGTATTCAGTTAATAACTTACCAATTTTAAATAAACTTTTGTGTGACTTAAGAAACAAAGAAATAATCCCCAAAAGTCATAAAACCTACTTTTTGTAGGTTTTTAAAATCTAATGGTTTTATACTTAAAACAGTGAATAAACGGCAGGCAATTATGGAATCCTTCTTTTTCTTCTGGTTCCTATCCGTTTCGGATGTTGGAAATCATATTGACAATCATAACCTTGCTCGCTGCTGCTCGAAACAGCTCCGTTGAGGTTTTCTTAAACCATGTTCTTAAATTCCGCAGCCATGATATTCTCCTTCTACCGGGTCCTCGCTTACCTTTGACTTTACCTTGCAATATAGACTGTAGCAGGGAGTAACGGTGCTCATTTCTCATAACGTGTCCCAGATATTGCAATTTTATGCGTTTGATTGTAAACACAATCTCTGGTTCCTTCTTCATTTTTCCTAGAACTTCCTTGTTCGTGATCCTTGCTGTCCATGATATTCTCAGCATTCTTCTATAAAGCCACATCTCAAATGCTTCAAGTTTTTTAATAGTGGTGTCTGTAAGCGTCCATGCCTCCGCCCCGTACAACAACACAGAAAAAACATAGCATCTCAAATGTCTCATTTTTGTATCAAGGAATATGTTGTGACTTTTGAAGATGGCGCTCATTTTGTTAAAGACCGTTCTTGCCTTTCCCATGCGGCACTTTATTTCCTGTAAATTGCTCCACTGTTCGTTAATAATAGTTCCCAGGTATCAATACTGTTTTACTCGCTCTATCTGCGTCCCATTAATGTATAGATGAGCCCCGTTTATATTTTCCTTGCTGATAATCATTTGTTTCGTTTTGTGGGTATTAATGTTTAGTCCGTACTGTTGACTGTACTCGTTTATTCTGTCCATTAGCCTCTGAAGTCCCTCTAAACTATCTGCTATCACCATGGTGTCGTCGGCATATCTAACATTGTTTACAATTTCACCATTTAGAAGGATGCCTTCGTCTATTCCGTAAAGAGCCTCGTTAAAAATTTTCTCTCAGTACATATTAAATATCAACGGCGATAGGATACATCCCTGTCTAACTCCACGTAGTATTTTTATGTGATCTGTTTTTTCTCCGTTAATTTTCATGTATGCGGTCTGATTCCAGTAGAGTTCTGAAATTATTCTGAGGCCTTTGTCATCCAGGTCTGCCTCTTTTAAAATGTTTATCATCTTTTGATGTTGAACTCTGTCAAATGCCTTTTCATAGTCGATCAAGCACGCGTATACGTCGCAGTTAACGTCCCTGCATCTTTGAATCAGTACCTATACTCCGAAAAGTGCCTCTCTGGTACCCACTGCGTTAATGAAGCCGAACTGTCTGTCCGATATTTGTTCCTCGCACTTCTTATAAATTCTTCCATGGATGACTCTAAGAAACAGTTTCAACATGTGGCTCATTAGGCTGATTGTTCGATATTCTTAGCAATTTTTAGCCTCCTGTTTTTTAGGTATCGCTATGAATTCTGATTCTAGCCATTTATCAGGGATGATTCCTGTATTGTATATTTTATTGAAGATAGCCGTGATCCAAATTATTCCTTCTTCCTCCAAGAGTTTTAAAAATTCAGCTTCGATATTATCAGGCCCTACAGCTTTCCTGTTTTTCATCCGTTTTATTGCTTCTTCTACCTCGGATTTAAGTATGTCCGGACCCGTCATCCTCTCTGAAAATGGATGCCTATAATCCGTTCTTTGATCTTGAAAAAGTGTCTCCAAATATATTCTCCATTTGTCTTTCATCTCTTGGGTGTCAATGATTAATTTATCATTGGTGTCTATGAGTTTCATTTGTGTTCGCTTTTTAAAAGTACCCATTATTTCTTTTACCTTTTTGTGTACATTAAAATTGTCATGCTTGGCTTGTAGTCTTTCTAGTTCTTTACATTTCTCTACAGCTTCTTTTTCTTTAGCTTCTCTTATTTTTCTTCTGATGTAAGCCTGCATTTTTTTATACTCATCTTTATTTCCTTTAATTAGCCTTCTGCGTTCCATTAAGTGAAGGATTTCTGGAGTCATCCAAGATTTCTTCTTTGTTTCTTTGTTTGGTTTTAACAGATCTTGTTTAGTTTTCTTAATGGAATCCAGCCATTTAATTAAGTGGAGGTTCGATGATTTGGAGAGTCTGAGGTCTTTTACATTAGAAATGGAGTTAAGTGTAAAGCAAAGAATTTAAATACTTATGATGAATGGGTATGGAAGTGTGCAATTTGTTTAATGATAAATATCCAGAAAGACCTATAACGCGTTCAACAGTCAGTAAGATTGAAAAGATATTTCGAGAAACTGGTACGGTTGAAAATGCACGGAAACAGGTCGTCCCTCTGCAAATGCTGATACAGTATTAGATGTTTTACTTAGTTTTGAAGAAGATGCGCACAGTTCTGTGCGTAAAGTTAGTCGCGATATCGGTGTTAGCAAAACAACGGTACACAAACTATTAAAGCTTGAAAAATGGCACCTTTATAAAATCAAACTTGTGCAGGAATTAAACGAAGATTATCCCGATAGAAGAATGCAATTTTGAGAAGATATAATGGATAACTGCCACCAAGACCCTCTCTTGGTACAAAACATTATTTTTTCTGATGAGGCCACTTTCACGTTCAATGGCGAGGTTAACCGTCAGAATTGTAGATACTGGGCAAAAGAAAACCACCACTGGATGCGTAAGCATCATACATAATACTCGCAAAAGGTAAATGTATGGGCTGCAATTGTAAGAAATCGAATCATCGGACCCTACTTTATCGAAGGTAATTTAAACTAAGCAACGTGCCTTGAGTTTTTAAGGCCATATCTCGTACCTACTTTACGTAATTTGTTTCCCAGCAGACGTAATCCTAGAAGTTTTAATGAAAGTTTATGGTTGCCACAGGATGGTGCACCTCCACATTATGCTGTAGATGTTAGAAGGTACCTAGATGAAATTTTTCCGAACAGGTGGATTGATAGACGTGGACCTATTGAATGGCCGGCGAGGTCACCAGATTTTAATCCTTTGGATTATTTTATGTGAGGCCATCTGATGAATGTTGTGTATCAAACGAAACCAGAAAAATATTCAGGAATTACAACAGAGAATTCGGACAGCAATAAACAATATTTCTCAAGACACAATAAACTAGGTTTAACAAGAATTTGTACAACGTTTGGGTTACTGTCAAATACAGCAAGGGCTGCAGTTCGAACATTTATAAAGTCATGTATTTCATCATATTCTGTCCGCTAGACAATAAATATTTTTGATAATATTGTTAATTTAACTAGAGCGTTACTTGATGAGCACCCACAAAACTATTGTATTTTAAAAAAAAAATTTATTAAAAAACCTTTATAAAAGGTATATATTTATTTTTGTCCACCCTTTGCCAATTTGAATCAACATGTGATACATTTTTGGAATCAGCTCAGCTAAAGCAATCCGAATATTGAGACAAAATGGTGGTGTTCTATTAAAAAAAAAAGTGGCGATGACGTCATTACTCGAAAGTAATTCACCCTGTATATTAGCATATTATTTTAAAATACGGTAAATTAAAATCAAAAATCGACGTGTTCCAGGATTATTTCTTAAAATGCTCTGTTTAGCTAAAAAAGAATCTGTTCCATACTTTACGGACACGGTGTATATGTTAATATAAAAGTAGTCCTTATATGTATCTTTCTTTTTTTTTTTCTTTTTTTTTTAGGGCGGTAGCGGGTAGGTACCCCTCCATGATCCCGATAGAGGGTAGACCTACTTCAGGGAGGTAGCGCCCCTGCCCACGCGAGCTCCTGGTTTTCCTCTTCACCCTACTTAGGGGAAACCAGGCCCAAACCCCAATATTATCCTACCCAAACCCCAAATTCCTTCCCTATATCCTCCCCCAACTCGCCAACACGTCTGGCCAGCGTGGCGTTTTAAGGCCAAACCCCCCGTTAACATGCAAAACACAAACCAAACACGGCCCTCAGTCCCCGGCAGCTCAAAAATCTCTGACCAAGGTAGCGGACAGAAAAGATTAAGAGCAGAGGGTGCTAAGAATACCCGGGATGGACCAGGCTACCACTCAAGACGGCTAAACTGCACAAGAATACTGCATCTTGCATCCTATAATATAAGAACCCTCTCAACCGATCATAAACTAATAGAACTGGAAAACGAATTAAAAACAATAAGTTCCACTACAGAGGAGAGGAACATTCATCCAGCGGTGGAATCGCGATCATTGTACATAAAAAACACATACCCAACATAACGAAGATCGAGACCATAAGCACGAGAGTCATCCTATTGATATTAAAACTAAACTCTCGTTATAGTTTAAAAGTTATACAGGTCTACGCCCCGACAACTGGACACACAGATGAAGAATATGAAAAATTCTATGAGGATGTAGCAGAGGCACAACAAAGAACACGAACACACTATACTGTTCTCATGGGCGACTTCAACGCAAAACTCGGATTCAAACAAGACTAAGTGGAGATCGCGTTAGGAAAGTACGGATACGGAGCAAGAAACGCAAGAGGGGACATGCTTTTAAACTTTCTACATCATCAATGCATGTTTCAAATGAACTCTTTCTTTAAAAAGAAACCCCAATACAAATGGACTTGGATAAGCCCTGATGGCGCCGTCAAAAACGAAATCGACTTTATAATTACAGATAAAAAATATATAATACAAGACGTGGAAGTACTCAACAAGTTCTCTGCTGGCAGCGACCATAGGATGATAAGAACAAAAGTAATGCTTAACGTTAAAAAAGAAAGAATGAAGCTTGTTCCTAAACCAAATGTTAGAAGATAGGTACCACCTGAAAATGCAAAACTGTTCGAACGTACGGTCGAAGAAAAATTACAAAACGAAGAAACAGAAAACATAAACATCGAACAACTAAACTAGAAAATAGTCAAAGCTCTGAAACAAGCAAAAAAAATGTTGCCCAAAAAACCAAAAAGACGAAGAAAAACTAAGTCTAAGCACGAAAACTCTATAAGAGGAAAGAAGACAACTAACAGATAAATACAGAACCAATCTAACAAAAATGAGACAACTAAACAGACAAATCACTAAGAACATCAGAAAAGATATAAGAGACTACAACACCAGAGAGATATCAAAAGTCATAGAAGAGAACAAAAGTTTAAAAGTCTTCAGAAGGAAACAGCAAATAGGAAAGAAAAATATTTACAAACTGAAAAACACAAAGGGCGCAATAATAACAGATAAACAGGAACTTCTACAAACTGTCGGACAATTTTACAGCGAACTCTACAGCAAAACAGAAGAAAATGTTCCAACTGACAACATACCAAAGGTTCTAAACCAGGGCTCGGAAGACATACCAGATGTTACTGTTGATGAAATCAAAAAAGCTCTCCTACAAATGAAAAATAATAAGTCACCTGGCGACGACGGGGTCGTTGCCGAAGCCATAAAATTAGGAGGCGAGAAACTGATACAAATGCTTTCCATACTTTTCACATAATGCCTTGAAAGAGAAACAACACCATCACAATGGCAAAATGCAGTGATCATTCTAATGTTTAAGAAAGGAGATTTAACAAATCTCGCAAACTATAGTCCAATCAGCCTCATCTCACACATATACAAGCTTTTTACAAAAGTCATAACAAACAGACTTTCGAACAAAATGGACTTTTCCATTTTCCATTCCAAATTCAGGTCAGGCTTTGGCACAAACGACCATCTACAAGTTATTAAAAGCCTCATCGAAAAATGCATAGAGTACAATAAACCCCTCGTCCTAATATTTGTGGATTATGAGAAGGCATTCGACACAGTAACCACCGGAAGATGCTGGAAGCTTTGAAGGAGTGCCGAATAGATCACCGCTACACCACTGTCATCAAAAATATCTATGATAATGCCACGGCATGCGTCAGACTCCATGAAGATACACACAAGTTCAACATTCATCGTGGAGTTCGCCAGGGCGACACCATTTCACCAAAACTGTTTACATTATTGGAATATATGTGTAAGCGTGAAAACCTAGACGAAAAGGGCATAAACATAAATGGAGAGCAGCTTAGTCACCTCAGGTTCGCGGACGATATAGTCCTGATAACAGACCGCATAGATCATGCCATCGAAATGTGCGAAATACTCTACCACGCCTCTACACAAGTGGGTTTAAAGATCAATAACTCAAAAACACAAGTGATGACAAACCTTGTTCTGAGTGAGAACATCAACATAGCTGGAACAAGTATAGAACAAACATCAGCATACAAATATCTGGGACACGAAATTCGCTTAAGTAGAGATAACCAGACCAATGAACTAATACGTAGAATAGGGTTGACATGGGCAGCTTATGGAAAGCTAAGAGATGTTCTCCAATCAGCTCTTCCCATCTGCTTGAAGAGAAAAGTCTTCGATCAATGTGTGCTGCCGGTTCTAACCTATGGTGCGGAGACGCTAAGACTTACTAAGACGTCCGCAAATAAAATTCCAACAACACAGAGGGCAATCTCAGAACGGTCCATGTTGGGATTAACCCTGAGAGACCGAATACCCAACACAGAATTGCGCCGTAGATCGGGAGTAACCGACGCAATCAAAAGAATATCAACCTTAAAATGGAATTGGGCAGGGCACGTCGCGAGAACGAAAAACGGCAGATGGACAAAACGCATTCTTGAGTGGAGACCCAGACAAGATGCCTTTAGGAATAGAGGACGACCACCAACAAGATGGACGGATGACCTAAAACGGACACATCAAAATTGGACGCAGGCGGCTCAGGACAGAAATTTGTGGGCTGAACTACGGGAGGCCTATGTTCAGCAGTGGACGAGTATGGGCTGAATGATGTTGATGATCTTTCTTTTACTTTGTGGGATTGCCGTAATTTTGATAAAATGTATTAGTATATAAGTCCGACCCTGTAGACCTAGAAGATTAAATCCGAAATGTGTTGCAACAAACAGTAAGTGAAAACTAATTATTTAGGTATATCTTTGAAAGGATTAGACTTTCGACGAACAATATATTTATGGAACTAAATACAACTCCTTCTACAAACGTACGTTGCAGTCATCTTATAATATCTTCTGTAACTAGGATATTACGCAAGATGTATTCACCATTAAAACTTATAAAATGCAGTTTTTAAGACACCAAGTGTCGTTACCGTTCGAAAGTATCGCGAACTCCGACAAAAGTTACACGATTGCTGCTCATTTCTGAACGCTTTTGCGACAAAATTGTAAAATGATTTTTTTATAAATTCCCTCATTTATATTTTATATTCAGCTGATGCTTGTGTTTCAATTCCTGTTTCACTTTTATTTAATTCAAAATTTGTATTGTGTCCCTTGTTTCCGTTCTGAAAAGTTTAAAAAGTTTTTAATTACATAAAGAAAAACGTCAGTTATATTTTGGTTCGTGTATAAATATTTTTGATTTTATTTCAGTTTGTGTTGTTTTGATTTGTTTTAGATATCGATCAGATAGACATTTATTATTTTATAATTATAAATTGAAAATAAATGAATTGAAATTTTAACGTTGATTGAGACGTGGAATTGATTTTTAAAAAATCTGGCGCTTATTGTGTATATCTCATTGGTGGAAAATAATGTTTTTGTGGAATTGTTAGTTATTAGACCACACCGGCGGCTCGTGGCCAAAAAAAGTGGTGAAGATGAGGAAACCTTGCTGAAGCCAAAAGGAGTTTTGATACCTACGTCGCGCCCAAATCTCATTAAAAATTAGTTAAAAAAATATAAAGTTTAGGGCTCTAATAACTTGAAAACAGTTTTTTAAGGCACTTATACTAGATACGATTCGTTCTGCTTGCCTATAGTATTTTAATTCTGATCCTTCGACATTTCATTGAGGGTTCTTTGGGGATTAAAACACCACGCCTGGTAAAACGGGTTTGTTGAGTTTCGATTCAGCCGCCCACTCTGGGTCAGATGCTGATTGCAGCCGATCACTCTAGATCAGACACTGCAGTGTTTACTGGTTTGGTCCGCCCCGAGTATTTCATTTCCCCGGTACCACCTATACCTAGAAGGCATTCCCCTATCCGCCACCTAGGGAGGCGCCCGATGGAGGTCCAACAACCTCTCACGGGATGACAGAGAGAGAGAAAGAGGGAGAGGACCAAAGTGACAGATGTCATAGAAAAAATTACACAAGCCAAATGGAGATGGGCTGGACATGTAACACGTTTAAATGATAATAGGTGGACCAAAACTACAGATGGGACAAGATAGAGAACAATGGAAGAATATGGAGGAGACCTATATCCAAAATTGGATGCAAGAGGTTGCGGAATGATGATGGTGATGATACTAGAACCAAGGGTGAAGAGATACTTAAACCAAAAAAAGCAGTATTAGATAGGCTAATAGAACTGACTTATCTAGTTTTTATAAATCAAGTCAGTTCAGTTGTTTATGAAGTGCGATAACAGTCAAACTGGATAGTCTATCTTGTGAAATAGTGTTTCTTGTAAAAGTTTTTAACCTTTTTAAGCTTGAAAAACTTCTTTCTACGGAAACGCTTGTCGATGGAATTTCAGAATTAAATAAAACAAATTATAGGATTCTGCAACAATGTCTTTAATTGGTTGTAATTTTATAACCAATTCTTGCAAATTCACATTTTTGTAATTTTTGCGACATAAAGAAGGCAGAGCTCACTTTTAAGTCTTTGATGTTTAGTAAATTGTGTGCCAGAAAACTCAAATAAATTTTGAAAAGCGTCGGAAGGAAAGGTCAAACTGTATGACACAAATTTTGTTGGATCTGCTAAGCTTACGAATTTTATTTTATCACAATCCTGAAAACGTATATCCATTTCCATTGAAATATGATCATATATTTCAAAAGGTAATGCTCTGTATTGAGTAGTAATTGCATTCTTGCTCATACCATCATCACACCTAAACCGATTGGAAGTATTTATGACCGTCATTGTGCTTGTTTTTCAAAAATAAAATTAAAAAATTCTTTTATCACTTATTAATTGACGAGTCCTCCTTATCTGGTTTACACAAAAATTAATATTTAGGGATATTTTTTTTAAGAACATCATATAAAATATGTGTTATATAAGAAATGTCGCTAAAAACTGTTGCTAAAAATGTGAACTCAAAATCATTTAAATCTCTTAAAAACCCTTTAGCCAGCTGAACTAATTTGCAGTCTGACTCTTCAGAATTCATTATGTTATCAAAAATCTCTTTTAATTTTTCTCGGTCTTCAATAATTACACTAATTAATTTTGAATTAGACGAGCATCTTGTCTCTGTAATTGTTGGCATACGTCTAGCCGATGTAGATGCAAAAGCGTACGATCTTTTTGCTGAACTATAAAAAAACGATCCAGTTGTAGTTGCAAAAAAAATGCGTCATTTTGATATTTTCTTAAAGCTCTGTTGCAAAACAAGAAGTCGATGAGCTTATAATAAAGTGCACTAAACAAATAAACTTAATACTGTGACTAAACTAAACCAATAAATACACTACATAAACTATATTATATAAAAAATATCTATATAATAGACTAAATTTCAAAATATTGTCGCTGAGAGAAATTTCCGAAAAATAGGAATACTACATACACATTAAACTAGTAGGTGAAGACGAATAGTTTATTTTTCAATTGATTTGCACTTGCCAGTTTCATCAGCTATCACTAACTACAGGCTGACGTCACGTTGTAATGGCAACCGTAAACGCTTGTGCAGATGAATTCCCCATTTCAAAAATAATATTCACCTGTTCCTGAATCGTACACAACTAGTGACACAGATCAGGACTTGACTGTTAAGTACCTACCGCTAATAAAGCTAGTTATTTTTTTAATTTTTAGATTAATTAAAAGAGAATAAATAATTAATTTCAGAATTTAGATATAATAATGTTACTTTTATTTTTTATTTATTTGTCTCAATTTAATTTTTTTGGTGAACCTCACCTTCACCTATTTCACCTGGGCGGCCGCCGCTGCTAGACCAACACCACAAAAAAATTTTGTGTCTGCTTAGGGGAGACTGGTACACAATGACACATTTTTTAGGAAATGTACTCCAACATCGGAATGCAATCTTCTAAAAAATCACCATTTAGAGTTCTGTCATCTGTGTACATTTGTCTATAAAATTTGATAGTTATTATGAGTAAAGTAAAAATAGTAACTTTAATGAAAATGATCATAGTTGTCGAGGCATTAACTCAATAATAATAATAATAGAAATTTTCTGAAATATGCAGTACTGAATTCGCTTCAATGTGTACCACCCATGGACGTATAAATAAGGATGGACTGGGCATGCCCTGAACTCTGTTCGCCTAAATTTGAAGTCGCAAAGTTTATAGGCGCGGGGAAAGAGGCGAGGTAATAGACTGTGATATTTCCCGTTTAGTCAGCGGCGTATCTCCCAATAATTGAAAGGAATTTGAAACAGTTTTTTCATTTGAATAAATAATGACTATTGGTTTGATTGGTTTTATTTTTAGTATCGTCACCATATAAAATATTTCGAATAAGTGAGAAACAACGAACGATGAATAATTTTAATTTTCAGTGTATAGAAATAAATATATTTATAAAAATTGATTTACACAAGAGAATAAAGATGGGGTAAATAAAATCGCAAAGTACTTTATATAATATTTTATTTAAACTAAAATAATACACAAGCAGTAAAAAGTTTTCTTCCCCAAACATTAGCCTGTTCAGGGTATTGAGTATGTTCTTCTCTTATCCAGTGAGTGATACGTTAAAAAAATATAGTGAATTATGGTGTATTACTCCAGATTAATTGTTATTTTGCAACATTATTATGTCACGTTAGACATAGCAGTAGAGAGAATAAAGATAAAAGTTTAAGAAAATATTAATAACAAAACATGAACAACAAATCACATATAATGTTCTAAAATAGAAATATGCTTTATTATCACTGAAAATTGTACAATTTCATGGACAAAGCTTACAAAAAGTAAAAAAAAATAACAATACCAATTAAAATTTACTAAAATTACAAAAATTTTCAATATCATATAATAAAAGATAGTAAAATATACAATTCATTGCAAAATCTAACTAAATTGCAAATTGCATAATAACACCTTACGAAGTAGTTTACGAATAAGTTTTAGTTGCTGCATGTGATACCCAAATATATTATAATACTTTAGTTGCTTGTCCTAAACGTAATGTAATTTCTTAGTTTCTTGTTAAGAAACTCTTCCACTGAATATTATGGTCTTTCAGATAGATAGGCTTTTGTCAATTTACAGAACTTAAGGAAAGAAGTTGTAGATTTATGTTGCAAAGGGAGTTAATTGTATAATTTTTTTGTCGAATATAATATAGATTTCTTTACTAACTCAGTGGACGAAATCGATAAACACATATCAAAAGTTGAATTTCTGGTGGAGTATTCATGATTAAGTCTTGCTGGAAAAACAAGTAGGTGTTTACCAATTAAGAAAACAGTTTCTAGAATATACAAAGAGTGAAAAGTTAAAATCTCGTGATTTTTGAAGTAGCTTCTACAATATGATATTCTACTGAGGCCAAAAAGATACCGTATTGCTCTTTTTTGTAATTTAAAAATAACATTATATTGGGTAGCTGTACTAGAACTGTAAAAAGAAAGGTCATATCGAAGATGAGACTCGAATAAAGAAAAATCTGCTATTTTAGAAGATGCTGAATTCTGCTTCGAAACAGATCTTATTGTATAGCTGGCTGAGACTAGTTTCTTACTTAACAAATCGATATAAAGGAACCATTTAAGGTTGCTGTCTGTAAAAATACCATGAAATTTTAAAGGCACAGCGGTACTGATCTGGCTGTTATTAAGAAGCAAGGGTTGAAGAGCTCCTTTATAGGATAATGCTACTGTCTTACTCATGTTTAAAGAGAGTAAATTATAGTCAGACCAGATTTTTATTTTACGTTGATCAGAGGTTATAATTGCATGAAGAGTTAAAGATAAGAAAAAGTAGAGGACCCAGTACTGAACATTATGGTACTCCACATACAATTCTTTTGTGACTAGAGTGAGTATCATTTGCTCTAACTGTTTGTTTCCTATTTCTCAAGCAAGATTTGAACCAATTCAAAGAAATACCTCGAATTCCGTAGAAATTTAGTTTTCTTATCAAAATGTCGTGAATTACACAATCAAAAGATTTGGCATAGTCTCAAAAAACAGTGACAGTCTAAAGATTATTGTTTAGTGCTTGATAGACCTCATGTAGTAGAGAAAACATAGCATCATTGGTACATTTATTAGATAAAAAGCTTAACTGACTTCGTGATAAAATGCTGATTTTAACAAGAAAGGACATAATTCGGGCTTTTATAAATCTTTAATAATTTTGGATAGGATGTAATTTTTGTTTTCAGTCTTCTTACAGATTGTTGTAAATACTTTATTTACCTTTTTTGACTCTTAACAGTATTTTTTAACACTCTAAAATGTTTCTTTTATTTCTAAAACATATAATTAGGTTTTCATAGTTATAATCCTTGTTTTTATAAATTAAACTAAAAACTCACTTTTTATTAATATTACGTGGAATATATGAAAAAGTATTATCACCAAGTAACAACTCTACAGTTTCAGTTTCTGATGCTGTAATGGTGCTCGAAGATGCGTTTTCCATATTTATATTTTCCTTCTTTTCTTCATTGTCATTTAAACATCTAGAATATTCAATTTATCTACATTAAAGAAAAATATTAAAATTGGTTTAAGATTGAAATAATCTCATACAAAATTTAGCCAAAATTCACCTGCTTTTTAATAGTTTAGGAGAATTAGATTTTACATTAAAGCCCAAGTCTATCTCCATATTACATTCTTCAGTATCAATAAACCTCCTAAAATAGTGTGAGTAATTTTAATATTAAAATGAAATATGTAATCAAAATCCACAATTAGATTTATTTGTAAACTTAATTAATAAATTTGATACAAACTCACCTTTTTGAAGGTCTATAAAAATCATCCATATCAATACTACTGGAAGCTGTTTCTTTATTTTCCATAGCGTTTGTAGAACTGAAACATTATGCTATGAGTATGCATTATATTTATTAGACTCTGTATGGTAAATTACATAGAAATTCGTTATAGTTACCTTAGTTCTGGTGATTTATGATAAATATTTATTGGAACAGTTCATTTCCCCAAATTAACCCGTCCACTTGGTTGTATAATTAGATTATGATTTCTAAAATATTCTGAGCAGACCATAGCAGTTTTGATTATACTTTTTCCAAAGTCAATTTTCCAAGTGGCGGCTTTTGAGCTTCTTTGATGCAAATGCCGACCATTGGCGTGGAAATTAAGAAAAGGGATCAGTTCATCAAACGCATATTTCAAGAAAAATCATAATTTTTATTAATTTTTACATAATTATATTCAGGAAAATTTTTTTTACAGAACAATTTTTTAAACAAATTCAAAATATCACCTTTTGTGCTCCAAAAAATATTTTTTAGGTTTTTGGGTGACTCTAAATAAGATCTATGTCATTTTTCTCAAAAGTTAATAGTTTTGGAGATATAGGCGATTTAAAATCCGAAAAATGCGATACCTAATATGCATTTTCGAGGCTTGAAAAATATGTAAATGAGTATTTTTGAGATTCAAGAGTATTTAAACTAAAGTCTCGACATTGATTTTGGTGAGAAATTGGGGTAATATTTTCCGTAGCAGAAAAAGGAGATCTTTTGAATTTGAATTGTTTCCGGCAAAAATGTCCGGCACCCTTCAACCTTCGATTTGTTTAAACGCGGTATTTTTGAATAGGAATCTTCAAAGGACAGAATCAGTTTTTTTTTTCAAATGTGAGCGGGCTCACAACATCTAATAAATAACAAATTAATTCTTTCAAATTAAAGCTTGTTAATTTTAGTGATTTATAAGAATATTGGACTTATTATTTAGTTTTTACATAAACCATAATATTTTTTTACAATTATCTGTAAATAATGGTTCATTCTGTCAGAAAATTTTAAAAGATTGTCTATCCAGCAAGGACAGAAAATCTCAAAATATTGTCTGTCCAGCAAGGACCACGAGGAGGTATGAGCCTTCCTTGCCAGGAAAGGAAAGGGTTAGGTATGTTAGTAAGAATATAAAGTTAGTTTTTTTTTCATTTTGTTTTTATTATTTTTTTTTTTTTTGTTTTTATATTTTTTTTTGTTTTTTGTTTTTTTTTTGTTCTGACTCTATACAGTGTGTCGCATTTAAGATGAAGATACCCCTATATTTCGGCTATTAGAATAAATACCAATTTGAAATTTTGCACAGTCATACAGGTTGTCAATTCACATTTTTTAAGATAATCAACTGAAATTTAATTTTTAAACACGGCCTACTGTTAATGCACAAACAGGGTGAATCTTCAATATTTTGCTTCGAGTTAGAGATATCGGAAAAAGTTATTTGGAAAAGATGTTCCAAATATTATTATAACCCCACATAACAAAGTTTTATGTCAAAATTCGCACTTTTACTTTTTTCAATAATTGAAGAGCTTATTTCCAGTGTCTTAAATCCAAAATTTCGATTTTTTTAATTTTCTTTTTTTAAACTTTATAGATTTCTTCAAGTCTAAAATAAAGTTATATGTACCAAAACAACTTCTTATTTGCCATTTAAAAGTGCATATGAAAATTGTAAAATTGTATAATTTGTATGTTAAATTTGTATGAAAATCTGTAATTTCATGGATTTCATTATATGGATTTAAGACACTTTGGAAATAAGCTCTTCAATTGTAGTCAGGATTCTAAAACGGACAGTTGGCTGTCCCGAGATGCATCTTTAGACAGCCAATTGTAGATTTAGGATCGAGATTACAAATAATACTGAAAAACTAAAATTGCGAATTTTGTCATGAATTTTGGAATGTGCGGTTACAATAAGTGGAATAACTTTTCCAAATAAGTTTTTCCGATTTCTCTAACGCGAAGCAAAATATCGAAAATTTACCCTGTTTGTGGATTCGCAGTAAGCCGCGTTTAAAATTTAAATTTCAGATAACTAACTATCTTAAAAATATGTGCACTATCAACATGTATGACTGCAAAATTTCTAATCTGTATGTATTTTGATAGCTGATATATAGAGGTGTCTTCATCTTAAATGCGACACACTGTATAATAATGAATACTAGTGTTCAAGATGCATCGCGATAGCTGTAAAGAAATTAATTAGAAGGACTAAAAAGAATCGTCAGAGTCTTCTGAAGTCGAATCGTTCCCAGGTTGTATAACTATTGGTGCTATTGCCGGTAAAACAGGATATTCATTTTCTATTTTTACAACATGAGCTTCGCAACTTTTCCACACATCGCTATTAATGCCACTAATTACTTCTCGAATATTCTCAATGGCCACTGCGCTTAATGTTGGTGACTGATTATATTTTCGCAATCGTTTTTTTACGGTACCCCAAACCATTTCAATTGGATTAAAAATGCAATAGTATGGAGGTAATCGCAAAAGAGTATGGCCGTGCCTGCTGCAAATGGTGTCAATAACGTATTCGTTTTTGAAATTCCGACTTTTGATCATTCTAATTAATTCTTTTTTTACTGGAATCTTTTTAGGAACAGTGATATTTTTAAGTTCCATAAATTTTAAAATTTCGTCCTTTTTCGTGTTATTATTAGGTATTTTATTTAATATGCGGGAATGATACGACGCATTATCCATAACAATCACTGAATTCGGCGGAATATTGGGCAAGAGTTGTTCAACAAACCACTTTTCAAATAAATCGGCTGTCATATCTTCGTGATAATCGGCAGAAGACTTTGTTATATTTTTGGCCGACAATAGCAATGCATTAGATACAAAACCATCTTTGCTTCCGGCATGAAGAATAATAACACGTTTTCCTCGTGAACAGGGTGTATTTAATGCACACTTGTTTGTGTTGTCAACCCAGCCGTACTTGACAACATCATGCGTATCGAACCAGGTTTCATCTAAATAGATTATGTTTCTGTTTGAATTACGATACTGTTTTATTTTACTCAAATACTCTCGTCGAAGTTCAACAATACGCCGAGATTCCATTATTACCATTCGATTATCTAATTTCTTATATTTAAATCCACAACTTATCAAAATCTCGCGCAGTGTTTCCAAAGATGTATAATTATATTCAGGGAAATCTCTCAATTTTTCACGAATCAGTTCTAAAGTAGGCACTCTATTTTCTTTGTAAAAATTGTAAACTGTTCGCTGAATAACGTCTTTTGCAGCAGTGTCAATCCTACCCAATTTTTTATTTGGTCGCTTTCGTTTTAAGGAATGATCTGTAACAATGCCTAATTTAATAATTGTATATATCGTCTTATACCCGATTTTTGTTAATACATGAATTCTCGAAACAATTGCATTATCAGCCATCAAAATATTTTCTTTTTTCAAACACTCATACATATTTAAAACTATTCTTTGGGATTGTACGTGCAAATCTTTATTTTTTAATTCGGGGCTGTCATTAACATAATTGTCATTATCTATTGATAACACAGAAGTTGATGCATCTTGATCATTCGTATCAAATGGTCTCCAAAATGCCATCCTAGAAAAATATAATATTACTTACCTTATTATCCGCCTCTGATAGCTGCTTGCAAAATGAACTATTTAGGGTGTCATATAGCCAGACAAACAGGTGTTCCATCAAGATTTATTGCGATGCGCTTCGCTGTTGCCAAGTTTAAAATTATTGAATGTAACTTTAATACCATAATTAATATATCTGCAATTTTTCATGTTTCCAGGTAAGGTATAAAATCAATAAAATTTGGAAAAAAATAATACAATTCTTGAAACCGTTTTTCAGAACTTGGATTCTTAAAAGTTGTCTGATTTCTTAAAAGTCGATCATTATATCTATAAGAGTATTACCGCTAAATTCACCAACATGGCAACGTCGATATAGACCGAACATCGAAATCACCTCGAAATTCTGTCCAGACTACAATGTTGCCGATATTCGAAAATTACTTAGAGTATAAGTTATATATACAAAGTTCACAGTTGCTTTAATTCATTAGTGAAGAGTCCATGGAAATATTAGTACCTAGTTAATTAATTTATATAGATATATTTTTTGAGAATATGTTCATATTATTTTTTAAGAGTGTCGTTCGTTGACTAGCAATTGAATAATAACGAATAGAGAATAGAGAATATTTTTTAAATATAACCTTAGGAATTTTAGGAAATATGTCTGACAACCTTGATTTGAAAGGCGGTCTCTTTGAAATCAGAGTGAGGCATATTTATGTTGGAAAATTATTAGTGGATGTACTATACTTGTTCCTTATTTAAGCCGAACATAGACAACCGCATATCCAGCAGCTGTTGATTCTTTACTGGGAACCTGCATATAATATTTCATTGAAATTATTATATTTATACCAATTATAGCGTAGATTAGAAAAAATAAATAAATGTATCTATAATACTACAAAATTTACTTTATTTCACAAAATTAAATTTTAATTCATGTCAAGAATTAAGTAATATCACATCCCTGTACATCCCTGTAATTACGCCCATGGACGTAATTTTAATGTTTATAATACTTACGAATGAAATGACATGTTGTAACCGTTTCAAAAGTTTTAGAAAATTCATTATAAATTTGATTATTTTTTTTAAATAAAACTACTAACCCCACCTATCTGCCAGGCGCTTGTATTCGACTCAAGGTTTCTACGGTAATTCCCAACATATCCGATAGATGAGAACGATATTACCTTGTCAATCATGCCCCCAATTCAAAATCGTTGAAATAGCGTCGCTTCTTTTCCTGTTACAAACGTCCACCCGATAGGACGTGTTTTCGAAGTGAGTCTCTAGATTAGAGACTATTTTCCGGGAGGTTAAAGCCCATTGATTATGTTAAGTTAACTGAGACAGTTTCCTATGGTCCAATGCTTCCCTATATATGGTTTCCAATAATTACCTATTATATAAATGGATTCTTATTAGTAAATATTTGATGAAATAACCAACGGATGAGAAGAAGCAGAGTATGTCCCTTTTTTCCTGGTTCCCAGAGATTGGATAAATAAGGTTGTACCTTTTTTTTATTAAGCCCTATCAGGAACGCGAGAATTATTTATGGATTCACAGAGACAAGAATATAGTGAAATATTTTAAATTTTGTTTAAAGACTTAACCTTTCTATTATGCCTAGTTAATAAATAGATTTAACTTTTTTATGTTGCCTAGTTAATAAATAACTACTATAATATTTTAAATGTAAACGAATTTCGAAATTTGGGAATAATATATAAATTCATTTGTTTCTATCAACCAACTCTTGATTTAAAAGGATAGAAAGTTGCTTTGTTTATAGTAATGTAATTATTAAATGGTATTTTAGTATCCTTTGGAAATAAAAACTTTTAATGTTTCTTTTTATTACTGAGAAATAAAGTGTAATTTCGCTGTAAATTTTTTTATATATCTTAATTTTTTTTATCTTCTCTCATCCCCTACGAGGATAAACAAGGGGTGGCGTCCAATGATAAATTATAATTTCAGTTATCTAATTGTGTTTGAAATTTTGACATACTACGTAGTTTTTTTGTGCAGTTGACCTTAACACACCTTCTCTCCGACATGAGCTAACCTGACCTTGAATTAAATGTATGTACTCGATGTTATCAAAAATCAGCGTTACAATGTACGAATGAAATGAAATGTAAATATGCAGTTTTCCTGCATACAACACAGTTACGCATCATTAGGACTCTTAACTATTCTTTAATTTAAATTTAAAATATATTAACAAATTCACTAAAATGTCACAAATAAGGAAATTATCAACTCAAAAATAAACAGTACAACACCATTTTCCTTTTATTATCGTTTTCCTCAAATAGCTACGATTGGTTGATATTACCAATGATGCCAAGTTTAACATAAAGTTAAGATTATACTTATACATAGTATATATATATATATATATATATATATATATATATATATATATATATATATATATATATATATATATATATATATATATATATATATTATACATAAAGTTAAGATAATACAATATTTTAAGTTTGCTCCTTTAACTTTATTTGAAGTAGAAAGAAGTTTTTTAGCATATAAACAATTTTATTATCAGTAGTAATTTGCCTAGGTCATTGATAACAGACGAGATAATTTCATGACACTCGAAAGCTCGTTCCTTGGTAACAGCACGAAGCCTTGCTTGGTACCGAAGCTTGGTACCAAGCAACGAGCTTGAGAAATTTGTCATGAAATTATGAGGCATTCATCAATGTCCGAGGGATATTCGGCGGATAATTTTTCGAAAAAAAAAATCATAACTCAACATAACGAAACATTTATTTATTAAAAGTACAGTTAGTGAAAGTACAATTAATAAAATTTAAGGTAACATTAGATTCGTTGCTGTTCTCTACTATAGAAGATCTATTACCACGCATGAAATTTATTTGGATGAAGTTGTCAAACTCGATCGTGTTGTCATAGGGATTGAAAATTGCACTGAATGCAATTATCAGTCTAATGTTGACATGATTGGGTGAAATTGTTCCTAATGACACAAAATGACGAAATTTGAATGGTTGTTAGAACAGTCGAAAAATTATCAGATAAACGGCACCGTTTTTCTCTAAAACATTTAGAGAAATATTTAATAATAAATAGTTTTAACTGAAATAATAGTATAATAAAGAATGATGATGATGAATCAAAGAATAAATGAATTTAATTATATACTTAGCTAATACAAATTTTAATTCCCGAGCTCTAATCATGACAATGATAAACATTTATGAGTTGGGCTTTAAATTGCTTTCTTATCCAGCTTATTTTACTGATTTAAACCCCTCCGATTATTGTATGTTTTCAAATCTGGAGACATTCTTGAGTTGGGCTTTAAATTGCTTTCTCATCCAGCTTATTCTTCTGATCTAACCTTCTCCGATTATTGTATGTTTTTAAATCTAAAAACATTGCTCGTAAATAAACAATTTAGCTCGAACTTAGTTGTCGAAACTAACGCCTATCTCGCAGAGCTTGGAATTCGGAGAATCATATTATTCGCACGTAAAATATAAGAATTTTCTGGAAAAACATGTTTTTAATTTCAAAAGAGGCGACGTATTAGACTACCTAGTATAATAAAAATAATATTCCATCGGACCAGGACGAGGACTTTAAGTTATACTATTACTTCGAGTTGTAATATCAGAGGCTCAAATTTATTTGAATAATGTAGAGAAACTGTAATGCGATGACCGTAAAGTTTAAATAGGTCGGCTAGGGATACTTTACCCTTTGGAGAACTGATATGGCTCATTTATTAGGCTAGGAGGGAAGAGATATAACCGACTTCAAATTAGTATGCGATTTCAATAAAACTACGTGTATAGAAAGTGAGAAAATACAATGTTGATGAATGATGATAACTACGCGTTGATAATCAAAATTTTCTTGAAAAGGTTTAATAATTATAAGTTAGGATATCAAAATGGTCTATGATCGCCTATAGCAGGGGTGGCCAACTTAATCGGACTCAAGATCTACTGTCTGCCTTTTTAATTCATTGCGATCTATCGATTAAGAATTTTTTAACTATACAGGCGAGCAATAAAACGTTTAATCCAGAATTTTAACGTCAAAAGTGAGCTGAATATCTCAGAGTCCCTCACTATATTTCAGAAGAACCAGTTGAACAGGCTGGCTCCCGCAAAAGAAATAGCACCTCAGACCATCTGCTGACAATGAAAACATTGATAGAGAAGGCAAATGAATACCAACTACCGTATTTCTTGCTTTCGTCAACTATGAAAAGGCGTTTGATATTATCAAGATGTGTGCCATAGAACAAGCTATTAATAATTGTATAATAGAATTGAGGTATAGAGAACTAATACATAATATATATGAAAATGCAACTATGATAGTACAACTAGACGAAAATGCAAATCCCATCCCCATTAAGAGAGGAGGAAGACAAGGAGACGTAATATCGCCAAAGCTTTTTAACCTAGCCCTAGAAGACATCTTCAAAACTACAAAGTGGTCAACCTATGGCATTAACGTCAATGGCAATAAGTTATACCACCTCAGATTCGATGAAGACATAGTGATTATAGCGAGCACATTCGAGGAACTGCAAATTATGATGGGGGAACTGGCAGGTAGCTCCCAATACGTCTGCCTTAAAATGAATATGAAAAAAAAAACAAAAATAATGACAAACACAGATGATCCCAGACGTATAACTATAAATGGTAGTGAGATAAAAGTGAGAAGAGCAACACTAGCATGGGCAAGATTTGGAAAACTTAGTTCAATACTTAAGAACCTCAAAATACCGCAATACTTAAGGAGCAAAGTCTTCAACCAATGCATCCTTCCTATCATGACATATGGATGTCAAACCTGGACCCTAACCAAGGCAAACATGAATAAACTAGCCACAACCGAAAGAACAATGGAAAGAACAATGTTAGGTATACGACTGTCAGATAAAAAGAGGAACGACTGGGTAAGATCAAAAACAAAAGTCGAGGACATAACAACAAAAATTGCCAAACTTAAATGGAGCTTCATTCAAGCAATTGTAGCGTTTTATATTTAATATAGTTTCGGTTTTAAATCTATGTAGTACGCCCTTGGTTGTTTCTGGGAAGTTAAATGTATGTTTTAAATGTATTGATATTCGATCTAGGACATTTCAAGTTTTTTTGACGAGATAAGGCAAAAATATATATGTTTTTATCTTTGTGACAATGTTAGGTAAAAACTCCGGTTTAAACTGCGTGTTGTGTTAAACCAATTTGAAGGTAACTATTTCAACATTTTTTTGTCACCGAAAACGATTATATTACATGAAGTCCCCTAATATTGTTGTTGTAAAAAAAGAGGTTTTATTGTCTTTCGTCATTAAGAACGAATATCAAGGGGAATATTGTTTGTTTAGGTTTTGTAGAAAGACGTTCTTAGAAAAAATTATTGGAAGTTAGGTATTCAATTTTTTTTATAACTCAATAAGCCGGAGATATTGTTTATTTAGGTTTCCTGGCGCCTGAGAGACGCAGGGGAAATGAAATTGTGGCGTCGAATTTAGAGAATGTAACGCAGTGAGTTGAGTCAAGCTAAATCAACCGAACGATGCAGTCAAGCCAAGAAGTCGTGTCTGTCGACTTGGAAACAAAGTCGGTTCAATTTTTTGGTTATGATTTAAGAACAGTGAATATGAGATAATAATACTCTTTGCATTAAATGCCTTTTGGACAGAGTAGTAATCAGAGGATTTGTACAGTGTACCGGATACAGGTGGAGTTTTTGAAAAGATTAGTATATAGGATGTCCCATCAGCAGTGTTATGGGTTGCTAGATTGATTTCTCCACTAAAACTGATTGGTTGTCGTTCCTGAGTATGGAAATCGTTCCCTGTGTTCCAGTTTAAGAATTTGTCCTTGCACCTCCAATCCCAGTAATTTAGCAAGTTTTTGTTTCAAAGTTAAGTTTAAAATTATGTGAAAATTATGGTAACTTTTAATATATTAATTTTTCCAAGTTATATAGACATTTTTAATAATTGCTTCCATTAAACATTAAAAAAAATTGTAATAATTAAAGTTTTATATTATGGTTAGAGTCGTAGCTAAAAAATGTCATATTCTATTCATATCTGATTCATTTTGTGTTTTAATTTAGAAAAGTCTAGTAATCCTTGTATGTAATTTTGATTGTAGGGAAGAAGAATTTTTTCTTTCTCCCAGCAGGAAGTTTTCTTCAAAGCAGCGTCCAAACATAAATAGCTAGAGGTAAATTTGTCTACCATATCTTATTCGTTTGTGACCCAGGAGATTTATCTAAGTATCCCTTTGTTTTCATTTAGTAGATACCCCAATCCGACCCAAATTTATTTTCAACTTATCCACGACCCAGCTCTCCAACAACCCTCTGAGTGTCGTACGCACTAGTTTCGACTATTTTGTTTACCCAATCTTCTCACCCATGTTCTTACCCTGAGGTAAGCAAAATAGTTCGTTACACAATGGAACTTAATCTATCGGTATTGAAAAAAGACTTACCTATTTCCTCACCAGATTTAGATGAGCACCTACGAACAACACAATAAAAACCTCCTTTTCGTGCAGTCATCACAATGAGTTTATTACAAAAATATGTATAATAGTATTATTCTTTTTTTACTATTAAACAACACACACGAAATATCTATTTAGAACATGGCAAATTTTCACAGAAATTTGGATTGGGAAAAAACCCTTCGTTTCGCTTATTTTTGAGTGATGTATTCTGTGTCCCTACGGTGAATGTGTAAAAAAAAATGTAATTATGAAAGGGTTAAAGGCAAAGAAAATTATGACTGCACTATTATATACTAAATAACCATTTTTTAATACAGTTAATTTGTCAAAATACAATTTTTATTACCCATGAAAGATATAATTTAAACTAAACTCACTTTCAGCCGTTTGCTTCATAAAAAAGAGATTATTTCAAAATTGAAATTTGTGTTTTTTCGACCAAAATATTTTATTTTTAAAATGAAAATACTTTAATTTAAAATTCATAGTTTTTCAGAGCTATCAATGCCGGAAATTTCAAACAAAATGACAGTGAACCAATGCGAGAGATTTAAAAATAATAGTAATTCCGACTTTTCATCGAAACGATTATTTTTAACAGATCAACAGGATCAAATTTTTATTGTAATGAGTTTTGCCTAACCGTAGAATCATAAATAGCTATTGGGAAATGTTAAAGCGGTAATATTTGAGGGCAATTTTGCTTCTATTTGTATAGTTATCTGTTAAAAAAAAACAAAGATGATATTACTGTAATGAAATGCAAAACCTTTATAAACTAGGTTTTAATATACAAGAAATTAGCATTGTTTTGTTTGAATGATTAACATGACAATTACATATGACATTAACTAAAACTAAGATGACAAATGACAAACACAGTTCACAGACTACAGGACATTCACCCCAACTTTATTTTTGAACAAAGTCTTTAAGGTAAGCAGGAGTGTTTCTTACCCTGGTACCTCTTCTAATAAGACTGTCTTTATTTTCTTCCTTTAAAACACTTTTAATATTACCTTGATCTTCCAGAACGTTAACAGGAGAAATATTTGGATTGTCCTCACATATACTCAATCTAGGGCTTGGTGGATCTTTGATAAACTGTTCATTAGAAACCGCAGATTCCGATCCACTAACACAGTCCAGTAAAGATGCATCTCCTTGTGGTGCAAGTTGTCTTAAGGCTACTGTTGTTTCTTTACCATCTTCACGTCTAACAACAGCATAGTTTGGATTTGCTTCAATTAGCTGTACTTCTTCAACGAGGAGTTCATGTTAGGACTGCCTCACATTTTTTTCATAAATACTTTTCCGGGGTTATCAACCATGAAGGAAGCGCAGCTCCATTTATAGCTTTTTTGGAATGATGAAACAGTCGCTCCTGAGGGGTACTGTTTGTAGATGTACACAAAAGAGAACGAATTAAATGAAGAGCTATCTCAACTACTTCTTCTCACTGTTCAGGTTTTAAATGTTTAGATTTTAAAGCAAGAGAAATAGTTTTCCATATAATTCCATTATATCTTTCTGTCTGGCCGTTGCCTTCAGAATTGTAAGTTGTTGTTCGGCTTGTAGGTATTCCTTGTGAATGGAGAACTGTTTTGACTTCTTGAGACATAAAAGCCCCCCCCCCTTGATCTGAATGGATATAACTAGGCAATCTAAATAAAGAGAATAAGTTTGTAAGACACTTCACAACAGTTTTCGCTGAAACATCTTGACATGGATATACAAAGGGAGTCGAGAATATTCGTCAACAATTGTTAGGATATATTTGTTATGAGATCTAGATGGAAGCGGTCCTTTACAATCCAGAGACAATCTTTCAAAAGGCGAAGTAGCTTTAATTAATCTCTCTTGAGTTTTCAAAAACTTTGGTTTTTTTTCTGCGCAGATAGGACAGCGATTGGTGATTTCACGGACTTCATCAATAGTATATGGTAAGTTACGTGTCTTTATCCAGTGGACCATTCTGGTGATTCCTGGATGACACAAGGATTGATATAGTTCAAATAGACTTGGTCGATGATTTATTGAACAGCTCACTCGTGAGAAAGTATCTGGCACTACATTCTCAACTCCTGATCGGTACTGAATATCGAAACTGTAGCATGATAATTCAAGGCGCCATCTGATAATCTTCTCATTTTTTATCTTACTAGTGTGGCGCATGTTGAACATAAGAGAGACAGACTTTTGATCAGTTATAAGTCGAAAATGTTTACCTATCAAGAAATGTTTCCTCTTTTTCCACTGATGAATGATTTATTTCACTTTTTGATAAGGTTCTTGAAAATAAAGCAATAAGTCTTCCTCCTTGGCTAAGAGAAGCAGCAATACAAAAATCTGAAGCATCAGATCTTCTGAAGCTTCTTCTCATCAGAAGAAGAAATAATTTCAGATTTAAGAATTTGAAAAGCTTCAGCTGCTTGTTCTGTAAAGGAAAAGTATTGCATGTGACTATTTTTTGTATCTTTTCTGAAAATTGTGGGATAAATTTGGAATAATGTGCAAACATTCCGACAGCTCTCTTTAGTGATTGTGAATCGTTTGGTAAGGATAACTTCTTTAATGGTTCAAGTCTTTCAGGATCAGGTTTTAAGGTCTGATTTTCTATTTGATAACCCAAAAGTTTGATTGAATTTTGTGTATAAGAACTTTTATTTTGATTTATTGTTAAATTGTATTTCTTCGCTACTTCCATAAATTCATTAAGATTTTCATTATGTTGTTGTTGATTTAATCCACAAACCGTAATGTCATCAAGATATGCATATACACCTTTTAAATGTTCGGATTTAATAGTACCATCGATAACCCTTTGAAAACAAGCCACTCCGTTGGTTACCCCAAAAGGAATCTGGCAAAATTGGTATAGTTGGCCGTTGGCTTCAAAAGCATTGTATATTTTCTCTTCATTTTTAATTGGAGTTTGATGGTATTAATTTTTAAGATTAATAGTACTGAAGACAGAATATCCTGCTACGTTTCTAACAATATCTTCAACATCTGGGAGAGGATAGGCATCTAAGTAAGTAAATTTATTAATCGTTTGTGAATAATCTACCACCATTCGCTATTTGTGTGTTTCACTTTTTGTAATAAGTACTTGTGCACGCCAAGGAGAGTTGCTTTCTTCTATGATTCCATTCAATAGCAGATACTGTATCTCGTCAGATATGAATTTTCTATCTTCAGTTGAAAGTTTTCTTGATTGAGTTGCCCTCGGTTTGCAATCATTTGATAGATTGGAGAATAATTTGGGTGGCTCTATATTTAAGTATGCCAAACTACAAATGTTATATATACGATCAATAACTAAAGGCATTTTTAAGCCAGCAAGAGTAATTTCTAGAGAAGAATGTTGTTTAAGCAAGTCATGACCTATAACTACATCAGCACATAAATCTTGAATTATTGATAATTTGACATTTTTATAGGAATGTTCGTTTATTTCTAAATTTAAAAAGCAGTGTCCTAAGATAGTCGTTCTGAGTACTGTTGAAGCCGTTGTTATGCTTGCATGACTTCTAATGTTTTCTTAATATTGTTCTGAAGCTATTTTCTTGTGGCATTGTAAATTAATTACTATTTATAACTGGGAATAAGCCACAATTAATGATAAAAATACGTTTATTGACGTTTCAATTTCCAATTCGGAAATCGTTCTCAAAATACAAACAGTAAATTAAACAAATTTTGTTTTTTGTTACATAGTGAAAAAATTCTTCTAATAATTTAAATTTATCTGACTCATTTATATTGACAATTCAGACATACATTATGCATTTTAAAGTAGACGACTTTAAAATGATATTGCCAATATTGTTGAGTTGCGCTCCTGGGACGACTTTACTTATAAGATAGTTCATTCGATTACATGAAATCAACTTTAACTTGAGAATATCCGTCAGAAAAAATCATAGCATGTAATTCGTCTTTAAAAAGACAAACACATGACATGATGACAGTAAAATTCTCCTGTTAGTGATTCCATAGTAAATTATGAGGGAAAAACCAGGAAAAAAACCTCATAATACTATCCCGACATTGTAAGTATTTGTTCGTGAATTTAGTTTACCTTCAACAAACATCAAAATTCTGATTTTATATGTTACGTTATTTAAAAAACATAAATGATGTATCCTCTATATGTTACTAACTTACTAATACTGGTATTTTCTTATTAATAACTTCCTCTTTTAATATTGGTAACCAGATCCTACTACATTCTGCCGAGGAATTTGCGACACAATTGGCCTCATTTAGTATAATTAGAGCCGCTTCTTTGATTTTTCTTTTTTTACCATCCGTTTCTTTTAGGACTATATTTGAATTATTCCATTGAACCCTATGTTCATTATCCCATGCGTGTTTACATATTTGAGATCTATCAAATTCTCTATTTTTAATATAAGATTGATGTTCACTTATTCTAACATTTAATGGCCTTGATGATTCACCTAAATAAAACTGATCGCATTCACAAGGTATTTTATAAATGCAATTCTTTGTCCTTTCTTGTTCATTGTTAGGTTTGGTTTTGGACAAAATAGATCTCAACGTGTTTGTTGTTTTGAATGTTGTTGAAATGTTGAATTTATTTCCTATCCTTTTAAGTTTTTCTGATAATCCTTTTATGTACGGTATTGTTATTTTCCTCATATTATTCCTTGTGTATGCTGTAGGATCTCGTTCTAAGTTGTTCTGTTCTATTCGATCGATTGTTGAAAATTCCTTATTTATAAACCATAAAGGATAATCATTTTTTAATAAAACAGATGTTAACAAATGTTTCTCCTCCAAGAACGAATTTTCGATAGAACAAGTAATTTTGGCTCTATCGTATAAGGATTTAATTATTCCCTTTTTTTACATTAATATTGTGATTTGATTTGAAATTTAAATATCTATTGGTGTGTGTTGGTTTTCTATACACCTAAGTCTCATATCCAGTATCGTTCTTAGAGATTAAAACATCCAGGAAAGGTAGCGTGTTATTATATTCCTTTTCCATGGTAAATGTTATTGTCTCTTCTTTATCGTTTATATCGTTTAGGAATGTGTCCAACAACTCTGATCCATGAGGCCATATTAAAAATACATCATCTACATACCTCCACCATACTGTGGGTTTGAAATTTTGTTTAGAAATGATATTTGTTTCAAAATCTTCCATAAATATATCGGCTAAGAATGGAGATAAACTAGAGCCCATTGCTAGACCAAAATTTTGTTTATAGAATTCATTATTTAGTTGAAAATATGTATTAGTAGTACATAATGTTAATAACTCCATTATAGCCGATATGTTTAGTCTTGTTCTAGTTGCCAATGAATCATCACACATTCATAAAAAATAGACAACATTTTTTAAATAAATTATCAAATATTGAATTTAATTTAAAGAATACTTTGGTAAGTTTTGACATAAATAGTTTATTTACGAATGTGCCATTAAATTAAAGGCTTTAAGTATTGTCAAGACAAAATTAGAGAGTGATGATTCATTGGCAACTAGAACAAGACTAAACATATCGGCTATAATGGAGTTATTAACATTATGTACTGATAATACATATTTTCAACTAAATAATGAGTTCTATAAACAAAATTTTGGTCTAGCAATTTCTAAACAAAATTTCAAACCCACAGTATGGTGGAGGTATGTAGATGATGTATTCTCAATATGGCCTCATGGATCAGAGTTGTTGGACACATTCCTAAACGATATAAACGATAAAGAAGAGACAATAACATTTACCATGGAAAAGGAATATAATAACACGCTACCTTTCCTGGATGTTTTAATCTCTAAGAACGATACTGGATATGAGACTTAGGTGTATAGAAAACCAACACACACCAATAGATATTTAAATTTCAAATCAAATCACAATATTAATGTAAAAAAGGGAATAATTAAATCCTTATACGATAGAGCCAAAATTACTTGTTCTGACGGAAATTCGTTCTTGGAGGAGAAACATTTGTTAACATCTGTTTTATTAAAAAATGATTATCTTTTATGGTTTATAAATAAGGAATTTTCAACAATCGATCGAATAGAACAGAACAACTTAGAACGAGATCCTACAGCATACACAAGGAATAATATGAAGAAAATAACAATACCGTACATTAAAGGATTATCAGAAAAACTTAAAAGGATAGGAAATAAATTCAACATTTCAACAACATTCAAAACAACAAACACGTTGAGATCTATTTTGTCCAAAACCAAACCTAACAATGAACAAGAAAGGACAAAGAATTGCATTTATAAAATACCTTGTGAATGCGATCAGTTTTATTTAGGTGAATCATCAAGGCCATTAAATGTTAGAATAAGTGAACATCAATCTTATATTAAAAATAGAGAATTTGATAGATCTCAAATATGTAAACACGCATGGGATAATGAACATAGGGTTCAATGGAATAATTCAAATATAGTCCTAAAAGAAACGGATGGTAAAAAAAGAAAAATCAAAGAAGCGGCTCTAATTATGCTAAATGAGGCCAATTGTGTCGCAAATTCCTCGGCAGAATGTAGTAGGATCTGGTTACCAATATTGAAAGAGGAAGTTATTAATAAGAAAATACCAGTATTAGTAAGTTAGTAACATATAGAGGATACATCATTTATGTTTTTTAAATAACGTAACATATAAAATCAGAATTTTGATGTTTGTTGAAGGTAAACTAAATTCACGAACAAATACTTACAATGTCGGGATAGTATTATGAGGTTTTTTTCCTGGTTTTTCCCTCATAATTTACTATGGAATCACTAACAGGAGAATTTTACTGTCATCATGTCATGTGTTTGTCTTTTTAAAGACAAATTACATGCTATGATTTTTTCTAACGGATATTCTCAAGTTAAAGTTGATTTCATGTAATCGAATGAACTATCTTATAAGTAAAGTCGTCCCAGGAGCGCAACTCAACAATATTGGCAATATCATTTTAAAGTCGTCTACTATAAAATGCATAATGTATGTCTGAATTGTCAATATAAATGAGTCAGATAAAATTAAATTATTAGAAGAATTTTTTCACTATGTAACAAAAAACAAAATTTGTTTAATTTACTGTTTGTATTTTGAGAACGATTTCCGAATTGGAAATTGAAACGTCAATAAACGTATTTTTATCTTTAATTGTGGCTTATTCCCAGTTATAAATAGTAATTAATTCTAATGTTTTCACGTTTATAGACAATGCATAATTCGTACTTATATATGAGTCAGAACTACCTATGTCCATTAAACTTTCAGTTTTCCATTCACCTTTATCTCAGTAACACTTTTAGATAAGCATTGAGGGGCAGCAGCAAGATTTCTAACATTGGAACTAGATGTAGTAGTAGCTAAAACAGCAGCTAATACTGAATTGGGCACCTGAAGCCTACATACCTTGGAAAAATGTGCAACTTTCGAGCATTTCTTACAAACTTTGTCTCTAGCAGGGCATAGGCTACGAGGATGCCTTTCAGTTGATTCACAAAAGTAACATTTTTCACAGCAACAGAAGTATAATTAGTTTGCTCTCTGGTTTTGGAAGAAATTGCATGAATAATTTGTACAGGAGTTGTATAAGCCTCAGAGTGTTTTGAAGCTGACTCCAGAGACTGGGCTTTCACTATGGCATCTTGCAGAGTAATAGTGTTGTTTTCTAGTAAACGTTGTCTTATGTCATTAGAAATAATGCCATTAATAAAAGAGTTTCTTATAGAATCTTCTCTATTTTGGTCTGCAGAAACGGCTAGAAAATTACAGTCTTTGGAAAGCACTTTAGGATGTTAAACGTATTGATCTATATTTTCACCAGTTTGTTGTTTTTTTGTCATTAGGATATGTCTGGCAAAAATTTCATTTTTGGGTTTAACAAAAGCTGCTTCGAGAATACTTTGGGCTTCAGAATACTTTCTACAATCAGAGATGAGTTCATAGATACTGTTGCTCACGTAATTTACCAGTAGTTTGAATTTCTCCTCCTCTGAAACATCAATCACAGAGGAAATAAAGTTTTCAAAGGTAGCTTTCCAATGTATCCATTCTTGAGACGATCTAGGAGAGTTAGGATCTGCATCGAATCTGTCTGGTCGAAGTAGCTTATCCATATTTGATACTTCTTGTATACTAAATTGTAATGAAATGCAAAACCTTTATAAACTAGGTTTTAATATACAAGAAATTAGCATTGTTTTGTTAGAATGAATAACAAGACAATTACATATGACATTAACTAAAACTAAGATGACAAATGACAAACACAGTTCACAAACCACAGGACAATTACTAGAGGAAAAATCAACGAAAATTATAATAAAAAATTTACACTCCGTTTAGAAATGAGGATAGATATTCTTAATTAATGTTTTAAACATTTACTAGGTAGTAAATACAAAGAATCCCTTGGAAATAGTTTTTTTTTGGTAGAAAAAATATTATGTTAAAAACGGAACTTACACAGGTTTTCCGTCATTGTTCATTTAATTTTCCTTTTAAAAGAAAATCTCGTGCGGAATATAACACTGCAGGTCCAAGGAAAACAATTTTATTTCTATTTTCTCGTTTTTCTTCTCTGGTCGCTGTATACAACTTTTGTGCATTAAATCATACATCTTTGTTAGCTTTCCAAGGCTTGAAATGTTCCCAATTCATTAAACCAGCAGCGTGAAACTAGGACTTTACAATAAATCGCTGAAATGAATGAAACGGTTTTCATAATCCACAATAAAATATTTTTCAGTACATTAACAATTGGAATAAGTTTTATCGGAATGGAAATTAATATATGTATAACCAAAGATTTACTCTATGTCGTATGTTTGTTATTATGAAATAATATACTTTTATTCTTTTTAAGTTTTACTTGAAATCTTTCATATTACAATGTGCTTAATCTATATTCGTTAAGTGACCTGAAGTTGGTCCTGGTCCTCTTGAAGCTGTCATAGTCGTATGCTTAGGACATAAAATTTGCAACTTTGAACATTTCACGAATTTGCAACTATTTTGAATTATTTTTTTAGTGTTTATTTAGTATCATCTCTTTCTTTGTCGTTAGACATTTTTGGCTTGTTTTTTTCTATTAGCTGATTACGCCTATATTAGTCCAGATAAATAAGAAACTCCCTGTAAGTGAAGTATGTTTTGTCTGAACCGCCCCAGTTGCGGAGTGGTGGTTCTTGAAGTCCGAGCACCGCGTTCCAGTGCTGGAAGTCATCGTTTTCTTGACCATACCAACACTTTATGATAAGTAAGAAGCTTCTGAATACGAAAGCAAGCAAACTTTTTAAATCTTAGATCCTGAATTAAATCTTGGAAGGTTGGGTTATAGCGGAACGGATGACATATTTTGGCAAAAGGTCCCTTTACCCGAAAAGATCATTTATATCTCGAATTATACTCACGAATAACACACTAAAATAATGTGGAAAGAATGGATTATCAATGTTAACAGATATTTATTTAGTACTGTTCTTACATGAACGAACTGAAGATTAACATGATTAAAAAAAACATGAAGCGTTATAACCTCTTGAATCAAAAAAAAACTAATAATCCGTATGGCCCTTTTTCTAGTAGGACGCATGGCACAACATCACCAATAATACAGGACGCAGACTGACCTACAGGGTAGGCAACATACACAACACATTGCAACACAGGTTGCATACACATATAAGATTTGTTACAACCAATGACGTATAATATATAGACTACGCAGTCCCCTATTCTCGCTACAGAATCGAGTGTCCGAAAGATCTCGGCTCAAGGTTGAAGGTATGTTTATCAGAACAGCGGCGTGCTCATTTATATGTTAATGACAATAATTATTTTTTTAATTAAAATTAAATATTATGATTTCTTTTTGTTCCCGTCTAGAAGAGAACTAATTATATTGATAAAATAGTATGGCATTTTACTAAAATAGTAAGTAAATAACTCTCAACAATTTAAAATAAAATTTGCTTGTCACACAAAATGGAGAAAATGTTTTCATACGTCCATGATGTTTTCAAACACAAGATCAACTTCGTGATGCTTCGTAAGAAATCATGAACTTCGTGCATCTTCGTATCAAAACAATAAACAATAACAAAGGTATTCATGTTTTGGACACTAATTAAAGCGTTCACCGAGTCTATATATTATATGTCATTGGTTACAACCTCCCCCTTTGCTTCACGCAGAGTCCCTCAAGTAGAAGCAAGAACAGGTGTTAGCAGAAGGCAACACTGGCAGGTGGGCCTCTGGACGGGATGTCTCCGGAGGCGATGACGAAAGAGTTCACTAAGAGGGTCATCATTCGGGTCAGGTGTTATTGTGGGAAGGAGTGCCTCGGCATCTGTATGAGGTGAAGCAACGTCATTCTCTTCTTCGCATACATGGTTTTCATCGGGCACGGCTAATGCTGTTTTGGTGTCGTCCTTGTCGTTCTCTTCTGCGAATGGGAACCAACGGGTTAGGAGACGGACCATCATCGGTATCGGTATCAGCACGATAGGGCACAAGCGCTGATACATGGTATTTATAGAGAGATTCGGTTAGGGTCTGTGGCGACGATATATCATAGCTGGTTGGGCTAACCACCTTGGTTATTATGTATGGAACATCGCCACGCGGGGCGAACTTTGCCGCGAAAGAGTCCTTTGCTTTACTAAAGACATATTAAATGTCATATTGGCGCGGCGATACTTATCGACATATGTCTTTGCGCGATCTTGACTCGCTTCGTAATTTTTGCGAGCTTGGTATAGAACACTACTGAAAGTCTTTAGGTATGGAGTTATCTCTACTACGAAATTGTCATTTTGTACAATAGTCCAAAAGTCTCGTTGTACATCATCGGGAGTACGCCATTCGCGACCGAAGGTTAGAAACGCGGAACTATAACCTGTTGACTGCGATTTAACGGCGTTCATGGAAAATCTTACAGCTGGAATTTGTTCTTTTCATGATGTATGGTCAGCTCCTGTCAAAATTGCAAGTTAGGGCTTTAGATCACGATTTTTCCGTTCTACAGGATATGCGGCTGGCCAATAAACCGGAATTAGGGTTTGTTTAAAACCTAAAGAGTGCGCTACTTGTTGACCGCACTAACAAACTATGTAGCGTTATCACTAATAACGCGTCTGGGTAAACCATATCTTAAGATTACTTCGTCAACTAAACAGCAGGCATAATTCTCGGCAGTAGCTGCTTTAAAAGGGAATATTTCCACCCATTTATTCGCGGTATAGATCGATAGATATGGTTTCGAAGCGTTGAGATTGAACAGGCGATTAAAACTGCCCTGCTGGTTTTAGATTAGATGCTTTATAACGTTGGTAATCCAGGCACTTCGCTACATAATCTATTATTGTTTTAAGCATACCAGTCCAATAATATCTGCTAGCGATTCGTTGATAAGTACGTTCGACACCATAATGTCCAGCTAAGGGTGCGTCATGGTAATCACTAAGTATATTTTGTATGCGGGACTTTGGAGCAACCAGCTGTTCTTTTTCGCTGTCCAAATCAGGGGTGTAACTGTAAAGAACACCTTGCATCATAAAATATCCTCGTTCAGACCATCTTTTATAATCAACGGAATTGGTATCTGGGTTTTCGAAAGATTCGACGATCTTAGCAGTTTGTTGAGGTAAGTCAACTTGGACAAGATTAACATCAATATTTCCAATTGGTGGACGGGATAGCATATCAGCTACAACATTTAAACGTCCAGGAGTATAATTAATTTTTAGTCATAGGTCATCAATGACAAGGCCCATCTCGAGAGCCCTTTAAGCATATAACTTAATAATTAGAAAGAAATTATATAGCGCAATACAAGGGTTAAATGTGAGCACACCCCAAGTTGAAAAACATCTTGGAGTAAGCGTATTGACGGTCATTAGTATCATGCTCTTTCCAACTCTTCGTCTAAATTCTTGTATTTACATACAATTATCATGAAATTAGTATAATCGTCAAAATCCATACAATGTACATTGTACAGTAACTTAATTTTAATTTTTAACAAAATAATTGCTTAGTAGGTATTTAGAATTCTTAACTTGTATATTACAGAAGTATCATTAAAAAAATCATCAATAATCATAATCATAATGATTTTATAGTGTTACGTGTATTTTAAATAAAAAAAACCGTAGGAAAGATTAAACAGATCCTTTCTTTTCACCAATACTACCGTCCTTGCGGAAGCATCGATTTTGTGAGCGTAATTATTTTCCCGACATTTGGAAACCGTCTAAAGACAGGTTTATTTTACACTCCTCGCTTTTCGAACTTTATGTTGGCAGTAAAATGGAGTGTTCTAAAAAGTCCCCTTGTTATTAATTCTCTGAGCTTTGACATTCGTCATGTTAATTTTTTTCATTTCGACTCGTTCCGTTGACCCGGCTGTTCTGCAATATGTTCCGTTTCAATTTTCAAAGCTTAGCTAAGCCTTAAGCCGAGTGCACATCGACCGACTTTACCGAGGAAGATCGATTACATCTACGATGGTAGAAAATGACACATACCGAGGGTATCTAAAAGATTGTTGATAAACACATTTAAATATAAATATTTCTATACAAATACCATCAACTCTATCTTAAATCTTTTCATTTGCTTTGTTAGTTCATATTTTAAAAATAAAAAATGATCGCCGGAAATGCTTTTTGAAAGAAATGGAACATGATTCTTACGATCTGCGAAAATATGGCGCTTCATAAGAGGTCAAAGAACGGAGATAAGGGAATTAATTGAACCAAAACATATAGAAAAGGATACGTCGATTGACTACCTAAAAATCTATGCAGAGGAAGAACAAACGACGCTAGAACCAGAACCAACAGAAATTATCACAAATGAAGAACTTAATATAAATGTACACGAAGTTCGGAAAATACTTGAGAACAGAAAAGCCGCAGGTAAAGACGGGATATTATACGAATTACTGAAATATTGTAGAGCAGCAATGACAGAAAAATTAACAACATTGATATAATTAGGTAAAGAAATAATAAATAAGACTTACTCACAATCAATTTAATTTAACTATCAGACGACCGGTTTCGCTTTCTACAATATGCAAAGCATCCTCAGGTCTCGATACAAAGTTAAACAAATGCTGAAATAATAAAACCCATATTAGGGTGTTGTCTAATAACGATAAACAAAGTAGATGTAAATTACAATAATTATGCCAATATTACATGTCTGTGGTTTTATTTAAATGAGTGAGTTAAATAAAAGGTATAAAAGTTTTAAAAGTTTAAACAGACAAGGTAAGGCCCACAAATTGTTAGAAAATAGTCTCTTCGATTGTAATAAATTAATAAATGAGCAAATAAATAAATAAAATAAACATTACTTACATGCCGGTACTCTATTCATTGATGGATGGTAGAACATGGTTGAAACTACTATATATTGTTGAATGGAGAACTCAATTCTATTATTGCAGTTGTTTGACAGTAAACGGGAAGTTCTTGAGGAGATAGATTTGATCCAATGAAGAAGAGATATGTGTGTGATTGTTTGTTAAATGGAAGTGATGTAATATACTATTGTGTTATTAAAAGCTATTTATACTTATTCGAGAGATATATTTTTGAAATGTGTGTTATTTATTGAGTAATTGTTTTAAGAAGGTGACAGTTTTATGACAATGAATAAGTTTAGATGTAAAAATTGTGTGGGTGTGCAATTATTTTCAAATTTGTAGTTATCAAATTACTTTGATAAAGTTCTATTGGCAATTAATAAATTATTGGAAAGTCAAGTAAATAAAATATTAAAATACAAACAATTAAGGACAATTTAAACACACTAAAACAGAAAACACTTAGAAGGGACGAAACAAACATTGAATTTAAAAAGGGGGAAGGGCTTTAATGCACTACATCGCAGTCTTGGGCACAATGAGTTTTTTTATGTTTTATCTATTAGATTTTATTGGTAAATTTGACAGATGTAGGTTAGCATGTGACAGTTCTTCTTCTGTTTCTCAATACTGTAAGTTAAGTTATCTAGTTTTATGAAATATGCTGTTATTAATGAATGCCTATAAATTGTTTCAATTTAGATATCAAAAGTAAATTGGTGTGTTTAATATTGGCATACTTTAACAATCTTTAATTAATCAAATTTAATGTAACAATATGGATAATTGAAATACATCCTACAATATAACTAACCCAGTCTAATGTCCAAATTACTGAACAAATTAAAGTAATTCTTTGGCAACTGAACATGTACATTTTATAATCAAATGTATAATAAGTTTACAAAGTTTTTTATTTTTATTTGAAATTGTTGTAGGTGTGAGTTATCTGTCAGGGTATTTTTTAATTATTTGAGATATTTATTTCAAATTCTGATATATTAATATCTAATATACTAATATTAATAATATCTAATATACTAATTAATATTAAATAAAACCACAGACATGTAATATTGGCATAATTATTGTAATTTACAACATCTACTTTGTTTATCGTTATTAGACAACACCCTAATATGGGTTTTATTATTTCAGCATTTGTTTAACTTTGTATCGAGACCTGAGGATGCTTTGCATATTGTAGAAAGCGAAACCGGTCGTCTGATAGTTAAATTAAATTGATTGTGAGTAAGTCTTATTTATTATTTCTTTACCTATTTGAAATAGACTCACACAAGCAACACATTCATGATTGATATAATTATAAACCCAATATTGAGATAAATTTGGTTGAACCTTGATTGATTGGAAAGCTGTGTTGCCAAGTCTACAGCGAAGTCAAGTAACTAGGGAGGCTCGAAATAGTATATACTGCACAATACAATTATTAACATAAATAAAGAAAATAAAGTAAGACGTTACACTGAGACCGGTTAAGCTTCAGATGAGGCATCCGGGCGAGACCTTTATCGCGGTGAAACAAAAGATTTTTAATAAGCAGTGAAGATCTCCATTAAATGATTTCTCCATTAAAAAAGGAGTAAGGCAAGGTTGTATACTGTCTCGAATGCTCTTCAATTTATACGTAGAAAAAGCCTTCGCAGAAGCAGTGGCAGACTCTAATAAGGTATTAAAGTTAACGCCATATTTATTAATAACATCAGGTATGCCGATCATATAGCCATAGTGGCAGATAACATCGAAATCTTCAATGCCTTTTAAATGATCTAACTCTTGCAAGTGAAGCTCGGGGTTTGAAAATAAATATCAAGAAGACAAAAACAATGATTATAAGTAGAGATGATTACCCCAACGAAAAGATATATGTGTCTGGAGAAGAAATCGAACAGGTCAGGCAATTTAAATATTTGGGTTGTTTGCTGAACAAGGGTTGGGACCCCGAGAATGAAATAAAGAGCAGAGTTTAACAAGTCAGAAACGCTTTTTGAGTGATCGCAAATTGGACTTCAACCTCCGATACAAGATGCTTAAGTGTTACGAGTGGCCTGTTCTCTTGTACAGAATGGAAGCATGGACGTTAAATACTAGTTCCATTAACAAACTTGAAGTGTTTGAAATGTGGTGCCTGCGTCGAAAGCTTAGAATATCATGTACGGACAGGGTCAGAAATGAGCAAGTACTCAGAAGAGCGGGCTTACAGGATAGGGAACTTTTTAGTTATGTAAAGAGTAAGAAGACTGCATACTTGGGGCACATATTACAAGGAGAAAGATATACTTTTCAGCAAATGATACTCGAAGGGAAGATAGAGGGTAGGAGAGGTCTAAAAATGTCATGGCTGCGCAATATTCGACAATGGACAGGTATCCACAGCTATGAAATGCCTAGCAATGCTGCTAAAACAGAATTTTTTATTCCTGAATATTTAACATCTCACCTGACAAGACGATGTACGGTGGATGCCTACGCAGAAATACACGGCACCTTAAGAAGAAAAAGAAGATAAGGACAAGTATCGTTTTCGAATTTTGAATTTCGATCTCGAAAGCGACGGTATCACAACAGACGAAAACGACAAGAAAAGAAAAGGAGATCAAGAAGAAGAGGTACAACGTGCTTTTACCAAAAGTCGCAAAATAGGAAGATCTCCCATCAACAAAAAGGAGAAAATGTACAAAAAATTATGGAAATGATGACAGGAGTCAGTATAAAGATAGGAGAACAATCAAGAGAAATCAGCGAAATTCGTAGAGAACAAAGAGAATATAGAGGAGAAATAAGACAGTTAAGATAAGAGAATTTAACATTATCTTCTGTATAATATAGAATTTCCCTTAAATACTATAAAAACTATCGAAAACATCTACCAAAACGACAAAATGAAAGTTAGAATAGATGGACAACTTACAGAATCTATAGAAAGAGGCAGCGGTATAAGACAAGGGGATTCATTGAGCCCCATGCTCTTTAATTTGATCAAGGAAAAAATCATCAAAAGCTTTAACAGAGGATACAGAATGGGAAACAAAGAAATAAAAGTACTCTCTTACGCAGACGATGCAATACTGATAGCCCAAGATGAAGATAGTCTGCAAAGGCTTGGTCCACAGATTTAACATAAGAGCAAAAGAATTTAATATGACAATCCAATTTTATGTTTAAACAAACTACTGTAGAAGTACATCTTATAAAATGTTTTGAGTAACTGTTTGTATGAGAAAATAAAGCCGTTGCTTACGTTGCTACTATTTTCGCGACAATTTCATCATATTTTCTCACCTATTCGATCTTCCTAGGACTTCAAATTAATATTTCAATACCAAAATTGGCCAAATCAATTTAGTCGTTCTTAATTTAGTATAAAAAAAAGCATTGAGTTAGAATCTATGGAGAGGGCATCACGTGACTAAAAACGACCTCACTTCGGCCATATTGTCAATATTGTTTAGACACTTTTGACAGATCGTAATATGTTTGTTTACATTTGTTGTTTTTCGAATATTTTTGGTTTTATAATACTTGTATAGAAACTGTAATAATGTATTGTGATAGTGCATAATAATGGTTTCTTGTTGTCAACGTAGTTGCAGTAGCAGAAGCAATGTTGTATAAAAAAAATTCAGGACCGTACTTTAGAGAATATTAATTTATCTTTATGTATAATATATCTTGTTTTTAGTGTTTACCGCGGGATAAATAAATCATAGGTTATTAAAATGTATTGCACTTTTTTATATTATGATTAAAACTTCTCAATAACTAGTTTTATATTTATATTTATATAGTAGTTTTAATATTATTGAGTCTGGCCTTGATCCTACCGCCATATTGGTATTATCGTTAGCCACGCCTATCTACGCCGTTTTTAATACATACGTTAATATTCTCATAGCTTCTCCAATGAAAAAAAGTTATAAAAACATAAAATGATGTTTGTTAAACGTCATTCTATGACTACATAGATCAAATGAAATAAAACTGTAGAGGTGAAGTCGTATAAAACATTTTAAATTTACAATTAAAAAAAATTAATGGTCATTCATCGTGATAAAAAATATTCTAAAAATTTATTGCAATCGGTTCAGTGGTTTTTGAAGATTAGCTTGAACAAACACCGTGACACGAGAATTTTGTATATAAAGATTGATCAGTAAAACAAGATTGTATTCAACTGTGTATAAATGGCTTTAGGCTGTGATATAAATATCTCGAATTTCCTTTAACACCTGCTAGTTCGACACAGGAGCTGTTAAATGGCACAATCTGCTGCGATATATTGCATATTATTAGAAATTCATTAGAAATCTGAAAAATAACAATATTTCCCAGAAAAACTGCAAGGTACTGACGTAAAAACATAATGTGGCATAAGTAAGTGAATAAGAATAAGAAATTCAAAAATATTTCAACGCGGTAGTAATTTTAATAAAGAAATAATTTAAATACACTCTTTCACTGTTTGTTGCCGATTTAATATTGAAATAATATTGAATTAATTTAAACTAAGATAAAATTTATACAATTTGATACATGTCATCGGCTCTTTTTTTTCTTAATGTAACACATTATATTTTAGGACATTTTTAGATCGATAAAACTAAGCTAATTCCAAAAAAAGTATAATACTGGGGTTTAATGGATATAATTTGAAAGATATCCGCTTAGAAAATTAATTTTTATTGTTTTCTAATATTAGTAAATTATAAATAAATTATAATAAATAACTTGAAAGTAATCCAGTAATTAATACATGATTTTATCTTCAATGTTCGAATTGTACTTCTTGTTGTATTATTTGACAGTAACATAAACGTTGTACAAATTCTTGTAGAACCTTGTTTATGGTTTCTTGAGAAATATTTTTTATTTCTTTGCGAATTTTTGTTTTTAAGTCTTCATTATTTGCAGGTTTAGTTTTATAAACACCATTCTTCAAATGATCCTACATAAAATAATCCAAAGGGTTTAGGTCCTTTGAACATCTACAGCATAATGCAGAGGCATCCGGTTGTAACCAAAAACATTCATTAAAACCTCCAGGATTAATACTGAGGAATAAATTAACTAAAGTAGGTACGAATTATTCCCTTAAAAACCAAACGTATACTGCCCTATTTAAATTACCTTCGAAAAAGTAGGGATCCGATGATTCTATTTCTTACAATGCCAGCCTATACGTTTACCTTTTGTAAGTATGTGTAGGATGTTTCCGCATCCAGTTGGGTTTTTCTTTTGCCCAGTATCTACAATTCTGACGGTTGACCCCGCCATGTGAATGTAACCTCATCAGAAAAAAATAATATTTTGAACCAAGAGTGGGTTTCGGTGGCAGTTATCCATCATTGTTTCGCAAAAATGTATTCTTTTATCTAGATCATCCTTGTTCAATTCCTGTACAAGTGCATCTAAAGCTGTACCATTTTTCAAGTTTGATTACTTTGTGTACCGTTGTTTTGCAAACATCGAAATCACGACTAATCGTACGAACAGAAGTGTGCGCATATTCTTTAAAAGCAAGTAGAACATCTAATGTTGTGATTGAATTAAATGGACATTTTTTCAACAAATTAGGATGGCGATATTGCTACCATTTAGAGCGTACTAAGTCTTGTAATTATTTCCAAATCGAAGGACCACCCACTGGCGTGGGAAATAAGAACACAAGCAGTTCTTTTATTGAAATAGCCGGTCACTGTCCATACACTGGTCCGCGACACACTACAAACTTCTTCTTCTTCATGTGCCGAGCTTGATTATCGAGCGTTGGATATCAAATTGGCTATAGTAATTTTGTTGATGGCAGCTCGGAAAAGAAATGCAGAGGATCTGTTAAGCCAGTCTCTCAGGTTTCTATGTCATGACGTTCTTCTTCGACCTGGCCCTTTTCTTCAGTCTACTTTGCCTTGTATTATAAAATGGAGTATATTATATCTCTCTGGGTGACGCATAACATGGCCAAAATATTTAAGTTTGCGATTTTTAACTGTTTTGACGACTTCCGTAACTTTTCCCATCCGATGCAAAACAACTTCGTTACAAACTCTATCCACCCAACTTATTCGTGGGATTCTCCGATATACCCAGATTTCAAAGGCTTCCAGTTTCTTGAGAAGTGTATCGGTCAAAGTCCAACCTTCAACACCATACAAAAGAGTAGAGAACACATAACATCTCACTAATCTAATTTTCAGACTTAAAGTAATATTGTTTCCACATAACAGTTTCTTAAAGAATGCAGCTCTGGCCTTCTCTATCCGTATTCTAATTTCTTTGCCTATGTCCGTGTTCTTATTTAAATTACAACCAAGGTAAGTGATACTGTTAGTTCTCTCTAGTTATTCACCATAAGCTGTTACCACTTCCGGTTGTATTGGCGTTTTACTGACGACCATCACCTTTGTCTTTGCGGTGATTAGCTTAAGGCCATATTCATCACACGTTGTGGTAATCCTATTAATTAGATATTGAAGTACTTCGTAATTACTTGCAATTAACACTGTGTCATCCGCATATCTCAAATTATTAATATTGACGCCATTCATTTTTATACCACATTGAACATTATCCACTACTTTATTGAAAACGAACTTAGAATAGATGTTAAATAGTAGCGGGTACAAAATGCAGCCCTGCCTTACTCCTCTTCGTATTTTAAGCTCTTCAAAAGTGTCCCGGTCAATCCTGATGTTTGCACGTTGATGCCAGTAAAGATTTTTAATAATGCGTAGATCTTTATCATCAATACCTACCTGCTGAAGAATGGCTATCATTTCAGTATGTTTTACTTGATCAAAGGCCTTCTCAAAGTCAATAAAACACATATAAACTGTATGTCCGACATCTCTGCATCTCTGTACCATAACACTAAATAATAGTGCTTCTCTTGTTCCAATGTTATTGCGGAATCCAAAGTGTGTGTCACCAAGTTGTTGTTCTATTTTTTGATACATCCTAGAGTGCAAAATTCATAGAAATATCCTTAAAACATGACTGATCAAGCTGATGGTTCGGTAGTCACTACATCTTTTTGCATTTGCTTTTTTAGGTATCGTCACAAAAGTCGACAGCCGCCAATCTGTTGATATAGCCAAATTTATAAATTTTATTAAACAGATAAAGGAGAGATATTTTACCTGACCTTTGGAAGAGCTTTATTATTTTACTTGGTATTTCATTTGGTCCCGTCGCTTTTCAGGTCTTTGCTAATCGTATTGCTAGTTCAATTTCGTCCATAAATATGTCAGGTACTGTAACTACTTCATTAATTTTAAGCTCGGGCTTTTCATCACTAAACAGTTCCTGAATATACTCTTTCCATCTGTCTATTTTATGCAAATTAGTGATAATCAGTTTTCCGTCTCTATCAAGGATGTTATTTGCCTGTTTTTTCTGACCTGTCAGTTCTTTTATTTTTTTATACATATTAAATGAATCATGTTTTCTCTGTAACTCTTCAATTTCTAAATATTTGTTTTCGAAGTATGTTTATTTTGCAGCTCTTATTTTAGTCCTTATCTCTTTAATAATTTCTTTATACATTTCGACGTTTTGCTTCTTAAAATTGCGTCTTTTTTCCATCAAATTCAAAATCTCATCGTTCATCCACTGTTGCTTTTTTGACTGATCTCTTGTAAGTTTGGAGTTGAGATGCTTATAATCGTTTTGATTTGGTTCTAACGACCCTCGATGGATTCTTATTGTTCATAATTCTCAAAATTACTCTCTAAATTGTTTGCAATCAGTTGACTATTGTTTGTAATAAAATCCATATCCAGTTTGTTATAGGATCGTTGTTGTTTTATCCGTTTAAGTTTTAATTTTATTTCCGCTAACAACAGATTGTGATGAGATGTAACATCGGCACCAGGAAAAATGTTTACAGACTTTACTGCATTTATGTAACGCTCACTGATAGTTATGTAGTCATTTTGGTTTCTGACGATATTACGGGGAGTGTCTGCTGGAGATTTCCATGTATATAATTTCCGTTTAGGTAGTTTGAAAAAGGTGTTTATTATACATAGGTTATGTTATTTGCAAAAATCTGCGAAATAATCTCCTCTTTTATTTCTATCGCCCAGTTCATAACATCCAATAATGTTACTTTTTCTACCTTTTCCTATCTTAGCATTAAGGTCACCCATCAAAATGGAAAGATCTCTAGTCTTGAATTGGTCAGTAACAGTCTTTAAATCGGCGTAGAACTTTTCAAATTCTTTTAGTTCACTTTACGCTGTCGGTGCATACACTTGTATTAAATTTATATTTCTGGGTTTCGCGTTCAACTGAATCATTATGGCACTACAAACACTAGCACTAATACAGATTAAAATGTTACTACTAATTATCACTTCAACTAAGGACGTTTTCTTATATATGAATATACTTGCTTAAGCCTAAGCGGTTATCTTTTAACTATAAGCTGTGAAACAATAACTTAAATGCGAGAGATAAACTCTAAACAAGAAGTACGTCGAATTTTATCAAATACGAAACTAAACACTAATATGCGAGAGCTGCCAGCAAAGCTGGGATGCAATGTTATACTGTGTACATGAGAGTCTTAAAACTCTTAAACCAGAAATGTGTCGAATTTAATCGAATACAAAACTAAACACTAATTATTATGCAAGAGTTAAAAAACTCTAAACAAGAAGCGACCAGCTCAGCTGGGATACAAAATTATACTGATAATACTTAAAATTCTGATTGCAATGCCTGGCTATTGCAAGAGATTCACAAGGGACGGGGACAACTTCAATATTTCTGTACAGAGGTAGGTAAAACCAACCTTTTGAATTCTTGTCCAACGAGGAAATTTTTGGAATTGGTCGGAAAAGGTTAATCTGTGGGTAAAAATATCTTTTGAATAGATTTTCGGCTTTTATGAGAATTTGCTGGAGAATTGACCTAGGTATAATTTAAGAAGTGTAAGTTAATTGCTACCAGTGGCGTAGCAACACTTGGATACATTTCTTACAGAAATTTACACATGTTGTGTCATAATTTACAGAGGGACGACCTGATTTGCGTGCCCTTTCAACCGTACCAGTTTCTCGAAATTTCTTTTCAATCTTACTTACTGTTGACTGCGTTATGGGTTTTTCTGGTTATTTATCATCAAATAAATTACACACTTCCATATGACTTCGAGATTTGTCTGCATACCGAATCATCATGAGTATTTAAATTCTTTCTTCTTCTTCTGATCGTGCCACTCCTAGCCGAGATTGGAAATCATCATGGCCACTGCGACTTTGTTAGCAGTGCGCCTAAAAAGTTCAATTGAACTACACCCGAACCATTCACGTAGATTACGAAGCCACGATATTTTTCTTCCTCCCACACTTCTTTTGCCCTTAATTTTTCCCTCCATGATGTTTATTAAAAGTTCGTACTGTTCACCTCTCACAATGTGCCCCAAGTATTCCATCTTTCTAGTTTTTATCTCATTTAGAATTTCGCATCTTTTGTCTTAAGTTTGGAGCACTTGCGTGTTAGTGACGCGGTCCATCCATGATATTCTGAAAATGCGCCTATAGCACCACATCTCGAAAGCTTCGATGTTTTTTTATGATCAACTGTTTTAGTGTCCAAGCCTCAACTCCATATAACAGGGTAGAAAAGACATAACACCGCAGCATTCGTATTCGTTACTTTATATTGATATCACGATTGCAAAAGAGTTTGCGCATTCTATTAAAGACTGATCTAGCGATTTCTATTATACATCTAATCTCTTTTGTTTGATCAGCATTGTCTGTGATCCAAGCACCTAGATATTTATAACAGGGCACACGCTCAATTGTTGTATTGTCTATTACAAGATTAGCTCTGATGTTCTTTGATTTCGTGATTACCATAAATTTAGTTTTTTTCAAATTAATTTTCAAGCCGTAACTGTTACAGTATATATTGAGACTTTGAACGAGATGTTGTAGTTCTAATAGCGTTCCCGTTAGGAGAAATGTATCGTCAGCATGCCTTATATTGTTGATCGTCTCACCATTTATTATCAGACCAAGATATTCTTCCTCGAGTGCTTGTTCACAGATAGATTCACTATACAGATTAAATAAAAGTGGCGATAAGATACATCCCTGCCGGACTCCTCGACGGATTTGAATTTCTTCTGTAAGTCTGCCCTCAACCTTGACATTTGCTGTTTGATTCCAATATAGAATGCATATAAATCGAATATCTCGGCCGTCTATATTTTTCTTTATTGAACTTATCTTAGTGGTTCATGTTGTACTTTGTCAAAGGCCTTTTTGAAATCAATAAAGCAAGCGTAAATTTCTTGGTTCATGTCTAAGCATCTCTGTGAGAGAACGTTCATTGCAAACAGAGCCTCCCTTGTACCCAGCCCTTTTCTAAATCCCATCTGAGTGTTACTGATGTCTACGTCTAATTTCCTATAGATCCTATTATGGATTATTTTTAAGAACAGTTTTAGAGCATGACTCATCAAAGCTATCGTACGATATTCGTTGCATTCCTTTGTATTTGCCTTTTTTGGCAGTAGTATAAAGGTCGAACGGAGCCATTCCCTAGGTATTATTCCAGTTCTATATATTGTGTTAAATAGATCTAGGAGTATTTTCATAGATTCATCGTATATAAGTTTGAGCAGTTCTACGGGAATTTCATCAGGACCGGGGGCCTTACCACTTTTTGCTTGTTTGATTGCATATTCTATTTCTTCTCTGATTATATTAGGCCCTGTATCATCTGTATATTCGTTTGAGATTTCTTGTCTATCGTTGTCATCAAACAGTTAAATTCTTTGCTTTACACTAAAATTGATTTCTACTGAAAATTAATTCTAAGCAATAATACAGAACATTCACGAAATAATACAATTATTGTACTAATTATTTGCAACCCAATGCAGCGATGGTTCGTAGAGAATTAAAATAAACCACGAGCTGGATAAAGTAATACAAAGCGCAAATATTGTTAGATTTGTAAAGTCGCAAAGACTAAACTGGCTTGGTCACCTAGAAAGAATGTCAGATAATCGAGCTTTAAAAGTAGTCCAGAGATGGAAGCCCCAAGAAAACAGAACAAGAGGAAAGCCCCGTAAAAGATGGATAGACGACCTAGAGAGGGATTATATTCCCGCCACCATTTAATTTTACAATAGGGATCTTAAAACCATGAACATCAGGCAGTGGCGAAGGAAAGTATCCGACAGGGCAGAATGGAAGAACATTGTTAAGCAGGCCAAGACTCACAAAGGGTTGTAGCGCCATTAGAAGAACAAGAAGACTAATTAATTGTTATTGAACGTTGCTAAAAATAATTAACTTTCAAATTAAAAGTGAAACTGGAACAAACCATGAAGTGGAGATATCCAGGAGTGGCTAGTATACCTGTTGAATACAAAGTTTTTAGCTGACCTCTTCATGAATCATCTAGAATCCACTCAAATCATGACAAACAATACAATTCTACACTGGTTCCGATACGTTGATGATTGCTTAGTGTTCATTAGAGGTAACTCAAATACAGCTTCTTCCTTACTAAACACTATCAATAACATTCACCCCAATATTAAATTCACTATGGAATTAGAATCCAACTTCTCCATCAATTTCTTGGACCTTTCCATCAATAGAATTAACAATGTCTTTGATTACAGCATCTACAGAAAACCCACACAAACAGATCATGTCATAAATTTCAATTCTAACCATCCCATTTCACACACATTATCTGCATTCAACAGTTTCATTCATCGTTTAGAAACCATCCCATTATCCAACATTAATTGTGGCTATAATCCTGATATCATCCATAAACTCATTTATAAAAAGAAACGTAAATTGCTTCAACAATCAGCTTACCCAACATTATTTCAAATTCCCCATCTTACTTCTCATTACCATTTCATTGTCCAACACTCTCGGAATCAATCAAAAACACTATCTTGAATTTTGTTGAAAATATTAAGATTTCTTTTAAAGTTAACAATAAATTGAGTAGATCATTATGCAATAGTAAGGACTCTATTGACTTCAGCAAACGCAGTGGAGTTTATAAACTTCAATGTTCTGACTGTGATGCCACTTATATTGGTAGAACTTGTAGATCTCTAGTAACCAGGGCCATCGAGCATTCCAAGTTAGAGAACACTTCTTCTTTTTCCCATCATCTTAAATATCACAATCACACAATCAATGTACCATATGATATTTCTCTTCTTCACAACATCCCGGGTAGAGATTATTTGAGGATTTGGAAATAGTCAAGGAAAAGAAAAACAGCCCCAATTGTGTTAATCGTCACACCAGCATCAACAGAGACTTCGTCCCACTTCATCGACAATTATTCTCCTGATCTAACTTTCTTTCTTTTAACCACACATCCAGTCTTACTTACTTCTACATTTATTTCTATTTTTCCATAGCTCATTATCACCCTATATAATTCGCGATACTTAACTCTATTCTTGTCACCATAATACACTAACATCCCCATTTTCCAATATTCAATTTCCTATCCTCTTCAATAACTACCATTTAACTAATCACACAGGTTTTCTTAGAAATACTCACTTTACATCCATCAATCTCTTACCACAATCAGTATCAGTATCCCTAGCTTACATCTTTACATTCATCTCCTATTTCCTTTTCTTTCTTTCTCTTTTATTTCTGTTTCCTTGATTCATCTTCCATAAATTTCAAACCAACTTTTATCTATACTTACTTCATAGAAGGAAACAATTAGGTAACAACATTCCTTTTATTGTCTGTAAAATGATTTATTAATTTCAACTACCTAACTTAAATTTTGCCTTACCCTGGTATACCAAATTTATTTTACACCACAGTCACTCATTGTTTTACATTCTTCCACCTTTTTAAAATACCAAAAATTGCTATTGATTCTACTACACACTAAACACAAGTCTTCACTAAAAACGGCCTATTCACAAACTTAAGCACAATGACTTTTGCTCCTACTACATCATTCCACTTGACATTGACGGGTACTAACTGATTTTTCATACCATCACAGATACCATCTTTTTATCAGTTAGCCCTAGACTCCAGCACAGATCAGAGGTAATGTAAGTCAATAAAACCTCACCAACTACAGGTGGTCATGTAAGATGCCCCCATTTTCAGTTTTTAGTAATCTACAAATCAACAGTCTATTGCATTTATCTTCATAAACACCTTGAGGATAGTTTTTTAATACGGAGTTCCTTCCTATGTTTTCATGTGGCCATACAATGCTTTTTTTGACAACTTTTTATGTAAGTAGTAAAAAACCAACGTGTTCTTTTTATATATTTAAATTTTAACTTACTTGTTTTTTAATATCGGTATTTTTACTCTCTCTTTTAGTAAACTGATGATGGAATGAGTCAATTCCGAAAAGATCTTCTGTAAAATAAAAATTTTAAGCTTTTAATAAGCATTTTTTTATACCTTAATACACAAGACCACCACGTGCTTTGAATTAACTTTCACAAAAACTAGTAGTAGGCTACTTTTTTGCAAGTGATAATAAATTATTTATTTTCTGAGCGCATTTCTTTCAAATTATATCTATTAGACCCTAAGTCTAAAAATGTCATAAAATAGAGCGGGTTTTAGATTTTTTTTTACATGTCGATTTAGAAAAATCGACATGTTTTAGATTTTAAAAAAGGCTTTTCATTTAGGAAATATTGAATTTATTCCATACTTTACGGACACACTCTATACATAAATAATAGAGAAGAAGAAACGCAGAATCAAATAATGTGGCCAAATAATAAAAAATTTACTAAATTTAACCTTTATTTAATTAGAAAAATCTAGATTTGTTCTACTGTATTTAAACATTTTAGAAACAGAGATTTAAAAGAAAATCCTCCCTACAAACAAACCAATAAATCCCGATTGAAATCCTTAAATATTTAATGATGAACTTAGCTAAAATCCCATTCCGAAATACCCATATAATAAAGGAAGCATCCTCCTTTTATCTATTTGTTTTATATCGTCCAATTCTGCTTACTTAGACAATAGCCATTTCAAGCGACGATGGATCTACGATCCGGTCAAACTCCTTAGGGAACACTATCGAAATATATTACAGCAATGAATAAAGAAAAACGCTCGGCGTCTTCGCTTTTTCCTGTGCTTTAGATGAAACGTAAACAATTTGTATGTATTTATGTTTACAGTTTGAGTTATCAATTTTCATTGAAAAATAGGTTTTTCTTTTATCATTTATTTGAATAAAAAGTTACATAATTAAAATAAAAAAAACAGAAGTTAAAACACTTCACATTTTATTTAGCTATAAAAAACATATAGTTAAAACTCTTAAAAAGTGTCGTCAAAATTTCTACAGTAGCATGAGGTTTTCGATCTAATCAGATCATCTCCAGTGCCTTCTTATGTAATTGAAGCTAATACTAAATTTGTAGCTGTGACTTCCATATATGGTTTTACATCATTCCAAATTTAAATTATATTGTGACTCTAGGCCGATTACATTTTATAAAAATTAATACTTGAGGAGCTACATGGGTCCTTGCTTAGTTTAAACACGTGGTTCTTGTCATTTAAAACGGCACAGACCAACTGCTTGTCTGAGTTTTTCTTATTTTTTGCCTAAAGTAAGTGTTGTAATAGGTAATTTCTGTATAGATTATAAAAGTACTCTAAAAGACCTTTAATTTGATCTGGTATACGTTCAATTTAATTTATTTGTTATTGCAAAAATTACGAATGAAGCTCAAAATTAAAAAACGTAATATTTATTGCAAAATTGCTTTTTTTATTTCAAATATATTACATTCAAGCCTATAAAATTACGAATCGAATGAGTCATAGTAGGCCTAGTTCGCTTAATTTGTTGTTGAGATACGTTAATTAGTTTATCCCACGACCTTCAACTTTGAATGCTCATAGAATTGCCAAAAAAATGGTAGAGGGCTAATTCTTGTTTCATTCTCTTCCTAAAGCCGTAAATTTTCATAATCCACTGGAAAATAATGAAAAAAAAAATTTTAACCTGTTTAAAAAAATATTATTTATGAAGTTGTAAAATTGCAATTATAAACATTTAGAGCTGCAGCGCCCACTATGTATCCTACAAATTTCTAGTTTTCTGATTATTGTAGCTGGCTTCGAGACGAAGATTAAAAATAAAAGAGTTTTTTATGACCAATAGGAGCCGAGTTAGTATAATTTCCCTCCATTTTCCAAACCTAAAAATACAACACCGATGAGGTCAATTATATTAAATAGAGAAGGGTTGTCAAAATTTCTTTGAAGAGTACAGTCTACATTGTTGACTCTGAGAGAATATTGTGAAATTACCAACCAAATAATAGTTTTCTGAAGCTTGAAGTTTCTTACTTAAAGTATAGAAAGTATTTACAAAAAAAAAGGAAGTCAAATAAGAGTCAAATTTGAAGAAAAATTTATAATTATTTTTGATTTGATAGGTTAGGTGACTGCATGCTTTTGTTTTAAACTTTCAAGTATCCTTTGATTCAAATTCAATTCATAAAGCTTGAATTATACAGTTGACATTTGGAAAATTTTGGTAAGTTACCTTCTTTAATAAGAGTTAAACTAAAAAAAAATGGGGGATACGTCTGGGGGCGAGAAGCCCCCAGATATATTAAACGATAATGAAATGAAAGATGTGGAGAAAGAAATTAAAGAGTTAAAAAAAATAAATATGATAAATATTCCAAATAGATACGACATATATGATAAGGGCCATTTGAAGTATATATAGAAGCCAGGAAGGATCAGTTAAATGTTGGAAATTATAATTATTTAGCAATTGCAAGAGAAATCTTTGATTTACAACTAAATGATATCTTTAAGACTCACAAAAAGGGAATAAATAGAATTAGTGTGGAATTTAAAAACAGAAATGCAGCAAATAACTTTCTTCAAAATAATTTGTTAAAAGAAAAAGGTTATGATGTATTTATACCCAACAAAAATGTTACATGCAAGGGTATAATCCAATTTATTGACAAAAAATTTAGTGATGATGTCTTGCTAAAATACTCAGAACCTAATACTAAAAACTGTAAAATTATAAATGTGAAGAGATTTAAAATAAAAGTAAAGCCAGATAAGATTATTAATGATACATGTAGTAATAGTCAAGGAAGCGAGGAAACACCTGCAAGGGGAGATCGTGGTGAGGTGGTAAATTTAGTTCCAACTGGAACTGTTTGCTATACCTTCACTGGGACATCTTTGCCAAGAGGTGTTTTAATTTGTGGAATAGAGCATAGGGTTCTGCCTTATATTATGCCAGTGATTCAGTGCTACAAATGCTTGAATTATGGGCATACAAAAAATTTATGTAAAACAAAAAATAACAAATGTAGTAATTGTGCTGAAATTCACGATTTTAATCAAAAATGCATTATAAAATGTGTACATTGTGATAGTGATAATCACAATAGTGCAAGTAGGCAATGTCCAGAGTATACCAGACAAAAAAAAATAAGAGAGATGATGTCTCTAGAAAATATATCTTTTTTTGAGGCAACAGAGAAGATACCTAAGGTCAAAAATAACAATAAATTCAATGTGCACCCATTGGATTTTCCCAGCTTGCCAGCTAAGGAAAATTCAGATATAGACATACCCGTAAAGTCACGCAGAACAGCGTATGTAACCAATCAAGTTAGGACAAATACATATAGTGTTGCAGTCAAAGCAAAGAAAAGACCAGCCCCAGATCAGAGCGCAAAGAAAAGAAATTCAGAACATAATGAATTTTTATTAAATCCTAATGGAAGAATTCATACAGAGAAAACACATATTTTTAGTAACACAAACTATAACAATAATGAATGGGATATAACTACCCCTGGAAGGGATGACTCTCAGTCTCTCCAGGTTATAATGAATATGGCTACTAAATTAAACAAAACAGATAGAGAACATGTTCTTAATTTTATCACAAAATTAAAAACAGAAAATGTTGATTCATTCATAGGAAATGATGACTCAAGTTAATCAATATAACAAAGCACAAGGATGTTTCACACTTATGCAGTGGAACATCAGAAGTCTTAAAGCAAATTATGATAATTTAAATATATTTATCAATGATATCAAACCAGACATAGTTCTCTTAAATAAAACCTGGACAGATAATAGTTTTATCTTTAAAATAAAAAATTATTATGTATATAGAGATGATAGATATGATGGATATGGTGGCATCATGATTTTAGTTAAGAATTGCTTTGATCATAATAGTATAGGAATAACTGACTTTGGTAGTGGAGAAAATCTTCAAATAATAGGTACAAGATTGACAAAATTTAAACTAAATGTCATTAATATTTATAATCCTTCTGGTAAAAAAATCACAAAACCATTATGGAATAATATAATTCAAAATATTGGTACACCCGTTATAATTATGGGGGATTTAAATGCTCACGATCCATTATGGGGCTGTGTTATTAGTGATCATAATGGAAACATAATAAAGGAATCCTTAGAGGAAGATCAATTAGTAATAATAAATGATGGAACCCCTACTAGAATGGTATTGCCTGGTCAAAACCCATCAGCAGTAGATCTAACCATTGTCAGTCAAAATATTGCTACCAAGTGTCATTGGTGGGTATATTCTGACACTGGACGTAGTGATCATTTCCCAACAGTATGTGAATACAATCAAATCCAGACTTCTACAAGTCCACCGCCGTGTAGAAAACGTAATTTTAAAAAAGCAAAATGGTCTAGATATGCAGATACTATTGAAAAGAAAATGCATGTTCTACATGATGTAAGATATAATGAATGGTATGAAATAATCAATTCAAGCGCACAAGAAAATATTCCATATCATATGTACAAGCCGAATGGTAAGAGTGTACCATGGTGAGATGATGAATGTGAGCAATTGATATTAAAAAGAAGAGAATCAATTAAGAATTACATTGAAAATCAGACGCTGGAAAACTACATAAATTGTAATAAAGTAAAGGCTTTTGTGAAAAGGCAACTTCAAATTAAGAAAAGGATGAGTTTTAGATCATTTTGTGGGACCCTTAATCGAGATACACCAATCAGCAAAATCTGGAATACAGTTAAAAAATTTAAAACATATTTTGGCAATAGAAATACAATTTCTCCCAATAAAGAAATTTGTATAAATATTCTAGACAGCTTAACCTCTTGTAATGTAAATCCCTACTTTACCTTGTTCAATGATAATAATGAAAGTGTTCAATCTATTACATTTAATGAGTATAAAAATATTATATACTCCAAAAAAGATAAAGCAACAGGGTTAGATAGTGTATCATATTCTATGATTCAAAATTTACCCCAATAGCACATTCTCATCTTATTAAAATTTTTAATGATATCATAGAAATGAGTAAAATTCCTTTTGAATGGAAACAAACATTAATATTACCTTTTTTGAAACCTACTAAATGCCCAGATAATCCAGAGAGCTATAGACCAATTGCCCTAACTTCATGTGTAGGTAAAGTACTGGAAAATATAATTAAGAATAGAATAGAATGGTTTGTAGAACACAACAGCATTTTATCGCAGTATCAAATAGGGTTCCGCAAGGAACTTAGTTGCAATCATGCACATACACTACTATCACATATAGTACTTAATGCATTTACTGATAAGCAGGTGGTATTAACTGTTTTTCTTGATCTAAAAGCTGCATATGATAATGTAGATATATATCTGCTATATAAAAAAATGACTGAATTAAATATTCCTAGTGCATATAATAATTTAATATTTGAATTTTTGAATAATAGAATGATCTATGTGAGAGATAAGCAGAATGAAATATTTGGACCCAACACTACAGATAGAGGTTTGGCTCAAGGGTCACCTCTAAGCCCACTTTTATTTAATGTGTACACTAAATCATTACATGACATTATACCAGCCAATTTCAAATTAATACAATACGCTGATGACCTAGCTCTTGTAATAACTGGCAAAAACATAAATAATCTTATTAGACTTGCTAATGATTGCCTTGGAGACATTATTATTTGGCTAACTGAAAATAAGCTTCTTTTATCAATAGATAAAACATCAGCAATGATATTTAGTAATATGAGGAGCACAATAAATGACATACCTTTAACAATAGATGGACAGATTATTCCTATCAAAAACTCTATCAAATATTTAGGGTTAGTTTTTAATAATTATTTAAACTGGACAGAAAACATTAAAAATATTGAAACGAAAGCTCAAAAAGGAATGAATATAATGAGAGCATTATGTGGCACATGGTGGGGAGCAGACCCTATTTCACTTCTGTTAATTTATAAAGGTATTATAAGATCACACCTTGATTACTCATGTACAGTACTAAAACCCTGCAGTAAAGCCAACCTCGTAACATTAGACAAAATCCAATTTAAAGCTTTGAGGATTATCACAGGTTGTATGAGATCTACTCCTACGAATGCCTTATTAGCTGAGAGTGGAGAAACATCATTAGAAATCAGACGAAAAATCCTGTCTGCTAAATTTTATCTTAAAATCTCAGCTGATATAGAAAACCCTTTGAATGAAATATTGTCTGAGCTAGAGTTCAAAATCAATAATCAGATAGGAATGTGGAAATTAAAAGAGACACCATATCTTATTTACATTAAAAGTAAATTTGATCAAGATCTTAAACAATTATTTAAAGATAGTATTAAGTTCTGTTACCAGATTGAGCTAAAATATCAAATAGAAAGAATAAAAACAATATTCTCCGAAAACAAAAAAGGAGAAACATATAGTAATCAACAATTTCTTAATGAATTCTCAACCATCTATGAAGAATTCACTTGGATATTTACAGATGGGTCATTGGAACCCAGTTCAAGGGCAGTAGGGTTTGGAGTTCACATTCCATCAATAAATTATAACTATGCATCTAGACTACATGATCACATACAAATATGCACTGCTGAAATTATTGCCATTAATAAGGCAGTAGAAGTTTGCTTAGAAAAAAATATTAAAAAAGCAATAATATTCTCTGATGCAAAAAGTGCAATCCAAAAATTACAAAGTACCTGTTGGGGAACAAATAACCACATTGTAAATTTAACTAAAAGATTAATACTTGAGGCAAATGAAGCAGGATTTGATATCATTATAGCCTGGATTCCAGGCCACTCAGGAGTAAAAGGGAATACTGTGGCAGATCAATTGGCGAATATAGGTAGAACCCTAAACATCCCAGCTAACATAAAGATTGATAAAATGGACTATCTTTCATTTCTTACTCAAACGTTAATAAATGAATTTAAATTTGATTGGCTTAAACAGTTTAAACAAAAGGGAAAGTGGTATCAACAATGGCAAAGCGAATTCTCTATAAAACCATGGTTTCATAAGTTTGACTTTGTAGACCGTAGACACCTGACAACAATTATTAGGTTGCGAACAGGACATTGTTTGGCACCAGATCATCTATTTAAAATTAACTGTATTGATGTCCCTTTTTGTGAGTGTGGTCAAATAGGAACTATAATACACATCTTGCTAGAGTGTCCTATCAATAAGACACCACTATTTGATTTATATCAAAAACTTATTAAAGATGGATGCCCAACGCCCATTTCAGTACAAAATATTTTCCACAATATCAATGCTAAAACCTTGAAAACGATTGGTAAGTTTATCAATATTTTCCAAATTAAAATGTAAGTAAAATATAAATAAATACCCAAGCTAACCTATCCTTTAACCACTGATGTCCTGTCCAAGATGCCAAATTCCAGATATACCTTACATAGCTTAATAGATGAAACAAGAAAAATCTATATCATTAATGACATATAGAATTATTTTAGAATGTCCACTATAAATTGTCCAAAATAGTTGAAGGGAATATGGTTATTTCCAGAATCTCTGTGAGGAGAATTCCCTTCTATAATTGAAATAAAAATATATACATGAGCTGGCCACGTACCTAAGAGGTGGAGGCCATAAAACGAAAAAAGAAGAAGATTAAATAGAGAATTTAGATCTTACAGATTTTCATCCTTGGGAAACCTGAAGAAACTCAAGTTCAAGTTAAGTTGTTATGGTCCCTGGAATTTTTCTACATACACAGAAATAATAAACTTTTGTTTTGGCTGAATTCATCATAATCCGTCGTTTAAAATAATAAAAATACTTAAAACTTTAAAATAATAAAACTGGAGAAATATCACAGTAATATGTATTAAATACGAAATAAACTTATAAAACCAACTATATAATAACAAATAAATGAAATTTATATATAAATTACTGAAATAATTGTAGTTTTACAGCATAAACACAAACACGTGTGTGGGTAAAATCAATGTAATCAATCAATGGATAGATACTCATGATTAATTATTTGAGAATAGATTAAGTCAATTAGGCAATATCATTTTTCAAACTTTAGAAGTGTGTATAGTGGATATGTGAAAAATTTAACCATTTATGAAATTTATTTTCCTCTTTTTGAAGAACTTCTATAATAATTATTTTATTATAAATTTGGAATATTATTTGAAACTGATGGAATATTTTAAATCTTGCAACAGCGGCATTTTTCGCCAAATCAATTACGCACAGACCTAAGAGTGAATTCAAAATTGGAACCGTGAAAATGCGAGAGTGAACCTACTGATTCTTTTTAAGCAATATACTGTGCCAGTGCTCTCAATATACCTCCAAAAAAAGCATGACAGTTTCAACCTCCACAAGAAACTTAAACATATTGCCGGAATTAGAAAACAGAAAAATGCTCACATACTTGCTCTATGCTGAAAATGCTCCAAATACTGCCTGTGACAACCAGTTAGACAGAGGTCCCAGTATACTGAATTTGAAAGTCTTTTGAGGCAATACAGCAAGCCAAAAACAATAAAGCACCTGAACCAAATCAAATCCCTGCTGAGCTACTTAAACTTTTGGATGAGGAAATCATTGCCTGCTTAACCACTTTCTTTAACAAAATTTACAACGAAGGAAAAATACCAGATAATTGGTTAGAGTCACTGTTTATAACATTACCGAAGAAAAGCAGGCCCACCAAATGCAGCGATTTTAGACTAATCAGTTTGATGAGTCACACACTGAAGATACTCTTACGAATTATACAAAACCGGGTATTCCTTCTATGTGAAAGTAGGATGGGTAATAAGCAATTTGGATTTAGAAACGGTCTAGGAACTAGAGAGGCACTATTCTGTATGTGCGTTCTATTACAAAAAAGTTGTGAATTCCGAAAGAATGTTTATGTTTGTTTCATCGACTTCGAGAAGACGTTCGACAGAGTACAACACGAAAAATTTTTCGATTGTCTATGGGCAGCAGGACTTGACCACTATGATATAAGACTGCTGAAATACTTATATTACAATCAAGTAGCCTCTATCCAAATTGGAGACAGTCTGACTGAAAAAATACCCATCAAACGTGGAGTACGTCAGGGTTGTGTTTTGTCACCCACTCTTTTTAATCTGTACTCTGAAGAAATCTTTAGGGAGGCTTTGGATGACAGACAAGAGGGAGTAAGACTAGGTGGAGAAGTAATCAACAATATTAGATACGCTGACGATACAGCCATTCTTGCAAAAAATTTTCAAGATCTCCAAACATTACTTAATCTAGTAGGTGAAGCAAGTTATCGGAGAGGCCTTAAAATCAACATTTCAAAGACAAAGTGGATGGCAGTTGGAAAGATCAATATAGATCAAGGTCTGATTTCTCTTAATGGAGAGGAGATCGAAAGGGTAAATCATTTCAAATACCTTGGCAGCTGGTTAAATGTAAATTGTGACTCTGATGAAGAGATAATAACCAGGATCGAAATATCACGTAAGGTTTTTATGACGTGGAAACCAGTTTTATGCAACAGAAACCTGTCGATGAATATTCGTAAGAAGGTCCTGAAATGTTATGTGTGGTCCATCCTATTGTGTGGTTGTGAGACATGGATGTTAACAACCACAATGCTAAACAAGTTAGAAACATTCGAATTGTGGTGCTATAGACGAATCCTAAAGATATCGTGTTTCGCACACTTGCAATGAAGATGTTCTTCAAATGATCAATTCAGAACGTCTGCTCATAAACACCATAAAGAGGAGAAAAACAGAATACTTCGGCCATATAATTAGAGGCCCTCAATACCATCTACTTCGCCTTATAATACAAGGAAAAGTGGAAGGAAAGAGATGGATTGGTCGAAAGAAACTTTCATGGCTGCGTAATATTAGACAATGGTGTGGTTCCACAGTAGAAGAATTATTTCGCACAGCAGCCGACAGCTAAATGTTTCAGGAAATTGTAAACAGGATGACGCCATCATCATGGTGCCAACATCTGAATACGGACACGGCACCCAAAGAAGAAGAAGTGCTCTGTAACCGCAACTATCGGTAGAAATCCTAATTCCTGTAGGAACAAAAATATTTTATCTGGTTTGTTGTTTATAGAACGAATATTAATCAGAACCATGCTAAAGTTGTCATCACTAAAATAATTTGTGGTTTCTAGTTCCACAGATACACTTTTACAAGGATGCTTTTCCTTTGTGCAAAGGACATTGGCTTGAGTTATTCTGAAGGGGTATTTATTGAGGTATTTAAAAATTTACAAAATTGCTGAAACATGACATGCCTCTTATTTAGTGAAACACTAGTCCATTTTACGTTCTACGCTCAGACATAACCGAATGTAACCTATTTTATTATTTTGGATCATTGCACCGTCTGCTAAAATATTAATCAGGAGTATTCGTAAAGCCCGCTTTGTTAACAAACTAATTCGTCGAATTGGACAGTGTTGACAAGTTCGTGAAGACCGTCGACAGTCCGCACATGAATATTGAAGGCAGCCAAGGGAATTTCTTGCTGCGAATAAGGTGATTCCTAATTTCCCAATAGTTTAACAATTCTATTGTGATCCGTATTATTTTTCTCGGTGTATACTAATTCGCTTCGGTGGCCAGGTTTGCTTTTACTACTTGTTTGGTCCCATTTCTGTGGTTTTGTTCATCCCAGAATTTAAGGTTGTGTATACACTATCGCACTCGCTCCTATCTCTATATCGGTATTAGTCTGGGTGAAATGTTGTTCGAATTTGTATCATATCCAATAAGGTTTTGATTTATATAGAAGATAGCATTCAACAGTTCTAAAAGACAATTTAATGTATATCTCTATTGGTTATCATATCTCTATTGGTTTTAATTTTTTTTTTAGTTTGAATTTCCGCATCAACCATTAAAGGTTATTAGCGGGTTTTACAGATTTTACAGTTGTTATTAAATATACTAATTACAAATTGCGTATTAAATTACAAATAATAAATTACAAATTACAAAAAGATACATATAATATAACTTAAATTTTGTGTAGTAAACGTATGTCCTTAAGGAATTTGATTGTATTTGATATATTACTGTTTAAAATATCTTTAAGTTTCTTTGCTTCTTCTGCTACGTTGTTGATGGCTCTTTCGTATTTTCACAATAGGAACATTCAGGTAGTAGTTCTTTTGTTATGAGATGCTGGTGAGTTAACGCTGTATGTCCAATTCTTAGTCGGTTTATAATCACTTGTTGCCTTCTGTTTTCTGGAAATTGTAGTTTAGTACCAATACTAGTTTTCACGTTTTTAAGGTTAGCCGTATTAGAATTCCACATTTGTTGCCAATTTTTTACACAGTGCTGTTTAATATTGAGCTGGATATCACTGAATGGAATTGTAGTCATAATTTCAGTTTGCTCGTCAGTAGCAGCTTTCTTTGCTAATTCATCTACTTTTTCATTTCCTGCGATACCTGTATGTGATGGTACCCAGAGAAATGTAACGTTTACGTGTATGTTTTGTAGGTGATAAAGTGCTAATTGTATTTGTTGCAGGATAGCATGTACTGGATATATTTGCCTTAAGCTCTGAAGAACAGATAAAGGGTCAGTAATGATAAGAAAATCTGAGCTTGCATGACTCTTACACATGTCTAAAGCCTTTAAAATGGCGATTGCTTCTCCCGTGAAAATGCTGCAGAACTGAGGGATGCGAACTGCATATTCAGACTTTCCAAGAATAAAGGCCCTGCGTGTCCGTTTTTAGTTCTTGAGGCATCAGTAAAAATCGTGTAATGGCCAGTGTATTTTGGTGTTCGTTCTTGATATAATTTTTTAATGATTATGGGATTTGTGGTACTCTTTGGATAGGCCGTGAGGGATAGATCAATAGTGGGAAAATTAATAGTCCAGGGAGGTATAGTTCGTTGTGTAGGGTAAGAATGTGTCAGCTGCTCCATGTCAAAACCATATCTCGTTAGACGTTCTTTAATGGGTGGATATTTAATTTGTTGATGGTAATGAGTAGGTGGATACATTTTATAAAGAAGTGGATAGTTTGTGTTATTAGGGTTGGAAGACAATCTCGCGGCATAATTTAAAGAAATGTGTTGTCTTCGTATTGATAGGGGAGATTCATCTAGGATAACCTGAAAACTTGAAACAGGACTAGTTCGGTAAGCACCCAGAATTAGTCTTAAACATGTGTTTTGTATAATGTCTAGTTTTTTAAGTATATAATTACTCGCAGTTGAATACCATATTGCACCATAATACAGTTTACTTCGGATTAATGATTGGTATATATGCGGCAATTTTATGGTGTCCGCTCCCCAAGATCGGTTTGATAGCATTTTAAGGAGATTTATTTTAGATTGGCAGGATACGACTAGCTTTTTAACATGTTCTGCCCATGTTAACTGACTGTCCAGTCTCAGGCCAAGAAAGTCAATGCTCTCTACTTGTTTTAGGTTGATACCATTTAGAGTAAGTATTGTTTTGCAATCAGTTTTTCTTTTATTGAATACGATGAAACGATATTTATCACCTGAGAACGTAAAACCAGTCTTTTGGCACCAGTCTTCTAGTTTATGCAGAAATGATTGCAAAATTTTTGAGGCTAGTGTAATATTGCAGCTACTAGTATATACAACTAAGTCATCTGCATACAGACCTGCTTTCAAAGGTAGCTTTATCTCTTGAGCGATATTATTAATTGCTATTAAAAATAAAGTGGGGCTTAAGGTTGAGCCCTGTGGAATACCGTTTTCAAGACATTCTGTTTTTGAGGTAATTCCATTCATACGTACTTGGAATATCCTATTATTCATGAAATGTTTTACAAAGGCAAGAAAATTTCCCTGGACACCCCAATTGGACATGGTTTGTAAAATGTTGTATCTCCATGCAGTATGTTTCCTCGATAGTTAGAGCATTCAAAGATATCTCCCTTTTTGTGTATGGTGCAAAGTATTCCAATATTCCAATCACTGGGGAGGGACTTCTGTATCCATATTTCTTTTATAAGCTGCTGTAGCGCTATTATAATATCGTCGCCACCTTCTTTATATAATTCCGCTGGAAGATTATCTATTCCGGGTGATTTGTTTCTGGCTAGTTTGTTTACAGCGTCTTTAACTTCCAGGATCGTTGGTGAATCTTCCTCCCTCTCTTCTGCTCCGCTTAGCTCACAGCTTTCGTCTTCTGGGTTTTCTTCTTCTTCCTCTATATTAAGTATCTAGTTAAAATATTCCGTCCATCGATTTAGTACGTCTGTTCTTGTTGTTAATAGATCGCCATTCAAACTTCCACATAGATTTGTGTTTGCCTTGAATTCTTTTCTGTTGATGTTAACTTTCTATTAGAATGTTCTGAATTTTTTCTCTCTGTTGAGGTTTTCTATATATTGAAGGTCCTTTTTTAAGTGGTTTTGTTTCTTCATTCTGTGTATTTTTTTTTTCTTCTTTTCTCTTTGTCTGTTAATTCTCTACACTTGTTCTAGTCCGGCGGGTAAGCATTTTTGCATAAGCTTCATTTAGCATATTTTATACTAATAGATAATTCCATGATTTTTACTTACTGATATAGCTGACTGCTTACTGCTGATATAATTATTATATTTGATAAAATTAATCCGTTTTAGGTAATTATTATTGTTTAATTTTGTGTTTCAAAAGTAAACTAGCAATTTTAGTAGAAATGAGCAAGTATAGAAAACTTTGATTATATTTATTCGTTTGTCAGTGTGCAGAAATTCGTTCTGGAGACGGTTTAATGAACCCATAAATGAAAAGCCAACGATCCTTAGGGAATACATCCCCCAACACGTCAGTTTTAGGAGCGGCCACGTCTAGGCAGCGCACGGAGAAAATCTCTAATAAAACGGAAATGAAAAGTTGAATCAATTCTTTGTAATTGCGGCGTCCAGGGATTGGCAGATGATAAGCAGTTAAAGAAAATCACGAAGAAAAATAATCAAGTTTAATTCAAGTTGGACTTAGTCTTGGGCTACAAGAAAATCTTAAAACTAACATTTGCACGTCAATATTTTATACTCCGTTTGAAAATTATTAAAAGAAAGTTTTTGTAGCGTGATAAAGAAGTATCGAAGAATTTCAAAATTATTTGAAATTTTTAGTCTTAATTTTTCAGTAATTTCAATAAACCAGTTTATTTTTTCAGTAATTTCAATAAACCAGTTATTTGTACAACTCCGCCTGGAATGACTGTTTTGTGGATCGAGTAGCTTAACAGTCATTCTTGCCGGTCCCAAGCCCGGATAAAGGAGAAGGGTTAAGCGGAAGGCCAACAACCTGCCCTTGTAAAAACCAGCCTGTTATGAAAACTGCAAATGTGCCTCGGAATCGAACAGATACATATGTAAAACGACAATCGCAATGGACAAGGACTTTGAATGTTGGAACGTGGAACGTTTTAAGCTGGTACCGGACAGGAGCAGCCATACACGCAGTAAAACAGTTAGAAAAAGTAGGAATGGACATTACGGCAATACAAGAAATAAGGTGGCGGACAATGGAAACATAAGAATAGACAAGGCGGTCATTTTCTACAGTGGAAACCAGAAAGGAAAACATGAATTCGGCACAGGTTTCGTGATCCGAGAAGAAGATAAAGATCCTCTGTCATCGACAGAAGATAAAGAAGAAACAATCCAAGATGACTTCTATGAGCAACTCGAAAGAACGCTGGAGAAAATTCCCAAACAAGACATGCAAATAATCTACGGAGACTTCAACGCAAAAATTGGCAAAGAACTTAACCTAAGACCGACAATAGGACAACACAGTCTCCACGATATCTCAAACGATAATGGACAAAGGCTGGTAGAGCTAGCATCGGCTAACAATATGCTTGTAAAGTCTACTATGTTCCAACATAAAAACATTCATGAACAGACTTGGGTCTCTAATGACAACTCCACACAGAACCAAATTGACCACATAATTGTTGATGCTAGACACAGAAGTGTCCTTGACGTAAGAAGCCTCAGGGGCGTAGATGGAAATACAGACCATTACCTAGTAAGAGCAAAAATCAGGTTGAGAATATCATCACAGAAACTTAAAACGAACGAAGCATTGGGACAGTGGAACATTGAGAAAACGCAAAATAAGGAAATCCGAGACAATTACGTACAGGAAATGGAACAACATCTAAATAGAATAGACCAGAGCAATTATGTCGAAAGGCTGTGGCAACAAATGAAAAAATCAATTACAGAGTCAGCAGAACTAATAATAGGAAAAAAGGGACAAAAACAAGGAAATGGTTTGATAAAGAATGCCAAGAAAAACTACAAGACAAACAGAAAAAGCGAAACATTATGCTTCAACAAGAAACAACAGAAAGTAAAGAAAACTATACAACATCACGACGAGAAACAAGAAAACTAATTAGAGAGAAAAAAGAAAATACGAACAACAGCAGTATGAAGAAATGGAAAGAAATAGACAACAGTCAAATAGTCGAGCATTTTACAAATCAAACGAAAAGAGAGGATTCAGACCTAACTGCGTGTATGTACTGAGGAAAAATAATGATGAATTAATAATCAACGAACAAGAATTACTTCAAACATGGCAAGAATATTTCAAAAATTTACTTAATATACACCAAGATGAAGAACATGGAGAGGATATATACCTTGGGGTGGACCTACCGGTAGAGTACCCAAAAATAGACGAAACATTACAAGCAATTAACAAATTGAAGAACGCAAAAGCTCCAGGCTCTGACAATATACCAGCCGAATTTCTTAAGTACGGAGGAGAAACTTTACATAGACAATTACACAAAATAATAACACTTATATGGAACGAAGAGAAAATACCAACAAAATGGCACGAAAGTGTAATAATTCCTATCCATAAAAAGGGAGACAAAACCAAGTGCTCTAACTATAGAGGCATCTCCCTACTTAATACGACGTACAAAATCTTATTGAACATTCTATTAAGTAGACTAACACCTTTTGTAGAAAATTTCATAGGGGAATACCAAGCCGGATTCAGAAAAAATAGATCGACCATAGATCAGATTTTTACTCTTAGGCAGCTGCTTAAAAAAAGGATGGGAATTCAATAGAACTATGTATAATCTCTTCATAGATTTCCGACAAGCATACGACAGCATTAAAAGGGATCAGATGTGGAATGCAATGGCAGAACTTTCAGTTCCAAAAAAACTTATCCAGCTCGTTAAAGTTTGTGTAAATGGCTGTATATCTAGAGTGCGGATAGGTAACAAGCTCTCAGAGTCGTTTGAAATAAACAGTGGACTGAAACAAGGAGACGCGCTGTCACCTCTTCTTTTTAAAATAATCCTGGAAAAAGTAGTAAGAACCGCACAAATTAAAACAGAACTACTGACAGTAAATGGACCAAAATTACTACTAGCATACGCGGATGACATTGACATTGTAGGAAATACCGTCACCAATGTAAAAGAAACCTTAAATAAATTAGAGAGAGAGAGAGGCAAACAATACCGGTCTAAGGGTCAATGAAGAGAAAACCAAATATATGTGCATTAACAGACAAAAGAGACGAGATAGAATAGGACAAAATGTAACAATAGACTTCTATAACTTTGAAAGAGTGGAGAGTTTTAAATATCTCGGGAGATATATACGAGATCAAAGGGAGAATTCAGGCAGCAAACAGATGTATGTATAGCCTCCACAACACTAATAAATCCAAGAGCCTAACACGAACGTCAAAAATAAGAATATATAAAACAGTAATTAGACTGGTGCTCATGTATGGGTGTGAGACGTGGACGCTGACAAAAGCAATGGAAAGTAAACTCAGATGCTTTGAAAGAAAAATCCTCAGAAAGATCTTCGGTCCCTATCACGATCCGAATACTAACCAATACCGAATGAAAACAAATGCCGAGGTCAAACAAATGTATAGTGCTAGCTACGTAGTCCAAGAGATTAAATCCCAACGTCTAAGATGCCATGTTCATAGGCTCCCTAATAACCGCCTTACCAAGTTAATCTGTGAAGAAGTCCCGAGAGGGAGAAGGCCCTTAGGACGTCCACGAATGCGATGGAGAGATAATATATGGTCAGATTTGAGAACAATGGTGCTACCCACTGACTTAAACATCATGGACGACCGTTCGAGATGGAAGCAGGTTGTGCAGTCAGCCAAGACCCACCCCGGGTTGTAGTGCTACCAGAAGAAGTTATTTGTACGTAGGTACGCAAATAAGTAATAGTAAACAAGTAATAATAATAATAATAGTAAATAATTAATAATAAACAAGTGGACCTAGAAAGATACAGAGAGAAGAACAGAGAGGTAAAAAGATTAATAATAAAAGATAAAAATGATAACTGGGAATCAATATGTATGAACATCGAACAATACATAGGAGGTAGAAGGAACTCAGAATGCTGGAAAGTGATAAAGAGTCTGAAAGAAAACTCACAGGAAAAAACACATTTTACTTTCATAAGCGAAAAACAATGGAATGGTTAGGTACTACCAAGAACTACTGACAGAAAAGCGAACAAAATTCATGGAAAAAGAACAACAAACAACAAATACAAAGGAACAACTAAATTTATCATTGGAAGAAATAAAAAAGAACATAAAACAAATAAAAAATAATAAGTCTGCAGAACCGGGAGGGATAGCACCCGAGCTAATTAAATATGGATCTGAAAAATTGCTCTGTATGATACATAACATGTTTCAGAGAGTCTTGGATACCGAACAACAACCTGAAGAATGGTCGACAGCTCATATTATCTCTATTTTCAAGAAAGAAGGATAGAAGAAAATTTGAAAACTACAGAGGCTTAAGCATTTTACCATCTATAGAAAGATTATATGGAAAAATAATAAAGGAAAAAATAGAAAAACAAATCCAAAATAAAATAGAGGACCACCAAGCAGGTTTTACAGCTGGGAAATCATATGTTGACCACATCTACACTATAAAACAGCTAATAGAGAAGAAGATAGCAAAGAACAGATCAGTCCATCTAGCCTTTATTGACCTAAAAAAGACATACAACTCTTTGCCCAGACAACGACTGTGGGAAGCCATGCAACAAATAAGAGTAGAAGATAAGCTGATCCATGTAGTGAAGTCCATGTACACACATAATAATGTTACAGTCAAGGTAGGTAACAAGTTTGGAAAACCATTTAAAACCACGAAAGGTCTCCTACAGGGCTGCTCGACTTTTTTAGCATGTAATGCGCAGAATCACATAACATATTTTGATACCAAAATGTGACAATGTAATACACAAATCTTGTATTAATATTTGTACACAATCATTTCATGTAAGTTTTTGCTATACCATTTTCTTATATCATTTTATGTTACAGTCTAAAACAGACTTAAGTCTAAAACGTTAATCAACTTTTATCAACCATCAACTTCGAGTTTTTATCGAAGTTAATTAATTTCTTCAGTTAAAAAAACGTTTCTTGGCTTATTTCAGATGCCCTATAGATGCTCTAGGAAGCAAAAGTACTTGGAAAAGATTAAACTAATAAAACTGTGCTCAATATCTGCCTTTTATTTGATCAAAGTTCATTTATTCGAGTATTCAACCTTATATAAAATTATTGAATATTCTAATAAAATATTATTAAATAAGAAGAAAATTGCAACTGAGCGCAGCGCTCATAGGCGAACAATTGTGTCATTTAGTAATACGCGAATATTGACGAGTTAAGGCCAGAAAATATCTAGTATACTCGTTTTCATCGTTCTTGGCGTGTGCCTGAAATAAGCTACTACGGAATTTTTAATATTCGTCTCTCTCTGATACACAGATGCGTAATTCAATTGTGCGAGTCACGTTCGTCATAGTAAAGTGCGATGAGAAGGGAATGCGTTTGACCGATACGGTGTCGGTGATAAGTTCGGCCTCTTTACGAATATAGATAGCTGGCAGTGACGTGTTTTTTTTAACATGTTACCCTGATCTGTGCAGGTTTGAAGTAGCTCATGAAATAGTTTTTATAAGTAAACAGTTTTTAATTAATTAATAGTTTGAGCTCTTACTGTGTTAAATTCCATTACATAAAATAATACTCTCGACACCTTAAAAATTCCAGTTTATTATAAATTAACTCTCTCTCTTCCGATACTCATTGCAATAATGACTTGTGGCATTGTTCTTGAATGAGCTGGCTAATAGGTTTATAATTGTAGCAATTACCATTGATATTTTATGTTGTTTTAGTCGATTTTAGTCAGTCATTGTTGGAATTTGTTCCGAACAGTTTTACTTATTATTTTTTGTTGTGAATAACTAATTCTTCTATTTAATAAAAAAAATGTCGGGAAAAACGATAACAGGAGAAATGCGACAATGTGTAGTTCATTTATTGGAGTATTTTAAAAAAGAAAAAGAAAACAACGGACCTTTGCTTTCGTTATCATTGGTACATGAACGAGTAGCGGACGCTTTGAAAATCAGTCTTCGCACAGTGACAAGAATAAAGAGTGAATACAAGACAGGGGCAGCTCTTACTACACCAGGAGAGTCACGAAATGTACAAAAAAAGACTAATGATGTCAGCGATACTATAAAAGGAGAGATTAGAAATGTACTGTATGGCATGAAAGCAAAATGAGAGCACGTTACAATTAAACTTCTAAATACACAATTAAGAAACAAGCATCTCTATGACGGTTCTGATATAAGTTTGTGGCGTCTTATGAAAACTTGTGGGTTTTCATACAAACTAGAAAATATTAGACGAGTGCTATGTGAGAAACCATGTATTGTCTCCAAATGACTGTATTTTTTGAGGCATTATATGAGAAATTTTTTAAGTCCAAGCCCACTTCAGTTCGTTTTTTTAGATGAAACATGGATATTCCTAAAATGGGCATATAAACGTACTTGGCAAGATGACTGTGTGAAAAGCATCAGAAAAGGACACGAAAATACAGGTAAACGCTTTGTTTACATGTCGGAAGTAAGCAAGATGATTCATTACTGTTTTCTACGAAATCGAAGAGTGCAGACTATCATGATTCTATGGATAAAGAGTCTTTTAAAAAGTGGGTCTCCGAAAAGCTGATACCAATGTTGGAGGAACCATCTTTAATTATTATGGATAATGCCTCATACCATAGCTCTTTAATAGAAAAGTTACCGAATGCCATTCTATGGATAAAGAGTCTTTTAAAAAGTGGGTCTCCGAAAAGCTGATACCAATGTTGGAGGAACCATCTTTAATTATTATGGATAATGCCTCATACCATAGCTCTTTAATAGAAAAGTTACCGAATGCCATTTGGAAAAAATCGGACTTACAAGAATGGTTACGAGCGAAAAAAATAATTTTTGACGACGATTCGGGCAAGACAGAGTTATTGAGTCTTTGTCGGCAGAATAAACCACAAAATACTAGGTACGTTATAGACGAGCTCCTCCAAGAACATGGGCATTAGGTTTTGAGATTGCCTCCATATCACTGTCAATATAATCCGATTGAGTTGATCTCGGGCATTTCTAAACAATATTATGATCGTCATATTGGAGAACATGGACATGGAGATGAAACAGTGAAAAAAGTTTGGGGCGATGCATTAGCTGAGGCAACACCTGCAGTGTGGGCGAGTTGTGTTAACCATACTGAAAAATTAATTCAGGACGACTGGGCAAAAATGGTCACATATGATGAAAATAAAAGTAGGATTATCATCGATTTGGCGGAATATTCCAATGATGAAGACAGTTCCAGTGAAGACGCTGACTGATTAATCTCTGATTAGCTAATTAATCAAGGTCAGTACGTTGTAACAGTTCAGAATTCGCTACAGTGCTTAAAACTTAAAAAATTTGTATCATTTTTTAATTAAAGTGGGTTAAATAATTAACACTTTTTTGGGTATATTTCAAAATCCTTTTAAAATGTACTTTTCGTTATATCCTGTCCTATTGTACTGCAAGCTAGAAAAATACTTCTTCGCAATTTATTCGCAAATATTACGTTATTAGAAATTTAATGAAAAATAATTTATAATTTTCTTTTATAACCATTATTTCGTTTGACATGCTACATTTTGCTCCGCCACTGGAGGAGGTAAACGAATCGAGCTTAGACAAGGAAAGACAGATGAAACAACTTATTGCAAGTGTTTTTACACGCATACGCCAAGAACGATGAAAACGATTATAACACGTATCGCTTTTTTAAATATCAGAAAAGGATTTCTTGCTGACAAGCGGTATAAATCCATCATTTTATAAAAAACCATTGACAAATAGTTGTTATTTTAATTTGCAAATCCGACCGATTACACCGGCCGCTGCTTTCTTCACTCTAGTGGAACAACTTTGGTAGATTCTGGTGCGGATATTCTGGGGCGAACGGGATAGAGGATGGAATTTCGCAAACGTCCCTTGATGGTATATTGAGGAATCTCTAAACAACAAAGCGGAGCGAACGTTTGTCGTCCCTCTAGTATGTTCCACAACTCTAATAATACTATAAAAAAAGGACCACAAACAAATCAAATTAGTAATTTTAAAAGGGAAACTATATTGGTCTGAAGCTATTTTCTAGTGGAATTTTAACTCTACAATGCGCATTTTTTTATTATCAAAGAAAAAAAATTATTATAGAGGATAGATTAACTGATAAGGATACTGATAAGTAAGGAAAAAATAGTAAAAAAATTAACCATCAAAATTTTGTTTATAATTTGATATTTTATTGGCGATGCATATATGCATCATTGCGCACAAAGGAGCAGAGCATAAAGTAGTAAGGTGAAAGTAACTAAGATTTATGAAAGGTTTTGAAACAGTTGTTTTTTTTTTTTGTTTAAACACAAAGCTGTATTACACTTTTAACATACTACAAAAGTTTGATTCTCACACAGAGGATTCTTACAACGTAGTAGTGTATTGTTCCAAATGAAAAGATGATTTTGGTTGTCCAATCTGACATCCTGAGGTGGCAAGGGAGCAACATTATTTTTTTTCCTTTTAAAATCGATTTGTTGTTGCAAGTCAGATGGTCGTCCTCTTTTCGTCGCATTTTGTGAGCCAATAGTAGATAGTGTACATGCTAAGTCAACCCTAAATTGTGCAAGTTTTAAAAGGTTTGGCTTGCCATCATTACATCGTCGATAAAGAAGCCAAGCGTCTATTGCCGTTATGTCAATGAGGTGATAAAATAACCTCATGTACCATTTTCTTGACCTCATCTTTATTTTGTATCTACCAATGATGCTATCGAGCAAATCAACTCCACCCATATGACGATTATATTGCTTTACAATGGCAGGGTATGGCAACTGGATCTTCTTTTTCTGTTTTCTGTCCAAATCTCTCTACCATTTGAATAGGATCGGTACCAAAGAATGAAGACAATAATGTAACTGTTTTATTATCTTTCCAGAAAACATTACTTATATCTGTACCTTCATCATTTGCTACAAATTCTTCAGAAGTTCCTCTGGGTATTTTATTCAATACTGCTTCAGTTGGCATTTTACAGCATGGAATTCGATTTCTGCGTACTGTTCCAAGACTATGAATTCCTTGTTTCGCCATAAACCTAATTACAGGTACTGATATATAGTAATTATCAAAATACAACTTATGATAATAATTTCTAGGAATTTCCCGTGCCAATCTCACGACAATGTTGCTACTTGCACCCAAATCAGGTTCATTCTGTAGTCGTTTTGTTATATCATTTTCCGTGCCAATGTATATTTCAAATTTATAGTAAAAACCTGAAACCCCAGAAAGCACAAAGAGCTTATATCCCCATCTGTGTGGTTTGAGCGGCAATTTTTGCAATTTGTTGCACATATCTGCTCATCTATAGACAGCATTTCTTCCATAGGTATTGTTAAAAATTTTGATGATAGGGAATTTATAACAGGTCGTAATCTGTGTAATTTGTCACCGGCTAATTCAATCTAATTTTCATTAAAATGTAAATTAAAGCTTATTTTTTCAAATGACTTTTAACTTATAGCATTTTGAACCATTGCTAATCCAATAATATCAATATATTAGGTCTTGAAACTACAAAAGTTATTATACAAATGCCCAAATATTTGTTCAAATCATTGTTTGTTATTTCAAGAGGTTTAGCTGGATTTTTCTGAATGCTGTATCTAATACTTTCTTTAATGATTTTTTCTATGAGATCATCATCGAAGAAATATTTAAAAAATTGGTATGATGTCTATAAATCTAAAACTACATTTGACAGAGTCGTATTGACTGTAAATGTTGATGGTACGTTTCGAATCTTTTTCTTTCTCCATAATAACTCCTTACATTTTACCACTTCAGATTTAGAAAAACCATTAGTAGAAGTCTTGTTGGATTTGATAGCAGTTTCTTCCACTTCATCTACACTGTCATCTGAGTTATCCACGTTACAGTATCCTTTTGATTGATTATGTTCGACATCAGATACCATAATCTTCATTTAATTGGTGCCTCGCTGATTTAAATATTTATCCAACAGATCCGCAGAAATAGGTACACGTATATTTGTAGATTGTCCAGTTTCATCTTCGTCGTCACTAAAATCATCTAATTCATCTTCACTGACACTGGGTATGTTTACTAGTAAATCAAATAAACCGTCGTTGTCTAATTCATCCAACCGAATTGTTTTATGTCCATCTTTATATAAAAGAGACATCTGCAACAAAAAATAATAATATCAATGAAACTATCATTTTTGCGACCGTATTATAAAATGTTACAGCTCATATTTTTATGTGCAATTATGTATCTGAAAGCGCAGTGATTCAAATATGAATCGACTGTTATTTTTCCAATTACAAAATAAGTAAATATATTTTTCAATGACTATATCAACTAACATTATTTTATTAAAGTTACAAATAGCTCAGTAATTTTTTTTGTACTCACCCTGGTAATAATTAACAAGTTATTAGCAAAATAAAACACCACAAAAGCACAAATAGTGTAACCACGTGAACGAATCCGTTTACACTGAATAACTAGGCGGTCCGCACATGGGTCGACGCTTGAACTGGTCGACTCGATTTCAATCGCGTAGGTCTCTCCCCACCGACAAGGTTCCTTCGCTGTTGCATTATCAGATTAGTGGTCGTCTAGAATTACAAATCTCCTCTTCTTGTACGACTCTCGTCACATGCGATTGGTAGCGTACGAGAAAGTTCGAGTGAGACGCACGTTTTCAGTCATGGGGATAAAATTATTGTATTTGCTTTCTTCGTTTTTTATTGTTTTTTGTCCTAAAATAATTTTTTTTAAGATCGACTAATATTATGTTCGTTGTTTGTAGTACTACTAGCTTTGTAGAAATATATTGTTTGTAATATAAAATTCGGAAAACGTTGAATTTCTGTTTCTAGGTGTTTAATGTAAAATTCGTTGGGGAAGTGTAAAACTACCCTCAATTGTATAATTATACAATGAAAGAATATGCCAATGTGGATATATAAAAAATGCGTTCTTCCTGGTTGGCAGATATGAGCAAACAGCAAACTGAATCGACTAATGTGCGGTGAACATTACACTACTAATGACTAATGTACAGTGAACAACCCCATACCGCAGGGTTCGCATAAGACAAGCACGACGCATGAACTTAGACGCGTGTCTTCGATCGACCAATGTGAGTCTTAGATTATTGTGCAACCCACGATATTCTAGGTCTGTTTGCCAGATAGACAGGTAGTACATGATTGAATAAGTCGTTTTATAAGCTTAAAATTTATTAGAGGGTACCGTGGAAGCGAAAAACCAGGGTAATGCAAAGATGCATCGCTGCGCATTGTAGAGTATTATTTACTATCTATCTCTCATGTGTATTAATCGCGATTTCAGTCGTTTCGATTTGTACTTCTCAAAACACAAAGTGTAAGTCACTGTTTTGAAGATCGCTGGCAATGATGTACTCACGTCAACGGAGGCCATTGTTCCAGAAATGAACATATTGTTTTAAAATATAAAATAAAAATGTAATCTTTGACTTTTCTTAGTGTAGAATAACTAGAACAGTCACCTTATCAAAGTTGAACGCGACACCCGACTGAGTGGCGTCTGACGTCTCACCCTGTTAAATATTTTTTCACACCTAAATAAAATAGGGGTAATATTCCCGTTCACGCATTATGTAGTGTTTTATCAGTTCAGTAAGATCAGTTTAAGTTGACACATGGCCATCGAGGCATCGCATTTTGAGTAGTTAAAAACTCGCAATTCACATATTAAATACTTCTCTTCGCCGAGATCGGGCATTTTCTCATACCAGTGTTTTTGCTTTTACGTGTTATAAAGAAAGAGTACATTTGATATTGTATAGTAAATTACGGTCGTGTTGGGCCTCTCTACTCTTAACAGATTTAATTATAAATCGATAAACTCAAAAGTGATTTTATTTCTCTGGAGCTTTATTTGCTCACATTAAGAATCCTTATCCTTCAACGGTCACTAAAGAACCAAACCTATGGAAATGCATCCGTTCACAAGTCCTTTGAAGTAAGGCTTGGAATCCAAAGATTTCTAACTCTCGTAATGTAAGTACCCAGGTACAGAGCTCCGTCAGCCATTTTGAACATTTAGTATAATTTAAAAGATGTTTTTGTTATTTTTGTTAAGTAAATATAGTCTTTTACATTTAGTTTTATTTATACGAGATGATTCAATGAAACGGTACGATTTCAATCAAACAAAAAAAAATTTGAAATTATTGTGTGAGTAAAGAAATATTCAGTTCTTGAAGATGATATTGGAAAGGTGGCCTACTTCAAAGCAGCAGCGTCTGATGAGACCTAAATAGGTTTAAATACGTATAAGCGGTTTGCCGCTGCTCTGGATCGAAATAAAAATCTAATACCGTCATTATGTTTTATTTTTTTTACTCTGTTTGGAGTACCAGAATCTGAATTCACTTACGATTATTTTTCCATGCGTGTTGACAGATCTGATATCTATCAAATTCGATATTTTTGATATATAGTCCGTCTAGAAAGTATCCGGAATTTTATATTTTTCCTAATTTTAATAGATTTCCTTTTTATAACATTTTAAGACAAAAGTAATGCATCAAGTAGGTTGTGCCGATAGTAGGTTATGGACAAAATCACATGACAACACCATCTGTCAAATATTGTTGTTTGTAAACATACTTAAGATTTGTGAAATAATGTCGCAAGTAGAAAAAAGAAAAGTGGTGGAATATTTGTATAGAAAGGGTAACTGAAACGTTAAAAAATTAGTGCAGTTGACTGAACTCGGAAAAAGTGCAGTGTATGAGACAATAAAAAGGATAAAAAATGGGATAGATATGAGACAGACCAGTTTCAGGTAAACCACGTAAGATTCACGTAAACAATTTAAATGCTTTAGTGGCTTTAATCCAAAAAAAATCACCACAATGACACCTCTGCAAAGGCAACGAAGAATAGATTTTTGTCAACGTTTTCGAAAAGATAATTTTAATAATCTTATAGTCTTTATATCTGATGAAAGTTGTTTCCAGCTTGGTGCAAATCATTTAAAAGTCCTATCAAGACAAAATGTTACCGTTCAAATTTCCAAATTTCCCACTGAAATAATGGTTTGGGGAACAATGTATCAGTGTGGTGCTACACCTTTCTGTATAGTTATGGTACTGTTGATAGTGCGAAATATTGTGACATCCTAAATGGTGTTCTTTTTGAAACGACTCATGTTTTCTACCTAGAGGGGTGGCGTTTTCAGCAAGATCATGCAAGATGTCATACTTCTGGTTATATTCAAGCTTGGATGCAAGAACACGAATTGGGAACAATTCCGTGGCCAGCAGCTTCTCCAGATCCATTGAAAACATATGGGTACTGATGAAAATTAAGTGGGACGAGCAGCGCCACGAAATAAAGAAGGTTTGATTCGATCAGTTTTACAGGCCTGTAACACCATTACCGAAAATTATGGCTTTGACCTAGTTTCGGGTGTACCAGGAGGTTTAGTTAAGTGTTTATATTTAAATGGAGGTTATATAAGTAAATGGGATGAATTATTTGCTGAAATTTTATATTTCAAATGATTGAAATAAATACCGTAAAATTATAACTCTGCTTTCTTTTTTTCGGATACTTTCTAGACGGACTATAAAATTGATATTTACTTGATTTTAATTTTAAATTTTTTGCTAAAGTTTTATGTCTATCATTCATATAGTTCTTATATTATATATATATATATATATATATATATATATATATATATATCATCGAACTTTCGATGGTATATATATACCATCGAACGAGCTATGTTGGGAATATCACTAAGAGAACATATACGAAACGAGGACATACGAAGCAGGACGAAGGTGGAAGATGTAATTGGAAGGATTGCACAAATGAAATGGAACTGGGTAGGGCACGTGGCACGGCAAAACAACGACAGATGGACGAAAAACATTGTACATTGGAGACCACGCGAACACAGTCGGAGTAGAGGAAGACCACAAAAACGATGGATAGACGACATCAAAGCAAAAATGGGGAGAAACTGGCACCAAATAGCACAAAACAGGGAAGAGTGGAGAACTCATGGGGAGGCCTTTGTCCAGGAGTGGATGCAAACAGGCTGAAGAAGAAGATATATATATATATATATATATATATATATATATATATATATATATATATATTATACTCTCTAGTTCTTATATTTCGCTGCAGTTTTCTTTAAACCATATCTCTTTAGCTCGTCTTCCTAATTATTCTCGTACTCCGTATTGTTTTTATTTTAGACCATAAATAAAAATTCTATCCTGTGCAGGCTTTTTACTCAACATCAAATTAAACTATAAATTATTAATGACATTCTAACTATTTTTCTAATACACTGGCAACTAATAACATAATATTTTAAGTAATAAGTAAAACAACTGTGTAAAAATATAACAAAACTGAGATATGCATATGGAGTTTACCCAAACGTTCCAGCAAGTGCTCCATTTAACACAACAGGTGAGGTATGATAATTACACCGATTCAAACGTACAAACCTAATAACTCGGTTTAATTAGATTCCCTTTATGTTGTAAACCTCTACAGTGTATGGTTATATAATAGGAAACGCTGCCATGGACATTCTCTGCATTTCATGTCTCAATTCTATAGAGACGTCTAGAAAAATACTAATCACATTATGACAATGAATATTCTCACTAATCACTTTCCTTAAATTAATAATTTAGTAGTAAGAAAGCAGTTGACAACTGACTGTAATAAATACAGAAAATATTGCAAAAAGGGTTGTTTTGTTTGTTGCAGAGAAGATTGAGTGCATGTTTAGACTTCAATGAACAATTTTTTAACAAATTTTGGTGTATATAATTGTTATTAAAGGTTTATTTGTTAAAATAATTATTTATTTCATTTTTTTTTGACGTATCATCTTTGGGTTATTACATACAGGTGTTGGCAAGTCACAGAACAAATTTCCAGTAAGGGAAAAAATGTAGCGACTAATAGTTTCTGCTCTTCAGAGACGATTTTTAAAAAAATAGTATATTACTTTATGAGGCGAAGAAGCATGACTTTTCTTGACGCGCCCGATATTAGACGCCGAATGAAGTGAGGTGCGTAATAGAGAGCAAGTCAAGAAAAGTCGCTTCTTTGCCGAATAAAGCATACTATTTTTTCTTCAAACATAGCAATTTTCAACCATAAATAGTACAATTCATACGCTATTTTTACTCGAAATTAACTGTGACAACTATCAAAGTCGTCTAGATGTTAGAAATTAAAATAATTAAGTCGTCGGTGGGATTTGCGTCTCCCTGGTTACAGTTGTTTGACAGTTGTTTGCAATTATTAAAGACAGCTTATTGTTGTTGCAACCGCAAGCGCAAATTTAGTGCGAAAATGGAAAACCTAAACGAAATTGAGTCCGCGGCTAATGATGCAGTAGCACGTTTGGGGCCCTCCAAGTCCGATAAGAACGATAATGCTCAAAAAATTTTAAACGCTCATGATTCGCCAACATCGGGAATGATTGCTGAAAGTTGTTCTCGACCATCAGTATCATCAACAATTACCAATGCGTATCAAGAGTCGGGAACATTTTTGCACGGTTTCAATTTTGAAAATGCCTCATTAACTAATTGTACTTTTATTATTACCATAAATAAAAATGATGTTTAATTATTGTTAATGACATTTGTATTGTTGCTTTGTGGCATGTTTCATATTGTTGCCATGACAACATTTTTCCCTCCGCCGTAAACAAATGGGGAAAAAAATGCTGCCGGCGGAGACATCAAACTTTGACAGGATCAAGTTAGGTAAGTAATGTCATCATTATTTGATGTTTGAAGAAAATAATTATTTAATTTACAAATGCGAGAGAATTAACTTTATTGCGTTCTTTAAACAGTTACAATGTTAAAATCAGACTTCACTATTCAAATCAGACTGAATAATAATTAATAAAATAAAATGAAATACATTACACATTGTAAAATAAAACAATAATTATTGACATTCTGTCTCCGGCTTCTATATAAAATGTAGCTTCTCCATTTCTTAAATTTTAAAGTGTTTGTTTGTCTTTGTTTAGTGTATTTGTTATGTCCCAATTTACATTTATAACATTCTATTACTTCTGGACAGGCCACAACTGACGAAATGCCCCTAAGGATGATCTTGTGATCGAAAGTACTTGGGCAAGATTTAATTAAATACTGTGTTCGATATTTGCCTTGTGTACCATCAAAGTTCATTTATTCGAACATTCAACCTTATATTGAAAACAATAATTATTGACAAGTTGCACTTTTATATTCAGGTCGATCATAGTTCAGGTATCCCCACACCCCTACACACATTACAGGGTATCAGGTCACATGACCATGACTTTTCTTGTCTGCCTATCCATTATCCAAAATGAACAAAACAAAGATGAACAAAAGGTACTCCCTCACGCAACGCAGTAATGCATTGGTTACTGATTAGTGTAGTGGTGTCTGGGTGCTCGGGAGACTGAGACCTCGAAAGCCCTGAAAAAGACATCAAAGAGGTTGTCGAAAGCTTCGGCGCAATGTTGGCAGATTAGGGTTGTGGCTTTTAAAGAGTTTGGCCATGTTGTTGAATGCACTCCTAGCCTTCTCTATTCTACATTTTACTTCTTATGAGTGATCCCATTGTTCGTTTACTATTGTTTCAAGATAGGTAAACTGTTTTACTCGGTTCACTGGTGTATTCTTAATAAGCAGTTGGATGTCTCTAATTTTATTTTTGCTGACCTTAAATTTAGTTTTTGATATGTTTACTTGGTGTCCAAATCTTTCACTTACTTCATTTATTTTGTTTATTAGTTGCTGTAAACCGTTTACATAACGGTGTCATCTGCATAGCGAATGATGTTTAGACGTTCTCCATTTAAAAGGATTCCACGTGCAATTTTTCAAGGCTTCACTAAATATTTCCGGTGAATATAGATTGAATAATATAGGTGAAAGTATACATCCTTGTCTAACGCCTCGCAGAATCTAAATGGCTTCCGCCGATTCGTCTCCAAAATTTGTTCTTATTGTGGCTGATTGGTTCTAGAGGTCAGTGGATGGAGTCAGTTTGGTTTCAAAAAGGGACTTGGCACGAGAGAAGCGATCTTTAGTATGCAAACATTGATACAGAATTGTTTAGATCAAAGAAAGGATGTTTTTATCTGTTTCATCGATTACGAGAAAGCATTCGATAATGTAAAACACGAATTGATGATAAAATACCTACAAGAGTTGGGATTGGATGCAAAGGATATAAGAAACATCGCCAATCTGTATTGGAATCAGACAGCAACAGTACGTCTTTAAAATTCCAACGAAACAGAAGATTTCTCCATTAAAAAAGGAGTAAGGCAAGGTTGTATACTGTCCCCAATGCTGTTCAATTTATACGTAGAAAAAGCCTTCGCAGAAGCAGTAGAAGACTCTAATAAGGGTATTAAAGTTAACGGCATATTTATTAATAACATCAGGTATGCCGATGATACAGATATAGTGGCAGATAACATCGAAGATCTTCAATGCCTTTTAAATGATCTAACTCTTGCAAGTGAAGCTCGGGGTTTGAAAATAAATATCAAGAAGACAAAATCAATGATTATAAGTAGAAATGATTACCCCAACGCAAAGATATATGTCTCTGGAGAAGAAATCGAACAAGTCAGGCAATTCAAATATTTGGGATGTTTGCTGAATGAGGGTTGGGACCCCGAGAATGAAATAAAGAGCAGAGTTGAACAAGCCAGAAATGCTTTTTTGAGGCTTCGTAAGTTTCTGACTGATCGCAAATTGGACTTCAACCTCCGATACAAGATGCTTAAGTGTTACGTGTGGCCTATTCTCCTGTACGGAATGGAAGCATGGACGTTAAAGGCCAGTTCCATTAACAAACTTGAAGTGTTTGAAATGTGGTGCCTGCGTCTAATGCTCAGAATATCATGGACGGACAGGGTCATAAATGAAGAAGTACGCAGAAGAGCGGGCTTACATGATAGGGAACTTTTTAATTATGTAAAAAGTAAGAAGACTGCATACTTGGGGCACATTATACGAGGAGAACGTTACAGTTTTCAGCAACTGATACTCGAAGGGAAGATAGAGGGTAGGAGAGGTCTCGGACGTAAAAAAATATCATGGCTGCGCAATATTCGACAATGGACAGGAATTCACAGCTATGAAATGCTTCGCAATGCTGCTAAAAACAGAATTATTTAATTCAGAATATTTAACATCTCACCTGACAAGACGATGTACGGTGGACGCCTACGCAGAAATGCACGGCACCTTAAGAAGAAGAAGGTTCCAGTATAAATTTTGTATTAGACGCCAGTCTTTATCATCTATTTGGGCTTTTGTTAGAACATCTTTTGTTGAACTGTTTCAAATGCTTTTTGGTAATCCACAAAGCAGGTGTAGATATCGCTGCATCTTTTTAATAATACCTATAGACTGAACAGAGAAAAGCTTAGCCATCTAAGGTTTGCAGATGATATTGTACTTATAGCTGATAGGATAGATGAGGCCAAAGATCTTTTAAATCAGCTCTACCTTTCCTCGCTAGAAGGGGGATTGAAAATAAATATATCTAAAGCCCAGATGATGACAAATCTTGTAGTCAGCGAAGATATATGCGAGGAACAAGATTCATAGACCAGGTAATGGCCTATAAATACCTAGGTCATGATATCCGCATAGGAAAAGATAACCAAACCGTTGAGCTTCTCCGTCGTATAATACTGACTTGGGCAGCCTTCGGCAAGCTGAACCATATTTTCAAATCGTCTAATATACCAATATGCCTTAAAAGAAAAACCTTTAATTAGTGTGTTTTGTCAGTGTTGACTTACGGTGCGGAAACGTTGACCATGACAAGGAGAATAGTTCAAAAGATCCGTGTGTGTCAAAGGGCGATGGAACGTGCTATGTTGGGCGTTTCACTACGAGACAAGATCCCAAATCTCCATGTACGACAAAGAACAGGAGTCGCTGATGCAGTAGAGAGAGTAGCAACACTGAAATGGAACTGGGCAGGTCACGTGGCTCGAATGACAGATAATAGATGGACAAAGCAGATACTGGAATGGAGACCAAGAGATGATGCCTACCGAAGCAGAGGTCGTTCACCAACACGTTGGACTGACGATCTAAAACGTTATCATAGGAATTGGATGCAAGAGACACAAGAACGAAATAGATGGAAAATTATGAGGGAAATCTATGTCCAGCAGTGGATAAGCGAAGATTGAATGATGATGATAGACTAAACAGTGCATCTCTCGTACCTACGCTTTTCATGAATCCAAACTGTGTGTCTTCTATTTTCTCTTCGCATAGCTTGTATAGTCTGCGATGTATAATTTTAAGAGAAAGTTGTGGTGTATGGCTCATTAGACTTATTAGCCTATATTCTTCGCACTATTTGCTCCCTGTTTATTTGGTAACGTAATCAATTCTGACTTTAAGCTAAGAACAAATGAAGAGCAATTCCGAGAGGTCTTAGCGGATAAGTTCGAATCTGATCCTTCACATAATCAAGATCAAATTGACGAGATTAATAAAAACCTAAATAAAAACCTTCTCAAAGCAGGACTACAGGTCGCAAAGAAAACAAGGAGTAAAGAAGACAAAATAAGCAATGAAACTAAACAGCTAATGACGGAAAGAAGACAACTACTGGCGCAAAACAAACCCCATACTCAAGAATATAGAGAACTTAATAAAACAATTAGAAAATAACTAAAACTCGACATACAAAAATGGAACGAGAACTTAATAGAGGAAGTCATTGAAAACAACAGAGGCTTAAAATATCTAAGACCCGCATTGGGAGTTCAAAAAATCATCAAAATTAAAGACGCCAACAATAAGGTAGAGAAGGACAAATATAAAATAATAAATTGATATCCTTGTACAGCTCGCAAGGCCAGAGTAATGAAACAACAAAGGAGAACGTCAAAAGAAAAATAAAAAACGTAGGATCAGAAGTACTACCAAATATAAAGGAATATGAAATAGAAAGATCTTTAAAAGAACTAAAAAATAATAAAGCTCCAGGACACGACGGTATAATTGCCGAGCTCTTGAAAACAAGCAAGACACATTAGAAATCCCTGGACTAACAGAGCTATTTAATAGATGTCTCCATAATAGCCAGATCCCTAAAGACTGGAACGAGGATCTAGTAATACTCTTACACAAAAAAGGAGACAAATGTGATCTACAGAATTATAGACCTATATCGTTGCTCAGTCAATTATAAACTATTGATGAGAATTATTAAAAACCGGTTAACCTTCTTCTTCTTCTTCAAGTTCCACTCCTATCGGAGATTGGAAATCATTCTGGCAATTATAATTTTATTGGTTACTCGCCTGAATAGTTCAATTGAACTGCATCCAAACCACTCACGGAGATTGCGTAGCCACGAGATTTTACGTCTTCCTACGCTTCTTTTACCTTTGATTTTACCCTGCATTATGTTCCTTAGTAGTTCGTACTTTTCACCTCTCATGATGTGCCCCAAGTATTCCAATTTCCTGATCTTTATGGAATTTAAAACTTCGCATTGTTTTCCTAGTTGTTCGAGAACCTGTTCGTTTGTTTTGCGATCCATCCATGATATTTTCAAAATGCGTCGGTAACACCACATTTCGAATGCTTCTAGGTTTTTAATGTTGGATTTTTTAAGTGTCCAAGCTTCAACTCCATACAAGAGGGTAGAGAAAATATAACATCGAAGCATTCTTATCCGGAGCGATATATTGATATCGCGATTACATATTTATATCGCGATTGATATATTGATATCGCGGTTAACCTACAAAATGGATAATTACCAACCGGTTAAACAGGCTCGCTTCCGCAAAGGATATAGTACATCAGACCATCTGCTGACAATGAGAACATTGATAGAGAAGGCAAATGAATACCAACTACCCGTATTTCTTGCCTTCGTCGACTATGAAAAGGCGTTTGATAGTATCGAGATGTGGGCCATAGAACAAGCTATTAATAATTGTAGAATAGATTCGAGGTATAGGCAAGTAATACATTATATATATATATATATATATATATATATATATATATATATATATATATATATATATATATGAGTGTGTATAACGACGCTAAGAATACAATTCTTTGGAGAGTAACTTTCGGGAAAGCGTCAAAACAAGGATCAGCTAGAGATGGTATAAGCCAGCTTGGTGTAGAACTTTATTCTAAATGTGAAATTTTCGGTGATATGTTGTCACCTTCATCAGCACCTAAATGGAAAACCTATTATAGTACAGTGGTGTAAATCAACATTTAAAAACCTACATTGAAAATGTTCAGTTGGTCCTAGTTGTAAAGAACACTGTCACAAACATGTTAAAAATATTAAAAAATACATTTAAAATTTTGAATAAAAACATTACAACACAAACAGGGTAGTTTTTCAAATACAAACACAACAAAAAGTCTAAAATTTACAACCTACAAAAACTGCAAATAGAAAAGAAGAATTAATCTTCTTTTTTGATGACATATTTCTGTCAACATCCGGGTGTCATATGTAACGAGGTTAGAATTTTCACTTTTGCACCTCACACACAACCACATGGATACGAAAAGAAAGAGCCCTAGGCAACATAATAAGCAAGGAAATGAAGTCCCCTCTAAAGCACAGGTAGGTAATCTATGCATGTCATGATAAGTTCCCCACATTTTCCAGTTTGTTACTTCTTGTCAAGTCCTGTTGAAGTAGAAAGGAATAAGATAATAAAAGAAAGATGTTGAAAACTTAAGTTGTATTTATTCCTTTCTACTTCAACTAATGTTTCCAAAAACTAATGTTTTTATTCAAAATTTTAAATGTATTTTTTAATATTTTTAACATGTTTGTGACAGTGTTCTTTACAACTAGGACCAACTGAACATTTTCAATGTAGGTTTTTAAATGTTGATTTCCACCACTGTACTATAATAGGTTTTCCATTTAGGTGCTGATGAAGGTGACAACATATCACCGAAAATTTCAGATTTAGAATAAAGTTCTACACCAAGCTGGCTTATACCATCTCTAGCTGATCCTTGTTTTGACGCTCCAATCTTTTGGGATATTGCCTGTGTCATAGATATTATTGAAGATTTTACATAGTATTCTTAAAGATTCATCACCAAGAAGTTTAAGAAATTCAGACTGTACTCCGTCTGGCCTTGCAGCTTTCACTTCTTTTAGTGATATTATTAATTATCTTAACAACATAGTTATGTTAACAACATTACAATGACAAAAATTTTCAGCTTATATCATTGATCCTAACTTATTTTTAAAACTCAATTTTAACTAAGTACCTCATTACGCCCTGCCTTCCCCTATATGGTCCCTTCCATTCAGTAAAACATATAAAGATTGACTTAAGCTTAACCTAGAAATTGACCCAAAAAGAATTTGTGACAATTCTGTTTGACATTTTTGTTTACATATATTATTAAAACTCAGATTATCTTTTGCACGAGTTTCGAATGACTCTGCTTAAATACAATACAAATAATTGATGTATCCGTGTTACTGCTAAATTAAAATTTAATTTTTGTGAGTGCAGTCGACAAGGACTTGCACGTCCCGAATTGCAGTCTCCATTAGACTTTATGTACCTGCCCAATTTAGTGGCTCATTCCGCATTCCCATTTAAATACACAACGATGGATTTTCTAGCTTGTTCATGCTAAAGCTAATACGATAATGACGCCGAAATGCATAAAATGAATGTTAATGTTGCTGTACAGCTCGTTTTTGCTATTATGGTTACAGACCTTTAATCGACGAAGAAGAGATGTTAACTGGCCTTGTGTACGTGGTTTCTGGTTTAAAAACTCGTTGAATAAAATATTTGTAGAAAACGAAACTATATTTTTTTATCTTTATTTTTATGACTTGGACTTACTTAATTAACGAATATTCAATTGAATTTAAATAATATTTTAGTAAGTATTCTAAAATAATAAATAAACATAATATACAATAAATATATAATAATAAATAATAAATAAATAAAATAAGATTCCTAAAAAATAATACCAGGAAAATAACAATAACATAGAGAAAAGGATTGTCGGAAAACTTAAAACGATAAGAATAAATTCAATATTTTAGCAACAAACACACTGGGATCTATTTTACCTAAACTAAATCTGACAATGAACAAGAAAGGACAAAAAATTATATTTATAAAATACCTTATGAATGCGAACATTTTTATTTAAATAAAACATTAAGAGCATTAAATGTTAGAATAAGTGAACATCAATCTTATATTAAAAACAGAGAATTTAATAGATTCCAAATATGTAGAAACGCATGAGAAAATAACCATAGAGTTTACTTGAAAAAGTTAATTATAGTCCTGAAAGAAACACATGGCAATGGAACAACAGGATGGAGGGGGGCATGAGGGCACACCTGACATCGTTTGGTGTATTTCAAATTGTCGCTATTGACATTTATAAATAATGTTTTTTAGTTAATTTTAAAAAATCCAGAAATAATATTTTTTAAAGTTTTTTAAAAAATCACTGAAAAGGTCATGGGTTGTAATTGCGACGTCGAAATGGGTGAGGGCCTCCACTGTAAAAGACGCTTTTCGACAAAGAGATTATTAAAAAATCCAAATTGTTTAAGACGTAGTTTATGAGAGTTTCCTAAAAACAGTAAAGTAAAAGAAACGGCACTAATTCTGTTAAATGAAACCAATTGAAAGTGAAACTGGAACAAACCATGAAGTGGAGATATCCAGGAGTGGCTAGTATACCTGTTGAATACAAAGCACGTGGTGGTCGTGTGTATTAAGGTATAAAAAAATGCTTATTAAAAGCTTAAAACGTTTATTTTAAAGAAGATCTTTTCGGAATAAACTCATTCGATCATCAGTTTACTAAAAGAGAGAGTAAAAATACCAATATTAAAAAACAAGTAAGTTAAAATTTAAATATATAAAAAGAACACGTTGGTTTTTTACTACTTACATAAAAAGTTGTCAAAAAAACATTGTATGGCCACGTGAAAACATAGTAGAGAACTCCATATTAAAAAACTATCCTCAAGGTATTTATGAAGGTAAATGCAATAGACTGTTGATTTGTAGATTACTAAAAACTGAAAATGGGGGCATCTTATTTGACCCCCTGTAGTTGGTGAGGTTTTATTGACTTACATTACCTAATGTAAGGTAATAAATATTAGGAATAAATTAAATGTAAGACCAAATACTTACTATGCCGAGATAGTATCGTGAGGTTTTTTCCTCATGATTTACTATGGAATCAGTAATAGGACAATTTTACTTTCATCATTGCATGTGGTTGTCTTTTTAAAGACGGATATTTTTAAGTTAAAGTTAATTCCATGTAATCGAATGAACTATCTTTTAATAAAGTCATCGCAGGAATGCAATAATTCCTAGCTGAGCGCTTTCGGCTTTACAAAGCCATCATCAGAGCTATGGTCAATTTATAAATACCACTACAATGGAGAGATCTCATTTCCTTATTTGTTGAAATTTTGATTTTTTTAATTACTTAGTTGTTAAAAATTCTTAAAAAACATACAAAAAACCGACACTGGACTTCACAAATACATTAAAAAATTTTTGTCATGGTACGGGTGTAAGAACCCGACCATTGTTTGCTATGAGGAGGTAGACAGAATAGCTGTCTATTCTGTCTATTCTGTGTGTCTATGTGTCTATTCTGAATGACTATTCTGTCTACCTCCTCATAGCAAACAATGGTCGGGGTCTTACACCCGTACCATGACAAAAATTTTTTAATGTATCTGTGAAGTCCAGTGTCGGTTTTTTGTATGTTTTTTAAGAATTTTTAACAACTAAGTAATTAAAAAAATCAAAATTTCAACAAATAAGGAAATGAGATCTCTCCATTTTAGTGGTATTTATAAATTGACCATAGCTCCGATGATGACTTTGTAAAGCCGAAAGCGCTCAGCTAGGAATTATTAAAAAATATACACACTTCAAAAATACTTTTTTGCCTTTTCTTTTGACTCATAAAAAAATATTTTCAGAAACATATCAAATCATTACCATTCATTCATTTTTATATTTCATCAACCCAGAATTTATCAAAAAATACTATGGTATTTATTTCATGATAGTATAATCCCACAATATTGAGGAATTTGCGGCCATAAATTTAATCACCAATAATTTATAGAAACCACTACATCAATAATTGGAGATAGCAGATTCACGTAGGTATTTCAAAGTTTTACCGCAAAATTATCAATAAACGGTGTGCTTTACCCTCTAAAATATTGCGTGTATTTATTGTTATATTGTTACTAAATTGACAAAGTTATATTTATATATAGTTAGTGGCATAAATTAGCAGTGCAATACATAAGTATTTAGACAGATTGACCGAAATAAATTCGGAACATACGAAATATTATGTATTTCGGCTCAATTCTGCTGTAGGTGGTTGGCCAACAAAAGATTGTCAAATAATTATATTATAAAAATCCAATACTTCAGCGGGCTGCTGGATTTTGAACTAATTCAAGAACTCATTCATAGGTGGTCAAACCACCTATCGCTTCCTAAAGCCGGCCACTCACGGTACAGCGGTGTCGTTCGACATAATCGGACAGAGGCGTTGCGTTGTTCAATTTATTGGTATATCTGGTGTGCCCACACACCATACTGCGCTGCAGTATTTGTTCGGTTCTCGATCATGTGAAATCAAACAATCATTTTAGCGTCTCTTACTTTGTGTATAACTAAGCGTAAAAAGAAACCTAAAATAAAACGTAGATTCTGGTGCAAAGAATCCAAGATTTTGGTGCAAAATAAATCTCATCTGCCCCTGCACCCGATTTACTGGACTGCACTGCTAATTTTAATTCTCTTTTATAGGATGTTCTAAAATTGTTAATTTTTTTTTTCTTACATACTCTTCATTCGCATCTTTGTTTACATCTTGGAACTTTAAAACTAGAATGTCCAATGCCTGTTTTCGGGCGTTTCTATCGTGATACGTTTTAACTTTTATTCGCTATAAGCATTCTTGTTTTTTATATAATTTAAAAAACTCTCTTAAAAAATTCTCGCTCAATCAAGCCATTTCGATTTTCTATAATATGATCAAAGCAAGTGTGTAGTTAAAAACGAAGTTGAACAACGCCGCTGTATCGTAAGTGGCCGCCTTTAGGCAAGCCCCTCTTTCGTTTATTGGAGATGGAGATTTTGAGCGGTGTTTCCAATATCATTCCACTAGATGTTTCTAAAATAACTACAAACTTCTGAAATAACTACAAACCGTTAAGTTTATTTTTTTTATTAGTCTGTTGTAGTAGATTGGTAAATGCAATGAAAAATATAGGCAAATATCCGATTTATTTAAAGATACGAAGAAGATATAACTCTCAAAAAGATCCTCAAATCGTATTATTACACGGCGATTGGCAACATTGACTTTGAGCTGCGCTCTAGACTATGGTGCATTCTAAAAGGAGACGGATAATTGAACGATATTTTATACAATGTGTAACACCGGGTATGGATCTATTTTTGTCCAAGTTTTATATTGGTCCACTATTTTAAATGCAGTTTAAACAGGCATATATTAAATTGTATGATCCGTTTTAAATTCGTTCAATCTGTATATGTGATATTAAAAAAAAATATATATATATATATATATATATATATATATATATATATCTTCTTCTTCAAGTGCCATCTCCATCAATGGAGGTTAGCGGTTATTGTAGCAAACGTTTGTCTATCTTCAGCTGCTCTTAAGAGTTCCTCAAATCCAAGTCCTATCCAGTTTCTGATATTACGTAACCAGGATAATTTTTTTCTTCCAATTCCTCGCTTTCCTTCTATTTTGCCTTTTATTATCAACTAAGGGATGTAGTATTGCTCGTTGCGCAACAAATGCCCTAAATAACTGGTTTTTCTTCTTTTGACTGTTCTCAATAGTTCTTTTTCTAAATTGAGTCGATCGAGTACTTCTTCATTTGTTTTTCGTGCTGTCCAAGGAATTTTTAAAATTCTACGGTACACCCACATTTTAAATGCCTCGATTCTATTCAGGCTCTTTATTTTTAAAGTCCACGTTTCGACTCTGTAGAGGAGAACAGACCAAATAAAACATTTTACAAGTTTTAATCTCAATTTAATATTTATGTCTATCGCAGAATAGAACGCGCATCTTAAAGAAACTATCCCTAGCTTGAGCAATTTTCGCTTTAATTTCTTGTTCTGGGTCCAGCTTGCAATTAATCCAACAGCCAAGGTATTTGTATTGGTTTACCTGTTCTAAAATATTCCCATTTATTTTTATAGGTAAGGGGATATTTTGTTTTCTTTGGATCACCATTACTTTTGTTTTTTTTTTTTTTTCGTTGATCTTCATTCCAAACTCTCGACAAGCATCCTTAAGGTGGTCTATAACCCTCTGTAAGTTTGTGTCTGTATCAGCCAGTAGGACAGTGTCATCTGCATATCTTATGCTAGATATTGGTTCTCCATTAATTTTTATTCCTGTGGAAAGGTTTTCCAAGGCTTGCTTGAATAGTAGTTCCGAATAAAGATTGAACAGCATAGGGGATAGTATGCATCCTTGCCTTACTCCTTTATTTATACTAATATTTCTCGATGTATGATCGTCGATCCTAATCTTGGCACTCTGCCTCCAATATAAGTTCTTAATTATTCGGAGATCTTTACTATCCAAGTTGATGCTCTGCAAGGAATTTAACATTTTATTATGGTTTACGCGATCAAATGCCTATATATATATATATATATATATATATATATATATATATATATATATATATATATATATATATTAGTATGGTCTGCTCTTTCTTACTTTTTATTTAACTCTTTATTTATTTAATTACTCTAATTAATTATTTAATTTATTATCTATCATATAAACAAAAAACCATCTCAGGGTGCCGTTTTATAAAAATAATAAATCAGCTTAGTTTATACTTATATTTTCTCGTGGCTTACGGTATCTCTTAATTGTTCCTTCTCGGGATAAAATAGAAATAACATAAATACAAATACGAATATCTTTTATTATCTAAAGAAATATTATGAAAATATTGAAATATTGCAATCTTTGTTTTGTTTTTGTACAAAAAAATCTGAATATTATAAAAAGAAACCTTTTAAATTTATTATGCAATATTAATAATTATCCTTTGAAGTTAAAAAAAAACTTTTATAAAATTATGTTATCTTAAAATAGCGATAATTTTTGTTTTTCTGATAGTATAGAGTCTTTCATTTCAAAAAAAAAAATCTATCAAAACAATTATTGACTGACCTGTTAACTCACACACGAGAACAGTTCCCCCTTGTTGATTGTGTTACCAATCTTGCTACCAATAAAAGCCTTCTCCGTTCTAAGTGTCAACCTATCAGCATACCAGCAACTCTTTCTCCAAAAACACGAGCAGGCCTCTTTTACCAGTACTCGTTCAACAAACTCCAAAATTCTCTCCTCTTTTTCATATACTAACAATCTATTGCTTAAACTTTATAGAATCCAGGAGGTATTTGACTTCTCAGCTGTGATCTCTCTCTCTCGTTCCACCTTTCAGACACTTACTTTTAATTATTCACTACTGGCACTTGCTTCCAAAACTGACTACGCAAAACTTCAACTGCTTCTCTCCGATGACCAACACATAATCAATTGTTTACTCCAAACTTTCAAAACAATCACTCTCTTTTCCCATTCCAAACTCGCTAACCAATCAGAAAATTCCTATATATAAAGATCTCAACCTACAAAAACTCATCTTAATCGCTAAAGCAGCCTGTAATTTTATACTGTGCTTGACAAGCTTTATTTAAAGAGATGCGATGCTTCAGTGCTCTAAAAAATCATACAGGGAATATCTTATTTTTTTGGTGATCAAAGGAAAATGATGGTTTGTATATTCATACAAAATATTATAAATGATTTTAACACATTTCTCCGCATTCAAATCATTTTCAGTCGAATCATCATCAGTCTCTAGTGGAAGTAATGTATTAGTTACTGATGATCTGTTTTCGTGGATATCAAAATAGTGTTGCCCTTTTTTATTGTAATATGTTATATCATAAATGCATCGCATACTTCATTTATTGGATTAATAAGAATAAATGATAGAAAATATTTAGTTACGATTGAAGTAGTCATCAAAATATAATATTCTTTTTTTTTTTTTCATGATGATGGCGTTCTTGCTTACCAACAATCTACAGCTTTACTATCTGGAACTCTGCGGACCTATCAGCAAGCCGGATGCGACGACGAGGTGGTAGTGTTGAATTGCCCAACTGGAACGAGCATATCCATCGAACTTGCCCAATATGGAAAAGCAGAAGCTGAAGCATCAATTTGTAAGCTAAGATCGACGAGATCTACAATTTCAAGATCATCGTACAACTACAACTCATCTTGCCTGTGGCCCAACGCAATCCAGGTCAGTAGTCAATTTATTTCTTTATGTGAATAAATAAATGTTTATATCTATGTATAAATTTAGAGCGAGGTCAATGTCCAACAGTTAATGGGATTGACTGAATGATGATAACGATAATAATGCAGCATAATTCTGAGCGATTGACTGTGGTCTAACTTTGTTTTTTGTCAAAATAGTGAATGCTAGAGAGGTTATAGAGGTTATAGAGAGGCAAAAAATACCGGTCTAAGGGTCAATGAAGAGAAAACCAAATATATGTGCATTAACAGACAAAAGAGACGAGATAGAATAGGACAAAATGTAACAATAGACCCCTATAATTTTGAAAGAGTGGAGAGTTTTAAATATCTCGGAGCGACTATCATCACAGATAACGATATCACGGAAGGGATAAAAGGGAGAATTCAGGCAGCAAACAGATGTATGTATAGCCTCCACAACACTATTAAATCCAAGAGCCTAACACGAACATCAAAAATCAGGATATATAAAACAGTAATTAGACCGGTGCTCATGTATGGGTGTGAGACGTGGACGCTGACAAAAGCAATGGAAAGTAAACTCAGATGCTTTGAGAGAAAAATCCTCAGAAAGATCTTCGGTCCCTATCACGATCCGAATACTAACCAATACCGAATGAGAACAAATGCCGAGGTCAAACAAATGTATAGTGCTAGCGACGTAGTCCAAGAGATTAAATCCCAACGTCTAAGATGGGCTGGCCATGTTCATAGGCTCCCTAATAACCGCTTTACCAAGTTAATCTGGGAAGAAGTCCCGGCAGGGAGAAGGCCCTTAGGACGTCCACGAATGCGATGGAGAGATAATATATGGTCAGATTTGAGAACAATGGGGCTACCCACTGACTTAAACATCATGGACGACCGTTCGAGATGGAAGCAGGTTGTGCAGTCAGCCAAGACCCACCCCGGGTTGTAGTGCTACCAGAAGAAGAAGAGAGGTTATTAGCCTCATAAGTCAAGAACTGAACGTACTTCTAAAACTAAAAGTGCTACAGAAGAATCAAATTAAAATAAAAATAAACAGTGTCCTATTAACAACCTATGAAACGCAGTCGATATGGTTTTATTATGAAGTGATAACAATGGTTTGCAACATATAATAGACCCAGTAGTGACAGCATCAGTACACTATCAGTAACTTAATATAATTATATTTAAAGATGGCATATAAGTTAACGCTCAGCAACTTCGAATATTAGCGATATAATTTATCTGGGCTGCAAAATCAATAGCTATTGATCCTCATCTGCAGAAATTAGTGTTTCATGGAACAACCAAGATCAACTTTCTTTAAATACAAGATCAGAACTGAAGATCAGAATACTAAAGTGATGCTTTGTTTTTTGTGCTGCTTTACAGAGCAGAAGCACGAACCACTACAAAAGCCATGCTTAAAATTAAAAGAATTGAAGCATTAAGAAAGATAGAGAGACCATAAAAACCAATAAAACCAGAAAATGTATACATATATTCTATGCGCCTTATAAGACAACCGAATAAGTACAGCTTGTTAGATGTATTGCCAGAAAAAATATTTAAATAAAGACATCCAGAAAGAAGAACATTGTGACTTACAGAGTGTTATGCGCAAACAACGAATCTTCCCTTTTCCGGATATACCAATTATCTTCTTCTCTCTGGAAGCCGTTTTTATACTCCGGCTATTTTATGATTCCCATTCTAGAATTTTGGAAAACTTCTGGAAACACCGGTTCCCGGCTTATCAAGTCTTGTGAAGGTTTGTGCGGTTACTTAGTAATCTCCAAAAAGTTTTTGTACTAAGATTACATCTGACCTTCTCATGGAAACAGTAAGTTTTGTCGAAGATATCTTATTGTGTAGGAGGCCGATTGGTTTCATTGAGACGTCTGGTGGTCTCTAAGTCTGTAATACATCTTAAAATTCGCAGCCTGTAATATCTTGTTTCTTTTTTTTTTGAAAAAGAAACGAAAATGAAAGATGTCTCAAACCAAGTAGCAAAGCTTAAATGGAAGTTCGCCGGACACACCCTAAGGCAGAAAGATGAAAGATGGACTAAGACAATTATACATTGGAGACCATGGAATCACAAACGAAAAAGAGGAAGGCCACAAATGCGATGCTCAGATGACTTGAAGAAACACGCCGGGTCAAAATGGATGCAAATTTCCCAAGATAGAGAGGCATGGAAGAAGGAGGAGGAGGCCTATATCCAAGGATGGATGTTTAGGGCTGTATAGATAGAATATCTTATAGAAGACATCGGCGATTGAAAACACAAGAATTTGTCCAGCCTCGTTAATTATCTGACTTTTGACTAACCAGTCTGTCATTCTAAGGCTTAGATTATATTTTCCTAGACGTATGCTGAGTATTGCATCTCCCATGCATCTCCAATTTGACTTTACTTGTTTCCAGATCTTCTTGCTACTGGCATAATTGCGGTAGAGATAGACTTTGTCACCAGAATTATTACACTGCTCGTTATATTTATGTTTAGAAAAGCCACTCATTTCTGAATCCTCTGCTTCACATTTTTTTTGTACTTTAATTGTTCATCTTTTACTATTTGAGACGCACTACTGTTAAGGCACAATAATGCACCCTTACCGTCTTCCAAATCTACAATCTTCCAAAGTTCGGCAGCTCTTTGGAGTATCGAAAAAGGCAACACTTTTTCCCCTGGTCCATACATCTAATTATGACGATGCTACATCTTCAATGAAGAATATCACCTAACACCTAACCACCTTATTTCCTTCTTCTTCTTCAGTGCCTTATCCGGTCTAGATTTTGGCGATCATCGAGGTTATCATGGTTTTGTTGACCGCTTTGCGAAACAGCTCCTCGGAGGTCATCCCAAACCATTTTCGGAGGTTTTTCAACCGCGAGATACGACAGCGTCTCGGTCCTCTCCTGCCAAATATTTTACCCTGCATAACGAGTTGAAGAATTCGATATTTTTCTTCGTTTCGCATCACGTGGCCGAGGTACTTAAGCTTACGTTCTTTTACTAAATTAAGCACTTCCTTTTCTTTTGCCATGCTCTGTAGTACATCAACGTTGGTGACATGGTCCACATACGCTATTTTTAGTATTCATCTGTAGATCCACCATCCATCTTGAAGGCTTCAATCCGCTTTTCAGTAGCTTACGTTAAGGTCTAGGCTTCAACTCTATATAATAACACTGGAAGAACGTAGCATCTCACTATCCGCATCTTGGTTCCCAATCTGAGTTCACTGCAGTACAGCAAGGATCTCAAATTGATAATTGTAGAACTTGCCATTTCAATTCTGGATCTAATCTCTTAAGCGTAGTCCCATTGTAAGTTGAGAGTAGTTCTGTGGTAAGTGAATCTGTCGACTCTCTGGATCTCTTCGCTAGCTGCCATTAGTGCTTCGGCATCTAAATTTGCACGGCTTCATCATCATCAATGGTGCTACAGCCCTATGAAAGAGCCTCGACCTTCCCAAGTCTATTACGCCAGGCAGTCCTATCCATTGCCAACCGTTGCCAGTTTGCTGCGCCTATCTTTCTACCATCCTCATCGACACCATCCTTCCATCTGAGTTTTGGCCTACCCCTTTTTCTGCTTCCCACGGGTTGTGACATAAGGATTCTTCTAGGAGGGTTGTTCTGCTGTGATCTTGCTAGATGTCCTGCCCATCTTAATCTTCCTATTCTTATAAGAGATACTACGTCTTTACCACCAAATATTTGTTTATATCTGTGGTATACCTCGTAGTTGTATCTCCTCCTCCAAACACCATTTTCACAGATGCCACCAAATATTCCTGTCAGGATCCTTCGTTCAAATATAAGCAAAAGGTCTTCGTCTGCCTTGGAGATGGTCCATGTCTCCGATCCATATGTCAACACTGGCTGTATAAGGGTTTTGTATATAGTTATTTTTGTTTTTTGGCTTAAGTTTCTACTTCTCATATGTCTACTCAGTCCAAAATAGCATATTTTTGCCATTACTATCCTTCGCTTGATTTCTTCCGTTATGGCGTTCTCTTTGGTGATCAGGGAGCCTAAGTATGTGAATTTGTCAACCACTTCATAGGTAGAGTTATCAACCGTGAATTGGGGACCGATGTTCCTGGCTCTATTGTTGGGTGTTGATGCCATCATCTTAGTTTTCTCCTCATTTACTTGCAGGCCAATAGATTTTAAGGCATTTGAGAAGGTGGTATACATTTCTTCTAGCTTGCGTGTTGTGCGGGCAACTAGGTCCACATCATCTGCATATGCCAAAATTTGGGATGATTTATTAAAAATATTTCCTCTGTTGTCTATTCGGGCATCTCTATTGCTTTTTCCAGTGCTATGTTGAAAAGGAGACACGCCAGCGCGTCTCCCTGTCGCAGCCCAACATGCGTTCCAAACGCCTGTGATTGTTCGCCCTGTATTTCGACTTTGCAAACCACATTACGCATTGTAGCCTTAACCAATCTTATCAGTTTATCGGGAATGTGGAATTCATTCATTGCTTCATACAATTTATTTCTTAGGACACTATCATAGGCAGATTTGAAGTCTACAAAAAGATGGTATGTATCGATATTGAATTCATTGGTTTTTTCCAGTATTTGCCTTAGCACAAAGATCTGATCTGTTGTTGATCGACCAGGCCTAAAGCCACTTTGATATTCCCCGAGAAGTTCCTCTGAATATGTACTTAGGCGACCATATATGATCCTCGAAAATATTTTGTATGCTGTATTGAGGGTTATTCCCCTATAGTTTCTACATTCCAATTAGTCACCCTTTTTGTGTAGCGGGCAAACGATTCCAATACACCACTCTTCCGGGATTTCTTCCTCATTCCAGGCTCTCAGTATTATTTTATATATTTGATTAGTCACAGAAGCACCTCCACATTTGATAAGTTCCGCGGATATACCATCACTTCCTGGAGATTTATTGTTTTTTAGGTGTTTTATTGCATCTCGTACTTCTTGAATTGACGGAGGTTCTAATGGTGAATTGTTGCTTGCTCCTCCGGGTGGTTGATTTGGATCTGGATCTTCTACTTCTATAGTAAGTAGTTCTTTAAAGTGTTCCACCCACCTTTTCAGTACTTCTTCTTTTGTATTTAGTATATGCCCCTCCTTATCCTTACATAGTCTGAGCCTTGATTTGAATTCCTTTCTTGCGTTATATAGAGTTTTGTAGAATTTTCTTGTTTGGTTTTCCTTATTTAATACCTCAAGTTCTTCCAATATTGTATTTTCGTGATTTCGCTTTTTCCTTCTATGAATGCACTTCTCTTCTTTTCTGAGATCTTTATATTTTTGCTGTTTTTCTCGGGTTCGTCTTTGCTGCATTAGTTTATATGCATCGTTCTTTCTTCTTGTAATGTCCTCACACTCAGCATCAAACCAGTCATTAGGTAGTGGTGGTCTTTCTGGCCCTAGAATATTATTTGCTGCCTCTTTAATATTATTTTTACACATTTCCCATTGTTCACTAATTGTTAGGTCCTCATCAATTATGTGTTTAGTTTCGATATAGTTTTGAAACCTTTCTACTGTTTGCGGATTTTTGAGGATTTCAATATTGAGACGCGTTGTTTTGGTACTTCTCTCCTTCTTCGCATTTGAGATTCTAGCTCGAATTCGTGTGCCAACTAGAATGTGATCTGAATCAATATTGGCGCCTCGATAGGTGCGGACATCCATTAGGTTTGAGAAGTGTCTAGCATCTATGATCACATGATCAATTTGGTTGTTCGTTAGTCCATCAGGTGAGGTCCAAGTCCACATATGTATTTTTTTGTGTAGAAAACATGTGCTTCCTACGAGATTTCTTAACTGAAGTAAGAATCACTTAATAAAAATAGTAGTAGTCAATTGATCTACTAGGATCAATCGAGCAAATCAATTTGCACGGCTTACAACCATGAATTTAGTTTTCTTAATATTAAGGTCTAGTCCGTATGTTACGCTCACAGTTTTCACTCGGTCTAGTAAGGCTTGTAGGCTGGACAATGTAGCCACACCTGAATAGGTGTGGCTATCATTTCGGCTGAGTGCTAGTAAGACAGTGTCATTGACCTAGCAGATATTATTGATTTATTCACCGTTCACTCGGGTTCCCATCTCTAGGTCCCATCTACCTTATTCCCTACATGTTATTAATGAATGAATATATTGATCCGTCAGGGTATACGAGATACTGATCTTACTGACCATATATAGTATTCGCTGTTACAGACTGTCGTGGAGGCTTGCCAGAAGAAAAGCCACTGCAAATTTCAAACTAGTCCAAAGACTTTTGGAGGGGATCCCTGTCCCGAAGTAAGAAAATACGTAGAAGTGGCGTACAAATGTAGGCCATGTAAGTAATGTTATTTGTTTTTTAGTGTTTAGCATTATTATTGTGTAACGAGTACAAATTTAAAGCCAGTTCAAATCGGTAAGGCGAAAAGGAGCTTTAATCTCTAGTAATAATGGTACATGTAATTTATAAAACTTCATGAGTACAAGTAGCGTTACCTGTAACTCTTACAAAAAATTGTTGTATGCCACTGGACGATTAAGAATAAATCTTAATCGTAAACACCATTTCTTATAGTTTAGTGCCTACAATTGAAGGGCTAGGGTAGGGGGAAAAAGGTAACAAGTCACATAAATCTAAAAAATTAGATTTCCTCTAAAAGATACCTGCAAGTGTGCAATGAAACTGCTGATCAATTATTTCAGCTACTGATAAAGAGATGGCGCCTCTATACGCGAATTTTTTTCTTAACAATTGCCCAAATTCAGAACTTTTTGGTTAGAAAAGGAACATGCCACAAGCGATTTTCAAGATGGATGACTATAAATTGAAGTGGAAGTTACTTTCACTTTTTGTAAAAGTGGTGTAGATAGTGAAAGGGAAAAAGCTAGTTTAAGAAACCTCAATAAAGAAATAAAACGAATATGTAAGGTCGACAAAAAACAGTACTATTAAAGTATATGCAAAGAAATTGAGAGACATGGTCAGAATAATCAGCCGAGAGATCTATTTAGAAAAATACGCTACCTGACAAGAGACTTCAGAGCCAGAACTTGGGCCATTGAAGATAACACTGGAACCCTGAGAACAAACAGAGAAGACATAGCAGAGACATGGAGATCGTATTGCAGGGACCTATATAAAGATGATCAACGCCAAGAGCTTGTTAGCCAAATCTCTGACGAGGTGGAAGAAGAACCTGATATACTCGAAAATGAAGTAAGACAGGCTATCAACAAGCTCGAATATAACAAAGCACCAGGTCCAGATATGATAACAGCAGATTTGCTTAAAGCCACAGAAGAAACCGGCGTAAAGTGGTATAATGGTGGTGGTCATCTACTCTGTAACCAAATATGGCATTGGAAACAATGGCCTGAAGACTGGACAAAATCTACAATAACGACCATACATAAAAAAGGCAGCTTCCATAAATGCGACAATTATAGAACTATCTCTCTTATATCCCATGCCAGCAAGATAATGCTACATATAATCAATGAGAGACTGAAAACATTCCTTCAAAGAGAAATTCCACAAGAGCAAACTGGATTTACCAAAGATAGAGGCACTCGAGAACACCTGCTGAATATAAGACAGATAATCGAGATATCTAGGGAATTCAACATCCCACTATACATCTGTTTTATAGATTACCGTAAAGCGTTCGACAGGGTCAAGTGGAGACACTTATGGCGAATACTAAAAGAAGTAGGCGTACCACAACATCTAATTACGCTTATAACTGAACTATATGAACACACTACTGGATCAGTTAAAGTACTTGACACACTTTCGAACGAGTTTCATCCAGAACGGGGTGTCAGACAAGGATATATACTATCTCTGCAATTATTCAACATATATGGGGAGTATATTATGCGAAGAGCACTTGAAGGATGGGAAAAGGACATCTCAATAAATGGTCATAAACTAAACAACCTACGTTTCGCAGATGACACAGCCCTTCTTGCAAATAGTCAAGCAGAGCTGATGGAACTTATACGAGTGATCGAAAATAAAAGTCAAGTATTTGGTCTGCAATTAAAAATATCAAAGACAAAAATCATGATAGTGGATAGACTACACAACAATCATCCACACATAACCACAATTGACCGGTTCGAGGTTGTGAGCTCATACTTATATCTGGGATCATTAATTACAAACATAGGGTCATTACAAGAAGAGATTAAACGTAGATGTGATCTAGCAAAAGTTGCCACAGCAAAAATGACCAAAATATGGAAGGACTGTCAAATTTTAAGAGCGATAAAGATGAGGTTGATCAACTGCTTAATATTCCCAATACTGACCTACGGATGTGAATCTTGGACTCTGAGACAATCGGAGAGAAGAAAGATAGACGCCACTGAAATGTTCTGTTGGAGACGAATGTTACGAATTCCTTGGACCGACCGTAGAACAAATAATTCAATTTTAAGAAAGCTAAAAGTTAGCCAACGACTCTCTAGTAAAGTCCATCTCCAACAATTAAAATGTTTTGGGCATGTTAGGAGAGCAAACACAGAAAACATGGAAAGACTAATAATACAAGGAAAGGTAGAAGGCCGAAGATCACGAGGAAGATCCCCAACAAGATAGATAGATCAAATTATAGGAATATGCCAAAGACCTATGCATGAATTAAAAGAAATGACCAGAGACAGAGATCTCTGGAGACGGACAATACACAACATCACGTCGACCACTACACTTCCCCTGGGGGGTCAGGATTGAAGAGAGAGAGTGGAAGTTAATTCTCTGATTTTGATTCAGATGACGATCTGAATGATAAAGATTACAGTGTTACTGAAAGTGACTGTTCAACAGGAGTTACACATATATTGGTAAGTTTATTTCTATGCGGCTTATTCCCTTTTTTAGCACAACATTTTGTTATTTTTAAGCTTAATATAGAACTTCATATTTTACCTATGTATCGAAATATGTATTGTTGCCTTTACGTACAATACGTCTACATAACGCAGTAATGTTGTGTAATTACGATGTGCACTGCGTTATATCTCCGGCTGCAGTATTTTTGTTCATATGCCTAGCAGAATTTCTACGAAAAATGTGTGTGGCTTATTACCTTATTGCAAAAAATTATACATCTTTTTTTTCAGGACGAAAATGAGTCCAACGATCCCTCGGATCAGAAACAAGACATTTCTAGAGGTTATCCAAGTTTTCTAGAAAATTCAACGCCCTCACGCTGGAGAAAAGTTCATTCTAAGAAAAGGTACCGAAATAAAACAAGAAGAAATCTGGGCCATGGGTACAAAACATACCAAGGGACTGAAATGGAACCTAAGGCTATTAGATAACCATGTAAATGCAAACACAAATGTAGGACAAGCCTGATGGGGAAAGAAGAAGAAATTTTTCATGCATTTTGGAATCTGGGGACTCGACAGCAACAAAATAACTACTTATTTGGTAGAATAAAATGCATTCCCAAAAAAAGAAGTAACCCAAAAAAACCGCTGTCGGTGAGAGGTGGTGTTGTGCGCTCGTTGTTGGTCCCAATTAATCTACTTGCAGTAGATTACAATAACTTATATTATTTTGAAGTGACATATGAAGAAAAAGGAAGCTGTATAGAATTAAACAAAGGAGAGTTGGCATGTTCACCAATGGGAATCATTAATATGGATACTCAGCCAAACTGTAGCTTAAATGAATTATATGATAGAACGACCAATACCACTTGCAATATAATAGAATACACGATAAAGGAAGCCAGTTGGTTGAAAATGAGCACACCGAATCTGTGGTTAGTCATTCCACCATACGCTATAAATTTAGCTATAATGTGCGATGGTTCTCGATCTGAACACATAATCGATAAAACGAGTTTTATAAAACTGTCACCAAAATGCGTTGCTCAGACTCGAAACATAACGTTACTCACATCCAGTAACGGATTGGAAACAGCAATTGGAAGCTACTTAAAGACTCCCGTCAGTCCTATTGCAGAGCTTATGCAGAGGCCAATCATAAGTCAGAACAACATTCCCAAACATAATATAGATATTCGGGGAGATGAGTTGCCAAATAGTATACTTGAGGCAGAGTAGTTTGACCAAGATATATCAGAACACACTTGGAAAACCATTGCTAACCATCTGTGGATTCCTCATTTAACCACGGGACTAGTCACTTTATTCATTATTATGTTGATTGCCATTACGTGGAAGGTAGTCAGATATTTTCGAAACTCCAAGAGAGCCAGAAAACAAAGGCATCAAGGTTCTTACATCCAATCTCATCCAGCGCCTCGAAGACATACTTCATCACAACCAAATTTAGGTAGTACTTTAAAGATAGCCCCTCCCAGATCAATTCCACTTAATGAGCTTAGATTTGAATTAGATAGTTTAGCTGAAACATGAATTCTAAATAATCAAATTATAGGTAGCACTGCTCGGGTGAGATAATAATTCAAAAACCGAGTGAATTAGTGTTATGTTTATTATTATTATTATTATTTATATTTTATATGTGTTTAAATATTTTCGTCTGTTTGTTTTATATAGTGGCCAATATTTTCAATCACAAATTAACCCCTTAATTTGTAATCTCACATTATTCCTAACTTCTTAATCTTTTATAGTTTCACCGTGTATAAGTTTGCATTATATATATTGCAAAACCATATCGTATGATAATTTAATAATTAGTTCATTTACCTACAACTAAATAAATTGCCGAATAATAATATTTTCTAATTGAACTTCCTAAGTGTCGCAATTAAGGCGTAGATTAAATTGTATTATAAGCAAAAGTTAGGTGGTGTGATATGAACGAAGCAATGACCTAAAGTGCTTATGTATCTATTATGTGTGAGATTATAAATTGGGGGATTTGAGTTTAAATGAACACAGTCAATATTGAGTAGTTACCGAACGAAGACCATATTATGTAATTACGAGTTGCTGTCAATAAATCATCACTTTTACTCCACAACTTCAACATTTATTAACCCTATCATCATCGATTGACGAGAAGCGGACAAAGGGGCATTTACGAACCGAAACGAACTTCATTACTAAGTTCGATATTTTCCATTGGTATTCCATTCCAAAAAAAACGCCAAACATCTTGTAGAAGTGTATTATTTAAATAATATATAAAGATTAATGCCACCGACAAAGAAGTATGCAAATCTGAATTTTTGGCAGTTCATGGTCTCCAGCAGTCAAAAAAGCGAATATATAATATCTGTTGCCAAATAAAGGAAGGAAAGTCTACTCCAAAAACTGATAAGCGAGGAAAACATACGAACAGAAAAAAACAAAATATCTAAAGACAGAATTCTGTACATCCATCGACATATTCAAGCAATACCCAAATATTCCAGCCATTACAGCAGGCAAGATAACCCCAACTGCACTTACATCAATCACGATTTGTCAATATCATCTTTATATACAGATTATTATATACCTTGGTGCAATGCCAAACATATTATCCCAGTGAAAGGAAATTATTACAGAAGAGTTTTTTGTTCGCAATATAATATAGGAATTAAACTGTCAAAAACGGATATATGCCAAACATGCAATTCATACAATGTCTCGCTCGAATCAAATAAAAAAAATGCTGAAGAATGTCAACAAATTAAGTTAAAGTTAGAGTTGCATCAAAAAAGGGCTGAGGCGATGCTACAGGACTTGATAAAAGAGTCTGCACATGCCAAATTAAGAGATGAAAAGGAAGTAAGTAATTTTATTTGAATTACAACAGGCATTGCCAGTACCGAATTTGACTGTGGGAAAAGCATTTTATTTGACAAAGGCATGGATGTACAATTTGGGTATCCATAACTGCAACAGAGAGCAGGGGTACATGTTCACTTGGACCGAAAATGTGGCAAAGAGGGGTAGTGATGGAATTGCCAGTGCACTACTGAAATATATCGAAGTGTTCCTAACAAATACTGACAATAAAGAGCTTATTATTTACACCGATAACTGTGGGGGTCAAAAAAAAACTGGGCTCTGATGTCAGTATATATGCAACTAGTCAGAGAAAAACAGTTTTTGGCTATCGAATATCGTTTTCTTGTAAGTGGGCATACGCGCTTACCCTCAGATCGTGATTTCGCCCTAATTTAGAAGAAAAAGAAATTTACGGCACAAATCTATCATCCAATCAATGGTGCGACGTTATAAGAAAAGCCAAAAAACCAATCCATTTGAAGTTATCAAGATGGAACAAAAAGATTTTTTCTTTGACGAGCTGCAAAGGCAAACTAACAAAAAACAGACGACAGACGAAAAAGAACCTTTACGTTTTAGTCAAGTTAGATGTTTTAGATTTCTTCTTCTCTTCTTCTTCTTTTTTATAAGCAAAATGCTTGTTCATTGTCGATTAATGCCTCTATTGGAGGTTATCACTCCATCTTTTGCGTGGTCGTCCGATACTTCTACCTTTTGGTGATTTGTTCCTCGCTATTCTGACTAATCGGGTCTCTTCCATTCTGTTTATGTGTTCGTTTCATTCCTTTTTTCTGTTCAGTGTCCACTCATTTATTTCTGGTATATTGCATTTTCTTCTGATCTCTTCACTCCTCATTCGATCCCTCAGTGTGTTTCCTGTAATTCTCCTCAGTCAACGCGTCTCCGCTGTTTCTAGTAGTTGCTGAGTTTTGGAGGTATCCGGTCTTGTCTCTGAAGTGTATGTCATTATTGGTCTTATTGTTGCTTTGTAGATTCTTGATTTCAAGTCGGTATTAATGTGGGGATTGCGCCATATCGTGTTATTAAGACAACCTGCTATTTTATTAGCCTTTTGTACTTGATTTTTCACTTCCTTCTCCACATCTCCGTAGCTAGACAGTGTAACTCCTAGGTAATTTGTCTCCATTACTTGCTCAATGCTGATACCGTCGATTTCCAGTTTACATCTAATTGGTTCTTTATTGATTACAATTGTTTTAGTTTTCTGTGTAGAGATCACCATATTTTGTAATATTTAATATTTATAATTTTAGTTTTGACTTGCTGTAAACCTAGTTGTAACTTACAGTCAAATAAACTATCTATCTATCTATCTATCTATCTATCTATGTATATTAAAGTCCTTTGCCCTTGTGTTGAATCTATGGGTTAGTCTTTGTAGATCGTCTTCATTGGATGCAATTAGGGCCGCATCATCTGCATAGCAGAGTATTATGATTTATTTGTTCCCCATTTTGTATCCTCTTCCTTTATTAATAGTATTGATGATTTCATCCATGATTAGATTGAATAGCGTTGGACTAAGCGAGTCTCCTTGTCTTATTCCATTGCCCATATCTATTGGATCTGTAAGCTGGTCATCTATTCTGACTTCCATATTGTTGTTCTGGTAAATGTTCTCTATTGTTTTTATAACATTTAGTGGCATTTCTCTATCGTAAAGAAGGTGAATTACATCTTTAAGCTTTACTTTATCGAACGCTTTCTTCAGGTCTATTAGACATATGAATGCTGGTCTATTATACTCTAGTGCTTTCTCGGTAATCTGTTTTATGATGAATACTGCATCTGTGCACGATCTTCCTGTGCGAAAACCCTGCTGTTCATCCGCTAAGGTAATTCTCTTATTTATTTGGCCTTGCAATATTTTGGTTGTAAGCTTCAAAGTGGTGTTTAATAAGTTGATACCTCTGTAGTTTTCAGGTTGTTTTTTATCTCCTTTTTTGTATAGTAGGATAAACTCGCTTTTCTTCCACTCTTCAGGTATTTTATTATGTTTGATGATTTTGTTAATTAGTGCTGTTAGCTGTTCTGTTAATGCTTCTCCACCATATTTCAATAATTCATTTGGAATTCCATCTTTACCTGCAGCTTTTCTGTTCTTCAGTTTTTCTGAAGTTTGTTTTACTTCTTGTACGGTTATCTCGACTTCCTCGTTTGTAATGATTTCTGGTGTTTCTGGTTCTAACATCATTTGCTGTTCATCATTATAAAGCTTCTTTAGGTATTCAATCCATTCAATCCATATGTCGTTATCTATGTGTTTCGGTTCGATTAAGTCTTTCATCTCTGATCTTTGGCCTCTTATGAAACGCCATATTTTCTTTTGTAGACCGTAAAAGTCGTGTTCCATTTTTTTTGAGAAGCGTTCCCAGTGTTCGTTTTTAATTTTTCTTACTAGTGCTATTGTTTCGTTTCTTATCTTTTTGTAATTGTTGTATTCTTGTGGTGTTTTGTTAGACATGTATCTTAAGTAAGCTTTCTTTTTTCTTTGCATTTTTCTTTCACTTCTGCGCAGAACCACGGAGTTTTCCGCTTTTGGAAATATTTATTTTTAAGAATTTTTCTTTCTCCTACAGCTTCTTTTGCTGAATCTAGGATGCTTGCTTTAATTTTCGCCCAGCTTTCTTCGATTCCATCACTTTCTACGATGTGCACGTTGTCGAGTTTATCTTTGACTCTCTTTTGGTATAGAAGTTTTGTTGATTCGTTCTGCAGACTCTCTTTTACCTTTGTGGTGTATTCTTCTTTTTTATTTTTATTGTTTTTATTGTTACATATGCGTGTCGTCATTCTGATTTTTCCAAGTATAAGCTTATGGTCGCTTCCTATTTCTGCAGTTTTATGTTATGCTTATGTTTTAGATTTGAGGCGGATAAACCCAACATAATGCTTGTGAAACACTTTTTAAATGAAGAGTTTAAATCGGTCAATATTGGTAAGAGAGAAGTCAAAGATGGAAATCGAATAAAAAATCTCCTCCAAAGGGATATTCCCCCAAAAATACCATATCTTTACCTCTTAACGAAAATAAGCTAAAAAATTTTAAGGGAACTCATGCCTTATATTCCTTTAGTTTATCACGACTTTTACGTTGAGCTGGGCGTTCGACAACAGTCAACAAACCTCGCAGAAGATCCGGAAATGGACAATTTTGACTTGGTTGAGTAAAATAGAAACATCGTCTTAGATAAGAAAATCTTACAACAATGTTTTTGTAAAAAAGGAGTAAGCCACTTGCTCAAGAAAAATATGTTTTCTCTTTTAGATAAGAGTTCCGTTTGTTTTTTTTAGTTTGTAAATTGCTTATATTCAGTATAAAGCTTCATTTAAAAAATATTGTTGTGTTATAATAAAAGCTCTGATTTAAGGATTTGAATGCAAGTTTCAAACTAGGTTTTCTCCATTTTCTAATTTTGTGGCTTGTTACCTTTTCCCCCAAAGCCCTTCAATTTTAAAACTATATTTTACTAAATGCTATTAAGAATCACATCCGCAGAAGATAAAATAAAGATAATACATGGGCGTAGGTCAAGGTATCAAAATAGGGTTTTTAAGGCAAATTATTTTTTAATTTGGGTACAGGTATAACTGTTTTTTTTTTTCCTTATATGACGCATCAACCACGCAGGGTTATTAGCGTGTATGGATTGTGATACAAAGTTAGAACTCAACAATAGAATATTAGCTATAGCAATACAGAAATAGAAATAAACCTAGATCTATACACAGTAAAATATTAGATTTTTGATATCGGCTGGCAGTCTTTGAGAAAGGCGAAAATATTTTTAGTATTACTGTCTTTTCCAAGAGCACTGTTTAATTTTAATTAAATGTTATACAAGTTGTACATCGTACTTGGGGCACTGCAATAAACAATGTTTTACCGTTAAGACACTTTTACACATGTCACACACAGGTTTGTCAGTACGTTTTAGCAGGTAGTCGTGTGTTAACCGAGTATGGCCAATCCGGAGCCGAGTGAAAGTTACTTGTTGTCTTCTATTGTTGAATTTTGGGAATTTTTTATGATTCTTATCAACTTCGTACAGCTTGGTTGAAGAGTTCTTCCATGTATCTTGCCATATTGATTAATCTTTTCTTTAAAGAATACTTTCAGGTCGGTGTGAAAACATTTCGTATTTTCTTCTGCATTTGGGTTAGTAGGTGCAGTTTTTGCTATTTTATCTACAACCTCGTTTCCTTCGATTCCACTATGTGACGGTACCCATATAAAATTAACTTTAATGTTCACATTTTCGGCATGTTTTAGTTCCTTTTTAATGAGAAGGAGTGGTGGATGGTTACAGTAAAGTTGGTTTAATGCCATTATTGAACTAAGAGAATCTGTAATAATGATATTTCTCTTTTTATTTTCGTTAACTATCAGAACTAGTACTTTTAGTATTGCATACTTTGTTGTATACAACGTTGTTGTATATGAAGGCAATTTGTAAGCTTCAGTATACTCTGAAGAGTAGATTGCTGCCCCAGTTTCGTCTTCGTTTTTGGAGGCATCGGTGTAAACTTTGAAACAGCTACCATATTTGCTTAATATTTTTAGAAATTCTTGATTAATTTGACTTGCTGGCGTTTCTGATTTGTTTAGGCGCAATAAGCTGGTGTCAGTAGAGGGAAGTTGAATTGTCCAAGGAGGAGGGGTTTGAATTGAGGAGATATCGTAGGTGTCTGGAAAATGGATACCCATTGTTAACAAGTAGGTATGTAGACGGAAATAGAAAGGGTGATCAGTTCGATTTGAAGTTTGGAAACAACTTTTGAAGCGGTCAGCGAATACGTTGTGTATAACAGGATTATCTTGATTAGACGATACTGCCGCGGCATAAGAAAGACTTAGATATTGTCTTCTCAATGCGAGTGGAATCTCTCCAGTTTCCCAGTATAGAGTTTGTACTGGACGTGTATGCTCCTAAGGAAATTCGGAGGACTGTATTTTGAATAACGTCTATTGTTTTTAAGTACGTTTTTTTGGAGGAGTTATAAACAATTGAGCCGTAGTCCAGTTTGGAGCGTACTAGAGCCTTGTAGATATGTAGTAATGTAGAAGAATCGGCGCCCCATTTTTTGTTTGCGAGTGATCGTAACAAATTTATTCCAGGCTGACATGTCTTTTTTAAATATTCTAGATGTTTCTTCCAAGTTAGTTTTTGGTCAAAGATCATACCAAGAAATCTAACTTCGTCTACATATTTAAGCTGTTCTCCATTTAAATATAAGTTCTTAGGTTGTATTTGGTGACTTTTCGTAAAACATACTGCTTTGGTTTTGAGGGTATTGAACTGAAGACCACTTGTGAATGACCATTCTTCAATATGATTTGTGGCTTTTTGGACATGGTTATGGATGGTTGTTAGGTTCTTTCCTCTACAAAGTATAACTAAATCATCTGCATATAGCCTAGCTTTTACAGGATGTTTAATTTTTGCGGTAATAGAATTCATAGCTATAAGAAACAGAGTAGTGCTAAGGTTCGAGCCCTGTGGTATACCATTTTCTTGATTTTTTGTTGAGGAATATACGCCGTCTACTCTGACCTGAAATTGTCTATTTTTTAATAAGTTTGATATGTATTTGAGTATATTACCTCTTATTTTCCATTCGCTAAGCGTTTTTTAAATTGAATATTTCCATACTGAATCGTAGGCTTTACTAATGTCGAAAAATATTCCAATACAGTGTTGTTTGATTGCGAAAGCCTCATGTATTTCCGATTCTACATCAATAAGGTTGTTTACAGTAGAACGACGCTTTCGGAAGCCACTTTGTTCTGGTATAATTAGTTTTTTTTGATGCCAGATACCATATAAGTCTGTTATTTATTATTTTCTCTAGAATTTTGCACATACTACAAGTAAGAGATATTGGCCTATATGTTTCGGGATCTGATTTTGATTTACTCGGTTTAGGAATAGGAATTATTATTGACTGCGAAAGCCTCATGTATTTCCGATTCTACATCAATAAGGTTGTCTACAGTAGAACGACGCTTTCGGAAGCCATTTTGTTCTGGTATAATTAGTTTCTTTGATGCCAGATATTATATAAGTCTGTTATTTATTATTTTCTCTAGCATTTTGCACATACTACAAGTAAGAGATATTGGCCTATATGTTTCGGGATCTAATTTTGATTTACTCGGTTTAGGAATAGGAATTATTATTGACTGCGAAAGCCTCATGTATTTCCGATTCTACATCAATAAGGTTGTTTACAGTAGAACGACGCTTTCGGAAGCCACTTTGCTCTGGTATAATTAGTTTTTTTGATGCCAGATACCATATAAGTCTGTTATTTATTATTTTCTCTAGAATTTTGCACATACTACAAGTAAGAGATATTGGCCTATATGTTTCGGGATCTGATTTTGATTTACTCGGTTTAGGAATAGGAATTATTATTGACTGCGAAAGCCTCATGTATTTCCGATTCTACATCAATAAGGTTGTCTACAGTAGAACGACGCTTTCGGAAGCCATTTTGTTCTGGTATAATTAGTTTCTTTGATGCCAGATATTATATAAGTCTGTTATTTATTATTTTCTCTAGCATTTTGCACATACTACAAGTAAGAGATATTGGCCTATATGTTTCGGGATCTGATTTTGATTTACTCGGTTTAGGAATAGGAATTATTATTGAATTTCTCCAGGATTCTGGAAATACATTTTTCGAGAAAATTAGGTTGAACATGCTGAGTAAGTATTCTTTAGATGGGTAGGTGAGGTTTTTTAGAAAAATAGTGGATATATTATCTGGCCCAGGGCACGAGTTCTTACAGTTTTTCATTACCGTTTCTAATTCATCCATCGATATTGGAAAGTTTATTTCGCTGTTATTTTAATCTTCATAGTTTATGGTAGATTTTTTTTTTCATTTATTTTGTTCTTTAAGAAATTTGGTGAATAGTATGCATCGCTTGAGTTTTTTTTCATAACCTAATGCCAGTATATTTGATATTTCCTTTTGAGATTTATATATTACATTATTTTGCTCTAACAGATTTATCGACTTGTGTGATTTTGTACCAGATATTCTTTTTACTTTTTTCCAAACAGTTGTCATTGAAGTAGAATTGTAAATTGTTGAAACGTATGCTATCCAAGATTCGAGCTCAGGTATAACTGTGACAATTTAATAGATTTATTAAAAAGAATTTATTTAAGATAGCTTAAGGTATAGATATAATGATAACTGTGTTTTTGCAGATGAGTTTAGAAGTCAAGTAGCCTGTCAAAATAGTAAAATCAAGTTAAATTGTAATCCTAACTCACGAGTTGCAGTCTACAGTGCAAGCTATGGGCGAACAGAATACGAGAGCATACAGTGTCCACAGCCACAAGGTGTGCCAGAGGAGAGTGAGTAAAGTATATTTTAAATGCTAGTAAAATATAGTTAACCATTTATATTATTTACTTTTTAAATCAAATAAAACGCATAGAAAAAAATCATAATTATGGCAAGTTTTGAAATGAGCCTTTATTCTTTTGAGTAGCTAAAGTTTGTCAAATAATAATTTAAATGAGTCATGATTGTAATCAGTTAAATTGTTCGTATCGTTTAGCTATCGTATAAATGTTGCTTTTGTTACATATTGTTTCATTAAATAAAAATGGAAGTCTAGTAATACCAGTGAGAGTATAAATCTGAAAGGTTCTCGCAACCAGTTAAGACTTAAAGCTAAAAAATAGTGTCTAATGTGTATGAGTATTTGAGAAAAACATTGTCTCAGGAGAAGACAATAAGTCATTGTGAATGTATGACAGGAGTATCGCCATCCTCTGTTTAAAAGATTTCATCAAAAACTACGCTCGGTTGAAGTTCATGTCCTACAGACATATCTACGAGGTCGAAAACCAATTGAATTTAATGAACATAACAATTTAGAAATATTTAGTTGATTCTTTTTATTTTAATAAGGAAATTCCTACTCTATAGTGTATTTTTATGTATGAGAGAGTAATAAAGCAATAAATTATGTATGCAAATCCCTAAACTGTTGATACGGGTGACTCAATGAAAAACAGATATTTATCAACAAGTTTACAGAAGTATATAGGAAAACAATTTTAAATTGAGTATGACCACCAGGTATAAAGGTTGGAGCAGAATAGAATACAATAGTTGTGAGGGTTACTAATCCCTAAATAAGGTTGCCAGTGTCGGAGTGATAGAGGTTAACAGGTACTAATGAATTTGCAAGAAATGTAAGATGTTTATTTTATTGGTTATATATAACCAATAAAAGTTTAATAAGTACCTACCTATTTGCAAAATAAAGTTTAATTCTTTAGATAAAATAAAACGTTTTATTTTATCTGAAATGAGTGCATTCCACGAAGTAAGGGTTTCAACAATCAAACATGTAATTCTTTAATTCCAGGAATCTACGACAGTAATTGACTAGATAATTACTTTCTAAACTTATTCCACAGAAAATGTGATAGTGGGTTTTTCCATTTTGTATGAAGGTCCAAGTGGCGTATTCAAAATTCTTAACAGTTCACTAAAAGTAGGTACTTCAGTTGCAAGGTGCAGTTTATTGTGTATACTAGTGTTATGGAAAATTCGGAAGTGCCGTGTAAACGCCGAAAAATTGGTCCTTTAACAGTTAATGAAAAAACATTAATATTTAATTGTTTTAAATCATTTACAGACAAACGTTTATGTGAAAGTGTTGATGAGACCGTTGAGTTAGTTAGCAGTACACTTGGTGTTGGGAAATCTACGATTTACAGAGTTATTAAAGAAGAGAAATGTGGTAGTTTTCAAATGCCACGTAATGCTCCAAAATTTCAAATAGAATATCATTTTAAAGAAGGACTTCGACGGAAAGTGCATGAATTCTTCTTTAGACAAGAATTTCCAACATTGGATAAAGTTCTTGTCTCAGTTCGAGATGATAAGGATTACCCAGAAATGAGTCGAAGTACGTTATGGAAACTTTTAAAAGAAATAGGCTTCCGCTGGAAAAAGAATCCCAGAAAGTCTATTTTATTAGAAAGAAGCGATATTGTCATATGGAGAAGACATTTTCTAAGAACCATAAAGGAAATGAGAAACCAAAAAAGAAAAATATTTTATCTTGATGAAACATGGATCAACGAGGGTCATACACCAAATAAATTTTGGCAGGATGAAACTGTTACAAGTCAAAGGCACGCTTTTGTAAATAACTTATCTACTGGTTTAAACCCACCATCAGGAAAGGGACGCAGGCTGATAATAGTACACATTGGCAGTTCAGACGGTTTTGTTGAAGGTGGTTTATTAACTTTTGAATCAACTCGTACCGGTGACTACCATGAAGACATGAACGCTGATGTCTTTCAAGAATGGTTCGAACAAATGATAGATCTTCTTCCTAAGAACTGTGTAATAGTAATGGATAATGCAAGTTATCACTCCAGACTTATAGAAGGACTGCCCACAACCAAGTGGTTAAAAAAGACTTGCAGAATTGGCTGAGTTCAAAAAATATTACGTACCATCCCGGATCTATAAGAAAAGAAATTTATTCGTTGTGTGCCCTTTATAAAGAAAAATTTAAAAAATACGAAATTGATGAAATTGCCAAAAATCGTGGAATGACAGTACTTAGATCCCCACCATATCATTGTGAATTAAACCCGATTGAACTGGTATGGGCACAGATAAAGAGTGAAGTTTCAAGAAAAAATACCACTTTTAAAATTCATGATGTTAAACAGTTGTTTTTGGAGGCCGTAAATAATATAAAACCTGAAAACTGGGAAAAGGCAGTAAATCACACTATTAAAGAAGAGGAAAAAATGTGGAAGCTGGACAATATTACTGATAAAATGATCGAGCCAGTTATTATAAATCTTGGTTCTGAAAGTTCATCTTCTGAATCTGATTTGGATTTGTAACAAGTAGCTGTAAGTTTTATATTAATATTTTTATTCATCTATTTAACATACCTTAGACGGTTTTAAAAACTCTTTTTCTCTTTTGTAATTTTTAAAAATTAAAAAAATGTGAATTTTTTAAAACCCTTTTTAATGTAGGCCAGTCAGTTCTAATATAGTGTGTGATAAAAGAGGTCACTTTTGTTTACATACACATAACACTTTATAACACTGAAATAATTCATTTATTTTTTACAATTATTCAAAGTAATTTTTCAATTAATCTTGAGCACGCCCATGGAGTGGTCGGAGATACCAGTTAAAATTATGCTAATTACTCTCTCGTTCATAAAAATAAACTATAGACAAAATCTTTTCTGCAATAAAAAGTTATTAAGTAATTCCCTAAATAAGTCGTAAAATTTTGCGTAGCACTTAAATAAATTAAAATTTACTTATGGTAAGCATAGCAGAAATTCAGCGATTATAGAGAAACCTTAAATCATTCATTCAAACAATGGCTTGTTAGAAATAAAACAATACAGAGTTTAGAATACCTCAACCCTTATCGTTTAAAAGTAACGTGGGTAAAAACATTAGGCGATTCAAACAGTCATTTTAAATTTACCTCTTGGCCAGTGGCAAGATGGATAAGGAAGACACAGTAAAAATTGCTCTACTGTTAAATTTTTAGAAAATGAAGTACTTGTGTTTAGCATCTTAAAGTTAACAGATGCGCAGACAAAATCGTATGATAGATAGATAGATAGATAGATAGATAGGTTTATTGACAATTTTTACATAGTAAACACTACATGTCATGTCAAGAACTAAGAAATAATACAAGAACATATAATAAAACATATACAGTGAAAATTAGATATATAAAATTATAACAAATAAGAAAGAAACATTTCAGTAAGGCGTAATATAGTTTTCATTAAAAACGACCACACTAGGAGCTCAAACAAACAAATTCCTGTATACTATAGAAACAGTGTTCCAGCAGGAAGTGTTTTGCTAGTTTATAAAATTGTTTAGAATTCATTGCCTTAATATCAATATTTTTGTTTAAGTTTAAAAAACAATTATACAGATATAATCTATTGTATTAAGTTGTGTAACACACAATCTGGAATATGGTATAATGATATGACTTTTATTTCTTGTATTGTAATGATGTTGATCAGCATGTGATTTTACATCTTTTATATTATTATGAATAGTTAACAAAGTTTCAAATATATATATTGAAGGTAAAGGAAGAATGCCATACTTCTTAAATAAAGGTTTACAGTTGGCGCGATATTCTGCCGAGTTAATAATTCGGATTGCTGCTTTTTGAAAAGTGAAAACTTTATATGCATAGGACGAGTTTCCCCAAAGAAGTATGCAATATGTCAGGATACTATGAACCATTCCAAAATAAACTGACCTAAGAATATCTCGACTCACAGAAGAAGCCAATCTGCGCATAGCAAAAATCTGTGAGGCGAGCCCCCTACACAATCGTTCAATATGGTGCGACCAGTTCAACCTTGTATCCATAGTAACACCTAGTAACTTTACTGGTTCAGATGGTGTAACCCATCTATCAGAACTAAATACGATTTTCTGGGTTTTCTGCTCGTTTAACTTAAGTTTGTTACAGTTAAACCAGGATTTAGATTTTTCTAATATATCCTGACTGTAATCAGTTTTACCTCTACATAATAAGGTTGTGTCATCTGCAAAAAGAACACAGTTGGTGTTATCCAATGCACTTGGTAAATCATTTATATATATCAAGAATAGTAGAGGACCCAAAACTGATCCTTGTGGTACTCCGGTTGAAACTGGTAAAGGATCAGATTCTTGATTATTAAATGCAACAATCTGTGTTCTTTCTGTAAGATAGGATTTTAAAAGGTCATGTATGGTGCCCCTTATTCCATAGTACTCCAATTTTATCAATAGTGTTTGAATATCTACACAATCAAAAGCTTTTGTAAGGTCACACATTAAGCCATTAGTAGGTTCACCTGCATCAAAACCGTGAACAATATGTTCTATTACTTCTAATAAAGCTTTAGTTGTTGAGTATTTTTTTTCTAAAACCAAATTAAGAGCTAGATATAATTGATTTGTTATACAAATAATTTGATATACGATCTTTAATTAAGATTTCAAAAATTTTACTTATTGTTGGTACTATAGTAATAGGTCTGTAATTGTCAGGAGCATTTTTATTTCCTTTTTTATGAAGTGGAATTACTTTTGATATTTTGAATACATCAGGCCAGTAACCCTCGTTAATGCATTTGTTAAATATTATTGTGAGTGGTTCAACAATTGTGTCAAGCGATTCCTTAATAATTTTACTGTTAAAACCATAGTAGTCAACACATGAGAAATTTTTTAATTTGTATATGCATTCTTTCACATCAGATGCTACTATTGGAGACATAAAGACCGAACTTGACCTTCTAGGTAGCCTGCTAAGATAGTAGTTTATGTCATGCTCAGAGTCTCTTATTGATTTCTTCTGATTGAAAGTATTGGTTAATTTCTTCTGGTGTTAAGTTCAGATATATAGTATTGGGTGAATTAGACAATTACTTCACCCCCAAAAAGAATGTAATATATGAAAAATTTTTATTCTACATTAGAAAACAAGAGGAAGGAGAATTATTTGATACTTACATAACTGACTTATGTAAATTGGCAAAAAATTGTGAATTTGAAGATGTTCTAGATTCAATGATCAGAGATAGACTAGTTTTAGGAAAAATTAATAAAGATCTGCAAGAAAAAATATTGTAGAATCATTAGTTAACCTTACAAAAGGCAATATATTGTGTAGAGCATATGAAATTTCAAAAATACAGTTTAAAAAAGTTTAGTGGAGTCAAACACTTTATATTCATTCTATAAAAGGATGAAATGGTAATCAAACAGCAAGAGAAAAAGCTTCAAATAACAACTTTAATACTGGAAAGAGCAGAAGATGGGAACAGAATTAAGAATCAATTGCAGAGACGATTGTATTTGTAATAATAAGATTCATGTAGTGCAAGACTCGATGTATAATTCTTCGGAATAAACACATCTTTGCAAATTTTTAAAATACAGTATGTACATACAGACCAAACGAGCATCTAGTACTCTAAATAATTAAATATCTTTCTGAACAAAAAAGAATATACTAATTTGAGTAGTTTACATCTTTAGGAATATATTCGACTTCCGCTCATCTGCTCGGTTTCATTTACATTAATAATTTACATTATTAATGTAAATGAAAACTTATTTTATAAACTAGATTTAATGTATTATTTTTATTATTATAAGCAGAAATATAATATTCTATTGTTACAATCGAAAGTGACCAACAAGAGAACATATTTTTTAAGCCCCGTCAATAGTCGAATTCAAAATTTCGGAGAATTCATGATGAGCACGTGATTTCGGTTACATTTTACCACTTACAGCTTGTGATTTTCAATGACTAATTTTACTTATTATTTGCGAGACTATAGTCAATACGGATTGTTTTATTTCAGCATGCCTTGTGAGCTACGCCACTGAAATTGTCATGCAGTTATGTCATGGGAAAAGAAGCTGCAACCTTTCAGCTGATATTGCAACCTTTGGAAGCCCGTGCAAACCGGATTCCAGAATGTACTTGAAGGTGGTTTACACATGTGGTAAGAATATTGTTTATAAGAAGGTCAGACATTACCAACATACTGTCTGTAGTCATGCATTTCAATTATCGATTGATCCGTGTTGTATGATCTTTGATAGTTTGTTCTCTATAGCACCACAACCAATAATGGCGTCTGTTTACTACTTCTCCTGGCCTCGATTTGGGTTCACTGTGAACAGCATTTCTATGAAATCTATCGCCGTCCATCTTAAAATACCCTTTCAAGTGCTTTGAAGGTAATTAATCATGGACGTATAAACACAGATGGACTCAGTTATTTACATAAAATTGTGAAGTCAAAATTATTTGAATAAGTCACATTCTGCGCACCTTCAACTGTTGTCACGTTTTGTTTTAAAATTTCTTATTCGCGAGTCGCTGAAAATATTACTCCGTATTTTATACTCTACAGGTGCTATCAAACCAAAATAATAATTTATTGGTTATATTAATATACTTAATTGTAATCAAAATATCATGTGTGCACATAGTGTGCATTATCATTTAATAATAGCGTATAATAATCAATTATTTTATATGTAGAAGCACTGAAAACTATTTATAAATGGCAACGGTTGTTTACACTTCTCTGTCTTATGGATCTACGTCAAACTTCAAATGCTGTTCCATGTTTGTTTACTTTTAACAGTAAATGAGGAAATAGTACATTGTTTACCGGGTAGGAAAAGCTTAACATTCCTGGACGACTGTGAAGATTGCTAAGTCGAGGCGCAAGCCGAGACTTAGCAACACAGAGTCCAGGAATGTGGCTTTTCCTACGAGGTAAACATACTATTTTTTCCGCAAATCGTTTAAAATTCGACAGATATTGATTGATTAAAAAAAACGCGATAATTTTATTCCCAAATAAATGGTGCTTTGAAATTCCTAACAAAATTACTTGGGTTACTATGGAAACGTATTAAGGTTGAATTGTCAAACTTGACGCTTATAAATTTAATTGCTGGTGTTCTCGAAAGTAATGTATTGTATATTAAATTGTATATTAATGTAATGTATAATAAAGTATTCAGCAATGACTTGATGTTTTCAAAATATAAATTAATTCCTTATAAGCAATGTGTTTTCTATCATTTATGTAGAACACTAACAACTGTACGGAAATATCATTTCCTTACAGTAAGGAAATGACATATCCTTACAGTAAAGGCGCGTTTTCACGGGTCGATCTGAGTCGAACGATTTGGATCGTTCGACCATCATTCGATCTGTGCCGAAAGCAAAAAGGTTTACACGACAGTCGATGAATGTTGAATTAATTGTAATTGATAGAGAAAAAAAATCACAAATTTTATTAAAATTATCCATATTTTTTAAATGTTAATATAATTTGGTACATTAATTTGTAAATGTAATATTTTCGAAGTAAGATTTTACATTAATAAATAGTCTATTTATAAATGAACTATTAAGATGGTATTTTCTTAGATAAAACTTTGAAAACAATTAGGACCAAATTACAAAATAATAGATTAACAACTAGAACCAAATTAAATGCATCAGCTATAATGGAACTGTTGACTTGATCTACTGACAACACTAAGCTGATATCGATAAACATCTAAACAATGATTTCTATAGACAAAATTTTTGGGCTGTGCTTTAAATCCATTATTACCTAATATATTGGCTATGGAAGACTTCAAAACAAACATTCCTAATTAAAATTTAGGATAATTCAAAACAAACATTTCTAATTTAAATAATTAAAACTTATTATCCAACATCTATTTTAGTAAAAAATGATTATTCCAGTCGTTCGACATCGATTCGGCGGGAATCGCCTATGAAAAGTAGACAGTCTTTCGACTTCCGTCGAATCGACTCACTCCGCCGAACGACCAAGTCGATTTATGGTTTACATGTTCAATTTGCTTTCGATTTATTAGTCGACGGCCAGTCGATCCAAATCGTTCGACTCAGATCGACCCGTGAAAACGCGCCTTTAGGAAGTCCTGACTTTTTCTTCAAGAAATTTTGACAGGAATGTCAAAATTTCCTGGCGATTTGCGGAAAAAGTTATTTTTCGATATTTTGGCTGTATTTTGAGTGATATTTGTGAAAAGTGAAATAAAATAAACGAAATATTTACATCCCGATCTCTCATTTCATTTGTAAGTACATACAATTTACATTATTTAAGATGGGGAAATGAGGAAGCGTGTTTGTTTACATTTTAATAGGCGTACCATTGGGTTTATTCATGTTCATTAATGTATTGAATAAGATATGATAGACATTTATAAATTGTAAGTAGACATTATCTGATTAAAAAAGATCTGTTTAGTACCTTTTTAATTTAATATTTCTCATGGATACAAATAAATTAGTGAAATGAATAAAACTTATTTATTTTTCTATGTAGGTTTCCAAATAATATTGACGATCGAACTATTTGGGTAGCAAATTAAGGAGAAAATATAAAGATTTTTTATTGTAGCATTATTTTGATACTATTAAAAAATTAACTTGAATTCAACTATATCTAATTGTATTAATTTTAAAGCAAATAAAATTGTATTTTAATTTTTCTATAAAGACGTGATTTGTTAATAGTTAAACTCTCGTTTTTTTAAAAATTCTTTGAACGTGTTTTTATACATTATTACTGCTTCCAATTTTTAAAATCTGAATAATTACCCGCGAGTAAAAATTCAAGCACGCTTATGCTCATTGCGGAAGCATCACATTCTATCGAAGCTTCAAAACATTGTGTGTTAAAGGTATCTTATTGCTGTGTCCATCTATGTTTATACGTCCATGTAATTAACTATTTGTTTCTTCAAGTGCGATCTTTATTAATAAACAGAGTTTACAGACCTAACATATTAAAAAGAGGAAGATACTCTTTAATCTGCTTGTGACTATTGATACTCTCCCATTAATTAACAGTATATATTTTTCCTTATTTATTATTTCTTCTATTTATCATTGTCATAATCTTCTAAAGTCAGATCATCTTTTTCTTTTTTTATAAATTATCTGTATAATGAGTGGGCCACTGTAGGTTTTTCACTCTTATTTTATTTTTATAGATAAATAAAAACAAACAAAAAACGCTCGGGCGTGTCAATTTTGATTTTTAGGTAGATATTATGTAAATATAATCATTCTCAAATTTCATTCCCCAAATCGATGGTGGGCTTCATCTCTAAAATTTTTAACAGAAAGGCATATCGTTTGATATATCATTTTAAAGTTTATTTTTTTATTTTTTTAACGGCACCCCGTTTAAATATATTTTTTATAGTACCAAGAACAGTTCTTAAAGAACAGTACGAAGGATTTCTAGAAGCTGACGAAAAAGATGACGAAATTTCAAGTGTAGATGATAATGTGTTGGAAATATACCAAGGCGCTAATGATTACTTTAGGGAATTTGCTGCGTCTCCTCCCGATCCAAACATAGAAGGTGTCACGAAGGAAAATATTACGAAAGAGTTTCATCATGTCGATTCAAGTAGTTCGCCACAAACCACGAACAATTTTCTATTGAGTAAGTTTGTATTTAAAATATTTTAATTCTTGAAGGATTTTATTGCAAATACACTAATAAATATTGAAATAACAAAAACTTAAATCGTAGCAGGAAATAGGATCAATATAAAGTTTGCGTTCTTTCAATTTGGTTTATTTAAATCTTAACCCTTCGGTGCACGGGTGATAATTTGATACACGAAGCAACGGGTTGGGTCTGAGAAGCCCAAAAATTAAACTAAGAATTTTTTATGTTTAATTTTGTGACAACAGGTTTGCGTTTCATATATTAGAACTACTACTAAAGACAACTTACATGTACATAAAAAAATGAACTGCTATTATAATATTAAAGCTAAGAATATAAAAGAAATTACATACTACAATATGTTCAAAGAACACCTTGTATATAACTTATTCAGTCATTTTATCAATGCATACGCGACAAACAGGTAAGGTATGTTCTAAGCAAATAAATTTTTTGCAGTAGTGACACATGTAGCGAGTTTTACGATCTCTACAAAAAGCACAACGCCCTCGTTTATTTTGCAATTCCGCAGGTGCTTCTTCTTCAAAACCAAACCAGTTAAAGAAAACGAATGGTTTGACAAGGAGTGCCGAGAAGCAACAGATAACAAAAACAGGGCATACCTAAAGACAAATCAAGCTGGATGCACAAGAAGAGCAAAGGAAGAATACCGGACACTAAGAAGAGAAGAAAAACGATTACATAGAAGAAAAAAAAGACAATTTGAGCAAAAGCAGTTGGAAAGCACAGAATGGCTAAGAAATCAAAATGAAACTCGAAAGTTCTACAGAAATCTAAACAAAATGCGCAAAGATTTTAAGCCAAGAATAAGGAGCTGTAAGGATGTAGAAGGAAACATCCTAAATGATACAGCCTCAATCCTAAACAGATGGGTTGAATTTTTCGATGCAAAATTTAATGGCCATCATATCAAAGAAGCAGATAACACCCTAGCAAATCGAAATGACTGGAATCCTTTCAACCCAAACGAAAGACCACCTACCATCGAAAACGTTGCCCAAGCCATTAAAAAGCTTAAAAATAATAAATCACCAGGAGTTGATCAAATTTGCAGTGAGCTCTACAAGAATGGTGGCTATGCCCTACTACAGACACTGCATAAGCTTTTACTTCTTGTTTGGCATAATGAGACCATGCCTTGTGAATGGTCTCAAGGCGTGATATGCCCTTTACATAAAAAAGGTGACCAGCTCCAGTGTGACAACTATAGAGGTATAACCCTGTTAACAACTGCTTACAAAATACTAGCAAATATTCTCTACGAAAGGTTGCAAGTTTACACAGTGGGCATAATTGGTAAATACCAAGTTGGATTCACTCCAAAAAAATCAACAATTGACCAGATTCATTCAATAGGACAGATTCTCGAGAAAACATTAGAATTCAATATTGAAACCCATCACCTATTCGTCGACTTCAAGGCCGCATACGACAGTGTCAAGAGAACAGTGCTATACCAATCAATGCATGAGTTTGGTATACCAGAGAAACTTATCCGACTAACGAGAATAACAATGTCTAACTTAGAAGCCACTGTTAGAATACAGGGAGAGAGTTCTAGATCCTTTGAGATAAAGGATGGACTCGGACAAGGAGATGCTCTGGCTTGCCTCCTATTTAATGTTGCCTTAGAAAAGGCAGTCCGAGATACACGAATTAGGGATGGCGGTACTATTTACAATAGATCGATACAAGTCTTAGCATATGCTGATGACATTGACATAGTAGGGCGTAGCAAGCGAGATGTTGAGCAATATCTCCTAGAATCGGAAACAGCGGCGAAACAGGTCGGTCTAGTCATCAACGAAGACAAAACCAAGTACATGTTGGTTACAAAGGATCCGATAGCAAATGAGGAACGAGAAACAGTCTTTGGAAGTCATACCTTTGGACGTGTTGACAACTTCACATACCTTGGGTCGCTATTGACTGCTACCAATAAAACAAGCGAAGAAATCAAAAGACGAATAAATCTTAGAAATAGGGCATACTATGGACTCCAAAAGCATTTCCACTCAAGAAACATTCAAAGAAAAACTAAAATTATTATATACAAAACATTGCTGAGGCCGGTCCTCACATATGGAGCAGAAACATGGACTCTAACGCAGAAAGATGAAAGACTTTTGGGAATATTTGAGCGTAAAATACTCCGCAAAATATTTGGAGCTGTAAACGACCAAGGGCAGTGGCGCAGAAGATATAATTTTGAATTGTATCTGCTCTTTGATGAGCCAGATGTCATAACGTTCATTAAAACACAGCGACTTAGATGGGCTGGACACATAATACGAATGCCAGAAAATACCGTTGCTAAAAAGCTACCCACAGGAATACCTGTAGGAAAAAGAAGCAAAGGCCGACCGCGAATTAGGTGGTTAGATGGAGTAGAAACCGACTTACAAATATTAAAAATCAGAAGATGGCAACATGTTGCCAAAAACCGAACAGAATAGCGACGAATCTTAGAGCAGGCCAAGATCCACAGAGGATTGTCGAGCCAAAGATGATGATGCAGGTGGTTCTACTGGCATCACCACTGAGTTTAGCAGCAAGCTCTCTTATTCTTCGTCTAGCCATTCACGTCCACATCTGAACATAAGCCTCTTTAAGTCTTCCTTTCCATTGTTTTTTATTGTACGCTACTTGCAGCCAATTTTTCCCGGCAGTCCTTTTCAGATCATCTGTCCATCTCATAGGAGGCCTGCCTCTGGGTCTTTTGTGTTGGTATGGTCTCCAGGTTAAAATTGATCTGTGCCATTTGTTTAGATCGCTCCTAGATACATGTCAAGCTCTCATATCTCGTGTCAAATGAGGAGATTGAGCTCTTGCTTTTATATTATCCATCACTAACTGAAGACCTAGTTCTTTAAAAAAAAAATCTTCTTCTTTTGCTTGTTTTTAGATCCGGTGTGTTACTTCTTTGTATCACAAATGCATTTATTGCAGCAACATCAAGCAATGCATAAAAGATTATCATAGGCCAGCGTTTTGTATTTCTTGCGACAGTATAGGAACCTCGAAGTTGATCAACGGTGTCCACACCACCTTTCGTAGAGTTATCGAACATTATTGCTTCAAGTTTACTTTCATCACCCGTTGTCGGATCGATTTGGCCATTATGGTGTAGGATTGACAAAAGAACATGTTTTTTTTGGTTTTGGTATATAGGACAATATTGTCATATCTTTGGTAAATCCAAACATAGTTGATTTTGGCGGTCTATTGTTCATTAAAAATTTGGTTGAGATATGCCTTTTGTTTTTCCGTAGGGTGTCTACAATTGTTAGACTATGATTTGTCAATAAGTTTTGTGCGAGTTCAATTGATGTAAACCAATAATCCATTGTGACATTGGTTTGCAAAGCCACTCAACCATATGGTTGACTGCGGGACTGATAGAATATGGACCTGGTGGTTGTGTACCGGCATATATTTCTAATTGATAAGCATAGAACGTGCAAGAATTCACCAAGAAAAATACCTTCAGACCGTATCGGGCCGGTTTTTTTGGAAGGTACATTCTAAAACTACAGCGACCTCTAAAGCCTAAAAGCATCTCATCAATAGTGACATATTGGCCAATGGTATAATATTTTTGAAAATTTTCAACTACATCCTCGAATACGACTCTAACTGCTGCAAGTTTGTCTACTTGTGTTCGTTCGTCCCTTGTATGAATATCATCTAGGCGTAAGCACTTCATAAGAAATCTAAATCAAAAATGCCCGTTCCATTTCTTTCCCAAAACTCAAAAATGAAGTTCTACCTCCACGGTAAACTCCAGCTAAGTAAAGCAGACCAATCAGAGTTTTTAGTTCACATATATTTGTTAGCCTCGCATCGGAACTGTCTTTTTATCTCACGGACACACGCTCGATATATACATTAGTACATTCAACAATATGTTTTATAATTTTGTCATTAAAAAACAGTTCCCAGCATTATTTTTCAGTTTTGCAACTTTTCGCTTCACGAATAACTCCAGAAAGTTTTGTTATGATATTTTCTCGTCTAGTTCTAACATTTCGTGATCCGCATATCTTATTCCATTTCATTCCGTCTTTGGTATTGTAATAAAGGTGTTGGTTTGACTTACTTTGTGGAATACATTCTTGTATGTTTAATTCGGTGTCTGATAAATCCAATTCAGACTCTGAGTTATGATTAGCATCTTCATGTTCTAAGTTGCCAACTATAGACTCATCGGAATCTGAATCTTCATAATTTTCTTCCTCGTCGGTTGCAACTTCCTCGTAGAGACGTTGCAAATATTTTGCCTCTCTCTCGTAAGAATACATTGTTTTACTAAGCTCTAAAAACAATACACTGCAAATTTTGTTTTGTACTTTCAAAAAAAACTTACATTAAGGAACGGGTTGGGTCTGAGAGGACGAAAACAGATATATCATCGACAATATTGCTTCAATGCGCATTCGTAACTGAGGGATTATAGCCTGACTATGCCGACGAAAGGTACCTAGACCGCCAGGACCATACTTGCTGACCGAATAGAGATATTAGAATAACTGAATAGGCCTGACAGACCCAACCCGTGCACCGCAGGGTTAATAAAACATAAAATCACTGGTAATATAGCGTATTTTCGTTAAATAATTAAGATTTGTTTACTATATTTGTTACAGGCGATAAAGAAAGACTTTTTATCTACATTTTAATGACCGTAGCAGCAGTCGTCGTTGTGCTCCTAAGTTTTTTAGTGGCCAAGATATACGTGCAACATTATCGAGCAAAAGTAGGATCGAAATCCGAAGCCGCCAATACAACAGATACTTCGTTGCCCAATGCATTTGTTGGTGATATAGACGAAGTAGACGCAGATATAGAGTTAATAATACCTGTACCCTCTCCGATAGTTCCATCTGGCGCAGTCTATTCAGCGCCTATTGGTAGTATAGCTGAGGTAAGACAACTATTTATAGTAGGGTATAGTAAAGTAAAGTGAGTAGAGTAGAGTAGAGGTGAGAAGAGTAGAGGTGAGAAGAGTGGAGTAGAGTAGAGTAGAATAGAGTAGAGTAGCGTATAATGTTATACGCTACATTCTCTGTCATTATCCCTCCAGATACTGACAGAGAATGTAGCGTAGAATCTTTAAGTAATTTTAAACTGTTTGTCCTCGTTTTAGTGTAGTGTTTTGTACAATTTTATGTCATTTTTAATGTTTCCACATTCTACGCTTGCCGGATAGTTTACATTTTGACGAAATGCCCCTGAAGATGCTATTTTAAGCGAAAGTACTTGGGCTAGATTTAATTAACTTGTGCTCGATAATAGCCTTATTTTCAAAGTTCATTTATTCGAGCATTCAACCTCATTTCAAATACAAATATTGTTTGTAGCAAGTAAAGAAATACATACTATATAAAAAGGGAATATAAAACGTGACTTAAATATATACAAACAAAAACACATATTAAACAGAAACACATTTATGGCAAAGTTACGGTAAGCAGCTCAGTGAATGTTCTGCAATGAGTCTTATATTCTTCTGAGCAGTAAAAAGAATGTTTTAGAAGATATTTTTTCAAACTTTATCGGAACTATTACAGTTTAGCTATTAAATACTTTTTGGTAAAATATTGTAATATTTATAATTAACACAATTTTGTCTGAAAGACTTAATCTACAGCGATTTGTTCGTAGGTGGTGACAGTTTCACGTATTGTGAACATGGACATCAGACTGCTTTATTAATAGGGCACGTTTTCTGTGAATTTCAGTTATAACTTGAAATATCAACAGAATAGGTAGCGGCATAATTTTAAATTTGGTAAAGAAAGGTCGGCAGTGTTCTCTATAACTAACCTCTGCTAAAATCCTATTACTTACTTATTTACTCCATGGCGTTACAACCCTTCGTGGGTCTTAGCCGACTCGACAACATGTCTCCATTGTTTTCTGTCTTGAGCAACCTATATCCAATTCTCCAAGCCCATAGTACTTAGGTCTCCTGCTATATTATCTCGCCACCGGAGACGAGGGCGTCCGCGTGGTCTCCTTCCAGTTGAAACTTTCTCCCCCACCAGTCTTACTGTTCGTTCGTCAGAATGTCTTCTGAGGTGTCCTGCCCATTGGAGTCAGGGATGCCAAGTCTGGGGATTTTTCCTCAGAACTGGGGAAAATTGAGAATCTTTGGGGACTGGGAAAAACTTTTTTAAAATGACTTATATCTGGGAGATTGAACTGGCTAAAATATGTTATTAAATTTAGTAAAAAGTTGTTATTTTTGAAAGTCCAGTAATTATGTGAATATTAAATGTACTAAAAGGACAAGATAAGATCGCGGTGACTGATTCCACATATAGGCCACACTCAGTACAGTTTGGTGAATTGGCGCTACCGCAAACAATGATATTGCATGGGGTTCCCTGACACTGTCATCTATTATTAACCAGCTGTGTAGGTCCAGAGCACAGAATAATAAACAATCAGAATGCCCACTCTGCTTGAAAAAACAAGTATGCGCATCTCGTTCGCGCAGACGGAATCAGTCATGTTTTAAACGGAACCAGTGCTCTTCAGTGACATTTTATCTGGTGTACATAGAAAAATTAACCGGTTTAATTTATTTAAGGCAACTATAAACATATTATGCACTATTTTATTCGTACTTTTAGATAAAGAATAGATTAAATTATTTCAATTGTACTAAATTATTAATCTTTACAAATTTAAATTACAGTTCTGTCGTAGCTTGCCACAAATTTCTCAATTCGAGTCTATGTTTCCGTTTAAAATATGACGATTGCGTGCTGACAAACGTCAAAGGCGGTATCTGGGAGTGGGCATTCTGATTGTTATTTATTCTGTGTCCGGGGTTCCTTGACTTGACACAGCGCAACACCGGTTGCATGCATGTAGGAGAAGATTTGTTCAAAACTTAAATATATAAATCTGGTGAATTCTGTTCAAAATCTGGCAAATTTGAAACACAATTTGGGGAAATAAATTTTTTGGGCCTGACAACGCTGATTGGAGTCTTCTGGAATTTATTTCTTTTATGATGTTGGCGTCTTGGTAAAGTTCTTCAAGCTCTTTGTTAGTTCTTATCCTATATTGTCCTGATGCTATATCCAGCACAGGACCAAAGATCTTCCTTAGGATTTTTCTTTCCCAAACACATGGTCTCTCTTCGTTTGCCTTTTTTATCGTCTAAATTTCGCTTCCATACATAATAACGGGTCGGATTGTTTTATAGACCTGTATCTTCATACGTCGTGTTAGTTGTTTTGATTTTATAAGGTTTTGGAGGACAAAAAGACATCTGTGGCCAGCCTGAATCCTGTTGTTTATTTCTTGTGATCCGTTATTGTCTTCAATTATTGTTGTTCCAAGATACTTGAATTCTCTAACGCACTCAAAGTTAAACACATCGATGGTGATGTTCTGACCGATTCTGTCACTGCTTTGGTTATTTCGTCTTGTTTTCGTTGATTTGGAGCCCCATCTTCTCTGCTTCCTTCTCGAATCTCACGAAAGTTTCCTTCATCCTTAATCGTGTGTTTGACGACGTTTGTGACGTCCTCTCGTGAAGACTAGCGTCACTATCACTTTCAGCATTATCGTAAACTGTAACGTCACCTACGTCCCATGTTCTCTCTCGCACTCATTGATTTCCCTATCCCTCAACCAACCGGCACTATTCATCTACTTACTCCAGTTGATAGAATTAAATTAATAAGATGAGTGAAAAGTGTTAAAACTATTTAGTAAGTTTCTTTTAAAATTTTACTATTAATTTCGTAAACATCCCTACAATTAGAATTACTAAGAGACCTCTTCTTCTACAACGAGGCGAAAAAAAAACTATTTGTCCGAAGAAGGATTTTATATAAGTGAAGAGGACATCCACATTTATAGTGGGAAGATATGTAATTATATTCTCTGCAAGTGTAGTAAAAGATTGATTTATTTTGTTACGTACTTTGGAAGTAGATCTGGTTGTACCTGGATTGTACCTGGTTGTAACTGGATCTTGTGTTGTTCGTTTCGAAATTTACTATTTTTCAGCAGTCTCTATGTTTATTATTGGAATTAGTAATAAAATTACAGTAAGCTAACTTTCTACTAATTTGTAGTTGCCGATTATATTCAAATTTTTCTTGTTTATATACTTTGAACACATCGGGATCCTTAGTGGCATTTGCAATGTGTTTAATAAGAGAAAGATTAGATCTGTAAGACCTTAATTTATTACTAAATCATTGCACGGGTGTTTTTAAGCAGTTTTTTGTACTTTTTAGTGGAAAATGCTTTAATATTAAATTGCTATGAGCTTCGGTAAGAAAGACTGTCAAAAAATGAGGATCATTATTAGTATCAGAAAAAGTTCATATTTGTACTAGCTAGCACGCGTTTAAGCTTCTGTAAACCAGAACAATTAATAAACCGTTAAAATGTTTGATTATGTCAACAAGTTTATGTTCAGGGTCAATAAATAAAAATTGAGCTCGATGGTCAGAAAAAAAAGGTTTAAATACGTCTACTTTGTGGATATTTTCAGAAAAATTTGACATGTTTTCGAAGCAACTACTGGACTGGGATGTGAAAAGATGTTAATAGATTTTGAATTTTAAAAAAAAGGATCAGATTCAATTCTAAAACTTATATTAAAATCACCAAGTATGATCAGTTTGTCTGCTTTACTAAGCAAGGGCATTATGACATTTTCAAAATTTGACAAAAACAAGTCAGGTTCACCTTAACCCAATCTCTATACAGTTAAAATATTGGTTTTTAATGTAGGTACATAAATTGCATAAAACTATGAACTTTGCTCTACATTATTTTCATTTACGAGGGTGAATTGATATAACACTAGCCTTTGATAGAAAAAAACAAGTTTTTTTGAATTAAATCCATTTATTTCTCAACATAGTCCCCTTTTAGCTCGATATACTTAGTAAGACGATGTTCCAATTTTTTTATCCCATCCAAATAGTACTTTTGCTCGAACTCTTCAAAATAGGCCGAAGTTTCAGCGACGACTTCATCATTTGTAGTGAAACATCCTCCGAGCCATTTTATTAGGTTTATGGAAACAGGAAAAAATCGCTAGCGACAAGATCTGGGGAATACAGTGGTTGTTCAACCAATTCATAGCCCAATTCGTGTAATTTTGCCATGGCGACGGCCGATCGGTGAGCCGATGCATTGTCTTGGTGAAAGATCACGTTTTTGCGTTCCAAAACGGGGCGTTTTGGCGCAATTCGACATCGAATCAATCCAATATGCTGCATAGTACTCACCATTCATTGTTTTTTCTTTCTCCAAGATGTCGATGTGGATGATGCCCTTCGCATTCCAGAAAACAGTCGCCATCACTTTGCCGGCCGAATGTGCACTCTTTGCCTTCTTTGGCTGCCCCCTTCGCCGCGTTTCCGCCACTGTTTCGACTATTCTTTGGTTTTCAGTGTATAATAATGCACCCAGGTTTCATCAGCAGTGATAAGTCGGCGAAAAAAATCCTTCGGATTGCGCCGTATCATCGCCAAAAGCGTCTCCAAAGTGGTCACACGTTTTTGCATTCGATCGATTCTCAGCAAACGCGGCACCCATCGCGCGGATACGTTTTTCATGCCCAAATGATGGTGAATAATATTATATACGCGTTCGTAGGAACTTTTTAGGACCTCTATTAACTTGCAGAGCTTAATTCGACGATCTACCATAATCATGTCATGGACTTTGATGATCATTTCCGACGTGGTAGCTTCATTTGGTCTCCCAAGACGCTCATCATCAAAAATACCCGTACGACCACGAACAAATTCAGCTTTCCAAAATGTTACTGTTGTTAACGAAGGTGCCTGAGGCAGATTATTTCACAGAAAACAAAAGTTTCACGTAGGTAAATTTACATATTTTATTTTTGAACTACCCACACCACTGTCGCAATATAGGGCTACGAATTTATCCAATAATCCTCGTATATTAAAAGAACTCGAGTAAAGATTTGCGATGGTCATCTTTTAAAAATTTATTATAACAATTTTCAAGTTTCCTTTCTGCGAAATTGCGGGATTTTTATCCTGCCCTTAAAATGTTATTCAATGTTGACACTTGAAGAGTGTCACTCGAGCATTGATTAATTACTTCCACCACAGAGGGACAATTTTCTGCCCCCATTATGAACCAACATGCTTCTGATGATGCGTTGCGGGTTAACGCTTCACCGAAACGCACGATATAATTTTCTGCCGCTTGTCGTGGTCCATTATTCGAATTCCATTTATAGTCTAATGGATACAGTTTCTGTATCTGTCGATTTTCACTTGTTTTAATTTAGGCTAGGTAGATAAATTAGAATGTTTTTCTCATTTTTTACAGTTTATACAAACTTATATACAGATTGAATGAATTTAAAACGGATCATACAATTTAATATAATATGTCTGTTTGAACTGCATTTGAAATAGTGGACCAATATAAAACTTGGACAAAAATAAATCCATACCTGGGTTTAGACATTGTATAAAATATCGTTCAACTATCTGTCTCGCAACAATGTTGTTTGCGTAACAATCTTGCCAATCGCCGTGTAATAATCCGATTTGCGAATCTTTTTGAGAGTTATATCTTCTTCGTATCTTTAAATAAATCGGATATTTGCCTATATTTTTCATTGTATTTACCAATCTACTACAACAGACTAATAACAAAAATAAACTTAATGGTCTGTAGTTATTTCCTTTCTGTCCTGTAAATATTTTCTGGTTAAGACCTTAACAATGAGGTTTGCAACACCGCTCAAAGAAGGGCTTATCTAAGGAAGCGATAATAGTTCAGGAAATGAAGCTCGAAAAAAGTTAAAACCTCGCAATTTTTTCGTCCTGCATGGATTGAGTTGAAATTTTAACAAAAGATAGGTGATAGCCCAAGGATCAAAATCTATATCGAACCGAAGTGCGCTGAAGGGTTTTAGGGGTGAAAACTACCCCTAATTGTCAAAAATTATAAAATAATATATTTAACCTGAATATGGGTAAGATTTGGTTTGAATTAGTTAAATAATCATTATTTTATACTTTTGAATAGAGTTCCATCATATTTCAACCCTTAAAAAGCAACCCTTGTTAAAGATTAATGTAAAAAATTACTAATTCTAAAAAAATGATTTCGCCTTGGATCGATCTGGATAAAAATTTGGATTTAAGCTTAATTCACCCGCTGCTTTATAGTTTATGTCATGTCAACGAACCCTGATTGTTCTTAGGGGTTAAAACTACCCCTAATTGTCAAAAATTATAAAATAACATATTAAACCTGAATATGGGTAAAATTTGGTTTGAATTAATTAAATAATGATAGTTTCGTGCTTTTGAATAAAGTTCCATCGTATTTCAACCCTTAAAAAGTGACCCTTGTTAGAGATTAATGTAAAAAAAATTAGTAATGCGAAGAAAATGATTTCGCCTTGGAGCGATTTGCATAAAAATTTGGAATTAAGCTCAACTCACCCTCTGCTTCATAGTCTATGTCATGCCGATGAATCCTGATTGTTCTTAGGGGTGAAAACTACCCCTAATTTTCAAAAATTGTAAAATAACATTACAAATCTTAAGATGAGTGAAATTTGGTTTGGATGGGTTAAATAGTGATTTTTTATACTTTAAAATACAATTTCATATATTTTCAAACCTTAAAAATCAATTGTTATGAGTGCTATAGGTGAAAACAATTTTTTGTCAAAATTTTGCAACTTTTCAACTTTTGAAAATCACCCTTTACAACATTGCAGTTTTTATAAACTAATTTAATAGATATAAATTGAAAAAAGCGGAATTAAATACAAAAAAATTTATCAACATAAAAAGGCACCATATATTCTTATACATTTACATAAATAGTTGAAATTATTTACATTTATAGGTAACACAATTATAATATTAATTTTATTCGTCATCAATTACATTTTCATCGTGATCTATGTCATCCTCGTCTTCTTCAATTATTGGTGGACTATTATTGCACCCTTCACCTAAGCACCCAGAACAAGTAGAGTTACAGTATAAACCAACTTTTCTGCACCCACATGAAATGCCGCATCCTTTTTTGCATTGGCAAAAAATAATTTTCAAAAGTTCATCGGGTGCAGGTTGTTTGTTCATGCGTACGGGTAATAACAAACCGTCTTTGGAATACCATCCCCAATATGTTGCTCTAATATTTTCATTGTCAAGCCATCGACATATGAGTAGATGTTTTATTCTGTTGTATTGGATTTCAAAATAAGAACGCTTAAAATTTCAAATGTATAACGCCCCACTACGTAATATACCGGTTTTGTAGATTATTATGCTCCGAAATGAACTGTACTATACTAATGAAATTTTCCGGAAAAAAAAATTGGTTTTTTTAACGTATTTCCTTCGTTTTTAACGATAGAGTGTTTCTTCAAAAACGATTTTTTAGAGGTTTTTAAGAGCTACAAGGATCTGTGATTTAAATCTTTTTGGAACACTTGGTTTTTAAATGGGGTGAGTTTAAAGGGCTCGAAAAAGATGGTGCTTGATCGTAAATCGATGCTTTAAACGGCTATATCTCGCCAAATATTCATTATACAACAAATCTAAATAAAGAAAAATTTCAGTCATTAAATGAGCTACAATTTAGTACATTTTTATATTTTTTATATACCTATTCAGTATTTTCGGGGATATTTAAAAAAAGAAGGGTAAAAAATATGAAATTTTTCTCGCTTTAAGCTGTACTTTTTCTAAAACTAAGCATTTTAAATGGGTCAAACTTCTTAGACGTATTAACAAGACATGTACAAAGAGAATTTTAGAAGGGTGAAGATCGATTTTAATTATTGGGGTGGTTAGGGGGTTGTTTTCATCGATTTTTTTGTAAAAAATAAGGTATTGACTTATTTTATCATAACTCACTCAATTTTAGAGCTAGAGTCTTTTTTTATGATATTTCTATTTATGCTCTTTAAAAAAGGTTTTGTGAGTTTTCTTCCAAAAATGCATCATTTTCCCGATATTTGACTTTGAATCTTTCAAATTTTGCATTTGAAGAAAACCGCTGAATATTGATAGGCCGTATTTTGGTTCCTATTATATCGCAAAAACATTTTAAAAAATGAATTGTATTTGTCTTTTTAAAAACTACAAATTTGTTTTCTACAATTTTTTTGATAAAATGCATCATTTTCGAGTTATTCGCGAAAAATCGATTAAAAACGTTGATTTTTTCGTTTAAAAGTTATTACTTTCTATTTAAGCTATTGCCTACCTTCTGTTAAAATTTCAAGTCAATCCACGCAGGACGAAAAAATTTCGAGGTGAAATGCTTTATTTCCTGAACTATAAGTGGTTTGACAGCATAATAAAAGCGTAGATTTATGTGTAGCTTTTAATTTTTATGATTTCAGAATCCAGCAGCCCGCTGAAGTATTGGATTTTTATAATATCATTATTTGACAACCTTTTGTTGGCCAACCACCTACAGCAGAATTGAGCCGAAATACATAATATTTCGTATGTTCCGAATTTATTTCGTTCAACCTGTATAATTAACACACTATTCGATACATCTGGTAAAGCATAAAAGAAAAATGTGGAGCAAATACAAGTATAAATTAGTTTACAACCGTTAAGACTTTCTTTCTATTCTTAAATTCTAAGACTCATACACAAAAAGTCAGCGAATATGTCCTGCTCTATCTATATCTCCAGTAGTATCTGCAAAAAGGGCTATCTATTTTAGTAGCCTTAAACGAAAACGACTGTCATTTTCTGTCTTTTTAAGCTGTACGAAATGTGTAAAAGATTTACAGATTTCAGCAAGAGCTTTGCTATTGCTAAGATTAATATTACTATGGTTGTCGAACTACTGATGATGATAAAAAGAATAAAGACAATATTTACCTCTCAACAAAAACTTTCATGTCTTGTCCGATTTTGTTCAAGACAATATCCCAAACAAACAATTGAGTTTATGAACTTTCTTGTGCAGACTGTCGATGATTTTATATAGGGCAAACAAATCGAAGAATGGAAAACCGAATTTATAAACACTGCAATTCCATTTGCAATTTCGATTCCACTCTAAATCAACATTATTTCCATACACGTCACAAAATTGATTTTATAAATTATATAACTATAACCTCATCTGTTTATATAAACAAAGAATCATCCATTGGGATTAAAAAACTCCCTAATTCAATCAATAAAAGAGATGACGACATCAGTTTGCCTTCAAGATGAAGGCCCTCCTGCAATCTTAATACACCAAATAATAACGTCTTTTTTATCCTCCAATCTAGTATCAGACGCCAAGAATTTTTGTATGAGTAGTCGTATTATTAGTAAAATTATAGTATTGGTAAAAATTATAGTAGTAATAGTACTAGTAGTAGTAGTAGTAATAGTAGTGGTGGTAGACATTTTCGTGAATAGTGAACAATGTAAAGTGATCTGGATGCTCAGGAGACTGAGACCTGAACACCCTGACTAAACAAAGGAGTTCAAAAGTTGAAATTTTTAAAACTAAATAAGGTTGACATTAATTTTTCTAGCTATATTAACCTTGACTATTAGCTGTGTTGGTATATTAAATTCTGTCATTGCTTTTGTTAGGAATTCTCGGTTTATATTGTCATATGCGCTTTCGAAGTCTATGAAGAGATGATGTGTGTCGATGTTATATTCACTTGTTTTTTCAAGGATCTGTCGCAGAACAAATATCTGGTCTATTGTTGACTTCTGTCTACAGAAGCCACATTGGTATTTGCCAACTATTTTTTCAGCGTATGGTCTAAGTCTTTCATACATTACGTTGGACATTATTTTGTATGCCGCATTCAACAGCGTGATTCCACGGTAGTTTTCACATTCTAACTGGTTTCCTATTTTATGTAGTGGTACAATAATGCCGCTATTCCACTCCTTTGGTAGCTGTTTATTCAACCATATCTTTCTTATCAGCTCATGTATGGCTTTAAGTAATGCGTCTCCTCCTTCTTTCAGTAGCTCCGATGATATTTGATCCGATCCCGGTGATTTATTGTTCTTTAATTTGTCCACTGCTGTTCTAATCTCTGCTATTGTTGGTGGACTCTTTTCTCTGTTGTCTGCTTGGTCTAATGGTATATCAGGGTTCATCTCCGTCCTATTCACCCCAAGCTTTTCTTAAAATGTTCTGTCCATCTTCTAAGTATCTCTTGCTGTTCTGTCAATATATTACGCTCCTTATCTTTACACATCGTTGTTCTCGGTTTGAACTCTTTTCTGCTTTTGTTGAGTTTCTGGTAAAATTTTCTTGTCTCTTTTGGTTTACTTAGTTCTTGTAGTTCTGGAAGTTCTTTGTTGATATATTCTCTCTTCTTTCTTCGGAGAATTTTCTTCTCTTCTTTACGTAGTTGTTTATATTCTTCCTCTGCTTGTCGGGTTCTGTGCCTCTGTTGCATCTGTAGATATGCTCTGTTTTTTCTTTCTGTTATAGTTTGACATTCTTCGTCAAACCAGTGATTCGTTCTTGTTCTTCTTTCTTTACCTCCCATGCCCAACACCTCTTTAGCTGTTTCTTTTATGATTTCTCTGCACTCTTCCCATTCCTCATTTAGGTTTTCATGTTTTGGTCTGTTTTCTAGTTTGATGCTTATATTTTCTTTGTACTCTCTATTTTTGTTTGTTTCTTTGAGTCCTTCTATATTGTATCGTTCATGTTTAGAGCCTCTTTCCTTTTTGATGTTTGAAATTCTAGCCCTTATCCTACTTTCGACCAGGTAGTGATCAGAATCCGCATTTGCCCCTCTTCTGTTACGGACGTTTATTATATTCGATTGGTGTCTTGAGTCTACAATAACATGATCTATCATATTCACTGTAAGTCCGTCTGGTGATTTCCAGGTGCCTTTGTGTATATCTTTTCGAGCGAAGTATGTGCTGGCAATCACCATGTTAAGTGATCTTGCTAGGTTTACCAACCTATTGCCATTGTCATTTGATTGCTCATGGAGACTGTGCTTACCTATTGTGGGTTGGAATTGCTGCTCTCTTCCAACTTTTGCGTTTAAGTCTCCATAAATTATTTTTATATCACTTTTTGGGCATGACTGGTATGCGGACTCTAATTCATCATAAAACTCTTCTTTGACTTCCTCTTCTTTTTCTTCTGTGGGAGCATGCGCATTAATTAGGCTGTAGTTGAAGAAACGTCCTTTAATTCTTAAAATACACATTCTGGGACTGATGGCTCTGAAGTCTTTTATTATATGTCTTATTATTATATGTCTTTTATTATATGTAGAAAATGGTATGGCTCTTTTTTTCCATAATATGGTTTCCAATCCACCTCATTTCTTGTATGGCAGTTATGTCAATTTTGTATCTACTTAGAATGAAAGAATTTAATATACCAACACAGCTAATAGAATTGATAAAAGAAACACTAAAAGTAGAAAGTAAAATCCGGATACAAAACGAATTAACGGAAACAATAGATGTGAAGAAGGGACTACGCCAGGGAGACGCTCTATCATGCATATTATTCAACATCATACTTGAAAAAATAATAAGAGACACAACAGTTAATACCCGAGGAACAATAATTAATAAAAGCGTGCAAGTACTAGCATTTGCAGATGATGTTGACATAATCGCAAGATCAAGAAGAGAAATGATAGAGGCATTCACTCAAATAGAACGAGCTGCAAAAAATAGTGGTCTTAAAATCAATCAGACAAAAACAAAATATATGCCTGCAAATAAAAACGCACAAATAAGGCAGCTGCCAAATTTAACAATAGGAGAATACAACATTGAGGCGGTAAAAAACTTTACATACTTAGGATCCCTAGTTACGTCTGATAACAACGTTGCAGAGGAAGTGAAGAGGAGAATATTTATTGTCAATAAATGTTACCATTAGGCAACTAAGATCAGATAACGTCTCCAGAAAAATAAAATGCCAAATATACAAAACCTTAATAAGACCGGTACTCACATATGGTTCAGAAACCTGGACACTCTCTAAAAGGGAGGAAACGTTATTAGCCACCTTTGAAAGAAAAATCTGCGATACATATATAAGGGCACAAAAGAAAACGGGATTTGGCGGAGAAGGTATAACTTTGAACTATACAACATATACCAGGATCCGGATATCATAACATTCATTAAAATAGGAAGGCTACGTTGGATTGGACATGTGGAAAGAATGGAAGAAGGCGAAATACCAAACAAAATATTCAAACAAGTGCCAGTAGGAAAAAGAACAAGAGGAAGACCGAAGCTGAGATACGTAGAACAAATAGAAAATGATATTCGCTCCGTGCGTGACTGATGCGACACCTACCGCCTTCATCTGACAATTTGGGAATCCCAATTTTCAGGTTAAACTTATGACATATGTTTGACATTGTTAAATACATGCGAAATTGACAATTATTAATAAATTAGTTTTTTAGCTATATTTTAAAGTTTATGTACAAAATAAATGTAGTATTAAAAACTGGATTTCTCAAAATTCATCATAATATACCTTTTCAACTCCAAACGGAAAAGAAAGGGAAAAATCTAGTACTGGCAAATCAAGTTTTTCACGCAAAAGAGCATATAATTAAAAACAATAATAGTAAAAGTTAGGATATAAAAGCTAAAGTCATCTGCAGTTAGCTTGTAGCCTTATGAAATATCATTCAAGGTAAATTATTTAAATTTTTTCTATTTCAATTGCATAAAAATGAAACTATGTGATATTTACTTTTTCATATTAATAGCACGAATTCATCTTTTTCTTTTTTCTAATTTATATGTAATTTTTGGGAACCTATGAAAACTACAATCACCATTTTTGCTATTATTAGCACAATTAAATACGCAACGTGTATTTGCACACATTTTTGATAAAATTTATGCGTAAAAATATTTTGTCCAATATTCCCATTTTGTCATATTTCGCCGCTACGCACGCTGGCGTCGTTTCAATGTATCCCTACCATGGTCACGCACGGAGCGAATAACAACATTAAAAATTAAAAACTGGAAAAAAAAAGTACGAAACAGGTCAGAATGGAGAAGAATACTTGAACAGGCCAAGACCCAAAAAGGGTTGTCGAGCCAGTGATGATGATGATGATGATGATATTAACCTTGACAATAAAAAAGCTTTAAAAGGCTAAATTATGGTCTTCTAAAAGAATTTAGAGTCTCTAGAATGTAACCCGGTTTTTAAAGCTAGTTTTGATAGGTTCTGTTTATGTTTATAATAACATAATTTATGTTATAGGTTGTCCGGTATCCTCACATTGACGCTCACACTATGGGAAATAATCCTAGAAGACTCACACTATCGATGGAAACAGACCTTACGACAACTTCAAACAGCACGTCACACGATCAGTACTACTACGGATGACACGAGTGCCAGGGCCACGGAGGCCCAACTCTTCCTTATTCACCCACGTGTCCAGGTCAGCGCACGTACTGTTTTTAAAGAATCGTGATACCTGTGTTGTGATGAACCGTGCTATGTGCCATATTGACATTTAGTGCACTCTACTTTCATTGAAACAGACCAAAGACTCCTTTTTCTTGTATTTGTACTATAACCCTTGGTCTCCTGTAACATTCTGAGACTTTATAACAATTATTTACCACGCCTACTTTTAAAACCACATTCTTTTAGTGGGCGCAAGTTTTTGAAGATGAAAAAGGTTACGAATAATACATTACACTACACAAAATCTAGACACATAAAGGTAATGTTCAATCACAAATGAATCCCTTAACTTGGACAAATTAATCCCTTAATTTGTAATCTCACATTAATCTTAACTTCTTAATCTTTTATAGTTTCACCGTGTATAAGTGAGACATTGTAAAACCATATCGTATAATATTTTAATAGTTAGTTCATTTACCTACAACTAAATAAATTACCGAATAATATATTTTCTAATTGAACTTCGTAAGTGTCGCAATTAAGGCCTACATTAAATTGTAATGTAAGCAAATAGTTCAAAGTTTGTTGGTATGGTATGAACGAAGCAAGAACCTCTGTGCTGAGGTATGAATTATTTGTGAGATTATAAATTGGGGATTTGAGCTCATGTGAGCACAGTTTATTATAAGTAGTTACCTAACGAACTTGTGTAATTACTGGTAGCTGTCAATAAAACCAGCACTTTTACCCCACAACTTCAACTTTTTATTATATTTATCATCGTCGATCGACAAGAAGCGGACACAGGGACATTATAAAACGATTCGAACTACACGATTACTACGTTCGAATATTTCCAGTAATCATAGGAAATTTTAATGCAAAGATTAACAGAGGATGTCGTTTCATAGAATCTGCCAAGAACATAATTAACTTACATCTTCCATAAATAGAGACCTCTAGACAAGAGAGAAAGTTTTTTGCTGGCAATATTTTCGGCCGGTATGAAAGTTTGTTGCCTGGTATTTTTAGCGAATTAAATGTTGACAGTTAAATCACAAGACGTCACCAAAACAAACTTGAATAAAACCAGAAGAAAATTTTGCCGGTAAATAATTTTCTCTCGAATGATATTTGACAAGACTATTTCACAAGACAGTTAATGCACCATATCAACGAAACATAATCTTTATTTATTTGTTAACAATATTAAATGTACAATTATCATAAGCTATAGTAGTTTGCCCATTTTTTTTACCAAAGCATGATTTTGTGTATTATTGACTTGTAGCATTTGGGAACTCGAAGGTCCAGCTTCATTTGTTGTTCTGAGATTTTCGATCAACTTCTGGTGGTGACTGGAATCCAGCTGCAGATATAATTTTAGAGAGCTTGCATTTGAGTGACCCATTAATTTTAATAACTCCTGTTCAGAAACACCTTGCTTGAACAAGGCTAACCCAGCTGAAGATCGGATGAGATATTTTTTTGTATTTATTTCAATTTTTTCAGCTGACATTGTTGTCCACTTTGATACGGTGTTGATTCCAAGTGGACAGTTTTTGAATTAAGATCCATCCTTCCAGTTGGGGTGAACGGTAAAGTCTGTATGATAAAATCTTTGGTCCACTTTTTTCCATTAATTTCAAAAATAATCTAACTGGTCATACATTTTCGTTTGATGAATTTCTTACCAGCCATATTCTGCTTGCCAAACGTTCCGAACCGCCTTGATTTGTTTTGGAAAAAATGCTGTTGTATTTAATTCGGCCCGTAAACCCATAACATCAAATTCCGTCTAGAAAAAGTGAATCTTGCAGTTTACGGCCTTGTTGCTTCTCCAAGTAAGTTCAAATGAGCAAAGGTGAAAAACCTTTTTTTGTGCCCCATCGGGGGTTTCCTCGTCGTAGCTTTGGATGATTTTTAACAGTTTTTCGGTGGATAATGCTTTTGAATTGAGTTTTCTTTTTTCTTGAACACTTAAGTTGCCTCCGCTTGGTATCTCTGGCGAATCTTGCACATTTGAAACATATATCTGTGTAAGGGTCGATTTTTATGTCTCCGGTACTCCGTAAAATATTTTTCTTGTATCATTTTTGGTGTAGTGCTTCACATTGACTTTATAGATGACTCTTTATAGTCTTCGCCATTACCTTTTTTCATGTTAAAGGCATAAGTATCGAGAATTTTTGTTAGTTCCGTTATGGTAGTACCGTTAGCGTTATAAAAAACTGGTACAACTCTTATAACCAAAAATCGTGTTTTTTAAGTTGTGTACGTTGATCTTGTCACATATGGCATTCTAATTTCTAGGGCATTGTTGCCAGTTCAACGAAAATATTATATGAAACCAGCTAAAAAACAGGGTTGTATGACAGACCGCCAGTTTTGAGTATACTAAAAACTAAAATATAATCGAGCATTCTCGATCAGTCAGTCACATTAAACTTGTTTAAACGTGCATCCTAAAAATTGCTCACATTATTTTGTAATTTTTAAAAAATATTTCAATTTAAAAATAATAAAAGATAATCAATCTACACATAATCAATATTATAATAAAACTTACAGTGAGATATTGGATTGAAACTGTCACGTTTTGAAAAGCGTTTTTTGGTCCCGTAGATTTTATAGTTTATAATCTACGTAGGATAAAGTGTAATGTTAGTTTTTCACATTTATCGATCTTGTAATAAATAAAATAATTTTGGTAGTTTGCCTGTTACTAAATTCATTGATACAAAATACAGTTCGTGTTCGGTAGGTAATTGAAGTATAAAATTACTGTAGATGCATTCCAATGTTCCCTGTGCCAATACCCTACCAAAATAATACCTATCCAAAAACATTATACATTTTTGAACCTTATTTTTTTTATTTAGATTTAGTGCAATTCCGTTATTTATGATGGCAACAACGAATTGATTCACGAACCATTGTGTCCAGTCTGAACACAGGTTTACATTGGGAAATAAAGTGTACCAGTTTTATATGACTGGAAGTGTACATATTTCAAGCGTAAAATGTCTCACCTGTAGGCACTCAGAAAATGTAGACCAAATAAAGCTTCTCAGGAAAAAAAATCAGGAAACATGCTGTACTACAATGACAATGAAGATAACTCTAACAACGGAGTTGGTTTTATAATAAACAAGAAAGTCGTCAAAGACATATAATCCACCAAGGGTATATCAGACAGAGTAGCCTACATTATGCTTAAATTAAAAAGAACGTCTTTGAAAATGATACTGGTATACGCGCCAACAAGTTCATATAGGTACAGATGAAGACATTGAAAACTTCTACGAAGAACTAACACTCGCTATGGAAGAAAAAAAAACTAAATTGACGCTAATAATTGGAGACTTCAATGCCAAATTAGGGGGAAGAATAGATGGAGAAGAACACAGAATTGGAGAGTATGGATATGGCGAAAGAAATAATAGACGACAAACATTAATGAACTACTTGGAGGACAGACAACTTTTTGCTATGAACTCGTTTTTTAACAAAAAACCGCAAAGAAAATGGACACGGATAAGTCCTAACGGTAATACAAAAAACGAAATAGATTACATCCTTACAACACAAAAAACCATCATCAAAGATGTTATAGTACTGAACCGCTTCTCAACCGGTAGCGATCATAGACTTGTCAGAGCCAAACTCAGGATTAATAGCCAATTCGAAACAAAAAATAAAATGGAAAATGTATCGAAACTAGATATAGAAAAACTTAAGCAATCAAAAGACGAATATAAACAAAAAATAAGGGAAAGTATACCGGTCACTAGAGATTTGGAAAACAAAAATATCGATGAAATAAATCAGCTATTAACCGATATATTAGCAAAGGCGGGAAAAGAGGTAGCACAAACAAGAATAAAAAAGGAAAACTGTATATCCCAGGAAACAAAAAATCTCATAAGTAAAAGAAAAACATTACTGGAACAAGATAAGAGAAACACAGTAGATTACAAAGAGGTAAACAAAGCTATCAGAAGGAATATCAAGGAATATAAAAGGAGTGTACAGGAAGAAAAAATAGAAAAAGCAATTAAACAAAATAAAAACATGAAGTGCTGAAAACCACAGCTTGGAACCATACAAATTAATGGTATAAAGAACAAAGAAGGTACAGAGACCAATAATATAGAAGAAATTATACAGATAACACAAAAATATTATGAAAACCTCTACAATACAAAACAAAAACCAACCCGAGAAATCCTTAAGCAACTACAAATAAAAATAAAAAATGTTAATTCCGACTTACAACCAGAAATCAGTAAGAACGAGATAAGAAGAGCACTCAAAGAGATGAAGAATAATAAATCGCCAGGAAAAGACGGGGTGACTGTAGAAATGCTAAAACATGGTGGGAAAACAACTAGAGAAGTTTTGTACATACTTATAAATAAAATACTAATGACAAAACAAATACCCAACAGTTGGAACGAAGCAATAACACTGTTACTATTTAAGAAAGGAGATAAAAAGGATCTAAGGAATTACAGACCCATAACTCTACTAAATGTGATGATTGTGATGTACAAACTATTAACCAAAATATTAACAAATAGATTAACAACTAAATTAGATGGATACCAGGCAAGAGAACAAGCCGGATTTAGAAAGAGCTTTCAGTACAAGTAACCACCTTTTAACGATAAACATTTTAATCGAAAAAACTAACAAATATCATATCCCGCTATACATGGCATTTATTGACTTCGAGAAGGCATTTGATAGTGTGGAACATTGGGCAGTACAGAATTCCCTACAAAACAGCAGAATAGACTACCGATATAACGACTTAATTACAAATATATACAACAAGGCAACAACAACTATTAAGCTAATGTAACAAACGGAACATATTAAAATAAACCGAGGAGTAAGACAAGGAGATACCATCTCGCCCAAGCTATTCAACCAAGCGCTAGAAGATGTTTTCAAACGACTACACTGGGATAGCTTAGGAATTAACATAAACGGGCAAAATCTGAATCATTTACGGTATGCTGATAATATTGATATGCTGAACTAGATAGCAAATCGATAAAAATTGGACTCAAAATGAATTACAGTAAAAGAAAAACCATGACTAATCAACCAGAAGAACTAATAATTACAGTGGCACAAACAAGAATAGAACAAGTAAAAGAGTAAATATGTCTAGGCCAAATCACTAAATTATTAAAGAAAATCAGACCGAAGAAATAAAGAGAAGAATAATAGAATTAAAATAATAGAAGAAATAAAGAGAAGAATAAGATTGGCCTGGGCATCATTCGGAAAACTGTCTTATATTCTAAAGAATTCAAAATACCCCTAATACCAAAAAACGAGAGTCTTCAATCAATGTATACTCCCTGTCCTCACATATGGCTCTCAGACATGGACGTTTACAAAGGAAAATATGGAAAAAATAGCAAAGACAGAAAGATCCATGGAAAGACAAATGCTGAACATTAAACTATCAGACAGAATGGATCCGTAATAAAACAAAAGTGAAAGATGTCTCAACTCAAGTAGCAAAGCTTAAATGGAAGTTCCCCGGACACACCCTAAGGCAGAAAGATGAAAGATGGACTAAGACAATTATACATTGGAGACCATGGAATCACAAACGAAAAAGGGGAAGACCACAAATGTGATGGTCAGATGACCTAAAGAAACACGCCGGGTCAAAATGAATGCAAATTGCCCAAGATAGAGAGGCATGGAAGAAGAAGGAGGAGGCCTATATCCAAGGATGGATGTTTAGGGCTGTATAGATAGAAAGCTTCTGGACCTCTGCGTGTTCAATGGGACATTTTCCGAAACCAATTTTTTTATTTTTTCACGTGACTGGCATTCAAATCTTGATTTTTCGTCTGGATTCATTATATCTGTCCAAGTCTTGATTACGCCTAGATGACGTTTGTCAAACTGACAACAATAGCATTATCAGACACCTTTGTGACAGATCTGTCATAATTTTGTCGCTGAGGAATCACGGGCATGATACTATGATATACCCGGTTCGCTATTCCCAGTCCGAACTGTCTAGTGATTTTAGTAATTATTTTTTTTTCGAAGTTAGTAACTTTTTGACAGACTCGAAGTGGCTGGAAAATACTATACAACCAAGCATACGTGCTCTTAGTCAATATTAATGTAAACAAAAGTAAATAAAATAGAACTTTGCCGACAATCAATATTTATTTATTTACACCGTATAATGTATTGATAACAAATAATAAAATTATTTATTGTACAAAATAAAAAAGTGGGAATAAATTCTACAAAATTAAGAAGTCAAAGTGAGGTTAAATAAGAATAAGACACAGCAAGTTCCTTATGTATTTACATTTACATAATTCGATAGAACATTTTAATGATCAACTTACCTTAACAGGGTTTTCATTCGGTAAAAATATTCGGTAAAAAATATTAACTTTAAAAAAAACGGTAATTACTTACATTAGTAAGGATAGTCGGATTAGTCTGAAATTTGGACAGTGGATTATGTTTTATTTTCTATTCACTTTTCAATCTATACATTTTTTTACGCTGAGCTATAGTTTTTCTGTAATTCGCATTTAAAAAACTGATATTTTGACATAAATTTCAAGATGCCGCCGCCATTACAGCTGCTGTCAATGATGTGCGTATGCGTAGTACATACTTCTTGATCCAATGTTGCCACACTTTTCAAATATATTGTTTATTGTGAAAATATTAATTGTCAAATACAATCATAAAGGAATAATGATAATGAGTATTATTTCCATTTTCTGTTTCTAAGGGATACATACAACTGTATTTCATTTGTTAGTAACTTATGTTATTACGTATAGATTATAGCTTATTTCGTTTTATGTTGTATTTAGTTGGATGCATTAGTTATCAACTTCTTTATTAGTTTAAATTGTTAGATGATATGAGTAGATTAGGTTTTAATTTGTTTTTTTATTGGTACTCCATTTTGCTTATTTAAAGTACGCCGTAGCGTGTTTAACCACAGAATAAGAAACAATCATAATGCTCACTTTCAAATGCCGCCTTTAAAGTTTTTCAGCACGCTATCGCCATGTTTTAAACGGAACCATAGACTCGAATTGAGAAATTTGTGACAAGATACTACAAAACTGTAATTTAAATTTTTAGAGATTAATACTTAATTTAGTTAATTTGAAATAATTTTAATAATTAATAATAATTTTGAAATAAATTTAATAATAATTGGATTAGTTTGGATTTGGTTAAATTATGTTATTTATTAGTCAATATCGAGTTTTGCAAAAACACTAATTCTGCAACAATAATAAGTCATATACAGTATACTCTTATTAAAATTTAAATTCAATATATTTACTCCGAAAAAAACAAATGTGTATGTGGCAACATTGAACCTGCGTGGAATATCTTATGTTGTGCGCAAACGCGCTTGACTTGTTCTCCCAAATAAATGAATTTTGTCCATTTTACAATATTTTATATTTTTGGATAATTTAACGGAGAAAATGATTGGTATTTACAATTGATTTATAAATTTTATATAACTTTTACGGCTATTTCGTATTTCGATAATATTTTTCTCTTGCTAATTTTTTATTTTCTATACTTTTTATGAATTTTTTTTTACATTTTTTTACTTTTTGTATGTTTCCGTAGACGGAAACATGAAAATTTTGCCTTTTTTTCATTTTTCAGGCTAATTCCCCGAAAAATTCGCATTTTTAGGGACCCTTACTAATGTAAACAATTACCAAAAAAACTTTTTAAAAAACATTTTATCATATTTATTAAGAAAAACTTACCAACGCATTAGCTGATGGAACAAATGGAAAACTTTGACTATCCATAATAATAAAATTTAAAATATAACCAACTAATTAACTGAATAGAACTAACAAAAGAATTAAACAAAGATAATAAAACAATATTAAATTAAATAAACAACGCGAATAATACAAATATTTACTACAATATTTTAAATTGTAACAATTCAAATATTATATTTTAAATATACAGGGAAATTTGATGGGTTTAGTATACACTTCCACTATTTAGAATAATTCTTCTTTTTTTTCAAAGAAAGAGGTCTGTAATACTAGTATACTTGAGCTATTTATACTGAGAAGTAGGAATTGTTGTGTTGTAGGTTTCCTACAATGAGTCTGTCAAAATATGCCCTAGCATTGTTATTTCTCTATGGCCCTAGCTAAGCGAATAGACAATAACAAGATAAGATATTGCGCATAAGTCGTGACGTCATTGGAGAGTTGCACGTTCGAAATGTCGATGTTCGAAAATGAATGTTCGAAATTATTGTAATTATTGAACTTCTTAACTTATTTTCGTCCAGTAATTTCATCACAGAATGCACACAAATCCCATTTAACTTTAACAAAAATTCAAATTCTAAGATCCTATCTTGTTATTCATAGTATCATGATCACGGGCAGGAAGGAGTTTTGTCAGTAGGAAACGTGGCGTTGCTATGACGTTTTATCACTTAAAAATAGTCTAGTGAAATAGTCTTAAAAATGTGTTTTATGTCAATCCAAGAATATCAAAGTTTGTTGGTTTTTTGTTATTATCTTTGATATTGTTTAGGAATGATGATTGTTTAAATAGTTTATACTGCGTGTTTATAATCATAATCTCATTGTCTTCAGCAAATTCAAACATTCTCTAACCTCGATCGCTATAATTTGTTAAGTCCACTAAGGTTTTAAATGAAGGGGATAATATATAATACTTATGATATAAGATTCTAGAATCGTCGCTACTGAACAGTATTTTATGGAGACTAAGGGATAAAATATGTTGATACCGAAGAATATTTAAGGAAATATCTCGCTATAAGCAGTTTTGTAATTTTTGTGTTGGCTCGCAAAAGAATAGAGTCAGTATACTTTACAGCTACCAACTTGAATTAAAACAAAATACTGTTTCAAGAAATTAAGGCACTATAACCTTCAGTTGGACATTATAGATATGAATATTTTCAATAAAGATTGTCATGTTAAAGCTAATTACCAAATTTGCAAAAGTGAGCCTTAGAGGTAATTTACCACATATTAAGCAATAATCAATGAATAATTAGATCTTACCCTGACATCCTAATAAAAATTTGATAATAATTATTATTCAACTAGCTTGTCTCACTCACATCACTTCAAATCACTGAAACCTTGTTTGCACCATAAACTAGCACTTAAAACTAATATAAAAATAATTTATCTGTATTAAATTGCACGATGCTTTATAACAAATCAAACGAGGAATTTTTAATTTACCGATTTATGCATTATTTTCTTGGAGCAGTGTATTTGAACCGATTTTAGATAAAAATACTTGAAGATTTTACATATCTTGTTATTTTCCTTCCTCTTGTTCTTTCCTTCTGTCTTATGTTCCTTAATCTTCAGCAAAAACGTATAACAAAATAGTAATTTTGTGTAAAAAATTTAAATAAATGAATTTTAAATATGAACAGGTAGTTTTTTTAATAATCTCTAGCGAATCCCGAAAAGAGCATTAGCACGACATCTGTTATAACAAAATCAAACTCACAAAAATGACAATTACAGTGTTCACTATTTTTATCTGACATATAGAAAAATAGAAATATAAAAAAGTTTATTTCGACATGAAATTTATTTATATTTAATGAAATAACTTTCTGATTGCACAGAAACTGTACTAATGCTGTGATTTTTTAAATTCGTAATACAATTTTTATTTGTCATAAAAAAAACATACATAACCCCATATGTCATCTCTAAATATATTAGCAAAACTGCAACTTGCATAAAAGTTGATTTTGAATTTGAACACTACTTATTAAAAGTTATCTATAGTCATAGTCTGACCTTGGCCATTATCGTCAAGGATCTACGCTAAGTCAAAAAGGGGGTTAGATATTTTGACCTGTGGCCTGTGCCCTGTGGTATTACTTGATTAACAATTGGTGCCCACTTACAACCGGGAATAATTAACTATCACCACTGTTCAAATAACTTTGTAAAAATGCCTTTAACGGAGGAAGCTTCAAACAAAATATTTGGTGGTAACCAAAAAATATTTTCCCATACTTCCAAAGAGGTTGGAACTAAGATGAGGTTTGGAGTCTACTTACCCCCTCAGGTGGAAGAAGGCAAAAAACTTCCAGTTATTTATTGGCTGTCTGGTCTTACTTGTTCCGAAAACAACTTCATTGAGAAAGCAGGAGCACAAAGGTAGGTTTTAGCTATACAGATGTACTTATAATAGTAAGTATTTATTAGGAAAACTAGGTTTTGCGTACTTTATATTTCAAATATATTGTTTGTTCAAAAGTTCGTCTGCAGTTGAGCGCCGCTTAGAGAATTTCTGTCATTATTTTTACATAAAATGTTGAAATCTACTTCATTGGTTCAACTGTAAGTGCTATTTGAAACATGTTTGTCTTTATTTGTCTGTTTCTTGGTCATTATTGATTAAATGCAAGTATAAATACAAAAAAGATGTTAAATTCTGTCTTTTGGACATTTACCAAAACTTTTTTTCAAAAAAAAACAATATTTTAGTCAAATAATCTCCAAAAATGTTTTTTGAATGAAATCATATAATTATAATACTAGAATAACTCCCATTGATTTATTATAAGGTATGCTGCAGAGTATGGAGTAATAATTGTGAATCCTGACACTTCACCCAGAGGCCTTAACATTCCTGGTGATTCTGACAGTTGGGACTTTGGAGTTGCTGCAGGATTTTATGTTGATGCGACTCAAGAACCATGGAAAACAAACTACAGGATGTTCAGTTATGTTACTTCGGAGTTACCAAAGTTAGTGAATGCAAACTTTCCAGTAGCTGAAGGCCAACAGTCAATAATGGGTCACAGTATGGGAGGTCATGGAGCTTTAATAAGTGCTTTAAAGAATCCTGGATTGTATAAATCTGTATCAGCATTTGCTGCTATTTCTAATCCAACCAAATGCCCATGGGGGGTTAAAGCATTTTCAGGATATCTAGGGCCAGAAGAAAGCTCTTCTTGGACGGACTGGGATGCTACAGAATTAGTTAAAAAGTACAATGGACCTCCACTAGAGTTACTATTAGATCAGGTATTATAAACTTTTAATCTATCTTGTAAATAGAAAATTTGTGGTATTTCTTATATCAAACCTGTACCTCAGAGCTAAACTGTATTAACTCACAAAATTGAAATTTTACAGGAGAGCAAATTAAAAGAAATATAAAGAGTAAATTTTAAATAGAATTTTTATTTATTTTTCTTCAAGTATGTGACAAACACCTTTGAGAGGTATAAATGATACTATATATTACTGTATTTGTTATTTTTATAGATCTTTAATTTTTTGAAAAACATGGAGTTAATACTGTTTAGCGTGGAAACAATTACCATATTCGGGAGATAATATAATGGTAAGTTAACACAGGTGAATAAATAATCTGGAGATAATACGATAAATGAAACAAAATTTAGTCAAGAACACTTTTTTTTATTTAATTAAATGAAATAAACAAGTCAACAAATGATTAAACAAAATTAACGAAAAACGAAACTCAATGGATTGTTCACTTAACATTGTTTTGTAAAAATTTTATAAATCTTCATCTACTTTATCGGAGTGGGATAAATTTTTATAAAAATTATGAAATTCACTTGGAACCCAGGTGAGCAAACTTTGCAGATGTGTGTATTTTTTTGTAGATATTTCCTTTGGCTTATCGCGAATCACAGGCAGGACTGCAGGAAATACAACACGCCTAGTATTTCTGTTAAGATCAACAGATTGGAATGTTTCCGAATTAAAATTAGTTTTAAAAAAAAGTAATCCTAAATTATCGCTGCGTACTTGCAAGTGGACAACATCTGACATGCGAAAGTCTGTATTTTGCTGAGTTTTTTTCCTTATAACAAAAGGTGAACAGTTGTTGTTGTAAAGAGTCTTAAAATCCTTAAAGTCATTTAGTTCCATATTAATTACATTGAATGTTTTAGAACGACAGCAAAGTCGTGCTAGCTGCTGCCAGTCCCAGGGAGTCATGATTTTTAAAAAGGGTGTTTTCTTTCGTTCTCTCTCAATAAGAGAATGATCACTGTCCACTTCTAAATGGGTATGACCACGTAACAAAAACTTGTGATTTATAATTTTTATCTGTGGATACTTGTGAAGTATCCAAAAGTAAAGCATAACCATTATCATATTTCTGTTCTGGGATGGGCAGTTGTCGGACCATACAGTAATCTCTCTTATATTTTCATTTATAGCTTCAGTCCACCTCAAAAAGCCCGAAGCCATTTCGTTTGCGCCACGTCCAGACTTTGATTCATCCCACATCATGCAAGACGTAACATTACCTGAAGTGTCTGAAATCGTATAATTGTATGTCCATAACTTGAGCTTATAAAAACTCTGCTGGTTACTTAGAACAGGCGTTGGCAGACATTTCTGTAAATCCAGTGTCAATAATTTTATTGTTCCACCACTTGTTGCTGCTCTTTCCTTATCAAGTCTTTTTAATTCATACCTGTTACTAGCCTCCAAAAGATGTTGTTGATAATCTTGTTCAATATTTTCTTTTCCTTCTACCATCTGAATTTTGGCCAAATTTAATCTGTCACATTCATCACACGTGTCATTGTATGGAAGTTTAAATGAAAGATTAAATTCTGTGTTAAATATTTCAGAATACAGCCAAAGTTTAGCAATGTTTTCTTCGGGTGTATTGCTTTCCATTAACTCAGATCTGTATATCTCATACATTCTGGTAATATTTAGTTCACAACCAAGATATTTTTTCTGAGAACGCTCTCTAGAATAATGCGATTCAATAGTTGGGAACTTGCTAATATGATCCCGAATGCCTTGTTTGATGAATTCGGGAATTTTATTGACAGGCTCACGTTTACCCCTTTGGTCTGTATTAACTACTCCACATTCCTTTTTCTTCGCAAGAGCTGTTGTAACGAATGTCTCGGATATACTTAAGGTAGACAGAAAGAATTTCTGACAAACTTTATACCTTACATGATTAAAATATAATGAATAACGCCTGGTAAATTCCCTTATGCCAGAACGTGCTCCTGTGGTTTCCCGGATACGTCTCACAGGTACGCATTCTACCATTGCTGCTACAAATTGTCTTTTCATGTCGATGTTTTTATTAGGATCCCAAAATTCAGAATGTATGCAACGTCTTTGATCTTCAGTTATAGCTTTTGTGCACCCAACCCTACAGGTTTCTTTACATGGTGCTCCAATTTGCTTCGATTGCAAAACTGTATTCTTGGTTTGGCGTTTTTTACCACCGGCCACTTGTTTTTTACGAACATTCCGTTTCCAACGCAGAGGATTTGATTTCCTTTTTTTACCTGGGAGTTTTTGATTATCTGACTCACTTTCAGAATTATCTGTTTCGTTGTCAGTTGGTCCGTATGTTTTATCATTGATAGAGTCATCAGACTCCAAGCATAAATCCGCGTGATCTACCTCTTCTCTATCTTGCACTACAATTGCCATACTTTGAGGACTACAGGTAATGGGTAAAGCAGTCTGTAAAATGATTCCATTTTCTGAAACTAAACAAAAAAATATTATGATTCAAATAGGAAATTGTGAAGTATAAATAATTATACCTGTTGTTGAGACAAGTTCTACAACATTTTGTGTATAAAGACTTGTGGATCCATGATTCAGTGTTGATATTGTACCATTAGTGTAATTTCCATCTAAGGATATGGGCAAATTGATTTCTAAAAATTATAAAACATGTACATATTTTATTTATTTACAAAAACCGAAATAATTGTGTTATACCTTTGCTCGAAACAGATGGCGAAACATTGTCTATAACAACTTCGCAAGATACAGGTGAGGCAATTTTAACATTAGAAATAATTTTAATAGGCATATTTTGGTTTTTTGTACCTTCATCAAGATCGCCGACTTTTCCTAAAACATAATTACTGTTATCCTAATTTAATAACTACATTTAATATTTAAGTTATAAACCGAATTATGGAGTTAATACAGTCTGTCGGTCTTAAAGTAATTATTGTGTACTAAGTCCATTTTTAATACAAGGATTTTCGGTTAAAATACCACGTAAAATCGCCCAAATATCTAAATACGTATTAAGTTTTTATGTAATATTGAAGGCTAATAATTTTTTATTTTAAATAAATTTGTTAAGACGTACCTATTTTGAGGTTAGATTTATTTATCGCCGACGAAGAGGATAATGCTTGATTGTTTTCCACAGAATCAGTACTGCATTGCGTCGGAGAAGTAAAGCATACCTCTTGATGCTTTTCTAAAGCTTTTTTCACAATTTTATCTGCTCTGGTACACATTCTTTAGAATGTTATTAAACACACACCATCAATGTGAAATAGCATAAACACACTGACTACAGTGCCACACCGCGGTTTTTACGTCGTTCCGTGGAGTTAATACATCTTAAATGTGCATGTGATATTAACTCCACTAATACTACTAATAATACTTACATTGCTGGGTATTAAGTGTAAACGACTGTTTAGCTCGGAACTACTGAGGGACTTAATACACTTTATGGTTGCTTATCTTTGAAACTACATTAAATAGGATTTAATATCGTATTGCATATGAAAGATGTGAAGTCTGTTATGTAGAAAGTGAAATAATACAATTTTTCAAAAAAATGGAGTTAATACAGTTTAGCTCTGAGGTACAGAAACTATGTACAGGGTGGTGAATTGTCAAACAGGCCATAGGAAATTCAATGTGAAATTCTAAATTGTTGAATTCCTGCTTCCCTAATTATTTTACATCAAAAGTCATAAGAAACTATTTGTAGAGGATTGAAATATATATTCAAAACAAATGCTAAAAATGTTCTATGAATTAAATGTATTTCAAAATTTTGTAAAAATATAATACATTTTTTAGGCCACCCATTAAAGTCAGGCCACACAAGGTACAAGAATGTGTATGACATTGCGTTTGGTCATATTTATGTTTCTGATATTTCACAATATTTGAATAGCCATAATTTTGTGATTTATTGTTTAAAAAATAATATAGTTGATTAAAAAATGTATTCAGTTGAGGAGAAAGTAGCAATAATAATAATGTTTTATTCAGGCAATAGTGCGCGAAGTTTCAGTTCTGTATGTAGCGTAAGATATCCAAATAGACCAATTCCAAGTCATTCAACAATTCAAAGGATTTTACAAAATTTTGAAGATACTGGGACCATGATTTCTAATTGTACCTGTACAAACAATATTGCTGAGGTATCAAAAAATTTGAAAAATCAAAATGAATTAAATGTATTAACATCAGTTGTAGAAAATCCTAGAATAAGTTCTCGGACCATTGCAGACCAGTTTAATATTCATAATTCTACGGCCTTAAAAATTTTGAAAAGCAATAAATTTCAATGTCATCAAGAATTAAGAGGAGATGCTGAGCGACGAGCGGAATTTTGTTATAAAATTTTAGAGAGGGCTTATGCAGACAATTTTTAACAAACATTTTGTTTAGTGCTGATGTACATTTACATTAAATACTGAACTAAATGCTCAAAATTATAGGATTTGGTGTTGTATAACCTGGAATTGAATCGGAGTGTATTATCATATATTAAAAAAGAAATAAGTTTCTTACTTAAACAATGATATTATATTTTGTGTTAAATAAAGATCTGGCAGTGCTTGCACTATTGTTTGAATACAACATTATTGAGATTTTCATGAACTGAATACATTTCATCAATTTTATTGCTTTGTAAACAATATAATTTATTATACAAAGTACTATTTATTGTTTACTAGTAGTAGTAGTATTTGTGAAAATTGGCATATTTTAGTATTTGTGTATAATTTAATCACAAAACAAAAATAATGGCAATTCAAATATTGTCAAATATCTGAATCATCAAAATGACCAAACGCAACATGGCATACACATTCTTGTACCTCGTGTGGCCTGAATTTAAGGGGTGGCCTGAAAAATGTATTATATTTTTAAAAATTTTGGAATACACTTAATTCGTAGAACAATTTTAACATTTGTTTTGAATACATGTTTCAGTCCTCTACAAATAGTTTCTTATGACTTTTGATGTAAAATAATTAGGGAAGCAGGAACTCAACAATTTAGAATTTTGAATACATGTTTCAGTACTCTACAAATGGTTTCTTATGACTTTTAGACTTTTTTCAAACAATTTAGAATTTGCCATTAAATTTCCTATGGCCCGTTTGGTGATTCACCACCCGGTATATTTTGGCTATTTTTCAAGTTTTAACTTCAAATTCTTTCGTTTTTTATTAAATTTTGTGAAAATATAGAATACATAATTAATGTTTCTGTTGTTTTTATGATTATGTATACAATTTACTGTTTTTATTGATTTTTATTCTTTTGTAGGGTTTAGAAGACAATTTCCTTAAAAGTGAACAACTATTACCAGAAAATCTAGTCCAAGCATGTAAAGCTTCTGGAGTACCAGTAATTTTAAAGAAGAGGGAAGGATATAACCACAGTTATTTTTATATAGCATCATTTATTGGGGAACATATAAAATATCATGCTGAACATCTATTGTCGAAAAAGTTATAAACTATCAATAATATTTTTTTGCAAATTATATATTTAAAATAAATAATTTGAAACAAAATCTTCAGTTTTTTTACAGTCCATGGTCTCATACATCAGTTTATTATGGTGTGTAACAATTTCATACAAAAAAAGTAAAACCCTTTAAACTTACAAGAAAATTGAAGTATGAAATCGTTGTCTAACAAAAAAATCAGGACACAAAAAATATATGTTGCAGCAACATATTATTAGAATCAAAAAGAGTGTGGCACTTGGAGAGTACCGACAAAAGTAAATACGTTTTATAGTATGTTATTACTAGGTTATGATATTTTATGCCTATTTATTACTGAATTGTTAATATTGTTTATAATTACAATACACATTTAAATTCTTTCAAATTTAAAAAATATAAATTATTCTATTTAATGATTTTAGTAATTTTAAATATTTGTTAAATATTATACCTATAGAACTTATTCATCATTAAAGCTCGGATTATAGGCAAAAGGCCTTTTTTGCCTATTATAATTGTTTTTTCACTTTTTGCCTTTTTTTGTAAATTCCGCCTATTTGTGCTTTTTTTTTTAAATTTCATGATACTACCCATGATATTATTCTATTACTAAACCATTATATATTAAAATTTTGGGTCAATATTGTTTATATAACAGATTTCTAGGAAAATGTACCTGATCGAGACTTGAGGGTTAACTATTTGGAAATCCCTAAGCTTTATTAGTTTATTATCATGATACTATCTATAACAACAAGATATGCTCACTTGCTGTTAATTTTAATTGACTTTAAGCATATGGTCATAGCGAGACAAAGCTAGCGGACTTGTATGTATCATATTTTAACGATGTATCATATGGCAACATTTTTCCATTATTGTAATGAACAACTTCAAAACTTAAACTGTTAACGGTAAGTATACCTCGATGCCATTTCTTGCACTATTGCCTATATTTTGCCTAAATGTCAATATTCGTGCCTTTTTTAATAAAAATATTTGCCTATATAGGCGCCTTTTTCTTCAATTTTTGTTGCCTATAAATCCGAGCTTTATTCATCATATACATATTCATTATTATCTTCTATTTATTCTTAATTATTTCATTTTGATAATCATTATATTCTAAAAAATATTTTTGAATAATGGGAGGGAATAATAATTAATTTTCATTAAAAACATTTCAATTTGTAAATACTTATCTGTGCAACAATAAAATTTCTAAAATAACCTTCTGTTTATTTTATTTTTTTTTTATAATTCTGTTTAATTTTTATTTTATTTCATCCAAATATTTGAAAATTAGGTACTTAATTATTTAGTAAGCAGGAACACCTCAGAAATGCCCAATTTTTTGTGGACTTGCCAAAAAAGTGAAAAAAAACCTCAAATTTTAATGTTTTCTTTGCTGTAAACTAATAAAAGTGTCCAAATAATCAAAAAATTCAGAAAAAAAAACAAAAAAAGTATTATGAACCAAAAAAAATTTACATAAAAAGCAAAGAAAAGTATATACACAGGCTTATTAAAAAAACGTTATTAAATATATCTGTTTGTTACTGTTAAATTATGAAAAAATGCATAAATTTTTTTAAAATAATCGAGATTTTTAATATTTCAAAACAATATGGCGGCCATGCGCAAGAAGTTAAATTTTATGTAAATTTGACATTGTTGCCAGTTTTAACGTTTAAAATACCTCAAATGTATAATTTAATGTTTAAAATACCTAAATCTAAAATATTTATTAGCATAAAATTTTATATTTTTCTTTACATTTTATTATTAAAAATATAAACCAATAAATCAAATCTAACCTAACACTGGTAAAAAAAGTAGTAATAAGAATTAAATGTTATAATATATTTCATAAGAAAACATGCCAATAAAAGTAAACCAACGTAACCAAATCTAACCTAACGCTGGTAAAAAAGCAGTAATAAGAATAAAATTTTGTAATATAATTAAAAATCAAAATTTTTATTTTTCACAAAAAAAGATGATAATAAACGTAAAGTACTTTACCAAATCTAACCTGACCCTTGTAAAAAAGTTATAATTTTCAGTTAAAAGTAGGTAATAATAAAATGTTATTTAATGTCCAATTTTAAGGTAATTATGTCCAAAATTTTTATTTTTCACTAGAAAACATATTTTGTCTAACTATGGCAGCACTGGTTAAAATTACCCTTATTGGCCATAAGAAACAGTTGTCATTCCTGACATTTCTTCTTGTTTCATGGAATGGCGGTGGCTTTTAAAAATCGGGCATATTTTAAGTGGAAATTACATTTAAAAAAAAAAACGTTTTTCCACCGAATAAAAATTATTGCACAATCATTAGTAAGTGAAGCAGAATTTATTGATATAAATTTCATCTCCCTAGACATCGTTCCGGCTTATACACTAGTACCGAAAATAAAAATTAACCATCGATACAGTCGTTCTCGAGTTGTTATAAAAAATAATTAAAATTGTAATTATTTTACATGTATGTTTATTATGACTACGGTATACCGCAAGGATACTACACGCGTCTCTATATCTTTTGTATGTTAAGATGAATAGCTATATAACACACTGGGAAAAGGCCAATCGAATATGAAATCGAAATGATTGACACAATCGATTTAAACATCGCGCATCATTCCGTTGTTTGTTGAATTTTTTAGTTAGTTAGGTTAATTTCTTCATTAATCTTGCTTCTGTTGTAGAACACACGTGTTTACCAAAATAATTTATTTTTAAGTATACCGACTGCAAATATTCATAATGGCTAACGATTTGGAGCAGAAGATCATCAAGCAAATCGAATATTACTTTGGGGATATCAATTTACACGTGATAAGTTCTTACAAGAGAAAATAAAAGAGGATGAAGGGTGGATAACTTTGGATGTTTTGTTAACGTTCAAACGTCTTTCGTCGTTATCTACTGACCAAGAAGTAATCGCGAAGGCAATTGAAAAATCTGAAAATGGCCTAGTTGTGGTAAGCGAAGATCGTAAAAAACTTAGACGCAATCCAGAAAAACCGAGTCCAGAATTAAATGATGAAAGACGCAAAGAGATCATGGAGAGGACAGGTATGTGGTAATTTGTATTTCATAGTTCATAGGTAAATTTGTTGGTCTTGATTTGATATATTTGGTCTCTATTATTTTTAATTCAGTTTTTAATTTTTGTTTTAGCTATTTTTGAATAATTGGTTCCAATATTATTTTTTTCACAATGCTCTCAATTATTACAACATAAATCGGTTGAAATGTTTGTTCTACAGATAAAAATGCATCGAGCATCGGTAGAATTTTCTATCAATTGTGTTGATGTTTTTGTGGATTGTTAATTATCTCAACTTTTTCAAGTTTTGACTTCAGTTTATTAAAATTAATAGTTCTATTCTTTTTCTTGGGCTAATCATCTCTATATATGAATTGTTTATTGTTGAAAGGGGGTAGCAACATTTTCTACTTTTCAAGACACATGAAATACCTTTTATTATGTACTTTATAACATTTATTTGGGTGTTACGCATAAACGGGCACTCTAACCTAATATTCATTGTCATGTCTCATATCTCTCTTTCTGTGTTTGACATTGGTTTGTTCACTCTTCAATTTTTTCTTTTTTAGAGAAGGGTTTTTACTGTAACTTAAAACAGTCGCAAATGGCGCTTACTCCCTTTAACAATAAAAGATTCATATATTATTTTAAAAAATACTATTAACAAAATAAATCAGCTAATCTATTTATTGTATTTCTATGTTTTAGCATATGCGAAAGGTTTTCCGTTGGATGAAGATTTTAACAACATTATGAACTTCTTGGAGTCACATGGACCAGTTGAATCATGCAGTCGTAGATCCAACAAAGATCATAAATTTAAGGGTTCATGTTTTATTATTTTCAAAGACGTTGAAACCTGCAAAAAATTTGTTGAACAAGAAAGCGTGAAATATGGGGAAACAGAATTAATCAGAAAATTCCAAAAGGTATATTTTGATGACAAAAAAAAAGAAGTACAGGACAGAAAAGATCAGAAAGCTGCTCACAGGGCAAGTGAAAAATCGGGCACACCACTTCAGTTCCCCAAAGGAGCAGTGATTCATTTCTCTGGAATTGAGGAAGGTGTAACTGTATCAAGAGAAGAACTTAAAGAGAAGGTGAAAGAAGTGAGCAAAATGGAAGTCAAGTTTGTTGATTTTGATCAAGGAGATTTGGAGGGATATTTACGTTTTGCACAAGAAAACGAAGCTGTCGAATTCTTTAAAACAGTTGATAATGCCACACTTGAAATTGGAAAGTCCAACATTAAATTGAGAGTGTTAGAAGGAGACGAAGAAGATGAATATTTAAAGAAAACTTCAGATTCTATTCTAAAGATCAGAAAAAATAAGAAACAAAATTCAAATAATAGAAAACGAAAGGGTAACTTTGGTGGTGGAAGAAGAGATGCAAAAGTTAGTAAAAGGAACTAATACACAAAAATATGTTATCATTTATTATCTAATTGTTTAGATATTGTAAAAATTAGGTTAAAAATAAAGGTTTTTTTACAAATATTGATTTTGAATCCATTAGCTGACATAGTTCAAAATAATGTAGTTTCATTGTTATGTTCAATATTTTTCTGTTTTGTACATATATAAAAAAATTGGAAATTTAGGGATCATGATCACGATAATAATCATCAGTCTTTTTGCACTTAACATATTTAGGTACATTCACAATAAGTTAAAATTTTAGATACTAAAAACATCAATCTCCTTCAAAATATGTCATGGCTATGCAACTCTACCACATCTTTTTCTCTTACTCCAGAAATTTTCAACTCAGTATTTCTTTATATTTTATTTTAAGACTCCATTTTATGTTCTAGCTCATTTTTTCACTAAAGAAACCTTATCTTTTATCATCTGGCATATGATTTTTTGTGACTTAATATGTACCATAACTGCTAGTTCTAAATTATTGTCACTCCGTAAATCTTCTACTTCTGTCTATCAGTAATTGTACCATTTACCAAAATCTTACTTTTCCCTATAATACTACACTTTGTAGTATATAGGGAGTTCATCTAATCTATTGAATGCAAGAAATGGCTGACAAATGAAATTTGGTTCAGTCGTCCCTTTCATGCGAAACACAGTGTACTAAGCAACTTGAAAATTTGGTTATTCGTTTTGTTGACTTCTCAGTATTAACTTCAACCCATTTGTGTAAATTTTCTCCCGTTTCCCTGTAGCTTACTCAAATTAATTAAAAACTTTTCTCACATTTGTTTAATTCAGTAATTGAAAGGGTAAGGGTAACAATTATTACTTGATAAATAAATAATAATAGGATAGGTAGGTAGTTTATAATAAATTAAACATTAAAGAAATTTAAATAAAATTTATTAATATATTTTATTTCTTGAGACTGGTGCAAAATAATGAAAATTGTAGTTTGCTTAAATTAATTTTTTAATATTTTATTTTTGATAATCTACTTTCCAAAACTACTTCAAATGTTAGGAGTTATATTGATTTGAATCTACATTTTTGAAATATATATTTTATACATCTTGTTCTTAAATGAAATAAAGGAAACTTTTTTTAAATTAAAAAATAATTGTTAATAAAAAGAAAAATTCCAATGCTTAGTTTGTATAGGTACATAGTTATTCTTAACATTTTTTACAATTGATTATTACAATGAATAATAGCACTGTTGTTCCAGTCAGGGTCGACAGATAATCTATGTGTATAAATTTTTGAGAAAAAAAACGACACGAAACCTTGTGTTTTGAATATGGTTGTTGAAGACACTTGAGTTTCTAAAAGTAGTGTCCAAAGAATTATTAAAGAAGGAAATAGTTATCTAATATCTTTAAATCCGCCAGAAAAATGTCAATCAGTCAAAGCCAAAAACAAACGTCGATGTTTATGAAGAAGAAATTATAAGAAATACAATTCATTCCTTTAAAATGATTGATTCCAGCAGACCTACAATATCAGCTGTTTGCAACGCTGTTAAGAATGATATTAATTTCCAAGGAAAATTATCGTCAATTACTGTTTATAACTGGGAATAAGCCACAATTAAAGATAAAAATACGTTTATTGACGTTTCAATTTCCAATTCGGAAATTTTGAGAACGATTTCCGAATTGGAAATTGAAACGTCAATAAACGTATTTTTATCTTTAATTGTGGCTTATTCCCAGTTATATATAACTAGTAATTAATTTACAATGCCACAAGAAAATAGCTTCAGAACAGTAAAAATTATCGTCGTTCAGAAACGTGGTGAAAAAATTATGTTTTAAATGGCAAAAAAAGACAACAGAAAAATACTTATTTTACGACAACTTTGCCAAATGGTTTCAAGAAAAGTTAGTTCCCAACTTGCACCAGAAAACCGTGCTTGTATTGGGCAACGCATCCAAAAAAAGGACATGCAGCAAAGGCGCAGTAAAATGTGTTTATTTTGAAGTGGCCGATACAAAACCTCTACAATAAATGCGAGGAATACCTGGATGACATTCAGTTTGGTTTCCGTAACGGGTTTGGAATGAGAGAGGCACTGTTTGGAATGAACCTACTTGCTCAAAGATGTCGTGATATATCTGTAGACATATACTGTTGTTTTATTGACTTCCAAAAGGCAAAATGATCGTGTTAAGCACTCTATATTGATCGAAGCTCTAAAAGGCATTGGCTTGGACGGCAGAGATGTTCGAATAATTGCAATTTTATATTGGAATCAAACAACATCAGTTTTAGTAGATGGTGTGGAATGACAGGCTCTCAGTATTAAAAGAGGGGTACGGCAGGGATGCCTCTTGTCACCCCTGCTTTTTAACGTTTACCTCGAAAGAATTTTCAGAAAAGCACTTTCTGAAAAACAAGAAGGAATACCTACTTGTGAACGGCGAAGTCATCAATAATTTGCGATATGCGGACGATACAGTACTCCTAGCTTCTAGTCAAGAAGATCTGCAAACACTACTTGAGAGTTGTAGGGAGACAGGTCTGGATCTGAACATACGGAAAACCAAAATATATAGTTTATTCGTCTTCCGGGTTTGGACCGTGTCATTTGTGAGTGACCCCAAAGTGGGTTCATCTCGACGTTTCGCTACAATTGTATGTAGCTTCTTCAGGAGAACAAAGAAAAAGAAATCAAAAGACAGGAAGATGGGTAGTTAGAATAGATACAAACAGTCAATTTACTGTTTGTATTTTGAGAACGATTTCCGAATTGGAAATTGAAACGTCAATAAACGTATTTTTATCTTTAATTGTGGCTTATTCCCAGTTATAAATAGTAATTAATTTACAATGCCACAAGAAAATAGTTTCAGAACAATATTAAGTTATGTACTATGTACGTCCCAATGAACATCCCTGGAATGTCCAATGGACGTACTTATGTTAACAATTAGGTCTTATTGGACGTCCCGGGGACGTCCTTCCTTCCTTATCTTATTATCTTCTATCCTTTAACATTGTATTAAAAAACTAAAAGGAAGTATTTTCCCCCCAAAGAGGGGAAAAACCAAAGCGTCATCGTCTAACAATTGCCGACGATCGAAAAACACTGCGATAATATTAAAAGAAGTAGTAGTAATTCATAAAGGAACTAAGGAAAATTTGAATGGACGTGTAATGAAAAGAAACGACAAGGAAGATCATAAGTGTCTACTACTATAGGAAAACATTTACAAAAATTCACTATCAGAAATTTGAATTTTCGTTTATACACTCTCAGTGTCTACAGAAATAATCGAATTAGTTCATCCTTTCAATCATCGAATATCGAGAACTAATTGTTTCCTTCCAGTTCCAGGTATTCGTTCACTGTCACTGTCACCTGTGCTGTCACTACTATCGAGAGAGAAAGATGATTATTTATTTGTGTAAAATAGTTAACCTTAAATTAATTTTAACTTAAATTAACACTATCTTAGGTATAACAAAAGTATGGTTAAGTAAAAAGAACAATTCAAAATTGCAGATTTGGTAAATATCTTAACTGAGTTTTTGGCTAATTATATAACGTAGATAATTTTAAGGTAATCCAATATGAATGGAACTGTACTCTCTCACAGGAATATTAATTGGAAAGAATTTGCTTGTGGTTGGGGAGCAGCCCTTATAAATGTATCCGTCACTTACCCAATCAATAAGTTAATATTTCGACAGGTAATGCTTTAAGTAAAATAATCAGTGTTCTAAAGTTGGTGGTTTTTCACAGACATATTGTATTACTCTTTGTGTACACCATCCTTGATTTTAGAATTGAGCTTATACAATTATATTAAACAAGTTGTATATGCTCTCAAGTACTTATAGATCCTTAACATATTTATAGGTTTAGCATTAGCAAAAATAACCATAACACACCCAAAATCACAACTGAAATAAAAATTGGATCTTTGTCTGTGGGTTTTTATTTGTATTCAAGATTTTTTACTTGTGATATAGCATAATGCAGCTTGTATTAAACACTATTTATTTCTATAGTGATTAATTCGAAAATGTATAGTTTAAAATTAATGGACACCAAACTATTGTAATAAGTTTCCTTTAAGTGTGACTTTCTTTTTACAATGTCTGATTTCAGATTATGCTAAATGTTTTTCTGCTTTGTAAGTTTTGATGTTGAATACCATAGATCTTTATACATTCTTGTCTGTTCTATATAGCAAAATATCTGATCAGGTTTTTGTTCTATTCATTTCTTTTCTTCATGTGTTTCTTAGAATTGCTAAGTCTTCCAAGGCAGTTTTTCCTAAACATAATATCTTGAACAATTTTATCAGTGCATTACATACAGTTATTTTTTAATATTGTAGCAACACAGTTCATTGAATTAGGTAGTTGTTTTCCTTGAATATTTATTAAAACTCTTCCAGATAATATATTTACTTGAGTATTACTACCAAAAAGTTGTTGTCAGTCTCAATAGTGCAATGAGGAAAGTTTTAGCTTGGTCAGTTCAGTTAATCTAGTGAGATAGGGTATAATTAATTACTTTTTCTAAAGACAATGATACAGATTTTATACATAAGGCATTTACTCAAGACTGACACAACACACACCACAAAAAAGTTTACATCATAATACAATTGAAAATAAGAGAGATCCAATTGTTTTGTTTTTATTATTTGGTACATTTTAGTGCATAAATTTATATTATTGTTTCTGTCTTCAAATATGTTTTTATTCAAGATTTTATGATCTTTTAGTTTTATTTATACATAAAAAATGCAAAATTATTTTGTTCTTTACTTCCATTGAGATTAAGACATAAAAGAGCCAATACATATGGTGGCAGGGTTGGGCTGTTTTAAAACAAGCTTTTTAAAACAATGTTTTAAAACATGTTTAAAAACACTGAAAAAAAAACAGTTGCGTTTTAAAACACTGTTTTAAAACATTGTTTTTGCCATATTGGCAGCATTGTCAGTGACAAAACTTGTTACATTACATTTAAAATCTTCACTACATTTTTTATATACCTATTTAGTGACGAAAAATGCAGTACATAAAAACAATCATTATCGCCCAAAACTTACCTTTGTCTGAATCGGAGTTGTCAGGATCATCGGAAACTTCACTAATTTGAGCTTCCTCTGGCTCCTCAAAATCAACATTCGTTAAAGTTAAAACACATTTTTCATGATGCTTTTTCATTCTTGCAACTAAGATGGACAATTGCTTCTTGCATTTTTTACACTCAGCTTTAGACACTGTCTTTTTACTTTCTCTCCCATCCTCAAAATTGATATTCACTTTAATTAAATTAAAATTTATCCAAATTGGATCTCTCTGCCTTCCTTGACTTGACATAATAAACTTAATATAATTTACACTGTATACACTGCAAATATCGACTAGAAATTAAAATCGAACTGAAAATATCAATATGAAATTATATTATAATAAAGCAGAACTTAAAGCTTCCAACATATCCTGAAAAACTGAAAAGCGAATTTGATTTACATAATATTACCTGGTATAAGGAAACGAAACAGTTACAACACTCATTGCATGTGCGCGCAGGTCGCGTTTTCGCGGGAATTCCATATGTGTGCCATTTGAGGTTTATGGGAATCCCCTTTAGAAATCCAGTGAAGTACGTAATTATTTTGAAACGTTTTTTTTTGTTTTAAAAGAGTGTTTTTTTTTGTTTTAAAAACAGTGTTTTTTTGTTTTAAAACAGTGTTTTTTTTAGATGAAAAATAAAAAACTGTTTTAAAACAAAAAACATTGTTTGTAAACAAAAAAAAAAAACATGTTTTTTGTTATTTTTTAAACATTTTTTTGTCCAACCCTGTATGGTGGTGGAGAAAAACTAGAAGTGGAAACTCCTAATGTATTCTAATGCTACAGTAAACAATTAGGCTATGTAACAACTCACTAATTTATTATCCATTTATATTGTAACATCTCTAATATTTTTTTAAAATCCTTGACATGTGTTATTCTGACCAATAGCTTTAGATATTTTGCGATATCATATATATAAAAGCCAATTGTACTGACAATCAGTCATAAAGGACCATTGTAGTTGTGAATTTTTTGTTCTCTGTCTTCATTCCTCAGTTCTCCTCACATGGCAATACTCTACCTTTACTAGCACCCCACATTGTGTCTTTGTTTCTTATGTGGTCTATTCTAATTGTATAAGCTTTACTTCTTAGTTCTTAGTATGTTTTATTTCCAGTATATGTAGCATTCTTTATGTTTTTTTAACCTCCTTTCATGTTTCTATGCTTCTGGTTCAATATCCAAAAAATGTACAGTATTCTAAATAACTTAAATGTCCTGACACAACTGATGCTTTGATGCTAGATATTTGAATTGTGATATCTGTACTACAGTTTTTTAGTTGACCACATATTTGCATCATATTGTGTCCTTAGCCATAATCCCCACACAACTGCTAAAATTGACTTTTGCAGCCATCCCCAAGAAGTCAAGTGCACAACATACACACAGATCACAGAACAATAGCTTTTATGAGTCTTGAAACCCTTTAAACATTATTGAAGATCATACATTACTGATACTTGGGTAGTAATATCCAAAAAATGAAAATATTCTTTGGGAGAAGAAGAAGAAATGAGAAGACCTGGGAAAAATATAAAGCAGATTATATTGTAAGAATGATAAAGCATCCCTGAGCATCATGGTGTAGTCTATCATAAGTAGTCAAGGAACTGATAGACTACATCGTAGGAGGAACAATGCGGTAGGACCAGTACTTGAGACTGCTGAAAACAAAAATGATTCCAATTCATCAAAATTGACAGAAATGCATACAAAGTATGCCAAGAAGATGCCAGGCAGTTATTGCTGCAAAGGATGACACTACCAAGTATCAGGCTGAAGGCATAATTTTAAGTGTTTTCATGTAATTACTAGTTTCTTTTTTAATATTCTTAAACTTTATAAGAATCTAAATCACAGTAAAATAGAATTAAGCACAAAAATATGTTTTATAAAAATTAATAATTTTATCATAATTGCATACATCATCATACAGAAAAAAATAGCTCACAGGAATTTTAAAGCATGTACTGATAGTGAGTATAATTTACTTAATTTTGAATTAGACTATAGTATGAATTTCCAGATTCTGAAGTTTAGTCTGATTGATGTTTTCGAGGGGATTATGAGTTTAAAAAGTACATATTCTTCAGGACCTGATAATATACCTGCAGCACTTATTAAGAACTGTATTTTTCCCTTTGTAAACCTTTACAACAAATTTTTAATCATTGTTATCATTTGTATTTCCACAATATTGGAAAATAGTTTTCTTACACCTATCTATAAATCCAGCAATCGTGAGTGTGTTAACAATTATAGAGGCATAACTATTCAATCAGCAATCCTGAAACTTCTTGATAAATTGGTATCGATAAATCTCACCTGGGTTTGCAGAAACATAATTATTGATGAACAACATGGATTTTCTAATGGGAAGTCATCAGTAACAAACCTTGTTAATTACCAACAAGACTTGTTGGGTGCATTTGTGAATAAAATTGAGGTCGACAGCATTTACACTGATTTCTCAAAGGCCTTTGACCGGGTTAATCATAACCTTTTGGTCCACAAACTTCATGCATCTGGCTTTGGTGACCCCATTGCTAATTGGATTCAAAGTTTTCTGATGGGACATACACACCAAGTTCATATTAACAATTATATTTCAAAAGAATTAAATTGCTGTTCTGGTGTTCCACAAAGGTCTCATTGTGGTCCTTGTTTTTTAACTTGTTAATTAACAATATTGGTAAGGGTACCAAAAACTAACACTTTCTGCTATTCGCTGATGATCTTAAGTTATTTAGTTGTATACATGATAAATCCGATAAGTAACATATGTTTATCATCACCAATCAACCAATCGCGTCCACTGCTGGACATAGGCCTCTCTCAGTTCTTTCCAGTGTTCTCTACACTGGGCCGCTTGTAGCCAGTTTCTCACTACATGTTTTATATCATCGGTCTATCTAGTAGGTGGTCGTCCTTAGCTTCTTTTATAGTTTCTGGGCCTCCATTCCATAATATGTCTTGTCCATTGTCTATCTTGTCTACTGACTAAGTGTCCTGTCCAGTTCCATTTAAGCGTCGTGGTTCTTTCGATGACGTCTTGAACTCCTGATCTTTGCCTGATTTGTTGGTTTGTTATGTGGTCTCGAAGGCTCACGTTCAGCATTGCACGTTCCATAGCTCGTTGTGTAACTCTGAGTTTATTCGCAGATTTTTGTGTGAGTGTTAAAGTCTCTGCTCCATAAGTTTGTACAGGCAAAACACATTGGTTATAAACCTTTCGCTTGAGACACATGGGAATTGAACTTTTTAGAATATGGCTTAATTTGCCAAATGCTGCCCATGTTAGGCCTATTCGCCTCTGGATTTCATGTGTTTGATTGTCTCTGCTTATTTTGATTTCGTGTCCCAGATAGTTGTGAGTGTCTGTCTGAAACAGATACTCACATATGTTTATGGTCAAAACAAAATGGTTTAAGCTTAAATCCAACTAAATTTTCTTGTATTTAATTTCATCATCAATCAGCCAATCGCGTCCACTGCTGGACATAGGCCTCCCTCAGTTCTTTCCAGTGTTCTCTACACTGTGCCGCTTGTAGCCAGTTTCCCGCTACACGTTTAATGTCATCGGTCCATCTAGTCGGTGGTCGTCCTCGGCTTCTTTTATAATTTCTGGGCCTCCATTCCATAATATGTCTTGTCCACCGTCCATCTTGTGTTCTGGCTAAGTGCCCTGCCCAGTTCCACTTAAGCGTCGTGTTTCTTTCGATGACATCTTGAACTCCTGATCTTCGCCTGATTTGTTGGTTTGTTATGTGGTCTCGAAGGCTCACGTTCAGCATTGCACGTTCCATAGCTCGTTGTGTAACTCTAAGTTTATTCGCAGATTTTTGCGTGAGTGTTAAAGTCTCTGCTCCATAAGTTTGTACAGGTAAAACACATTGGTTATAAACCTTTCGCTTGAGACACATGGGAATTGAACTTTTTAGAATATGGCTTAATTTGCCAAATGCTGCCCATGTTAGACCTATTCGCCTCTGTATTTCATGTGTTTGATTGTCTCTGCTTATTTTGATTTCGTGTCCCAGATATTTGTAAGTGTCTGTTTGTTCTTCTTCTTCAAGTGCCGTCTCCATCAATGGAGGTTAGCGGTTATGGTGGCAAACGTTTGTCTATCTTCAGCTGCTCTTAAGAGTTCCTCAAATCCAAGTCCTGTCCAGTTTCTAATATTACGTAACCAGGACAATTTTTTTCTTCCAATTCCTCGCTTTCCTTCTATTTTGCCTTTTATTATCAACTGAGGGATGTAGTATTTCTCGTTGCGCAACAAATGCCCTAAATAACTGGTTTTTCTTCTTTTGACTGTTCTCAATAGTTCTGTTTCTAAATTGAGTCTAGCTAGTACTTCTTCATTTGTTTTTCGTGCTGTCCAAGGAATGCTGTCCATGTCTGTTTGTTGTATGGTATTATTGTCAATAGTTATATTTCCACTCATTACGAGATTTGTTATAATTTTAGTTTTCTCAAAGTTTAATCTTTAATCCTGCTCTTTCAGACAGACTTTTAAGCGAATGCATCATAGAAACTGTATTTAATTTGGTCATATAAATAATCTAATAGATATGTTCTCCAGTTATTGAGATTAGAGATTTGGGTGTAGTATTGGATTGTGCATTGACATTTAGGAGCCATTTTCTTAAAATTAAGGAAACAGGATTTTGAAATCTTGGTTTTATTTTCTAGGTTTCTGAGATCTTTAGCTTTTAAAGCACATATTAATATAAGAAATACTGAAAATTACATAAATTATTCTGTAATACTGTCTCAATTTAACATTGCTACACTGAAGAACTGCAGTTTGAGATATGAAACAAATATAAAATTCTAAACAAAGTTATTAATTATCCCCGTTATTAGCCAATGTGTACTTAAACACAATACATAGAACTCGACATACTGCACTCTTTTATATTCCTGTTCATAGGACTGATTATGCCCGTCATTTTCCCTTGTCGAGAATACTGACCTATTGGATTCATTCTGTCCAAACAGTTAATGTTTTCAAAAGGCAACTTTAAAGTCTAATTATTAATCTAAATATTTGATATTTTTTAACTTTTGTGATTTGATATAGTGTTTTAATGTAATTTTTACTGTTTAATTGTTATTGTTTTGATGTTTATTGTAAAAGGTTTTACCGTTGAAATAAATAAAATAAATATTTGGTAATGTCTCTGGTTTATTTACAAGGTATTTTTTGTCTTGGCGCCAAAGAGGGGTACTCATCTCCACCCAATTGTCTGTACTTTGCACTTAACCTGTTAAAGACCCTATATGTAACAAGTATTTTTTGTTTTTTAGATCCTCCATGGCACAAAAATATACCCAGCTTTCTTGCAGCTGCGAAGTGAAGGTATATACTATCTCTACAGAGGCATCCTTCCACCACTATGTCAAAAAACGTTATCTTTATCGATAATGTTCGGAGTCTACGAAGAAGTTAAAAGACCTTTGATACAACTGGGATTCAATCCGTACGGTGCTAAAGCTATAGGCGCACTAGTGTCAGGAACAACGGAGGTTATATTAATGCCGTTCGAAAGAGTACAAACTATTTTAGCAGATTCTAAACATCATACAGATTTTAGGAACACTTTACATGTATTTAGGGAATTAGGCAAATTTGGCATTAGGGAATATTATCGTGGATTAGTTCCGATTGTGCTTAGAAATGGGCCTTCGAACGTTGGCTTTTTTATATTACGGGAAGAAATGCAAAACAGATTCCCCAAGTACCAAAACGAATTTTTAAGGACCTCTTTAGAGTTTTTATGTGGAGCAATGATCGGGGTGTTGCTTTCAACGGTGTTTTATCCTTTAAATGTATTAAAAATTAGAATGCAGAGCAAAATAGGCGGATCGTTCGAGAATCCATGGAAAGTACTCATAGATATTTACAACGAACGAGGAGGAAAAATTAAGTATATTTACTATGGGGTCCAGGCGAATTATACGAGAGCTTTTATTAGTTGGGGGGTTATGAATACTGCCTACGAACACCTCAAGACTATGGCTAATGAAATTTAAGATTCTAATCGTTTTTGTGATGTGATAAAATTAAAAATAAAAGCATTTTCTCGCTGATCGTACAACAAACTTAAAAAAAAAACGAAAATAGCTGTTAGAAAATATTTATTTCTGCATTGTGGGGAAATAAATAGTTCCTAATTAATTTTCCAGGCCACTTTTTACAAATATTTACTAATAAAACCAAATAGGGTGAACATATTATCTATATTTAAATAGAAAGACCGATTGGCGAAATAATAATATGTGTATCTCGTAGGAAATACATTTCTGACTTCTGAGGTGTTGTTCTTGGTTTATGCCTCGCTCAGCAATCTTTCCGTCCCACTGTAATGCCAAATCAAGATTTCCTCCTGTATTCGAACGTCGTGATGTTTCACAGAAAGTTCAGTGCACCTCGTCATGGATCCATGGGATTATGTCCCAAAAAGAGATCCCAAAGACACCGTGAAAAGGTAAAGGCTTTTCCAAAAGATGATCCTCCGAAACAGATCCACTTACTTGACCTTTATAGGTTAGAAATCTGGTATGACACACGTGGTAAGAGAGAGGCAGACAGACCTGGATCAAAAATCAATAAAGTAATTGTATAGGCTGTAACAATTTTGGAAACTCCAACCGTGGTAATTGTTGGGGTTGTCGATTACAGCAAATACTACATGGTATGTGGATATTCCTCTGAGTATCGAAAAGAATTTAGAGATTGTTAATTACTGTAAGATTGTCAGAGTTATGGCTCACAGTAAGATGAAATTGTTGAAGCAACGTCAAAAAGAAGCCCACATTATGGAAATTTAATTAAATGGTGGTAATATACCTGATAAAGTGACTTGGCATAAAGAACAGCTTGAAAAGCCTATTCCTATTGACAGTGTTTTTGCTCAAGATGAAATGATCAGGTACTCTTGGTGTTGTCGGTCACATTGGAATTACACATGGTCTTAGGGCTTTAATCACAGTTGGGGCTAAGCATATCTCTGAGTATTGCCTCAGTTGCTTCTACAAGAGGATGAAGCAGGTATTTACCAAGGAGTGATTTAGAAAGTAGTCCATTGAAACATTGAAAAGAACTTGAAGAATACTGTTATTTACTACTGTAAAGTTTTTAGTTATTGCTAAAACTTGTTGATGAAATTGTTGAAGTAACGTCAAAAAAAAGCCCACATTATGGAAATTCAATTAAATGGTGGTAATATATCTGATAAAGTAACTTGGGCTAAGGAACAGCTTGAAAAGCCTATCCAATTGTCAGTATTTTTGCTCTAGATGAAATGATCAGTAAGCTGTAAGACACACAATCGTTTTCGTAAAGTTGCCTGTACTGTAGAATGGTTCAAGAGCATGATTCAAGGTTCCACGTGCTGGTCAAAGAAAACCTGTCGAAATGGGTACATTAAGACCTTTGAGGTCGCTGATTTCAAATTTGTTATTTTTGACAGAAAATAAAATTGTGAATCAGTTATGACAAACCTTATAAGGAAATCATTTTTTCGAAGGATAAATTTTCCAATTATATGAAAATAAAAAACAAAAGAAAATTAATTTCAGTTTTTCGTTTTATTGAAGAAAATAGAAATAATATGCAAGGATATTTACAAAAACCACTTAATACTGTGAATCAATTTGTAAATTATTACTACTTGGAGGTTTAAGTAATTTAATTGCTTGAAAATCTAACTCTGCTTTGTTTGCTCCCGTAACGTAAACCGCCACAACTGAGATGGAATGGTTGGAGGAGGGCACAGTCGTGAGTTATTCTCACGTTAGCATCCGAGAAGGTTTCTCACACTCATGACGAGCCACGTTATTTTCCTTTCTCATTAAACCCTTTCTTATCTGAATATTTTGTTTTCGATGTTTAATCTCATCTTTATCTTCACCTCAGTTTTGTTGTTTTTTGAATTCTAATTTAAAATTTAATAAAATTCAGTTTTTTTTGCATGATAAAGTACTTAATATTTTATAATTATTAAATCGAAAAATTTACTGCTTAAATGGTGTTTCCAAATGACAAATGCAAAAAATAAACATATACTTGTAACATGTTGTCATGTGTAATAAAGATAAAAATGAAGTCTACGATGACATACACAATATGGATGTCCAACATACAGACAAAGCATGATTGATAAGTGTAGCAGCTATTTTTTGTTAAAAAATATTTTCAGAAAAATTTTAAAATGATTTCAAAATGGAGAGTGGTAGTTGATTTTACTGTTACATGATTAAAAACTTTTTTTATGTATGAAAAACGTTAAAAATTTAATAATTAACCAAAGTCATGATGTTTATCATTTATATAATGTTCTGAATCTACTACCTTTATTTTTTCCTTTTGGATTCATAAAAATCCTTAACGATCAAAAAACTAACTCCGTCAACTTCTTGTTGCTCTACCGCATGGAAAGTGTACCGGTCAGTCCTAAAGCTTGAAGTACCAACCTGACTATTGAGAAACTTAAATATCTCTAAATTGAAACTTCGATTTTACGATTTTTGACCAGGAATTGGCGATTTAGCATATCTGTGCGTCATTCAGGAATGTTTTTTCTTTACTACTAGATATACAATAGATTATTAAAGAATTTTTAACAATATTTTTTTCTGTGCAAATGTAACAATATACAAATAAGAGATTATGTTGAACAAGCTTTATTGCTAAAAGTATTTTGTTACTTGTTGTAAACATGTAAAATAAACAAGAAAAGGAACATTTTTTCCGCCATTATGTAGTTTGCTTAAAATCTAATAAATGTTTATATTGTTTTTCAAAAAGTTTATTTATTGTTATGAACGTGTTGCTTTATAATTTTCAGTCGTTTAATTCCTAGACCTTTCTACGATGCGACTTGAAAGACCTAAATTTATGTTTTAGTTTAAGGAAATAAGATTTTTCTCGTGACACTGACCTTACCAGGCAAACGACAGTTGTTTTGAGTAGTATGGACCTATCACAAGAACCTATATAAAAAATGTATTTAAAAATTCGTTTATAAAAGGTAGAAAAAAAAAGAACCGAACTTCCTGCACATATCTGCTTTCCATATTCCAGGTATCAAATGTTGAAAAAACATAAAGGCCGAACAAGAAGAATATAGAAGACTAATGAAGCATGAAATAAAGAATTATAACCGAAGTGGAAGACATAGTAAAATGTATTAATCCACAAAGACTAAGATGGTTTGGACACATACAAAGAAGAGAAGAAGACGCGCTAATTAGGAAAATAAACAGAAGGAAGACATGTTCACATGTTTTAAATAACATTTTTGACGATTGACCATTTATAATATAATTCCCACTAAAATATTAGATAATACCAGATTATTTAATTTTTAACTATCAACAAAAATGTAATATATGATGACATGTATGAATTTAATAGTAATACGATATTCACAGTTATCGCCGGCTAAGTACCTACATAATTTCTTTGTCGATATAAGTATTTGGATAATATGAATCATTTTTCAATGATATGTGTGGATGGAACCTTATTTTTTTAATAACAAATGTTCCTGCAAATGCGTAACTTTGTTTATGTGGTATAGTATATTTCGATTGACACAGCAGAACAGTAAAATAACATAATGATGTTGTTAAAGATGTCTTTGCTTACTTCGTCTACTAGTAAGCATATAAGTTATAGCGTATTTGATAAAATTACTGTGTACACAACTTGCCAACTCAGCCAATGGATATAATAATAGAAAACTGTAATTTATGTTAGGGTTTGAAAATATTACAGAGTCATCATGTAGAAATCTACACTTATGTTAAAAAATTTACCACAGCAGCATTGCTGCAATTGCAATTGAGGGTGAAGATCAACCTTAAAGCTTTCTACAACAATTGTACTTTCCATCAAAGTCGAAGTACCGTTAAAATTTCGTATGCACACACACAATACTTGTTTTTTACGCTTAATACACAATAGTACAATAAGTCCTTTTTCCTATAATACAAGCCACGCCAGAATTGGCCCAAAATACAGACTTATTCATCTATATCTCCACAAGACACAGAACATCACATAGTGAGAAACCTGATAGACTATCTACTAATCAATGAAAGATACAGAAACAGCATAATGTCAATTAAAACATACCCTGGTGCAGATATATCATCTAATCACAATCCACTAGTTGCAAGAATGAAAATAAAACTAAAGAAAATTAATAGCACAACCCCCCAAAAAGCAGTTGATATCAACAAATTACGAAAACCAGAAGTAAGAGAACAGATGATACAAGAAATTGATGAAGCAGTAACAAAGATACAACCCATAAAAGACAACACAAAAGTTAACATCAATGAGAATTGGACAGACATTAAAACAGCGTTAATGAAACCAAGCATAAGTCACCTCCATAAAAGTAAAGAATATAAAAAAGAATGGATGACAGATGAGATACTGAACTTAATGGATGAAAGAAGAAAACAGAAAAACAAAAAGAACCAGAAGTATAAAGAGATACAAAAAGAAATTCGTCTAAAAATACGCACAGCTAAAGAAAACTGGTACGGGGAAAAATGCGAAGAAATCGAACAACTACAAAATAAACACGACAGCTTTAATGCACATCGGAAGATCAAAGAGTTGACGAGGAGACAAAGTAACAGACACACCATAGCAGACGAGAGTGGAAACATTATTATGGACACAGAAGAAAAATTAAGAGTCTGGAAACAGTACATAGAACAACTGTTTAAAGATCAAAGAGACAATGTAGATAACGAATACATAAACAGTGACACAGGACCAGAAATAACAAGAGATGAAGTGGAATACACGATTAAATAAATGAGGTCGGGGAAGGCTACAGGCCCAGATGAACTACCAATAGACATAACTAAACTCATCAAAGGCAACAACTTAATAAAGATCGTGGAACTATTTAACAGCATTTACAAATCTGGTATCATACCTAATGAATGGCTAGTAACAACAATAATAGCCATACCCAAAAAGTCTAATGCGAGACAATGCTCGGAACATCGCACCATCAGTCTCATGTGTCATATATTAAAGGTCTTCTTAAAAATCATTCATCGGAGAATATATAAAAAATTGGAAGTTGACATCGGACCCTCTCAATTTGGCTTTAGAGACGGACTAGGAACTAGAGAGGCACTGTTTGCTTTTAATGTTCTAACACAACGATGCTTAGACGTAAATCAGGACATATTTGTGTGTTTCCAAGACTATAACAAGCATTTGATACAGTAAAATATAGGCCACTGATGCAAATACTGGAAAATAAAAATATTGATACAAGGGACATGCGAGTGATAAGGAATCTATACTACAAACAAGAAGCTACAGTACGAATTAACAGCTCGATATCAGATAGAATACAGATCAAAAGAGGTGTTCGGCAGGGCTGTGTGTTGTCTCCAACCTTGTTCAATGTCTACGCGGAAGAAGTTATTAAAAAGCTCTTATGAACGAAAAAGCCGGAATAAAGATCAACTGTCACCCATTTGCAATATCCGATATGCTGATGATACCGCGCTCATAGCAGAAAATATTGACGACCTACAGAGATTACTAATGTTGTGTAGCCGTAACCTAAGCCTAAAGCTGAAAATACGAATGCTTAAATGTTATGTTTTCTCGGTCCTGTTGTATGGGGTGGAGGCGTGGACACTAAATAAGCAATGTATGGGTAAGCTGGAGGCATTTGAGATGTGAGCGTACCGAAGAATGTTAAAACTCTCCTGGAAGGATAAGGTAACTAACCAAGTTGTATTAGACAGGATGAACAAACAAAAGGAGGTCGTATTGAGTGTTAAAATGAGGAAACTACAATATCTGGGACATATTACACGTGGGAATAAATATCAACTGTTACAACTAATTATGCAAGGAAAGATTGAAGGTAGGCGCAGCATAGGTAGGAGAAGAATGTCATGGTTGAGAAACCTCAGGGAGTGGTTTGCTTGCACTTCCATACAATTGTTCCGAGCGGCAGCCTCCAGGGTCAAAATTGCCATGATGATAGCCAACCTTCGTAGCGGAGATGGCACGTGAAGAAGAAGAAGACAGACTTATTTTATCTTCTGGATCAACTTCGCCCCATTCTCGTGCTATACTTTTTTTTAAGCAGTTAACATTAATTCCATGTATTATATGGCTTCTCTTCAATACATGTATTATATGACTTCTCTTCTATTTACTGCAAAATATTTGGCTATTACACTAAGCTTATGTAAGCAAGCAAAGAGAAGAATTCTGATTGAAATACAAAATAAAATGTACTGACTGATTGGACGAAATTCTACGCTGGTAGGTACTTACATACAATTTCGCCAATTGTCGTTGACTTTTTTGTAGGAGACATAAACGCCTTCGTGAACTACCCATTGTAAAAACTATGAACACTCTGGTTTGTCAATAGTCTGAATCTGAATAAACATTGTCCATTTAATAAGCACGAAATTCTCGTTGTTTTTATTATTTATGACCTTACCGAGAGAGTATAGGGTATATACCTGATAACTAAATGTATCTCGGTGACAGAACACACAGACACATTGACCCTGTAAACCATGGACGTATGTAAACCTAATTCAAGTTGACACTATATCAGTGTTTGATGAATTAAGAAAACTTCTAAACAAATTCTCCTCAGGGCCTGATGGAATCCCATAGGTATTATTAAAGCACTATGTCCATGCTCTCTTACTATGCCCCTAAAATATCTTTATAATTTATCTCTTATGACTGGTGAGTTCCCTTCTTTCTGGAAGAACAGTTATATTGTACCCATTTTTAAGTCAGGTAAAAGGGAAGATATTGAAAAATACCGAGGAATTTGTATACAGTCAGCAATTCCAAAACTTCTCGACAAGCTAGTGACTTCTCACTTATCAAAACTAACAAATAATATAATAATACCCCAACAGCATGGCTTTCAAAGGGGGAGGAGCACAGTGTCAAGCTTGTTGGTCTACCAAGATGATATATTGGATGCCTTTGAGAAGAAGTACAAGGTGGACAGCATCTATACTGACTTCTCAAAGGCATTCGATAAAGTAAATCATCGTTATTTAATCAGTAAATTAGGAGCCATTGGTATAGCTGGCAAATGGCTTGATTGGTATGATAGTTTTCTTGTGGGTAACACCCAGAGCATTAAGATAAATGGTGTGTTCTCTGGAGTACCAGAGGGTACTCAGCTGTCTAGGCAAGACTGTTGTTAAGGATTTAGGTGTTTATTTTGATTGTAAATTAGCATTTCGTAAGCATCTAGAGGTCACAGTAAAGAGTTCATTTAAACAATTAGGGTTTATAACTAGAAACACTTCTCAATTTTCATGTTTTGTTTTACCAATTCTTTTTAATAGTCTCATTCGCTCCACACTAGAATATGCAGTAGTTGTATGGTTTGGCTTACTATCAAACATCTGTAGACAAGTTTGATCGTATTCAGCACAAATTTGGTAAACACTATCATTCATAATCATCATCATCGTCATCAACTAGCCTCTAACGTCCACTGCTGAACATAGGCCTCTCGCATGCTTTTAACACTATCATTACCGTAGTGCTTTTCATGACCTCTCTGTCTCATACAGTTATAGTATGATAGCTGATCACTTGAAAATGGTTTCTATGAATCGGCGAAAAGATTATTTTTGCCTAATATTCCTTTACAAAATTGCTAATTGATAAATTGCCCTGAACTTTTAAATCGATTAGGTCTTAACACTCTTCATGGAACTAGGCATACCTACTTCGTTCACTTATCTACCATTTCATCAATTTAATTATGAATACTTCAAGCCTCATTCATATGGCGAAACAATATAATACGTACCAAAGTGATCTGGACTTATTTTTCTAGTCCTTAGAACAATTTAAAAATGTGATAAAGAGACTGGTATTTGTGTGATATTAGTTTGTATTCAAGTTAATTATTAGTTTTTGTTAATCTTTACTTTGCTTTACTTTGTTAAAATTTACTATTTTTTTCCTGTTATGCTTATTTTGAAAAATTTTCTATTTGTTCCAATGTAAATGGTATATCCGTTAATACATAAATAAATAAAATAAAACTAGATATCGACAATAAGGACAGCCTGTGTTGACCAAGAGAGTTAACTATTAGCCAGCTTCGAGCTTTTTTAAAAAATGTTTAAACAAAATAGCTGCTTTGTGTTACATTTTATATGAAAAGTAAAAAAACAAAAAAAATATTAAACAAAAAAAAATGTTTAAAACAATTTATTAATTTAAAAAGAGTTAGTGCACTAGAATTTTTTAAGATCTATCATATAAAAAAAGAATTATCTCAATATCTGCCACAGTTTTTGCGTTATTTTATTTAAATTTTTACATTAGAATTTAACGGCTGTTAAAAAGTGTGGAGTAGTTTCATATACTCGGAAAATTAATAGTGTTATTGAGGATTATTATATTAATGATGATCGAGTGGAGAGAATTCTAACTAACTATCTAGTGCTATGAAGGATCTTAGATCTAACTTAGATCTATTTTTTAAAAATTTCTGTAAAAAAAATGTCACCAGTAACTAAAATGTTGAAAATTTGTAATGAAGTGTTTATCTCATATAGACATATTTAATGTAAAAATCAGTGAACTTAGACTAGACATTGCTTGCTCATCAGCGAAGGTTTAAGGGGTTTAATAAAACACAAGCACTCTTTTCGTCTCTTTCATTTATTTTATTCCTTGTAGTTTATATTCTTAAACTATTACACTATTACATGTAAAGTTAGCTTTTTACATGTAATTACCTACTATTAGTTTATAGTGTTTATAAAGTTACAAAATTACAAAATAGAGTTTTTTGAAAATAAACAAGGTATTTTAACATATTAAGTTATTTTTCCTTTAAAATATATTGCCCTAGACTGTGCCTAGTTTAACTCAATAACTAAAAATAATTATTTTACAATTTTTATCGTAAATATACAAATAAAAAAAGTTTTAAAATAAAACTCTTTTTTTTTATTTTGACCTCATAGATTTATACAGAAATCTGCATTGTGGCAGCACTATCGAAAATGTCCATAAATGACTGTTGACAGCTGAGTTATGAGTTGAAGTTGAAAGGTTCTTTTTTTCTGCGCTCTCAAGGCAGAAGGTCTTATTGACAACAAAATCCGAATAATCCGTAAAAATGAGAATCTACAAAGACATTTTCACAGGTATTTATTGTTTAGAACATAATGGAGTATTGTTTTAAGCATTTATTTTTGTTTCTTTATATAATATTTTCGTATAAAACGTAACAGCAGTTTCTCATTTTGACGTTTCTGTATTTTAGGAGACGAAATGTTTTCCGACACCTACAAAATGAAGTTAGTTGATGAGGTAGTATATGAAGTTTATGGTAAACTTATTCAGCGTAAACAGGGTGACATCCAACTGGATGGCGCTAACCCTTCTGCCGAGGAAGCCGATGAAGGCACCGAAGATGGCGTAGAATCTGGTGTCGATATAGTTCTTAATCACAGATTATGTGAAACATACGCCTTTGGAGATAAAAAATCTTACACCGCATATCTTAAGGATTACATGAAAAAGTGAGTATTTTTAATAATATCAGTTATTTTTGTAAAATTGACGTAGCTGTCAATATTTGTTTATTTTCATATTTTTGTATATAATCTGGAATATATTTTAATTGCTTTAAATCATTATTCAATTTTTAAGTAATATACAGCCCTTTTTGTTCAGGAACATAAATTATTATAAAAGTTGCATTTCAATAAAATATTTTAAAATCATTAATACAGTATTTATTAGTTTTTAATGATTAGGAAGTTCTATTAGTAATATGTAACTTTCTAGAAGTAAAATATAGCTATCAGCAAATTAAAAGTGATTGCTGCACAATCTCTATAAACAAGTGTATATTACCTTTGTCTTATCTTAGACTTACAAAATTTTAAAAACAATAACAAATTTTACTGATATGGTTATACTGTACTTGATTTTTGTGTAATTTTCTTGCTTATAACTTAAAACAATTCATTTTGAAGCAGTCATAGTGAAATAAAATAGTGGGTTAAGTTTAAGGTACTTAGATACTTCAGTAATAGTAATTGACTTATTCTATGCTCACTCCCAAATCAGGAACATTAATAAAAACATTTATGGAACAAAATATTTCAGTTTGGCAGTGTTGGGATGTTTTTATAGTGCATATGTTGTGTACTTCAAATATAATGAAAGTTTTTAAAAAATACAATTTGATTATATTATGCTATGGATTCTGCAATTTTTTATTTATATAAAACAATAAGTAAATATTCGTCTCTTTAGAGATTAATTGCAAAGATCTGTTGCAATTTGCTAACTGGTGGTTTGAAAATTGCCAAATCTATCTGCTACTCTATTAACATGTTTGCTGTGATTACGAAAAAGTCAATTATTATGTTGTATGCTCACCAGTTGTAATTGCCTGGTACTATAGAATTCTGTATTTAGATACACCAGTCACAATAGACTGGTAGTTCTTAAGAAATGTAGATGTTCTATATGTACATTTTTAAAGATTTATGTGTAGTTATAGTTGTATACATACAAGGAATATATAAACTTGCTGGAAGCTATCAGTATCAGGCTATTTATTCCTTTTGGTAATAAACATAAAGCAGGTTTTCCCTGGCATATGCTACAGTATTTAGTAACTTTAGGGACCTTTTTATCAGCTTTTGTACATTAAAGTCATCATATATGTACATAAAATCATCTCACTGCAGATTTGATCTATAATGTTCATATAAATTGTTTTTTTTTTTAGACTAGTAGCAAAATTGGAAGAGAAAGCACCTGACCAAGTAGACATTTTTAAATCTAACATGAACAAAGTCATGAAGGACATCTTAGGTAGGTTTAAAGAATTACAATTCTTTACAGGAGAGTCAATGGAAATTGACGGTATGGTAGGGCTTATGGAATATAGAGAAATTGATGGGCAATCTGTGCCTGTAATGATGTTCTTCAAACATGGACTGGATGAGGAGAAGTTTTAGGCGTTTTAAATTATTAACATTGTTATTTAATATATACCGATCATCTACAATACTTTAACAGTGTTTTCCAACAATTATTTAATAAAGTGATAAAATGTATGTTGTGAGAGTGTTTATATCTCTTAAGAAATAAAGTGATTTTGCTAAAAGTTCTTGTTTTATTGATCTTCACTACCTATAGAATAAAAGTAATTTTATAAGAAATTATAAAATAATATTCGCATTACCTGTGAATAAATTTTTAATAAAATAAAAGTATGGTACCATGACGTGATCGTTTAAGTATGTGGCAATATATAAAAAGCAAACTCCATACATATGGTGTTAAATTATATAAACTATGTACCATCAGCAGATATATATGTAAACTATTGGTTTACTGTGGAAAAGAAAACAATATGATATATGAAATAATATGAAAGACAAATAAGGTCATTTTCAGAAAGTTGTGCTGACCTTAATGAATATTTACACTACCCATCTTGGCATTAATGAACATTTATTATAGCCTTGCTTACAGCCACATGTGCTATAATGTAATTTTGTAGGGGAACTCAGTAGATAGTAACAAAGTGTTCATTATCCAAAAAAAAAATTATCCGTAAAATTTTTAATTTGGATTATCAATAATCTTGTAAACCAATTTTTATTAAACATCAAATTTTAACTTTCTACTGCCTATATATCTACAAATGTTTACTTTATGTAAAAGAGGAAATCAATATATTTCCAGTAACAGACAATCACTATTACAATACAAGAAGTGCTAAATCTTTACCAGTTCCTTAACACAAAACTTCAAAATTGCTTCAGATATATATTATACAATCATTTGCCAAAACGGTGAAAGAAATACCATTTTCCTTTAAATTTAAGATTTACTCTTAAGGAAAGCATATTATTCTATAAATGAATATCTTGAGGACAAACTGCATTAGCTTCATATTTTACTTACAATAATGTTTTTATATTATGTTTTGTTTTTTTCAATTTTGTTACACTGAATATTGTATTATACACATTAATGTTTTTTATACTGAATTCTGTAGTGACATATCCTATACTTTATTTTGAATGTCTTAAAGCTGTGTTTCCCAAAGTGGGGGGGGGGGGGGGTCGCCGAACATTTCCAAAATAAGACAAAAGCACCACTTTGTTAGATCACGTATTTTTATTTTAACAACGCCGTAAATAGAAATTAACAATTAATTATCAGACGAAATATAAAACTAAATATTAAAGTCCGTAAAAATAAAAGAGTAAAACAAAGTCAAATATTATAATCTTAATGAGAGCTATGCGCCTGTTTCTGTGAAACTAATCTTTCAAATCTAGGCTGTGTATTTGAGACACACACAATTATATCATTTTCAAGTACGAGACGATTTCTAACTCTTGTTTTAATGGCAGTCATAGACGAGAAACTTAACTCACACAAATATGATGTTACAAATGGAACTAAACATTTTACAGCTTCACTCGCCAACTGGGGGTATTTCTGCATCTTTTCGGTCCAAAATTGGTCCGAGTTCTGGGAAAAAAATTGGAGCTTCAACATTCTATCACTTGATATTTCAATAAGTTTTTCTTTCATTTTTATTGGTATTTCAACATGCTGAAAGGAATCAGCTAAAAACGGATTTAGTATCCATCTGCAACTGTCGTAACTGTTTTGAATTTCTTCGGGGAAATAATGCTGTTTTAAATTTAGCAAAGTAACATGCTCTTTTTTCCTTGCTAATATTTCTGGTACTTGCTCTGCTCTGCTATTTGCTTTGTATTGACTTTGTGTACAGTAATTTGTAGAATTTATCAGCAAGTTCAATAAGAATTTACCTTGCGTTTTTAACAACTGACAACCCTAATTTTCGACCATTTTTTCTCATGCAAGCTTATTATATTATCATATTAAGAAAAAAATTAGCTTTAATTTAATACAAAAAAACATGCATAAGTCATGAGCAGCGTATTTTATTTAAAAAATAAATGAACGAAACAAAATATTTGCCAAAAACTAATAACTATTAATTGAATTAAAAATATTTGCGGCCACTTTTTGGCTGACAACCTATTATCAGTATTCTCCTAATTGTAAATGTATATACAAATATGAGTTTGATGAATACGTTATGAACGTACTACAGTGGGATTTGCATTAATATATATTACGATCATCACAAGAGTGTTATTTTTTCTTTGTAAAGTTTCCAGAATTTTGCTTTAGTCACTTTGCAACAGACGGCAACATGCACGCGTGCATGATTTGCAGCGATGTTGCCACACACTTCATCTGAAACACTGAAACATCATCTTTAACTTAACAATATCGCAGTAAGATTGTCGCAAACATGCCTTGTCATATTTGACGCAACAATTTATAATCAAACAAAAATAAAATTTGCCCCAAGTTTGCATGCTATCTGGGTAGTGTATTGGAGTTTCTATTTTTGATATTTCTTAACATCACGCAGTTTTCATTAACACTTCAAAGGTCGCGGTCATAAAGTGTACTGTATAGGTCGCGGTGTATCTCGAGAGATACATACGTTTAATGTTTTAATATAATTAAGAATAATTAATAAAGATAATTAAATTAAATATTAAAATATAAAACAAATTATATATAATTAATAAAGAGAAACGAGAGGCCTACACGAAGTACAAAACATCAAATACCCCAGAATCTAGAGACAACTATAGAAGAATACGAAATGAAACAGAGCAGTTGGTAAGAAGAACAAAAAATGAACACTGGGAACAGTTTACAAAAAGAATGGAAAGCGACTTCTACGGTACACAAAAACAAATATGGAGATTTATAAGAAACCAACGGAAAGAAATGGCAGAATTAAAGGAATACATACATTACATCGAATGAAAAAGAGCACAGAAATAACAAAAACGATAAAAATTCGGAAGTTACAATATTTCGGTCATGTAATGAGACATCCAGAGAGGTATAACCTTCTACACATCATAATACAGGGTAAGATCGACGGAAGGAGAGGCCCAGGCCGACGAAGAACATCCTGGCTACAAAATCTCCGAGAATGGTATCAAGAAACCACCTTTAATTTATTTAGAGCCGCCGTGAATAAGGTTATTATTGCCAATATGATCGCCAACGTTCGATAATCGAAACGAATGGGAAAGATACCTGACGCAACTGTTTAAAGCAAAGGAAAATAATAATCAACACATAACGTACCTCAATTAAGACACGAAATAGAAATCAGTTTTCAGGAAGTAGAAATAGCCATAAATTCTCTCAAAAATAGAAAGTCGCCAGGACCAGACGGAATAACAAACGAGCTTCTAAAATACGGAGGAGAAAGTATAACCCTAGAGATGACAAAATTTATACAAAAACTAATATTGCACTGCCAGATACCAGACGCATGGAGAAACGGCATAATGATACCAATGTTCAAGAAAGGAGATAAAGAAGACCCCAACAATTATACATTTACAATAGTATTTGGAGAAACGCGTCGTCTTTGTCGTATAGCAAGAAGAACACCTTTTTCTTTTATTTCCCATTTTAGCAACATCTGGATCTGCCCCACTGGTTGAACTTTTCTCCTTATGTTTCTGAAGCTGAAGCTGCAATGATCTGTGAATACCTGTAGTAATATCCGATCGCCGTTTTATTAGCTCTCGCAATAACTGACTTGAAAGATTTCGAATGAAATAGGCCACCTTCTGCTATTTTTGACTACATTATATGAACCAACCATTCGTTCTACAGTGTCAAACCCCTGATTTCGTCTGATTGTAATAATTGATTGTCACTGGCTTGTATGTATCTGAATTTACTACGTCATCGAAGTGCATACTAGATACTAAAATTACTTTTTTTCCCTTCTTCGCCACATGCGATACAAGAGTACAATCTTCACTACAAGCAAAAAAGTTAGATTGTATTGGTCTGCGATACTCACTAATTCAGGTAGTGGTTGACGTTTGTTTCTTTTGAGTGTCCCTACATATGATGGTCTGTTCTTTTTCAAATCGCTGATGAGAGTTAGATCGGTGAGCCAATTATCAGAAGTGATATTTCGTACTGAATTATAGATAGGTTCAGCTTATCTCTTGACTACATCTACTGACTTATTGCTAATACGAAATGGACCTTCAGGCTACAGTCTTGCATAAATTTCAATATTGCCTGTGTAAAAGAGCTTAGAATCACCATGGAAAAAATTTTAATCCCAGGTTTGTTAGGTTTTAATGGGATATATTGCCTAAATCTGCATCTGCTCCAAAAGCTTGCCAACATCTCGTCTATAGTTATGTTTTGTCCCATAGAGTATCCTTTTTTGCAATTTTCTACAAATAGTGAAAATATTTTTGTTTAACAGCTGACAACTTATCAACCTTTAGTCGATCTGGTCAAGTCGTCTTGTCATCGAATCTTATACAGTTGTGATAAATTTGCATCTGCTCATTGACATTGTAAGTCTAAATAATTCAATTCCACTACTATCTGTTGCCCATAAATCTTCCAAATTTAGCCGATTACTGCGGTGTAAGCCAGCTAAATACAAAAGGCCCAAAAATGATTTTAGTTCTATTTTGTCAGTTTGTTTAGCATCTCTTTCTCTTGAATATCTACTTGAAATAAAGTCTATATATTTGTATATGGTAAAATTAAATCATAAAAGTTCTTCTGACACGAATCAGCTCCATCATTCATATTTAGTTTTTGCATTTTTTGTAGTATTTCTTACTAGAGGCAATTGTCACAGAATATTTTGTTTCTGTCGCCTAATTTTATTTCCGTAAACTGATTTTTTCCCCAATTTGTTACTTTGTCTTTTCCGAAAAAATACTCCCCGTTTTCACGTTCTCTTCACTCTTCTCACTAGAAATGTCCGAGTTTTCTAATCGCTCTTCGACATAATCGATTTAGTCCACACCGCTTTTGCTTCAAACTCATTTCTTTCATTTCTATCGTCAGAATCGAGAAACATACTCTGAAGCTCTAATATATACATTTTTTTCGACATTCTGAATATAATATAGATCACACAACGAAATAAACACGAAAAAATATATACTTCATCTAATTTAGATAACGACTTACGTCATTATCTACGTCAGAGAGCGAAGTTGACATAGTTGCCAAAGTATAAAAAAATCCTGACTCCATTTTAAATCAAATAGATTACATAATTATTGCAAAAGTATTACCATCTCTTTACAACGACTATTTAAATTCTTACGTGACATTTTTGAAATAAAACACACTAATTTTGTTCTAAAAAGAACAGATTTTATTAGATAGTTAAAAATATAAAACAAGAGATATTCACTTTAAAATTCAAAATATTGAAGTACAAAAAGTGTCAACACCGCAACTGTCAAATAAGTGTTACCAATTTATGCCAAAATTTTACCTTCGTTCGATTACAGTTACAGTGTGTTCCGAACAAATGTTCTTGATAAAAACGCTTTATAATGCATTTATACAAATTAAATGAAACATATTATTGTGTATTTCTTCAAGTTAACATTAATAGAAATTTTTAAATATGATTTCTACGCGTATATAATAAAATATGTCTAGTGGCTGTAATGCCAGTGTACTCGGTAAAGTGGTTCCAAAAAAGAACACACCTACACCCTAAATATTTTGTGTTGGTATCATGTGACGCCACAGGCTATGACGCCGATGACGTGCATCGTTATATAAATTAGATGAAGTGTAGGTTCGATCTGCGAGGTCGCAGTATCTGTCAGATACAACTGTTGCTCGGTTTCGACAAACATTCACTTCTCAACCGCTAGAAATTACCTGAATGCTGACGTTGTGTGTTTCCCCACTCCTAAGACATAAATGTGAAGCTAGATAGTGCCGTAGAATTATACGATGCACTTCTTTCAAAATATTTATAAAAATGTTTTCAATGTATCTCTCAGATCAGCCGCGACTTCCGGAGGGTTGATGGAAAAGCCATCACAAGAACAAGGAGAAAATTAAAACGTATTACTCAATAAAATTAGAACATATCTTTTATTTAATATTAAGTGAGACATCTCAGATCACAAAAATCTATTTAACTCGGTGGACCGCACCACTTTACAATAAAAGAAATCGCACTGGCAACGTTGGAATCAGGCGCCATCTTTGCTCCCATGTTTAATTTATTCCAAGCGTCCTTATTTGCTTGAAGATTGGTTTTAGCAAAAGTAATTGCCTGTTTTCTAACGGGATAACCGGTGATTAGACAAGGCGTCTCTCCTGGTTGAAGAGAAGATTCGTATAGGTCTCTGTCGTCAACAGGTAGAGCCTAGAAAAGAATAATACTTACGTTAGTAGTGGAATACAATTAGAAATCTTAGTGTTTTATTCGATCAAAAACAAACTCTACTTCAGTTGTTTATACTTCTGCCAAGAAGTCTGTACCCAAACAATTGCTAATTCTTATTGTATGTAGAACAAGCTCTGTAGAAAACTGGTTAAAGGTCAGGAAACTCTCTTATGCGATTGTCGCATGCGTTCCAAGCAAGCAGCAGTAGTAAGCCACGCGCTGGGCGGTCATCAAATGGCTTTATAGAAGCAGAGACTCACATGCGCCAGCTACATCGGCGGTATATGATAGCAGTGCTCTGTGAGAAGAGGTAGTATTTTTGTTTTTATTTTAAAAATCCAAGCTAACAACGATGCTAGACTCATAGAGCTAATTTCTGAGAGACCAAAGCTCCACAATCCAGCAAATTATGGTTATAAGTATGTAATACTTTTTGCATCTATTTTAGAGTCCAAAAATTGACATTCTCTGAAAAAGTCAGCTTGTTGTTATGAGTTTTAGAGGTTTAGTGATATTTTTGTATCTGACGACTGGAGTTTCTGAAAGAACAGTCCGCATATTTCTTACCTGCTCAATTTTCTGATCCATGCTGATAGCAAGCACCCACTCCTTGATGTTATCGTGCTCTTTTGGATCTTCAATGAGATATAGTTGGTGCGGCAAGGGTATATTCGAAGGAAAATCAGTCTGGACCAAGTCGGAATGATCTACCAGCTGGCCTTCGTCTTCTTCTATCGCTTCGCACAGATCCAAGTAGTGATTGAGAAATACGAAAGCTTCCGATAATCTTCCTTCTTCTTTTAGATCTTTTCCTGTTAAAAGTGTTTCGTAACAAATTATGAAAAATCAAAATACACTCGAAAATGCAGGCCTTTAGTGCCCAAGTTAAGATAAAAAGCGAAATAACATTATATTTTTATAAAAACATAAAATACCTGCTTCATAAAAAGCTTTGTCTGCTGGTATGAAATCCGTATACCGTAGTATAGCTGCACTGATTTTAACTGCAATAACTTTCAAAGACTGCACTTGCCTACAAGCCGACCTCAGAGCGTAATAGTGAGACACTAATAGCAAATTTCTGAAGTGTATTTTCGTTTCAGGATTCACGTTTATTGCCACTTCAAGATTTTCATTCTACAAATGAAGAAAGGTATGTAGATAAGATATAGATAAATAATTATTCTAAATGCAATTCTCAAACACCCATGAAATAATATTTGTAGTTGATTGTAACAACCAGAGTTTCAGCCAAGAATAAGGAGCTGTAAGGATGTAGAAGGAAACATCCTAAATGATACGGCCTCAATCCTAAACAGATGGGTTGAATTTTTCGATGCAAAATTTAATGGCCATCATATCGAAGAAGCAGATAACACCCTAGCAAATCGAAATGATTGGAATCCTTTCAACCCAAACGAAAGACCACCTACCATCGAAAACGTTGCCCAAGCCATTAAAAAGCTTAAAAATAATAAATCACCAGGAGTTGATCAAATTTGCAGTGAGCTCTACAAGAATGGTGGCGATGCCCTACTACAGACACTGCATAAGCTTTTACTTCTTGTTTGGCATAATGAAACCATGCCTTGTGAATGGTCTCAAGGCGTGATATGCCCGTTACATAAAAAAGGTGACCAGCTCCAGTGTGACAACTATAGAGGTATAACCCTGTTAACAACTGCTTACAAAATACTAGCAAATATTCTCTACGAAAGGTTGCAAGTTTACACAGTGGGCATAGTTGGTAAATATCAAGTTGGATTCACTCCAGAAAAATCAACAATTGACCAGATTAATTCAATAAGACAGATTCTCGAGAAAACATTAGAATTCAATATTGAAACCCATCACCTATTCGTCGACTTCAAGGCAGCATACGACAGTGTCAAGAGAACAGTGCTATACCAATCAATGCATGAGTTTGGTATACCAGAAAAACTTATCCGACTAACGAGAATGACAATGTCTAACTTAGAAGCCACTGTTAGAATACAGGGAGAGAGTTCTAGATCCTTTGAGATAAAGGATGGACTCAGACAAGGAGATGCTCTGGCTTGCCTCCTATTTAATATTGCCTTGGAAAAGGCAGTCCGAGATACACGAATTAGGGACGGCGGTACTATTTACAATAGATCGATACAAGTCTTAGCATATGCTGATGACATTGACATGATAGGGCGTAGCAAGCGAGATGTTGAGCAATATCTCCTAGAATTAGAAACAGCGGCGAAATAGATCGGTCTAGTCATCAACGAAGACAAAACCAAGTACATGTTGGTTACAAAGGATCCGATAGCAAATGAGGAACGAGAAACAGGCTTTGGAAGTCATACCTTTGAACGTGTTGACAACTTCACATACCTTGGGTCGCTATTGACTGCTACCAATAAAACAAGCGAAGAAATCAAAAGACGAATAAATCTTACAAATAGGGCATACTATGGACTCCAAAAGCATTTCCACTCAAGAAACATTCAAAGAAGAACTAAAATTATTATATACAAAACATTGCTGAGGCCGGTCCTCACATATGGAGCAGAAACATGGACATTAACGCAGAAAGATGAAAGACTTTTGGGAATATTTGAGCGTAAAATACTCCGCAAAATATTTGGAGCTGTAAACGACCAAGGGCAGTGGCGCAGAAGATATAATTTTGAATTGTATCAGCTCTTTGATGAGCCAGATGTCATAACGTTCATTAAAACACAGCGACTTAGATGGGCTGGACACATAATACGAATGCCAGAAAATACCATTGCTAAAAAGCTAACCACAGGAACACCTGTAGGAAAAAGAAGCAAAGGCCGACCGCGAATTAGGTGGTTAGATGGAGTAGAAACCGACTTACGAATATTAAAAAATCAGAAGATGGCAACATGTTGCCAAAAACCGAACAGAATGGCGATGAATCTTAGAGCAGGCCAAGATCCACAGAGGATTGTCGAGCCAAAGATGATGATGATGATGATTGTAACAACCGAGTAGGGAAACAAATATACAGTTAGAGTAGTGTGAACGCAGTAGTGAAACATATGAGGGAAACGTATGCCAGCGAACCGTGTTTTGAAGTAAATAGAAAAAGTGACAGGATCCTACAGGACAATAAAAACACATACACAAAATTATGTCCTTTACTCCAAGAAGGGAGAAGTTAAACAACTTGGTAGGGACTGGATTGTTTACGATTTAAAAACTGCGTTAACCAAACGAATTAATTATTAAGATATCACAAAACAACAACGATATTTTGCTTAAAACCGAACTGTTATACAGAAAGGATGATCCATCCAAACAATTCCAAACGTTATTGAAACGTGGAATGAAGCTTCTGACTTTACACTTACCTGATGTAAAACTTCAAAACAAAATTAAAGCAAAAAAACTCCAGAGCCTCCCGAAACTACTAGTGGAACTGTCAGGGGCGAAGATAGGTCAACGATCCTGAGATGGATACAACCTTAGAGAGAGCGTCCACCAATCTGGCATGGCAAGTGACAAGTAGCAAGTAGCGCGCTTCTAGCATGTTATTTAAAATGTAACCTGTAATATATGTGGTGCCATTGTTAGGCAACCAACATGACAGCAGCCTCGTGGTGACTTCACCTGTCATGTTAGGGCAGTCAACATGTGGGTGTCAGATTATAAAGTATCACAATAAAAGACCTGGAATAAAACATTCTTATTTATTCATCCTTATACCCTGGCAGGTTTACCAGGATATTACATGGTGTCAGGTGTTTATTCGGGCTAAATAGTCTACGAGTTTTACACGTTTTCTGATGATATTTTGTGACTAATATGGAGAATTTGTGTAGACCTCCTGAACCGTTGAACCTAGATGGAAATATAGCGGAAAACTGGAAAAGATTTTCACAAAAGTTTGAGTTATTCCTGACAGCCACAGGATTGCTGGATAAGCCAGAAGCACAGAAGATAGCCGTATTCTTGAACCTTGTGGGTGATGAAGGACTGGATCTTCACAATAGCTTTACATACACAGAAGAGGAAAATAAGAAACTAGAATCAATCATAAAGAAATTCGAAGATTACTGCTCGCCGACTGCTAATTTAATATTTGAACGATTTAAGTTCAATAGTGTAATGCAAACTGAAGGCCAAACATTTGACAACTTTCTCACAGAGCTGAGAAAGGCAGTAAAAACTACTAGTTACCAAGACCAAGATGAAATGGTAAGAGATAGAATAGTAATGAGTATATGGGACAAAAATACCCAAGAAAAACTATTAAGAGAACCAAAGCTAACATTAACAAAGGCTATTGAATTCTGTAGGACAGTTGAGGTCAGTAAATCACAATCCAAAGCTATTCAAAATGAACTAGGGGTTAATGCATTAAGAAGTAAGCCATCATCGTCCTCAACACCTAACTTGAACCAGAGCAGTTGCCATAGATGTGGATACAAACACAAGAAAAATGCAAATTGCCCAGCCACAGGTAAAAGTTGTGCCAAATGCCAAAAGCCAAATCACTTTGCTGCAGTATGTAAACATGATGAAAAGAAGAAAGAAAAGAATAGAAGCTGGAAACAAAAAAATGTGCACGTGGTAGAGGAAGAAGATAGTGATAGTGTATGTGATGTACATTTCCTAAGTTCAATAAATGTAATAGATTCAGTAGGTTCAACATGTAGAAAAAGTGAAAGTGTTTGGAAGCAAAAGATAAACATAGGACGCAGTCATGTAGAATTTAAACTAGATACAGGTGCTGAAGTAAGTGTTTTGCCATATTATGTTTTAAAAAACCTGAAATTAGAAAATAAACTAAAGAGAACATCAGTAACCCTGTTATCTTATGGTAGTCCAGATTTCAAAATTAAACCTTGTGGAGAGATTAAGTTATTATGCAAAGCTAATAAGTGTGAAAGTATGATTAAATTTATTGTTGTTGATTTAGATAATCAAATACCCTTATTAGGGCTACAAGGGTGTTTAGAATTAAAATTAATAGAACGGTTAGCTCATGTAGGACAGGGTGTGGATGTTGTTTTTAGTTCATTAGATAACGTAAAAAAGCAGTATAATTCAGTTTTTGATGGTTTAGGAGAATTTCCTACTGAGTACCACATAACCTTAAAAAGCAATACTAAACCGTATGTTCAGCCCCCAGGAGGGTACCTATATCACTTCATGATAGACTCAGACATAAATTAAAACAACTTGAAGATCAAGGTGTCATTGAAAAAATAGAAAAACCAACTGAGTGGCTGAACCCATTAGTAATAGTTGAAAAGAAAAATGGCGATTTAAGGTTGTGTCTGGATCCTCAACGTTTAAATAATGCGATACAACGAGAACACTTTTTAATACCTACAGCGGAAGAAATTGCAGTCAAGTTGTGTGACAAAGAATACTTCACTGTCTTAGATATGAAAGATGGCTATTTTCAAGTCAGGTTAGATGGTCAAAGTGCTGATTACACTGCTTTTGGAACCCCATTTGGGCGGTACCGATTTCTTAGATTACCCTTTGGGATTTGCTCAGCACCAGAAGTTTTTCAGAGGAAAAACTTTGAAATATTTGGAGATTTAGACGGAGTGGGACTATACTTCGATGATCTTATTGTGACAGGCTCAAATGAACAAGAGCATGATCAGAACCTAAAATTGGTCCTAGAACGAGCACTAGAATACAATATTAAATTTAATAGCTCTAAAGTTCAATTTAAACTAAAATCAGTAAAGTTTTTGGGACAAATTTATTCAAAAAGTGGAGTTGAATCCAACAAAAACTATGTTAGAGCAATTTCAGAATTGCCTAGGCCTAGTGATAAAAAAGGATTATTGAGAATTTTAGGCATGGCGAAGTACTTGGGTAAGTTTGTGCCCAACATGTCAAAGGTAACAGCCCCATTACGTGATCTCACAAGGCTTGATGTTACATGGGAATGGGATAACATCCATGAACAGTCTCTGTTCCAGCTTAAACACTTATTGACGACATCACCAGTACTGAGATATTTTAACTCTAAAAAAGAAATTGAAATTGAAACTGATGCTTCAAAGGATGGACTGGGTGCATGTTTGTTGCAAGATGGGCATCCAGTGGCATTTGCATCTAGAAGCTTATCTAAAACAGAGCAAAAATATGCCCAAATTGAAAAAGAAATGCTAGCGATTGTCTTTGCCATTCAAAAATTTCATTATTTTGTATACGGACAGAAGGTCAAAGTTCACTCTGATCACAAACCACTAGAAGTCATATTTAAAAAGGATTTAGCACGGATATCTCCAAGATTACAAAGAATGCGTTTAAGATTGCTTGACTATGATTTAATGGTCTCATACAGACCTGGAAAATATTTATATATTGCGGACACACTTTCTCGTGCATTCCTCTCAGAAAAAGGATTCAAAAGTGACAATGAATTTGAATATGCGGTGCATGCAGTAGTCAAAAATATACCCATGTCTGAAGAAAGGAAAGTACAGTTTGCAAATGAGACACAGAAAGATGAACATCTAAAAGCAGTAATTGAGTTCTGCATTAATGGATGGCCAGAGAGCAAACAGGAAGTACCAGAGTCGATACGACATTATTTCAAAGTGAAAGAGAGCCTTATCTCTATAGATGGACTATTATTGATGTCTGATAAGGTCATAGTGCCCCAGTCACTGCGTTTAGAAATGTTGAAATTGCTGCATGAGGGTCACATTGGCATTGAAAAAAGCAAAGCTCGTGCGAGACAGATATTATATTGGCCAGGTATTAATTCTGACATTGAACATCACATCAATGCATGCAGAACATGTGAGTCGAATGCACACAAGCAACAGAAGGAAACTCTGCAACTGTACCCAATTGCTGAGCGCCCTTGGGAACGCCTAGGCCTAGATATTTTTACATATGCTGGAAATAGCTACCTAGTTATATTTGATTCATTTTCAAATTGGTTGGACCTGCATTTGATAAAGAATAAATCTTCCAAAGCTGTTATTGGGGTATTAAGAAGAGTGTTCTCTGTGTTTGGTTCACCAGATTGTATAACATGTGATAATATACCATTTGATAGTTTGTATTGTAAAAATTTTGCGAGAGAATGGAATTTCAAAATCATCACTAGAAGCCCGAATTATCCACGCTCCAATGGCCTCGCTGAGAAAGGAGTAGGAATAGCAAAAAATATAATTAAGAAATCAGTAAAAGAAGGTGATATTGAAATCTCATTGCTGCAATACCGTAATACACCTCTCAAGCATATTGGTTACTCCCCGTCTCAATTGTTAATGAGCCGGATTTGTAAAACTAAAATACCTATTAGTTCAGAGTTATTGCAACCTAAGTTATGTGAAAATGTGCTTGAGAAGCTGCAACATAGGCGCAATACATATAATAAGTATTATAATAGAAGTGCCAAAGAATTACCACCGTTAACAAATAATACTGATGTTACAGTATACAATCATGTTCAGAAGAAGTGGGAACCAGGTCAAATAGTTAGCCAACATGGGACACCAAGGTCTTATATGGTTTTAAATGAAAATGGAGACACAGTCAGACGCAACAGAGTAGATTTAAGAGAATCATTAAATGTGTTCAAAACAGCTTCTGGACATGATAATATACAATGTAGTCTGTTCAATCCTGATTCAAGTGACCCGCCCCAGTGTGAAGTGAATATCTTGCCCACTGAGCAAAGAGAGTCCTGTAGAAACCAAAGAGATAGTGTTCATGGATTGCCTCTTGTGGAGCCAGTCTATGAACCATCGCTTAAAACTACTAGGTCGGGTCGCTCTGTAAAACCCCCTGAACGCTTAGATCTATAAGAGGGAGGATGTAATATATGTGGTGCCATTGTTAGGCAACCAACATGACAGCAGCCTCGTGGTGACTTCACCTGTCATGTTAGGGCAGTCAACATGTGGGTGTCAGATTATAAAGTATCACAATAAAAGACCTGGAATAAAACATTCTTATTTATTCATCCTTATACCCTGGCAGGTTTACCAGGATATTACATAACCAATGCAAACGAATGATTCAGCGCACACCAAAATGACAGTGACAGTTTGCTATGCAGCTTGCTACGCCACGTCGTTAAAATAGAGCTTGTTCTCCTTTTTGCCACGTGCTACTTGCATTTTGTGTATGTGTTTGTTGAAAAATTTAAATATGGAAGACAGTCCAGAATTTAATATTGGATTGAAATTTTGCAGGATACATATTTAATTCTTTAAATACATTAAATCCACTATGCGCTTACATCTCTTTCCAATAAGGGTGTACCCAAAAATGATGTTGCGGACGAGCTTTGTTCATATTGTAGACGTTTAAAAGCATAAGCATAACTTCATCCTCAGAGAATGAGATTTTGAATTTAACTATAAGCGTATATATAGTCTTTCAAATATCACGCTACTTTAGTGTGCGCTAGTTGCTAAGCCAGTGCCATGCTCGTGCTATGTCACTGCCATGTTACATGTCACAACAGTTTGGTGGGCGCTCCCGCTTAGATTAATGAAACCGTTTCATTAATTAACCAACACCCAACAATAGAGCCAGAAACATCGGTCACCAATTCACTATTGATAACTCTACCTTGGAAGTGGTGGACATATTCACATACTTAGGCTCCCTGATTACCAAGGAACACGTCATAACGGAAAAAATCAAGCGAAGAATAATCCTAGCAGACAAATGCTATTTTGGATTGGGTAGACATATGAAGAATTGGGCAGAAGATAGAAAAATGTGGAGGAACATTGGAAAAATTACCTAACAGCTTCGTGATATCACGATACCTGCATCAGGTTAACGACTAAGAAGAAGAAAAAGACATATGAGAAGCAGAAACTTAGGCTAAAAAACAAAAATAACCATATACAAAACCCTTATACAACCAGTGTTGACATATGGATAGGAGACATGGACCATTTCCAAGGCAGATGAAAACCTCTTGCTTATATTTGAACGAAGAATCCTGAGAAGAATATTTGGTGGCATCTGTGAAAATGGTGTTTGGAGAAGGAGGTAAAACGTCGAGATATATCACAGATATAAATATATATTTGGTGGTAAAGACGTAGTATCTCTTATAAAAATGCAAAGACTAAGATAGGCAGGACGTCTGGCAAGATTACAGCAAAACACCCCTCCTAGAAGAATCCTTATGTCACAGTCTGTGGGAAGTAGAAGTAGGGGTAGGCCAAAACTCAGATGGAGGGATGGTGTAAATGAGGATGGAGAAAAATAGGCGCAGCAAACTGGCAACAGTTGGTAATGGATAGAATTAACTGGCGTAATAGACTTGGGAGGGTCGAGGCTCTTTTATAGGGCTTTAGCACCAATGATGATGATCATAATTTGATTGATCGCTGAAATACCCTGTAATATATGTGGTGCCATTGTTAGGCAACCAACATGACAGAAGCCTCGTGGTGACATGACCTGTCATGTTAGGGCAGTCAACATGAGGGTGTCAGATAAAGTATCACAATAAACGGCCTGGAATAAAACATACTTATTTATTCATCCTTATACCCTGGCAGGTTTACCAGGATATTACATGGTGTCAGGTGTTTATTCGGGCTAAATAGTCTACGAGTTTTACACGTTTTCTGATGATATTTTGTGACTAATATGGAGAATTTGTGTCGACCTCCTGAACCGTTGAACCTAGATGGAAATATAGTGGAAAACTGGAAAAGATTTTCACAAAAGGTGGAGTTATTCCTGACAGCCACAGGATTGCTGGATAAGCCAGAAGCACAGAAGATAGCCGTATTCTTGAACCTTGTGGGCGATGAAGGACTGGACCTTCACAATAGCTTTACATACACAGAAGAGGAAAATAAAAAACTAGAATCAATCATAAAGAAATTCGAAGATTACTGCTCGCCGACTGCTAATTTAATATTTGAACGATTTAAGTTCAATAGTGTAATGCAAGCTGAAGGCCAAACATTTGACAACTTTCTCACAGAGCTGAGAAAGGCAGTAAAAACTACTAATTACCAAGACCAAGATGAAATGGTAAGAGATAGAATAGTAATGAGTATATGGGACAAAAATACCCAAGAAAAACTACTAAGAGAACCAAAGCTAACATTAACAAAGGCTATTGAATTCTGTAGGACAGTTGAGGTCAGTAAATCACAATCCAAAGCTATTCAAAGTGAACTAGGGATTAATGCATTGAGAAGTAAGCAATCATCGTCCTCAACACCTAACTTGAACCAGAGCGATCCGACCTGGTACAGTTGCAGAGTTTCCTTCTGTTGCTTGTGTGCATTCGACTCACATGTTCTGCATGCATTGATGTGATGTTCAATGTCAGAATTAATACCTGGCCAATATAATATCTGTCTCGCACGAGCTTTGCTTTTTCAATACCAATAGTGCCCCAGTCACTGCGTTTAGAAATGTTGCAATTGCTGCATGAGGGTCACATTGGCATTGAAAAAAGCAAAGCTCGTGCGAGACAGATATTATATTGGCCAGGTATTAATTCTGACATTGAACATCACATCAATGCATGCAGAACATGTGAGTCGAGTGCACACAAGCAACAGAAGGAAACTCTGCAACTGTACCCAATTGCTGAGCGCCCTTGGGAACGCCTAGGCCTAGATATTTTTACATATGCTGGAAATAGCTACCTAGTTATATTTGATTCATTTTCAAATTGGTTGGATCTGCATTTGATAAAGAATAAATCTTCCAAAGCTGTTATTGGGGTATTAGGAAGAGTGTTCTCTGTGTTTGGTTCACCAGATTGTATAACATGTGATAATATACCATTTGATAGTTTGTATTGTAAAAATTTTGCGAGAGAATGGAATTTCAAAATCATCACTAGAAGCCCGAATTATCCACGCTCCAATGGCCTCGCTGAGAAAGGAGTAGGAATAGCAAAAAACATAATTAAGAAATCAGTAAAAGAAGGTGATATTGAAATCTCATTGCTGCAATACCGTAATACACCTCTCAAGCATATTGGTTACTCCCCGTCTCAATTGTTAATGAGCCGGATTTGTAAAACTAAAATACCTATTAGTTCAGAATTATTGCAACCTAAGTTATGTGAAAATGTGCTTGAGAAGCTGCAACATAGGCGCAATACATATAATAAGTATTATAATAGAAGTGCCAAAGAATTACCACCGTTAACAAATAATACTGATGTTACAGTATACAATCATGTTCAGAAGAAGTGGGAACCAGGTCAAATAGTTAGGCAACATGGGACACCAAGGTCTTATATGGTTTTAAATGAAAATGGAGACACAGTCAGACGTAACAGAGTAGATTTAAGAGAATCATTAAATGTGTTCAAAACAGCTTCTGGACATGATAATATACAATGTAGTCTGTTCAATCCTGATTCAAGTGACCCGCCCCAGTGTGAAGTGAATATCTTGCCCCCTGAGCAAAGAGAGTCCTGTAGAAACCAAAGAGATAGTGTTCATGGATTGCCTCTTGTGGAGCCAGTCTATGAACCATCGCTTAAAACTACTAGGTCGGGTCGCTCTGTAAAACCCCCTGAACGCTTAGATCTATAAGAGGGAAGATATAATATATGTGGTGCCATTGTTAGGCAACCATCATGACAGTAGCCTCGTGGTGATATGACCTGTCATGTTAGGGCAGTCAACATGAGGGTGTCAGATAAAGTATCACAATAAACGGCCTGGAATTAAACATACTTATTTATTCATTCTTATACCCTGGCAGGTTTACCAGGATATTACATACCCTAAGTCACTACTGTTCAAAATAGACTTACAATCTCAAACATAACTTGTCTGAGCTGTTCCCAAGTTCCGTAACTGTCTGGATCAGACATAAAGTTGGCTCCAAACATTTTAGTGGCGATGTGATTGTAAATGTTGAAGTTCTGAGGCATCGCCGGAGCTCCGTGGGTAAAATAGAGTTGAAGCGCCTCCGTAACCAACTGATCTTTAAGCAATTTTGCTGCGTAGAGTGCCACGTATTTGTGGAGTATGGGTGCGGTGTGAGATTTTGCTTTTTCTATGCACCGCGACCACTGGCCTTGTTCTGCGAGAAGATCTAACGCTCCAATTATATCTAAAATTATAAAATATTTTACTCTCTTCTAAATTTGTGAATAGTTGTATATTATACCGTTGAAAATAATAATAAGATTAATTTGAACTCACCCACATCTGCCAACTGTTCAACGTCTCCTTTCTTCAAGAGCCTATCCTTGTATTTGGTCTCCACGTAGTTTTCAAAAGCGGGATCTAATTCTTTGGCCACTTTTCGTGCTTTATTCCACTCTTCAGCCACTATGAATGCATCTATTGATTCCTTGATCATTTCCATGCTGGCGTACAACTGTGCTGCCACGTTGTGTTCACCGATTTCTATTAACCTGAAATACGTTAACCAGGTGATTTTATTTCAAACATAATGTTAAGAAAATACTCTATTCTAGCGGATATTAGTAGATATCAAAATACGAAACATGGATACTGCTCTATATGTGAAGAACTACCATAAAAAAATAGAGAAGAGAATGTTAATGAGGTTAGTAAAGATGTTGACTTTCTTCCATGACTAAGTTCTGGACTAAAACTAGCCTTAGAGAAACAAAGTATCTCCTAAATTTGCAATTAAATGTGGGAAGTACAAATTAAAGGAGAAGGAAACACCACCAAATGCAACAATTAACCAACGTTAGTGCGATAGACTCAGTCTCCACCCACATTCACGGCCAGGATGAGGCTACGTCCGAAAACCCTCTATGTACCATCATTTTATAGTTTATATTATAATCAACTATCAAGCACATTCCTAATTTTCATTGTCATTAATATATTTTAACAACTTTGACCAAAAACTGTTTGTTGACTTAGGTTTGGGTATCTGATGTAATTTATTCACGGCCTGTGGCGGTCATTATTGATTTGTTTCTTATTTTTGTAATTGTTATTAATTACTGAAGATCTTTTTGGATTACCGTATTGATCATAGAATATTCCGTTTATGATTGATTTGTGAAAGTAGCCAGAGCCATATTAGTGATTTGGAAGGTACCTACAGACTTATGACATTATGTGCGATATACATAAAGACTGCATAGGTAGCGAGTATTAAGAAATAATGAAAAAGGCTACCACTTCCATTTTATGATGAAAGGAACTATTGAAGAACAAAAAGAATCGTTTCATAGAAAAGAATCTTAAAGAAAAAGTTTACAAAATTTCTGTAGCAGACCAAACATTTCCATAATGTTATTTACCTTGGACTCAATACTTTGATCACCTCTAGAGCTTCATCTCCGAATAAGAATTTGTTGACCATGTCAGCCGCTCTTAGGAGTGCTCGTTTAACTATAGATGGCTCCGTAATACTAGTATTAACCTAGAAAAATAAAAGTACTACAATATTTAAATAAAATCCCTATGATTTACTATTTTATTAACCAATTTTTAATTTATTTAGTGTTTCTTTATAACCATGAGGGGAGAGTCGGCTATTGGTGCGCACCTAAAGCTAACCCAAGATATTGCAAAAACTTAAAATATTTCAGTGTCGAACTTTTTTGAAAATAAAATAAGGGCCTAGGTATATTGGTAGAGACCGCATTCAAAGAATGGTTGTACAGTAGAACAGTGAGAGGCGAAATTTTCAATTACTATAACGCGCAAAATTACCCGACCTATTCGGCTAATAAGCCGAAAAGTAAGCTAAATTCGGCTAAAAGCCGAGATCCTGTTTGAAGGTGGGTTCAGGCTTTCTTAGAAAAATTTCTGGATGACGTAACACAAAATTGAATAGAAACAAAAAAGAATCGGACAAAACTAGCCATACCAGTATCTTAAATGGTAAATAAATAACGTATATATACAGAGTCAACATAATAGTCAAAGTCTGGGAAGAAGAACAAATGCCAGAGGAATGGTGCACTGGAATCATATGTCCACTACACAAAAAGGGAGATTTGTTGGAATGTAAAAATTATAGGGGTATAACTCTTCTGAATACAATGTACAAAATATTCTCCAACACCCTGTACAGCCGTTTAAGTACGTACGTGGAAGAAATCCTTGGTGAGTATCAAAGCGGTTTTAGGCCAGGTAGGTCAACAATTGACCAGATTTTTGTGCTACGTCAAATCTTAGAAAAAACCAATGCATTTAATATTGACACGTTCCATCTCTTTGTGGACTTTAAGTCAGCGTATGATAGCGTCCTAAGAGGTAAACTATACGAAGCCATGAATGAACTTAACATTCCCCATAAATTAATAAGGCTCGTAAAAACAACTATGAGTAAAGTGATCTGCAGAGTGCAAATACAAGGCGATATGTCACAAGCGTTTGAAACATATGCTGGGTTACGGCAGGGAGACGCGCTGGCGTGCCTTCTCTTTAATATAGCGTTAGAAAAGACTATAAGAGATGCCGAGTTACACAATAGGGGAACAATCTTTAATAAATCAACGCAGAATATGGCGTACGCTGACGATTTGGATTTGATTGCACGTACTACACGAGGACTTAAAGAGATGACTTCCACCTTCTTGACAGCCGCACAAAATATGGGCCTTAAAATAAACGAGGAAAAAACCAAAATGCTAGCATCTATTCCAAATAACAGAGATAGAGCTAGAAACGCCGAACAAAACTTCAGTATAGACCAATATAATTTTGAGGTAGTAAATAAGTTTACATATTTGGGTTCTCTCATAACAAACGATAATGACACATCTGAAGAAGTTAAACGGAGGGTACTGCTAGCAAACAAATGTTATTTTGGACTAAGCAAGCAGCTAAAAAACAGAAACTTAAGCCAGAAAACCAAACTAATAATATATCGAACACTCATCCTACCAGTGCTGACATATGGGTCAGAAACATGGACCATCTCCAAAACAGACGCAAATCTTCTGCTCGTCTTCGAAAGAAAGATACTAAGAAGAATAATGGGCGCATTCTGTGAGAATGGTATTTGGAGAAGGCGATATAATTTCGAATTGTACGAGAAATATAAAAAAATAGTAAATGGTAGAGATGTAATATCCTTCATAAAATAGGCAGGCTTAGATGGGCTGGACATGTGTCAAGAGCAAATGAGAATTACCCACCCAGACGAACTCTATTATCGGTCCCAGTGGGAAATAGGAGTAGAGGCAGACCACGACTGAGATGGAGGGACGGTGTGGACGAGGACGCAAGGAAAATCGGCGCGGCAAATTGGCAACGGTTGCACCACTGATGATGATATATACAGAGTGGCCCAAAAGTCTGAAAACAGCCAATTATCTCGTAAATTGCTAGTTATAATTGTACAAAATTTGAGGTACACCTATTTTGGGATACAAAGATTCCATATTTGATATTTGAAATGTTACCAGATTTGCCGTTTCTCATATATTATTAGTAACTTTGGATTTTTAAATTCATCACCCTATATATTCAGTAATTATTGGAATTTCCTATTCAATAAGAGTTCAACCACATATAACACTTATAGTATGTAGTCTGGAAGGTCTTAAATACATAAAATAGAAGTCTGGCAACGCCTAATTTTCCCAATAAATTTTTTAATACTAACTATTTTCAACTACATTAAAACATAACAATTGATAGATTACAACATTTTTTAACATAATGGTTACTTTATCATGTGTTCAAAATGTGCTCCATTTGTTAGTTGACATTACCTTTTTTCGTCTTTGTAGAGGGGGGTCTGGAAAGACATCTCAATCCAGGACGCCGCCTGACTGACCTTAGTGCAGAATTCGTTCTTCGTACTCCCGGCGATAGTTCCCGAGGTACTTTAAAATGCCCTCTCGTCGCTGAGTCTACGCCGAACGCTTACCTACTAAATCAGACCTTCCTCTGATTTAGCAGGTACCAATTCCAAAGCACTACCTTCATTCATTCATTTTCCATCGATCCACGTCCTTAATCCATTCATCAGCAAGGAGGCTCCCTGTCTCATTCAAGGTAGCGCGTAGATGGCCCTCATCGCTACTAGTACGGCATCACTTCCAGCATCTTTCCCTCTTACATTCGCCGTTAGTACAGCTGTCTTTCTTCCCCTGCTTTTTTCTTGATCACTGCAGGGGTATAGTTGTGTACGTTAGTCCAACCTGCTTTATTTTAAATCATTATCTCAATCATTTCTCTCACTATAATAAAATTCCCACCTGTTTCTCTTTCCATTAAGTTCCTTTCTACTATCCATCTGTTGGAATAATCCAGTCGCCTGTGGCCACAGTCCACCCAATCTCTTATGTCCGGGATCAGCATCTTCGAGTTGACAGTACCCTAATAGATGGTAGAATGCGTCTACCACATTTCTCCATGATTGTCTAGAAATTATTCGAGATTCATCGATAATTCGTTACCCTTACTCTGCAATACATGCTGATTTAGTTTTGTAAACTGAACTTTTCAAGTATCCCCAATAAAAAATATCTTTAGAATTGACGTCAGGTGAACGTGGATGTCATTCAATTCTTCCTTGTCTACCAATCCATCGTCCGGGTATCTCATCTAAATAACATTTACACCAAAATGAGCTGGAGCTCCATCTTGCTGAAACCATATCTGATAAAAATTGGCCCTAAACAAGTTTCTGAGTGTAGGTACAATTTTATTTCTAACAGTTATAAAAACTTAAACACTTATTTTTCGGCTTACAGATGCCGAAAAGCAAAACAGACGTTAAAAGACTAAAACCTGTAGCCGAAAACGTCGAAAATGTTGCTAATGCTGTATTGCAAAAACAGCTCAGTCTAAGACAAGCCAGCGCAGACTTTTAAGTATCTAAAGTAACCTTACGCAGACATCTCAAGAAACACAGAGAATTTGGACAAGAATATTTTGTATATAGTGCATCGCAAGACGTTAAATTAGTCTTTACGAAACAGCAAGAGGAAGAGCTATTAAAGTATGTTACCATTTGTGCCAAGATGCATTACGGCCTCTCAACTATCGAATTTAGAAAGTTAGCATATAATTACGCACGTGTAAATAATATTGATTGTTGCTCTTCCTTGGATACAAACCAAAAAGCAGGAAAAGAGTGGTACAGGTAAAAAAAGTTTTGCATTTTTTAGGTCATAAGGGTAAATAATTTATTTACAGGTTCTATCTGCGAAGACATCCGTCTGTATCATTACGTGAACCACAAGCAACAAGTCTAGCCTGATCGACAGCATTTAATAAAACAAATGTTAATTTATTTTTGATAAACTGTAGGAACCTATGGTAAGATACACATTTAGTCCGGAAAGAATTTATAATTTATATGAAACCGGACTAACCACGGTGCATACCCCGGTTCGTGAGCCACATTTCAGTGAAAGCTTTAAATTTAGCAAAATCATCGGAAGTCGTCATGCTTACTTTTCCAGCCCACACCAGCCACAAGCTACAACCGTTAGATAGGTCGGTTTTCGGACCTCTAAATAAATATTATAATATAGCTTGTTCCGACTGGCTAATTGCAAATCCTGCAAAAACGATGACAATCTATGATATTGCTGAGTGTGTTGGGAATGCATATCCACAGATATTTACACAGAAAAATATCCAGTTTTAACCGTTTCTGAAATTTTTCCATTCAACAGAAACATGTTCGAGGAGCACGAATTTCTCAGATCATATGTTAAGGATAGACCACCAGTTGTCGAAGAGAGAGATTTTATTGCGTGAGAGATTTTATTTTAGCACAAATGGCAACAAAAAAGACAAAACAATATTTTGTTGCTAATTTCGTTCGAGTGAATGATGATGGGTTTAAAGTTAGATACCTAAAAAGAAGTAACTTTGCCGCCAAATTTCTTTTCGAAAATGACACTGTGTATGAGTTGCCTGACGAAGATATGGTGATGAAACTAGGAGCCCCTTCAGTAGTGGGGGCACTACCAGAAGAAATGCTGAGATGACATTTTCTATCGATTTATCTGCATTTAACGTCCAATAAATAAGCGTTTCAAAGTACACATACTTATGTTCCAAAGTACCAACCTTGGTCTGTTCGTGGAGACCTTTAGTTTATGGTGAATTTTTCTGTATTCATAAGCATATTTGCCATTAGATTTAATATTTTATTTTTTTATTTGTTTACTTAAAGATATTTCAAAAAAAAATCTCAGTTCGAAATAAAATTTAAAAACTACTGAAACCTGCTTTTATTTAAAAACCGTTCCAAAGTACAAGGATCTCCCCTACTGATATTTACCTGCAAAAGACAGTCCACAGCTTGTTTATGTTGTCCGGCCAATGCCCATTCATTGGCTCTTGACAGTAGTGTCTCTATATTAATATCTGTCATTTGATTGTGATGAGAACTGCTATATTCTGACTGAAGAGATGGGTAAAGATGAGGCAGATAGTCTTTGCATACTCTTAAAGCATCTATCCACATATCTAAAAAAATATTCATACGAATACCCATTTGATAGGTATACTAACCCTTACCTTCACTCTTATACTTTTGAACAATCAATTCCGGCGCTTGGGCACGCAGCAAAAGCACCTCGAACTCAGAAAATTGCTTGTCCTTGAAACACTGTGCGGCTTGAGCTTGCAGTACCTCTGGTACCGCATCAGGTTCGTGTTTCTCTGCGATTCTTAAGGCGTTAATCCAATTTTGGGCGTGCACGTACATCAGAATGGCTTCTTTTGGTTTTGCAGCCTGTATAAATTCAGATTCCGCCTCTGCATACTTTCCGTCATCTTCTAAGGCCATGGCGTACTTCAGATGAACTTCGCTGACCTTAGAAAAATATAATGTGACAAATAATATGTTCTAAATGAGTTATATAAAAAAAACTATCTTACCTTGTTTGGTAAATTCTTACACAACTGAAAAGCGAACTCGAATTGGTAAGTTTCGCAAGCATAGTTGATACAAGGCTCCAAAATCCCATATTTATTTAACAACTTAATAGCCGAATCGATGTGAAGGGTTCTAGCCCACAGAAAGGCCACTTGATTGGCAGCGTTGGGGCCTCCGTTCTGTTTAGCCACTCTATAGGCTTCTTCCCACATTCCAAGAGTTCTAATAATAAAAATAACAAATTTTTTGGTAAATTTACAATTTAGAATAATAAATACAATGCTTGATATAAAAATGAGATTTGTAGAAATTTCTTGTAAATATTATTAGCATAAAAGTTCGTTTTTCTGCAACACTATACTGATAATATTCAAGATAATTTAGATAATGTGATCGATTTGATGCTTACCTATACATATTCATCGCTGCTTTCCATTCATTAATGGCTAAGAAGTGAATCTCAGCTGCCCTATATTTTCCTTGACTCTCCAACTGCTGACCAAGATGCAGGTGTGTAGTTTGTAGCAGATTTGGATGGTATCGTTCCACAAGTCGCACCTAAATGGACAAACAATGCTGTAATTTTATTAACTCATTTAGAAAAGACTAGGGTATTCTCAATAATTTGTTCTTAATTCTATGATACTGGATGTGGAATAGCTAACCTTTTTGCTTTTCATGTTTCTTCTGTTTACATTAATGAAGACATGAGTTTGGTAACCGTACTGATTCTGATTATTTAGCTGATCTTAACATGTCTGAGTATAATATAACTCTTACAGCGATTCTGAGGTATTTAAGATTTAAAGGATAACTTAAGCTTTGGCTCTGATAAGATCCCTTATCAGTTTTTCATAAGTTGTGTTTACACTTTGAATAAACCCATTTGCATGTTGTTTAATCAGTCGATTGTAACTGGAATGTTTCCAGACACATGGAAAAACAGTTTTGTTACGCAAGTACCTAAATCCGGGGACAAGTCTAATGTTTAAAACTACCGTCAAATCAGCAAGCTAAGTGTGATTTCCAAGTTGTTTGAACTACCTGTGACAATTTTTTTTCTTGGCATTATTAGAATATTATTATTGATGAGCAGCATGGTTTCACTAATGAAACATTTTTCACACTTTGAACTGTGGGTGTATAGAAGAATCCTGAAGATATTATGGACCGAGCATGTAACAATCAACGAAGTCATGAGAAGAGTCAACAAAGAATAGAAATATTGTAAACCATCAAGACACGAAAGCTGCAATACCTGGGGCAGGTTATGCGTAATGAAAGATACAACATACTTCAATTAATTATATAAGGGAAAATCCAGGGTAATAGAAGTGTAGGAAGGAGAAGAATCTCATGGCTGCTTAACTTAAGGGAATGGTACGGATGCACATAAATCGAACTATTCAGAGCGGCAGCATCTAAGATCAGAATAGCCATGATGATTGCCAACCTCCGTCGCGGATATAGCACGTAAGGAAGAAGAAGCATGGTTTCGCCACTGATAGATCTACAGTTACTTATCTCTTGTTATTACAAAATAATAGTTAATAATAGAGAGTGGCATTCAAATGGATGCTAATTATGCTTCAAATTGATGCTATTTATACTGATTTCATAAAGTCTTTGATAGGAAAATCATGCTACTCTATTCAGGAAATTAAACAGAATGAACTTTCCTATATGACTTTTCTAATTTCATCTTCAATCGAAAGTCTCTTTCAACCTTTTAATAGACGCAGCTTGTCTAGGAGACCAGTGGGAATCAATGACGGTCAATTTCAAAGCCAACCGGAAGCTGTCGAGTTTTTCCGACTCTGTGTCTTCTTTTGATAGGTATTCTACATTTATCGACTGTGTTGTGTATCCATTACTAGAGACTACGAACACAGAGAAGAGATACCGCCACGCCAAGCGTTAGAGAACTGTGTTCGTTAGTTCTCTGTCATTACCGTGTTGATGCTCGAACTGTAAGTTTGTAATTTGTAAAACCGGTGCAATGGACCGTGTGCGTCTAGAAAAGCAATAACATTTTGTGACTTGTAAGTAATTGTTTTATAATAAAACTTTATTTTTCAGATATTATGGATTAAGAAAAAGAGAAAAAAAGATTGTTAGCACTTTTTAAAGAAGTTTCGACGGGTGATGCTGATGAGTACCAGTGGCTTCCCACGGTCGGCGATTCTACAGATCTTCGCGGACAGCCGATAACCACGGACGGCAACGCACCGCAGACAGAGCTCTTCCCACGGTCCGTGACAGTCTGTGTAAGTCCGTGACAGTAGTATTTGATTTAACGCAGTGATGCCACTCCTCACGATTTATCGTTAGATCTCACGAATTGAAGACAAATCTCACGATCTCACGATTGACGTCTTATATCTTACGATTTCTAAAATTTTTAGGCTGTTACTAAATCTAAAGATAAATAATGGGTACCTAATAAAATTTATACGAGAAAATCAGCATTTTTAAAGTGCTCTTAGATTGTCACCTTGAAATATTCATAAATCAACTATATTTTTATACAAAAATGCTTGCACTACTCCAATTAGTATACACAAAATAATATAAACAAAGCTTAAAAGGTTCTTTATTGCTTTGAAAGTGTAAATATCGGTCCATAAACAACTGAAGTTTATGTATATTTTATCAATAAATATCAAGAATAGCCGGAATTTTGTATTAAAGGATCAACAGACCAAAATGATTTAAGTGTGTGTTCGAGATATGAAACAAATCAGCAATTGCATATAACAATAACTTTATATTCCATCTTCAATAACTTTGAAATCCTACAAGTACCGATAAAATGTTAAATCTTCAGAAAACAAAATGTTTATGTTTACCTAATATATACCTATTATACTTAATATTCTTGGGTAAAATAGGTTTATAATTTTCATTGAAGTTTAAACTATAAAGAATGTTTATAATCATTGCCTAATATTGAATCGATAAATCCATAGCTTGCAGTATATAGATATAGGTAGGTAGGTAATTTCCTAAAATTATATCTGATACTGGTGGTTCCCCTAAAGTAGACCCTTTTCTGGTACACTAATTTTTAAGTATGTACTTATACATTAATTAATATATAACAATACAAAGTATTTAAAATAGTTTTGTATAATTATATATCATTTAAAAACTCCCATTTCTTTCAAAATTCAACTGTAGCGAAATCTCACGATTTCTTACGATTTATTTACAAATTTAAAAAATCCAAAATAACTTCGTTTGTCCATTCCATTTTTTAGCAAAAAACTGCAAAACAACTTTGACAACACTACAGACAACTACTCGTAAGAGCGAATAAAAAACTTCTGACTTGCATTTGTCGTCTGTTAAAACACAGACGCGCTAGGATCGCGTCGCACGAGCATATACCGCACCTTTGATGTTACCGACTCTAGATGGATAGGACGGACCAGCACAGACGTGCCTGCGCTACCACGGACGAGATCCTTCCCACGGTGCGTGTGCGTGCGTGCTGTGGTCCGCTTACGTCCGTAATATCGCCGACCGTGGGAAGCCTGTATACGATTATGAAGAGGAATCAGTAGAAGAAGAACATCATGTAGGAGAAAACTTGGAAGGAAGCGATACGGAACAGGAAAATGAGGAACTAGATGATGAGACAGATTTTGACATTGGTCCATATTTTTTGGGCAAAAATAATAGAACAAGATGGGCTAAGCATAAGCTTCTGCAGCTTCCGGGTTCAAAACAATGTATCAATGTGACAAAAACCGATATTTTAGATATCTGGAACAATCTCTTTGATACTGATATGTTGTAAATAATTGTTGATGGGACTTATACAAAAATAGAAGCAGAAAAGCAGAAATTCAGTCCCGATCGAGATATACACCAAACAAACATTGATGAAATTCGTGCCCTTTTAGATCACTTATATCTTGTAGGTGTAAGAAAGGCAAGTCACCTTAATACAACAGACTTGTGGAAAACGAACGGCACTGTTATAGAGTTTTGCCGACTGACAATAAACATCACGAGATTCAGAAATTTACTAAGGTAGATGCGAAACTGATGATACCAATACAAGGCAAGATAGAGTTAGTTTGAAAAAAATAGCGCCAATAAGAGATCTTGTTACCAAGTGGAACGAAAATCAGAAAAATGTTTCTCTCATTCGCAATACGTAACCGTGAACGAAAAGTTGGAGGCTTTTTAGAGGACGATGCCCGTTCCGCCAGTACATACCAAGCAGACCCAATAGATATGGTATAAAAATATTTGCACTGTTTGATGCGAAGATATTATATACCAGTAACATGGAAGTATACGTTGGCAAAAACCAAGTGGGTGCTTCATATTACCTAGACACTAGTACCAATGCAGTGGCGGAACAGGCCTGTCAACATCTCTACAGATCTAAGAGAAATGTTGACACCGACAATCGGTACACATTGGTATAAGCTTGAAGGAAAATGATTTAACTCTCTTGAGAAAAATAAAAGTAAATAGAAGAGAATTTCCTGCATATTTCTCTAACAATCAAGGATGATCTATTGGCTCTAGTACATTTGGGTTTGGTTCAAGAGGAATACTAGTGTCATATAAACAAAAAAAAAACAAAACCGTTCTGTCATATTTCACTATGCACCATGGGGACGACGTTGATCATATAACTAGAATACCAGAAATCATATTAGCATATAAAAGCACCAAAAGCGGTGTTGATACCGTATAATCCGACAAGCGAGAGCTGGCGGGTGAGCTGCGCGAAAATAGAAAAGGAATTATTCAAAGAGAGATAGGAGAGGTACTTAATCGCGATTATAGGTATATAGTATAGGTACTTAAACGGTTATACACGATGTGAACTCCTAGCCGACTGCAATAGAAATGAGCAATTCCTTCCACTTTTTAATTTGTTCTACGCGCAACCCGCCAGCTCTCGCTTGTCGGGTTATAAATAAATTATGGGCACAATATGATGTGGCACGTTGTAGTAGAAGATGGCCTATGGTTGTTTTGTACAGCCTTTTAAATGTAACAGCAATAAATTCCTCTGTTATTTACAATTGTAACATTCCAAATTCTACAAAGACCAAGACAATAAGGATTCGACTAAAGGAGCTCCGTCATTTGGATGAAGATGTCGTGCCAGTTCAAAGAACTCCCGGTAGCAATTGGGAGGTGTGGTGACTATGGATGGAAAAAGAATTGAAAAACGAAATATTTTTGTTCGATTTGTAAAAAGTATCTTTGTTTGGAATATGTAAATCCAATTTGCAATGACTGTAACAATATTCCGGCTTAATTTATGTATGTTTTTTGCCATCTCTTATATTTTTTTATGATAAATCTTAGTGAAATAATATTTTATTTTTATTTAAGATAGTTCTACAAGACTGATATGCTATGTTCTAATTTTAAATTAATTGTAATTTGCTTAGTGAAAAAGAGAATAAATCAAACTATTACAAAAATTGTAAACTATTTTTTGTGCTAGGTAAATAAACAAAATATGTCAATAATAATAATAATAAATGATATTAAAAAAATTACAAACAATAGATTTATTGAAATTTAAACAAAATGCATCCAGAGGACTATTTTTATGACCGGTGTAGCAGGCCGTGAGGGACTACTGATACACAAAATTAAACTACGTCTACTGAAAGGAGCATTTACATTCACTGGCAGTGATATTGGGACCGTGCAAGTTCGGAACAGCGACACCTGGTGTCGTAAATCAGCAAAATTTACTGCGCTTTCATGTTAGATCGAGGTTACCGGATAACTGTCAAGGACGTAGCCCCAAAAAAGAATAAGAAAAAGTAAGATTGAGGTTATGTCGGTATGTTATTAAAAGGTAAACGTTATATCAAAGAATAAAGACGCTTATAAGCGTCTATATTCTTTGGTTATATGTAGGGTAAATACAAATAAATATTTTATTAAATTACAGCATTACTGTTAATATGGATGCAATAATAAAAACTGGATTTGAGAAAGTAAATCACCAAATAACTTTTCAACCAAGCACTGAGTCAAATGGAAAAGCTTTAGTAGTGCCAAATGTCAAAAAAGAATGAAAGAATTAAGAAAAATAAATTACCATAAATATTGCTAATGCATAAATGCATAAATTAAGCAGGTTAAGCCCATGATATCATCATATTGGTTTGAACAATTAATTCTTTCCCTGTAAACTTTTGGACAGCGAATATATGCATTTTTGTAAACTTCAAAAAAATAAAATTAAACATTAAACTTGATTTTTGGGTTAAAATGAACTCTGAGTGTTATGAAACTAAAATTTACACTTAAAAGTGAACTTTTATTTATTATTTATTTCAAACTGACTTTAAAATCGGGCGCAAGAATAATGCACAATTTAGATTATGTTACTTATGCTTTTTTATGATATAAATCCACTTTTCTCTTTGTAGTAATTTGTGCTTCGAAGTTGGAAACGAATAAAACTTAAATTGACAATTTTTTGTTGTATTTTTACAATTTATAACACAGCATTTCCTAGATCCCATTTTCTTCAGCGACAGAAGGTGTAAATAGACAAATGAATATGAAATATAACAATTGACAATATGAATTTATGAAATCTATGAAATTTGCAGGAAAAAATGCAAGATTTCTCCGCTACTCGCGCACGATCGTTTCTCGTATCACATCCAAGTACTTGCACGTCGCCAATATATAAACAACACAATTAACAGAGTAGATTCCAAAAAAAAAATAAACAAAACTTACCATATTATCGTACTGTTCGACGCGCTTGTACATAGCAATAGCTAAATCTGGCGTATTGACCGAAAGGTACAATTTTTCAGCTTCTCTATACTTTCCAGCTTCTTCTAAGGCTTCCGCATGCTTTATATACATGTCGTACACCTCTACAGTGTCCAAGTGCTCTGAAGCAATGGCGTGGGCTTTTTCCCATTGGCCAGCTTCGTTGTACATGTCCACAGCTTCTTTGTACATACCACAAGCTGCGTACAGTTTTTCTGCTGTCGAGAATTCCTATACAAAAATTAATTATATATATATTATAATAATTAATAAATAAATAAATAATGACGAAGTTAAAAAGAAATTGAAATAAGTAAATTTCAAAAAATTGAGAGTTTATTTGATTTCACTCTAAAATTTATTGAATTGAACTCTGCAACGGTTTAGAACTGGTGAATTGACTACCTAAAAATTATCTATGCAGAGGAAAAACAAACGACAGAACCGGTAACACCAGAAGTTACCACAAATGAAGAACTTGAATATAAAGGTAGCAGGAAGGACGTTAAGACGAGATATCAAACGAATTACTGAAATATTGTGGAGCAGCAATGACATAACAATTAACAACATTAATTAATAAAATTATAAAATACCGAAAAAATGGAGAACGAGCGAAATAATTCTACTATTAAAAAAAGGAGATAAAAAACAGATACCTACAGAGGTATAAACTGAAAATGAAATTTTATACGAATATGTTTTGGAAGCTGATACATCCCATGAATCCCATGTTTTTATATCTGATTCTCATAGAGGGCGCTATAGTTACACGGATCCTAAATATTAGTCAGTATAACTTTTTTAAGAGTATAATTATTAATCAAAATTTCAAGTAAACTTAAACATCATTCAATTTTTCACGAAAAGGGTACTCTTGGTAAAACTCGATACTGTGTACCGTTTTCGGAATATTTTGATTTGAAAATTATGAAGTAATAATTGATGCTGGTATAAAATAGTTAGTAATTAAACAAAACTCACAAGAAGAAAATTAAATTAATGACTAAGAACATAAAATAAAATTGAATTACAGTAAGTGTTCAAAATGCCCTCCGTTTTCGCGAATACACAAGTCTATTCTTTTTTCTAAAGATTCCATTAACCTTCTAAACGGTAGGGGATCAGCTATGATGTCATTAAATTGACGTTGAATTCTTTCTTCCAATTCTTGGCGTGAATTTACCTCTGTAGCATAGACTTTTTCCTTAATATACGACCAAACTGCGTAGTCCAAAGGGTTAAAATCGCATGACCGAGGAGGCCAATGAATCGGAGCTTCTGCACCTCTACCAATCCATCGATTCGGAAAATGATTACTCCACCAATTACGACACCTTCTATCAAAGTGTGGTGGAGCTCCATCGTGCATAAAAAATAAAGATTTTCGCTCGTTTAGCGTTAAATCTTCTAATAACTCGAATAAGGAATTGTTTAAAAAATTAAGATACATATCACCATTTAAATTTCCAGGTAGAATATGATAACCTATTAATTTGTTACCTAAAGTTGCTGCCCATACATTAACTTTACATGAGTGTTGGTAATGTGATACCCTTTTGACTCGTGGATTCTCATCACACCAGTAGTGTGCATTATGGTAGTTAAACATACCTTGTCGCGTAAAGGTGGCCTTGTCCGTAAAAAGAATGCATTTAAAAAATTTGGATTGTGGGCTGTCCTTTGTTGCAATGTTTCACAAAAATCCACTCTAACCGGTAGATCATCTGGTAAGAGCTCTTGGACTTGTCTGTAAGGATAAGGATGTAATTGCTGTTCTTTAAGTATCCGCCAAGTACTTGAAGAAGTCTTTGAAGAATTTGTTCGTCTTGCTATATTCCTCACGCTAACTGTTGGATCTTAATCAAGTAAATTTAAAATATTATTTTCTTTATTAATTGTTCTTGTTGTTCTTGGTCAAACAGAATTTATTTTATTTGGTCCCACATTCCCAGTTTCTCGACAACGTCGTTCAACGGCTCTAAATGTTTTTTTACTTGGTAAGTTTCTTTAGGAATCTTTTTCTGCATAACGTGTCACAGCTGCACTAGAACATCCTAAACATTCGCCTAAGGTTAATAACATGTCAGTGTATTTAACATTTGAGTACATTTTGATTTTATTTTACAAATAACAAGGTTTCAAAACTCTAATTATTGTTGATTTATCATATTTATCAGATTGGGGATTTATCAATTCATGGGATGTATCAGCTTCCAAAACATATTCGTATAAAATTTCATTACAATGTTGCCAGTATTTTCGACAAAATTGTAAAAAATGCGTATTTTTTTTTTCTTCAACGCCCTGCATCTTGTGTAAACATGTGGGTCGTACTAATGGAGGTAAGAAACCACTTACCTGGTGGTTTCTTACCTCCATGGTCGTACTATGTCAGGACTATTAGTTAATCCCGATTATTGGTCTGTGAAAGCTTCCGATTTCATTTATGGTTAAATAAAAATTGTTATTCATTCAAATGAGAATATATTTTAACTCAGAAGACTATTTCTGATGACTTTTATATCTAAACAAATTTAGAAAAAAAAATGCACTGAATCTACTGACCTTAACACTAGCAAAATGCCCAGCTATAATTTCATAATATTTCTTCACAGTATCGGCATCATCAATGACTTTAATGATATGTACCGCCTTTTTCCACTGCCTTGCAGAGACTGCAGCATTCAAGGCTTTCAACATACATCCTGCTTCGATATAGTGACTTATGGCAGCATCCATTTGTTTACTTTCTACCAAACTATCGCCCCACTCTTCTTCCAACTGTACCACCTTTTCCGGACTTACTGTTCTTGCCAAATCTACCGCTTTGTTCCAGACTTTACCTATAAACAAAGAACGATTTGAACTATTTAAAAATGCAAAAGTAGTAAGGAATCCAAGGTTGCGTATTGCAAATTTAATAAAACCCACTGTCCATTATTTTGAAGCGAAACATCTGCCTCGAGGTTTTAACGCCCTGATAAAAATTCTCATTATTTTGTAGTGGCGAAAGAGACAGGTGTTTCACAAGCCTTGAGGAAAGAGGTATATATTATAAAGATAATATATTGTTATGCGGGTCCTGGCTAGCAAATAATCCAGATGATTCGGCATTCGACTATGTTAAGGCCGTTTTCTTATCTTATTAAGTTATTATTATTATCTCATATCTTATTGTACGTTTTGTTGGATATAACAAATCCTATACATTAAAACGTGGCATGTAAACAGCAAAACGTACGTCTTATCGAATCAAAATGAAATCCAAGGTCAGATCGCAGCCATGATCTGAGAAGCATAGTTTTGCGAGAACTGATAGGATAAAACGTTTCGTGAAAATACATGTTCAGACAAGTCGTCCGATCTTGACTCAGTTGACGACTAGCTCCACTGCAGTTCGCTTCATTTTTACCAAAAAGCCTAATAATGTTAGATATGCGGCAATGCACCCACACCACGATTTTGTCGGGAAATTTATTGAATTGTGTAAAAGTTTTCCGTGTATAGGCAAGTGAACAATAAAGACTATAGTGACCATAGTAAAAAAAAACGTCGTGTAAAAGTTTTTTTTTAGTCTTTAAAGGGAAAAAATGTTTACGTTTTATTTTATTCTTTTTGGTGTTCAAATTAAAGAAAAAACATTTTTTTAAACCTCTACCTATTTATAACTAATAAACAAATAGTAGTTTAGCTTTAGTTAGTAGTAGTTCTGTTTTAAAACCAAGTAGATTGCATTACAGGTTTCAGGAATTATTTGGCTTAACGCTGGTTTGGATATTATGGTTGTGAACTCCAAGTCCTTGAGGCTGCGTCCTGTTGCAAGATATCTGAGAGTTGCTGTGAGTCTTTCATGGGGTGTAATGGCTTTTCTCATGCAGTTGTCTTGTTTCAATATGTATGTGTTACCAACTTTAGCAATTGACAATAGGCTGAGGTGTCCATTCGCAAATAATTGCGCCAGTCATCTGTTCGCCTCTCAGTTCTTTTAGTAACGAGACGTGGGAATACTGGCTTCTTTTCAGAAGCCACTCTCTTGACCATCTTGTCTTTTCCCTCTTTATCCCTTTTTCCTCAGTCGTAGTATCGTTATAGTTAAAAAAAATAAAAGAAAGCAGCCGTGTTTTCCTCCATTATAAAAAAATCACTAAACAAACTTCACACAACTCAAGACTCTGAATTAGAAATGAGGTAGAAAACGGAAGGAAAAACGTAGTGTGTATACACTGGACAAAACGTATATTTTGTCGTACGTTTTATATGACCCACAAAACGTACAAGAAAACGTAGCGTAAAAACCGGCCTTGTGTTAGCGGTCGAATACCAGGTAAAGGGCCACCAACCTTCCTTCCGCCTAGAAAAGGTTCCAGCGAAGCCTCGAACGAGAACCGAAATATGTAATATATAGAGAGTAATTTAGATTTTAGAATCCGTCTGAAATAAATACTGTATCAAGTCAAAATAAATGTATATATAAATTAAATTGCGTCCTAGTTTTTAGTATTAGTGTACCTAAATAAATTAAAATAAGTGTTGAAGACTGTCAATTACTTAAAGACTAGAAATAAAAGAAAATAATGCCAGTTCAATATTAAATACTTACCTTTCCTAAAACACTCCATTGCGAGATCCGGTTTGTCCAACTTTTCATATATTTCAGCTGCCGGTTCATACAATTCCTGTTTGATTAAGCTCTTCAACACTCCTCCGATAACACTATGATCGTTGACTAGTTGAGGATATTTAGAAAGAAGATTGGGGATTCTTAGAAGCTTGTTCGATTTGAGATACATATTCAAGGCTTCTTCGGATTTACCCTCGTTTTCCAGAACTTGTCCAACTTTTTCGTATTGGCCGCTTTGCATCAATAAAGACATATGTTCCTCTTTCAGCTCCTTGACGTGTTCGTAGTTTCTTTGCTCCGCCAATCTGCAAAGAATTACTGAACGAATAAAGCATTGTTTTGGTTTAGTAGGTATATTAAAGTAATAATTTAGTAAGAAACGGGCGTGAGATTTTGTGGAATACCCATGTGGAAATTTATTCGGAATCCATTTTGACTTTAAATACCTTTTTTTAGTTTTGTTCCGATTTTGATTAAATTTAAAACTTATATTGATAGCGCATATTTAAATTAAAATTTACAACACTAACGGAAAAACCTAACCCTTTACCGCATAGTGGGTCATATATGGCACAATACTTAGTTTTAAACCGTTTTAGATCGAATCTTATTTTTAAGTATTTATGCATTGCATATCCATATCTATATAGAGCACATATTTCATATAACCTGTAATAAAGCGTCATTTTACTGCAGCAAAGTGAACTCATATGAATATTTGCAAATGTCCGCCATCTGACAGCTGTTCATAAGAATTGTGGAATTTGATATTTAATTATCAAAGTTTCTACTGAATATTTTTGTACAAAAATCAAGAATAGACCTTCAAGAAAGAATTTCTGTAAGTATTTTCACGCATTTCTTTATATTTTATTATTTTTTTATCAAAAATATGCTTGTGCCATATATACCACAATATACACTGTCATGCAAAACTCTCTTTCATATATGGCTCAATATGCGTTCTGAACTAGGTATTATTATTTTTTTATTTTAGATAATGGATCCCAAAAAGTTTTATGGTGAAACTCTTGTGGTAGTGGACATACCAGATTGTAGTGAAGACGAAGGGCTATCAGCTGATGATATTTCCCCTATTATATTAGCCCCAGAGTCAAACTATAAAGATGGTATAATAGATAATAATGAATCAGATATTATTATCCCAAAAACGGATTTAGAAAGCCGTTCGGATAGCGAAGATGATATTTCTTTGGACGAATTACGACGTAATCTAATAAAGAGTAGAAATAAAAATCATCCAACTTGGAAAGAAGGAAATTTGGTAACATCAGATGATGATATAAGATATCTTGGTTCTACTGACCGAGCTTGTTGAGTTGCAACAAGCGGATTCCCCTTTTAATACCGGCTAAATAATACGGCTTTAATATGGCTAAAAATACCGCAGAAAGCGGTATTTTTAGCCATAGATGAGCAGATAATTCCAACAAAAGCGCGTTCATCTATAAAACAATATAATCCGCAAAAACTCCACAAATTGTAATATAATGCGTTTGTTCTTAGTGGTGTCAGCGGATTTTCCTACGATTATGAAATTTTTGCAGAAAGCCAAACTAATGTTGTACCTGATGGTTTTCCTGATTTAGGGGTAAATTCAAATGTGGTTCCTCGGCTAACACAAACAGTACCAAGACTTATAAATCACAAAATATTCTTTGATAATAGGTTCAACAGCGTCCCATTGCCAATTTATCTAACGAAACAGGCTATGTTACCACTAGAAACAGTTAAAATAAACAGTAATATGCCAAAAAAGGCTGAATTAAAAAAGAACGGCTGAGGAGCTATGGTAGAGAAAGTCGATACAATGGATGGTACAAAAATATCTGTTGTTACATGGTATGACAACAAATTAGTAAACATTTTATGAACATATGCTGTGAGTATGCCAACAGTTACATACGACCTTAAGTTTTTCCTTTAGTCTTGTAAATTTTAATTTAAAAAGGCGCTATCAATATAGGTTTTAAATTTCATCAAAACAATAACAAAACTAAAAAAGGTTATTTAAGGTCATAATGGGTTCCAAATAAATTTGGCCCACCGTGTATATTCCATGCTGTTACACAATTATTTTCATTTTATTCTAGCTTTATTTACATTATTTCTCCTCCAGGACCTGCATATTCTGCTAACAAAAGGTATGTTTGAAAAATTTTTAGTTTTCTAGCTTGCGCCATCTGTGATACAAAATTTCAGTCAATCTTAGAGGACTTTTTGATAGACAGCGCCACTGCGTTTGGATATCGTACTATTATTTAATACCTTGTCTAGCGGTGGTAAAGCACTCACGACTATACAGTGGTGAGTGCTTTACCACCCGGCTTTTTAACGTAAGAAATAGAAAACACAGTTACCTTGTGAAATAAAAGAGATGAAACTCGTAGAGGTGGGAAATAACCGATAGAAACCTATAATTTACATTACATTGCATTAACACTATCGATAGTCTCACACCTTTAGACGTTAGCTTCGAGCTAAATCACCTCGGTTATAATTATTATGTGTGACGTATTTCAGTGACATTTTTTAATTTCGCATAAAGTAAAAATTGATTGACCACAATAAAGCAAAAAATGTGAATAAAATAAATTAATTAATAGTGATTATTTAATCTAAAGTTTTAAATTATTAACCAAGAATAATTTCTACTATGATTTGAGGAGTTTCATACACTCTTGACACGAAATAAACATCAGTCCTTCGTGGATTAGTGGTAAGAATTCGACACTGCGACGCAGAAGATTAGAGTTCAACAAAACCCACATGTGGTTTTCTTTTTTTTTAATAATTTCAAATTATGCAGAGATCGTTTTGATTTGAATCACTAAACATTTATGTCAGTCGTTACTAGTATTAGAAGTGTTTAAAGTTAAACATAAATATCTTTTTGAATCTGAATTATTTTGTATTTCCGTTTTATAACATTGGAATAAGAATAAATTGTAAATAATGAGTTTTTCGAAAACTTGTTATCCTAATATGTATCATATTTTCTATTATTTTTTTATTAGTAAAACAAAAATTTTATCCTTGGTGTGGAATTGAAACCCAATCGTCTTGTTAATAGACCACGTGTCTAAGTATTACACCAACTCCACATACAATAACTGTTTTCGGACAGAACATACCTACCTTTAGTTTAGTCAAATATTTCAGTTATTTTTATTATTAAAGAAACTTAAAGATTTATAATTTAAAATCACTACTAATTAATGTTTTTTACTTTAATTCTTAATTTATTCAATCATTTATTCTTACATCAGAAATTATTAAAATAAAATATTTTCGCGGTCATCCGTATAATTATAACTGAAGTCAAATAGCCACGTCTAAGAACTAGCTTTATCTCATTCTTTCTCACAAAATCCGTCTTCTATCCTTTCCGCTATTTTGCCGGGTTTTAAAGCGACTTAAACACTTCTAATACTATAATAACGTCTAAAGGTGTGAGACTATCGACGGTGGTAATGTAATGTAATGTAAATTATAGGTTTCTATCGATTATTTCCACCTCTACGAGTTTCATCTCTTTTTATTTCACAAGGTAACTGTGTTTTCTATCTCTTACGTTAAAAAGCCGGGTGGTAAAGCACTTATCACTGTATAAAAAATAAATACCTTAAAGCTTCATCCCACTTATGCAACTTCTTATACATGTCCAATGCCTTCTCAATATTTCCTTGTTCCAGGTAAATATTTTCCGCCGTGTTTAAGTCTCCGTACAGAATCGACAATCTAGCCCACACCTCGGGAGAGTTATTCGAACTCTCGTTATATTTTTCCATGAAACTTTGAGCTTCTTTGGAAGTTTCGTGTAGGAAATAAGCCGTAGCCACCTCTTTTAGAGCGGTACTGCAACGTTCTGCAAGCGTTAGATTCTGTTGTTTCATAGCTATGAGATAGAGTGTGTGCCACATGGCTTCAGCTTCGGAAGAGTTGCTCATGCTTTCTAAGAACAGAATGGCTCTGTTGTAATCGTTGTCGTTTAAGGCTGTACCTAAAAATTAAAGAAAACTCATATTTTTTGTCATTAAATCTAAATAAAAGAATAAGGCAGCACTTATTTAAATTAATGGGAGTATTTAAGTACAAAAATAGAAGGCAAAAAGAATATGAGTCTCCTAAAACTTCCACCTACCAAATTCTACAAGACCTTCATCCAATTCCACATTAAAACTGTTATTGCCATCGACACAGATAGCTTCGGTTTTTCCATTATTCCTTACAATATCAATTACATCTCCTTTAACTGTCATCAAAGTGGGATTTTCTGGTAAATCTATGTTATACCAAATTGCTAGATTATTTCCAGCTTGAGCAACGGCAACATCACTGCTTTCTACCCATTGCACGAAACTTACTCCAGTAAAGATGGTTTGTTTCAATTGGGTAATTACATCTATAAGGATTAATCTAAAATAGAGCGCATCATATTAGTAATTATACATTTTCTAGACATTAAGAAAAGCTTATACCATATAATATAATTACCAAGTATGGTTCGTCCGTGAAAAAATCCGGTTTTTGAACATCAACCAAAAAGTGGCATCAGTGTTAGATATAATTGAATTATTTTAATATAATTCAAATATAATAGTACTTAATAAGAATAATGGTATCGAATTAGTCATTTCTAAAAAGGCATACCCCAAAAAACCAAAAAAAGGAACCTCTTTACTGCCTTTATTGACTATAAGGAAGCCTTTGACTCAGTGCCGCATGAATGGCTGGTAGGTATATTAAGAATATATAAAGTCGATGATAACTTAGTGACCTTCTTAAGACATATAATGACAGATCGGAAGGTTCATTACTTGCCATTCAGGATCAGCTTATACCAACCAAAAATTACCTGAAATATATCGTCAAAGACCCTCAGATCCAAAACAACAGATGCCGATATGGATGTCAAGCCCAAGAAACCATCCAATATCTTAAAGGGGCTGCCAGGCATTTGCTGCAGCTGAATATAAGGAACGGCATGACTCAGTAGGGGAGATCCTCCATCAAGTGATAGCTTTTAAACTGGGGCTTCTACAAACAAACCATCTCCATATTATCAATACGTTCCTGCAAGTATACTTGAGAATGACATACAAGCTTTACCGCACTATTTACGCCACAGTGGCACATATACATCTATACTAGTTACACTAAAGAGATAAACAACACTAATTGATGTGGCGATACTCAACAACAATAATCTTCGATTCAAACAGAAAGAAAAGATCGCCAGGTGCAGGGATCTATAAATTCAAATACGAAGACAGTGGAGAATGGAAATTACTCAGATAATACCTATTATTCTCTCTACTACTTGAGTCATTTCGAAGAACTTCCTAGAAAACATAAAAAGCTAGGTCTGAATGAACATCTCTACAAGACCATGCAGAAAGCTGTACTACTCTCAACGTCCAGATGTGTACGAAAATTTTTGGCAGATACTCCAGCGTACCTAGTTACTTAGGGCCTATAGCACGGATAGAGTCCCACCGGAGCTCAATCGTTTTATATCATAGGTAGGTATCTGGAATGAGTAGGAATCTGGAATTTCTGGAGGGAGTGTAAGCTGTGTGGCTAAATCTGGAATACACGCTGAAAACTGTGGAACATTCTCAAATGATATCAGTATTCACTTTGGACTAGACAAGTGCCGTATTCTAAATATAGTCAGAGGAAAAGTTCAGCCCCGAGGTTTCGATATGCAAGATGGCCAAAACATCAAGGTAAAATTGACCATAAAAACTTGGACTTGTCTTATTCTTAATTAAGTGATTATCCTTCTGTGTAATTAATTCGTTTAATAATGCTTAATTTTAATGGTCATGGAACAGGTGCCAGTACTGTAATACCTAGTATTAAAATACCAAATAAGTACTTGACAATTCGTATAAAAATGTATACATTATATTTAAACTTAACTTAACCTATTATAGTTTATTTGTCTTCCGGGTTTGGACCGTGTCATTTGTGAGTGACCCAAAAGTGGGTTCATCTCGACGTTTCGCTGCAATTATCTGTAGCTTCTTCAGGAGAACAAAGAAAAAAGAAATCAAAAGACAGGAAGATGGGTAGTTAGCAACGGTAACTCAGTTACTCAACGCAACCAGAGGCGAATACTAACTACCAAGATGGGCATTTGGTCACAGTAACTCAACTACTTAACGCAGCCAGAGGTGAAAACCAAATGCCAGGACAGGGATTCACGTCCAACAGCTCAGAACACTAACGCGTCGAGAGGCGGGGAGTGAATCCGACGATTACTCCGCTACCGCTCTATTTATAGTCGCGGTGACCTGTCGTGTCGGGACGCATCGGCACACTCCGTGGCGCGAAGGTCAAGAAGCGCTCGTTGGCAATCATGTGGCTGAATCGTGGTAGCGGGACCGGACGGTGGTCTAGACTGAGATTCCAGATGGGAGACAAGTAGTATCCTTCCTCTCGATTGATATTATGTGGATTTTTTCGGATCTCTAGAGATTCGCGGATTTTCTGGAATTAAAAGAAGGGGCTCTTAGAAATAATATGGGTTTTTTCGAACAATATGGAATGACCGGTTTCTTGGCAGTGTCTGCAACTGCAGAATGGGAGAAAAGACCTGATCGAATGCATCTTTGATGCTCTTGAATCCGAGTTGTGACGGAACGACCAGTTTCGCCAATATACACATGTCCACATGAACAAGGAATAGAATAGACACCACAGGAAGATAGGGGCGGTAATATAGCGGTAGAAATTGCCTCTACAAACAAATATCTGGAACACCAATGGGTTCTCCCCTTTCCCCTGTCATTGCTGACATTTTCGTGGAAGCCTTTGAGTCTTTAGCCCTAGAATCTTACCCCTTAAAAACAAAAGTCTGGTTCCGCTACGTTGATGATACATTTATCATCTGGCCCCATGGTCAACATACCCTTTCTCCCTTCCTAGATCATCTTAACTCACAACATCCGAGTATAAAATTCACAATGGAAGTAGAAAATAATCGGTCCCTTCCCTTTCTCGATGTGTTAGTCACCTCCAAGCCCAATGGCCGATTGGGTCACTCTGTTTATAGAAAAAAGACTCACACAATCGTTACCTACATGCTTCATCACACCACCATCCTGCCCAAAAGAATTCTGTGATCAACTCTCTCATCCATCGGGCCATTTCGATTTCTGAACCTGACAACCTTAGAGAAGAACTTGGCCATCTGCAAAAAACCCTTGTCGCCAACGGTTACTCCAAGTCCACAATTCAAAATATTACACACCGACATCTACATCCCCCTTTACACCCTAGGACGACAAATTCAGAATCTTCGGGTAATACTCCTGTGGCTTTTCTTCCGTATATTCGAAGTGTCACTGATAGGATTGGCAAAATTCTTCGCAAAGAAGGTATCAGGACTCTTTTTCGACCACCCAAGAAAATCTCACAATATCTACCTTCTCCTAAGGACCCATTACCGCCCCTATCTTCCTGTGGTGTCTATTCTATTCCTTGTTTATGTGGACATGTCTATATTGGCGAAACTGGTCGTTCCGTCAAAACTCGGATTCAAGAGCATCAAAGATGCATTCGATCAGGTCTTTTCTCCCATTCTGCAGTTGCCAACACTGCCAAGAAACCGGTCATTCCATATTGTTCGAAAAAACCCATATTATTTCTAAGAGCCCCTTCTTTTATTCCAGGAAAAATCCGCGAATCTCTAGAGATCCGAAAAAATCCACATAATATCAATCGAGAGGAAGGATACTACTTGTCTCCCATCTGGAATCTCAGTCTAGAGCCGCCGTCCGGTCCCCGTTACCACGATTCAGCCACATGATTGGCCAACGCGCGCTTCTTGACGTTCGCGCCACGGAGTGTGCCGATGCGTCCCAACACGACAGGTCACCGCGACTATAAATAGAGCGGTAGCGGAGTAATCGTCGGATTCACTCCCCGCCTCTCGACGCGTTAGTGTTCTGAGCTGTTGGACGTGAATCCCTGTCCTGGCATTTGGTTTTCACCTCTGGCTGCGTTAAGTAGTTGAGTTACTGTGACCAAATGCCCATCTTGGTAGTTAGTATTCGCCTCTGGTTGCGTTGAGTAACTGAGTTACCGTTGCTAACTACCCATCTTCCTGTCTTTTGATTTCTTTTTCTTTGTTCTCCTGAAGAAGCTACATACAATTGTAGCGAAACGTCGAGATGAACCCACTTTTGGGTCACTCACAAATGACACGGTCCAAACCCGGAAGACGTAAATAAACTATAATTCTGACTCTCGCCGTGGAAGCCTACGATTTCATTTAACTTAACCTAACCTAACCTAACTATTTCTGATTAAAATGGAAACTCATTTTTATATATTTGCCAAAGTAGTAATTTTATTATATACACAAAAAATTACCTTTGCTTTTTGTCTCTAAACAACAACTTATTCCCGATTTCATTCAGTTCCAACCAATCGATCTTTGAATCGTGGGCAATCTGAGCTAACATAACACCAGAAACCAAATCTATGATGCAGATAGTCTTCAAGTCAAGCAAATACGAAAGTTTTTTGTTATCTGTTGTTTGGTTTCTTTCGTTCAATCGCACGCTTATCAAATGGGGGTTCGCAAATTCCGTTCTAACCGAGCATAGGACATCATTATCCCCATATTCGATCAAAGTCAGTTCTCCCGCGTTGAATACAAGACAGACATTTGCGTTTTCGAAATAGAATTTTTCATTGTGGCCAGAATTGTTCCAAGGTACCTAAAAAAACGAAAGAATACCACACGAATTAGATAGCTAATTCCAAACTTCACTTACCTCGCTTAGCAAATTCCTCAATAAGTCAGCTACTAGTAAGGTTTCTTCAGTTCTCGCTACCAAATAACAATCTTTGCCCATTATTTTCACATCTTCTATTTCTCCTCCGTATTGAGACCTTAATATTACCCCTCGTTCGTTAGTATCTAATGGTTTGACCAAAACCTGGCTAGGCCCAACGTAGGTGATTTCAAATTTATCTTTCCACACTGTTCTCTTCAACACTAGAATAAAAAATACAGTCATTTCATCAACATGAAAAAACTTCTTCTTCCTCTTTATAAGCAATTCTGCTTGTTCAATGGCGGATTAATACCTTTATGGAAGGTTGTCACACCATCTTTTGCGCGGTCGTCCGATACTTCTTCTTTAAGAAGACTAAAATAACTGTAAAAACTAATATTACTTTATACCTGATTCAAACATAAAAACTGCACCACACAATCCACCACATGTTACTTTGGATCCGTCCTTTTTCCATGCTAAAGCAGTTATCGTATAAAAGTCGGTTAATTCTTTGGGAGATGTTTCTTCCCATATGGTTTTTCGTGTACTCCAAGTGTATAATCTCAGCCGACTAAAACTACCAATCGCTACCGCCTGAAAATATTTGAACTGGTCAAAATAAGTAAATTAAAAAAAAGAGTACGAAGCTACATAAGATTGTTATACTGATTATACTAACTGTCCTAAAATCATAAAATCTTTTTTTTTTAATGGCTTTGGATTAAATATAAAATCAAAAGTGTATACTATATTTAATTATATTGATTAAATTTAACAGCTTTTTGTTGCATCTTATTTTGAACTATTTTATTCATCCAATTATATATTTCGTAACTAAACCTTTCTATAGTAAAATATCAAAATTGTAGACAAAAATTCTGAGTAATGATAAAAATTTTTCAGCCCTATTTGCAGAAAGTGATCTAGAAAATGAAGAACTAGAGAAAACATTCTCAGAAGTACCAAATAAAAATGAAAGGTAACTAAAAGAAAACGTCGATCTTAAACAATAAATAGAAGATTTCCACAAAACATATGACCTCACTGAAAAATCGAAAATTGAATGGATGAATAATGTAACATATGAAACAAGACGTATTAAGTGGTATACATCTGCCCTGACCCTCTTTATGAAATACCTCCTCCTATTGGTTTTTTCATGAGATATATTTTAGAAGAAGTAATGCAGCAGATGGTGAACATGACGAATTTATATAATACTCAAAAGAATATATCACGAATGATGTCCAACAACATTGGAAGAAATGAAAAAGTTTATTGGTGTACTTATCATAATTGGCAATTTGCAGTTTCCGAGAGTTCGGATGTATTGGAGTCCCCTTTATGGAATTTCGCTAATAAAAGATTCCATTGGACTCCACAGATTCTTCAAGCTTAGACAAGCATTACATTTAGTGGATATTACTAGCCGTCCCGAAAATAACACAGACAGAATTTTGAAAGTCCGGGACTTATACGATTGCATTAGAAGAAGATGTCAGGAGCTTCGTCTAGAAACCAATCTCTGTGTCAATGAACAAATAATTCCATTTAAAGGCCAACTGAACATCAAACAGTACGTCAAAAATAAGCAGAAGAGGTGGGGAATTAAAATTTATGTTTTAGCGGGACAAAATGGTATAATGTATGACTTTTTAATGTATCAAGGTAGCACTACTGAAATAAAGCCGGTCTACAAACATTTTGGTAGTGCCGCAGATGTTGTCATGCAATTAACGGAAAGAATAAGTGATGAAAATCATGGTCTTTATTTCGACAACTATTTTTGTTGCCAAAATCAATTTTTGCAGTGGGTACGATAAGAGTAAACCGTTTTTCAAATCCTCGACCATCTACTGATAAAGAATTAAAGAATAAAGGGCGTGGATCTTCTTCTGTTGCACTTAGTAAAGACGGAATTATAATAACCAAATGGTACGATAACAAATCGGTTATCACAGCGTCCAATTTCATTGGAATCGGAAAAGAGGGCTGCTGTACTAGATAGGGCAAAAAATCAAATAGTTCCCTTCAAATCCCAGTACCAGAGGCAATAAAAATGTATAATGAAAATATGGGAGGGGTGGATAAGGTCGACTTTTTGTTAAGTATTTATCGTTCATTCGTTAGATCTAGAAAATGGACTATTAGGATGATATTTCACGCAATTGATCTGTTTAGTGAATTCGCTGAGTACAACACCAAGCTGTTGTATTAGAAATAAACAAAAAGAAGATAATGGATCTTCTGGCATTTCGCGAAAGTGTAGCAGAGCATCTAATATTATTTAAAAATTTTTGTAAGCGAGGAAGGCCAAGTGACAAAGATTCGCCAGTTCCAACAAAAAAAAGTGTGAATCAAGACCTTTCGTAGAAATGAGATATAACGGCTACAACCATACTCCCAATGTAGACGAAAAAAAGATAATTCTAGATGCAAATTGGAGGGGTGCAAAAATAAGACCCATATATTTTGTTCCAAATGTGAAGTTGATCTGTGTCTGATGAAGGGAAGGAACTGTTTCTCAAAATTTCATTTAAAATAATGTTCGTTTTGATATTATTATGTGAATAAATATTTCTAGCGAAAAGAAAGTTTTGTAGTATTTTGATTCACCAAGACATAATGTCCCTTCAGAGGGACATTACAAAAAACTACTAAAGATTATGAAAATGTTACTTTTACGAATAATAATCTCTTAATTATGGCAAATAAAGTAAGTAAAATAAATAATATCATTTTTTTCTCCAAAAACGACAGACGTATACTTCATGGGTACTGATCGTAATGTCCCTCTGGAAGGACAAATTCACTGAAAGAGTTAAACTATTAAATATTACTGTTAAATATATCAACTTGTTAGTACACATTTGATAATTTACCTCACTATTCTATAAAATAACTGTCCTAGCTTCTCTAGTGATACAAACGTCAATGAAATAACCGTTACCTGTCCACTTGGGCTGCAACAAGCTACGGTGAAATCTCGTTCTGACGGGTCTTTGCTATAATCGAAGGTTTTAACGTTCTTTCCAAGATTATTAACCACCGAAACTCTTTTGTCGCATCCAGCCATAAAGATATGTCCTTGTGTCCATGCTAGGCCGTATGGTGGTACCGAGTGTAAAGCTACACGTCCTTGTGCTTCGTCATCACTGTGGTCGCTCGTTATAAAGAACCTAAGAAATGTTTCATCATTGATATTGATTGCATTTTGGAAATGAAAGAAAAAATTTAAGGTACTAATCGCAAAAAAGCGGAACAATAGACACTATCGCAGTGCTTTCTGTATTTTTAAAATTTAAATAATATATTTAAAATTAAATAAAGTAATTTTATTAATTATTTATTTTTTATATTTTAAACAAATTCAACAAATTATTATTTTAGCTGCTAACGCCCCCTGTTAACGTATTACCAAAGCCTACGTTGTTTACTTATGACAAAACTGTCAAATTCGGAAGAAATATTAATAATAAAGTATAAATAAATACCATTTAATAGTAAATGTAATTATTATATAAACTATATGTTTAAAAATAATAATTGTATTTATATGAAATTATTTTAAAACGAAAATTATTATAAAAATTTAAACAGATGATTCAGTGTTGTTATTAATCGGATGACAGTTATGCCTTTTATTAAAATTTGACAATCGATACGAATCGAATCTTTTATATTCAGCCATACGGCTCACTCACTCTAAGGGGAAAATTCACTCATCCCAGATACCTACCGTATCAAACGGATTGAGCTCTGGTAAAATTCTTTCCATGTTATCGAGTCCTAGGTAACTTGGTACATCGGTGTATCTCCCAAAAATTTTCGCAGGCATCTGGACGTCGAAAGTAGCACAGCTTTCTGCATGATCTTATATAGATGTTCATTTGGACCCAGCTTTTTATGTTTTCTAGGAGGTTCTTCGGAATGACTCCAGTGGTAGAAAGTATAATAGGTATCGTCTGAGTACTTTCCATTCTCCATTGTCTCCTTATTTGTATTTCCAAATCTCTGTACTTGCCGATCTTTTCGTTGTACTTAACCTGCAGATTATTGTTGTTAAGGCTCGTTTTCACGCTACGTCTTATTGTACGTTTTGTTGGATAGGACAAATCCTATACAATAAAACGTGGCATGTACACAGCAAAACGTACGTCTTGTCGGAAGGAAACACATAGTGTGTATACACTGAACAATACGTACGTTTTGTCCTACGTTTTATATGACCAACAAAACGTACAATAAGACGTAGCGTGAAAACGGGCCTTTAGGTATCGCCACATCGATTAGTGTTATTTCTTGTTAGTTTATTAACTAGCACGAGATCTGGTCTATTATAAGCTTAGAGTTGTTATTTTCAAGCATACTCTTAGGAACATATTGATAATATAGGAGATGGTTTGTTTGTAGAAGTCCCAATTTAAAAGCTATCTCTTGATGGAGGATTTGCTCTACTGAGTCATGTCATTCCTTATATTGGGCTTGGCATCCTTATCGGCATTTGGTCATTTTGAACTTGAGGATCTTTGACGATATATATTTCAGGTAATCTTTGAGTATTATTAATATATAACAAATGAGTGCAGAGGAGCAAGCTCCTATTGTCCTTAAAAAAAACAAAGAAAAATATCCTTTTAAAACTAATACCAATTATAAAGTTACAATTAAGTGCAACATACAAAAATTGTGAACCAATAAATAAATAATGCGGTCCTGTTTTGATTCCTTTGGTCATAATGAAGTCAGTTTGTGATCGTTGAGCGACCTTTGATAAAGCCATGCTGTTTGTGAGAGTTGACATTTTCTTGAACAAGAAACTCAGACATATCTTCCGAAATAATCGATTCCATGAGCTTACCGACAATAAGGACCAGACTGATTGGACGATAATTATTGCAATCAAGTTTATTTTCTTTTTTGAATATAGGAGTAACCGAATGAGGGAAGAGAACCTTGATTAAAAGAAGCATTTATTATGAGAGATAGAGGGATGGCTACAAATTCTGTACATTATTTAAGGAAAAAGGAGGTGAGTCCGTCTAATCCAGGTGATGAATTATTACGTAGTTTCCATAAATAATGTTTGTACCGATAAACTTTTTTACTATTGCCACTTGCAATGATAGATTCTTCAAATTCTGTTCTTAACTTTAGCAAATATTGTTTGAATCGGTTAGAAAAATTACGGTGGGCGAGAAAATGATCAAGGGAACCGGTAACTTTATATGTTCGCCAAAGTTTTTGCTTATGTCGAATTAAATGTGTAGCTGAGAGGTTAATCCAAGGGTTTAGTCGATTTTTGTATAGCTGCCGTTCGGTTGTATGATCAGAAATTGTTGTAATAGCAGTATGAAGAAAAGAGTCCCACATTGACGATGGATCAGAGTGATTAAGAAAAATAGATTACCAGTTTAACTGGGATAAAACTGATTATTGTTGGCTCTAAAACCTTGTAGCTTCAGTTATCAGTTGTCATAAATTTGGTTCATGATTAAGTTTTTAAACAAATTTTGGGGGATTGCTAGTATCATTTTTGGAAATAATGGGCCAGCAGATCTCTGGAAAGTTGAAATCTCCAACAACAATGAGATTTTCAAGGGATAATAATTCCTCAAGTTTGTTAATAAACATATTGTCCTGAGTAAGTACTGTATCCGGAGGTCAGTATATATAAACTATATTAAATATGAAAGAGTTACCTATTAGTAATAAGTAAGTGGATAATTTCTATGCTGGGTACGTCTATTGTTTTATTACTGATGGAAAAAGTATTGGTAATTTCATTTGCTAAATAGATGCATACTCCTCTCCCTCGACAAGTACCTCTATCTCTATGAAATATGGTAAAATTATCAATGTTTACAATAGCATTGGGGATAGGAGTGACAGTGATTTTAGTGACAGATATGCTTTTAATTTTTTACTTATAATTTTATGTCTACATTTTTTTCAGGTATTTTTTATGCAGTTTTTAATTTAAACCTGCTTAAAAAGTAGTCAATCGATGTCAAGAACCGCTATTCTATGACGCTACCCTTAACGCCTTCTCGTCGCGATTTTCGTGACGCTCGCCTCAGCATTTTACTTAAGACAGAAAAAGTAATGTAACGCCATTATAGAAGCCTCGCTTCAAAAACTCGTGCAGCACCAGTGCCTAAGATTAAAATAGATACGATGGTAACTAAAGTTTTGAAAGGACATGATATATTAAGAAGAAGAGATTGTTTTTCCATCATGATAAGGCATTTCTCCATAAATCTGTTATTACAATGATAAAAAATAAATGAATCGGTTTTTAATTAGTACTGCATCGTATTATTCTACAGATTTAAGTCCCAGTGATTTGAACTTTGAAAACTTGACAGTAGACTATCAATTCTTGTCAAAAGAAGACATTATTGCTTTGAAAAAACGAAAAGATGATTGCGTTGAGCGAGCTATATTGAAAAACGAGTCCAAAGTGAACAATATGTTTGATGTCGAAAAAAATTTGTACTTTCTTACTAGGTCATACTAGAACTATTCTAGTATTATAGCTATTATTAAATGTGGCATGTGCATACAGAACAGCATCTACCGAGGCGTTGAGAGTTTTCACCTGATGTGTATTCCGATGCACGTAGTAGTGAAGGAAAGAGCAAGAATATACGAGAGAAGAAATGAAGACAGAGCAACAGAACGTTTAAAAAAAGAAGTAAGGGAGAGGTCCATAATGATGTGGCAAGAGGAATGCTACGAGTTAAGAAGGATGGCGCAATGGACGAAGTCGTTGATTACTTCCTGACGCAGATGCTCACAGGACATGGTTGCTTCAGGGCCTACCTTTACAGATTTGGAAAGGCAGAAAATGACAAATCCCTGTTTTGTGAAATATCGGACATTGTCTCACACTCTATTGGTATGCGATAGATGGATAGACTCCGACAAAGTTTAGTTTGGGAATATGACTCATAAATCGACGATGCGCAGTGGTTCTTGTTTACTAGTGTTACCATAGAAACGGCCAGTTTGCTGTTTGCCAGTGTCGTAGTTGTGTATCGCAGAGAGTGTTTGACTTGTTGATTTGATCGTGTTGGATATTTTATTATTTTATTTTATATTAGTGCTTAATATAATATTGGTAGTAGTAATTAGTGAGTTATTAAGCCATTTAGTGTATTTATAGTGTGTTAAGTTTTATTATTAATAGTTATTTAACAATATGGCTTCTAAAAAGATAGGAACTAAATAGTGGATAGTAGATTAAATGTGAAGATATGACACGGAAACAAGTTCATCGGCACAATGTTTTATTTATGTTAAAGATATTTTTTGTCTTGTTTGTCCTTTTAGAATTGATAATCACTGAAGTATATAATTTATATTCTACTTTCACATCTTTAAATGTAAAGTGGGGTCTATCTGGAAATATGTATTTTGCGAGTTTTCAACAATATTCTCCCATTGCTGTTCCTATTTCAGTCTAATTTTTCATTCCCTGGTATACCTACATGGCCTCTAACCCAAATAAATGTTATATTTAAATTTACAATCATGATTATTAAACAACATAACATAGGACACTTTATTTCTTCCAATTTTGTATTTTTTGAGTATGTTTTTGGATATTAACCATGTTTTATATTGAGTAATGCTTATTGGATGTTAACCAGGTAGTACAGTTTTCTAGTAAAAACACTGATATAGATACATTTTTAACAAAATCGGTAGATACAATTCCTTTACAATTTTGCTTACTTAGTAAACAAGATTTACTTTCCAAATAATTTTAACTATTTCTATTTATTTAAGGTATTTATCAAAAACTAAAGAACAAAGAAATGGGATTTCCATGGTCAAAGAATCATTAAGGAAAATTATATTGGATTAGGCTTTGGGTAACACAGTAAAATAATTATTTAGCTGAACAAATAAAACTATAATGTGACAATGTAATTTAAATTGATATTTTATTGGCATCGTTCTAGTTAAACTTATGATGAATATGAATAGTTCAAAAGTACTAAATATTTGGATAATTTATTTCGGTTCCGGTTTCCGAAAAACTGTAAACAAAAAATACGATACGATTCTACATAATTTTTGTTTTTAACAAATAAATTGTTCTCACTGATCACGCAGATCAAAGTGGAAAAATTTTAAAGAAATCAATTTAACCGGAATTATAAAAAATTATACAAGCCAATAAAACACGTTTTCAACGAGTTTATGTATTAGATTATGAGCTTGAACAACACGGACATAAAGTACTTTGCTTGCCTCCCTATCATCCGGAGTTAAACCCTATCGAAAAAATATAGGCTTTGGTAAAAGATAGAGTGGCCACTCATAATACAACATTTAACATAAATGAAGTTGAAAATATAACAAGAACAACATTTTCAGAAGTATTAATAGAAGAGGGGTCTAACATATGTAAACACGTAAAAAAATATGAAAACACTCAAATCGCAAAAGAATATTTATTAGACTCTACGCTGGACTACTTACAATTTTTATTAATAATGGTTCATCCGAAGAAAGTCTTTCTGATAATGAAGATAGTTATTCAAATTCCGGAATAGACGTGTTTTTTGTGTGATATTTCTTTGTCACATAACAAAACATAGAAGTCTTTACAATCATTACTGTTTAGAAAATAAATACATTATTTAATTAGTTAAAATAAATTACTTATTTTTTTTGTGTTGTTGAAACCCTTCCTTCCTTCCTGACAATGTTAATAAATTGTAAGTATTGAGGAATTTGTTATTTATTAAAGTACTCCTAATAGTTTACTCATTATTTTATCGAATGCCTGACTATAAACTTCATAAATATTAAAAACTATAAAAATAAAAATTGACAAATTCCATTCTCACTTTAATTGAATATACTTAGAAAAATTTATTTTAAAGCTACCGGTTTCCATCCGCCACTTGTAGAAACGGTCCGCCTGTCTGCGCGAAACATTACGTCACATTCCCAAACTTAAGTTTGTCGGACTCTAGGTGAGAGAAGCCTGTTTCAGAGAGAGCTAGGAAGTAGGGTGCAATCGAACTGGTGGAGGAGATGCTTATGCTTAGGTCGTCAGATCGGTGGAAAGTGGTTCAGAGATATGTGAAGAGAACGTTGGAGAAAAGGGAACAAGAAAAAAGACGACTCGAAGGAAAGCAGGATGCCCAGGAGAAATCAAGAAGATAAGGCACCATGAGAAGGGGTGAGATTGAACATGAAAAGGAAAGAACAAAGGGATAGAAGAATTCAGTCATAGTAGGCAAGTGCCTACTACACGTAGTGAATGAGACATCGAGTGAATGCCGTGCCGATGTTGTGTCTCTATCAGGGCGATCCGGCTGGTAATTCACCGCTGAGGAGGGTGTTTTTTTAGCAGGTAGATCTCTGGCATTGACAGCGATGGAGTCCTAACAATCCCTGCGCGCGTTATCGGATATCATCGTGGCCACGCTGGAGAAATCCTGCGTAACCGAGGCTGGAAGGCGATTCTGCTCACCTTCTAGGACCGAGGTTGTTTCGAATATTTAAACAACACCCCTCAAAAAAGACAAAAAAAAAACTAAATCAAAACATACAACGTGACAAACATTGAAAAAACTTACCTAATGACATTTCCGTCCACATGTCCAGACAAAAATCCAGTACCTTTAGGATTAGAGGCTAAAGATACTACGAGACTGTCAGATGCGAAGAGGCTCTGCGACTTGTTGGACTTGGTTTGTAGCGCCCTCACTTTTCCATCCACCAGTCCGCATATTATTGGACCGGTAGCTAACCATATGATACACGTTACTGGAGACGGTTGTGGAAACTTATTACAGATTGCCTAAAAGGCGAAAAAAATTTATCAGGTTCTCAACAAAGTGCACCAGTGTCGAAATTAATTTGTGTATAAGTTTTTGATATATTTACAAATATAAAATTACAATTCTTTAAGAGCTTTTATCGTACTTTGTTGATAAATTATTTAATCTTCTTCTTCTTTAAGTTCCATCTTCTATCGAAGGTTGGAAATCATCATGGCTATGCGGACTCTGTTGACTGCCGCTCTAAAAAGTTCTGCACTACCACATTCAAACCATTCCCTTAAGTTCTTAAGCCAGGATATTCTTCGTCTTCCCACATTTTGCTTTCCTCGGATTTTGCCCTGCATAATAAGTTGTAATAATGCGTATTTTTTCCCTCTCATCACATGTCCTAAGTACTCAAGTTTTCGTCTTTTTATAGTTAATATTATTTCCGCCTCATTTCCTATCCTTCTAGTTACTTCCATGTTTGACATTCTTTGAATCCATGATATTCATAGGATTCTTCTGTAACACCAAAATTCAAAGGCGGCCAACTTATTCAGATGAACTTGTTTTAGTGTCCAAGCTTCCAACCATAAAGAAGAGTAGAGAACACGTAACATCGAAGCATTCTCAGGCGTAGTTCTAACCTTATATCCCGACAAAAAAGAAACTTTTTAAGTTTAATAAATGATGTACGTGCTATTTCAATACGTGTCTTAATTTCTTTGGTTTGGTCTACATCTGATGTTATCCATGTTCCTAAGTATTTATAGTTATTAACACTCTCAATTGCAGTATCTTCAATAGTCAATTGGATATTTGCATGTGCAGATTTAGTCATGATCATGCATTTAGTTTTCTTTAAATTTATCTTCAGTCCGCACTCATGACAGCGTTCATTAAGGCATTGCATTACGTTCTGTAAATCATTGTTGTTATCCATAATTATTACTGTATCGTCTACAAAACGTAAGTTATTCAAAACTTCTCCATTGATAGGTATACCTACTATTGAGTCTGAGAGCGCTTCTTGAAATACCGCTTCACTGTAGACATTGAAAAGTAGTGGGAACAGCACGCAACCCTGGCGGACTCCTCTCTGTATTTTGATATTTTCGGTGTACTGGCTGTCAACTCTTACCTTGGCAGTTTGATTCCAATATAAATTAGATATAATTTTCAGATCACGACAGTCAATATTTTTGCTTTTTAATATATCTACAAGCTTTTTATGTTGAACTTTATCAAACGTCTTTTCAAAGTCTACAAAGCATAAGTACATATCTTGATTCATGTCCATGCATCTCTGAGCCAGAACATTCAAGCCGAACAAAGCATATCTTGTACTCATACCATTTCTAAAGCCAAATTGTGTGTCACTAATCTCATATTCAAGAGTTTTAACAATTCTGTTGTGAATTATTTTCAAAAATGTTTTAAGTGTGTGACTCATTAAAGCTATTGTTCTATGGTCTGAGCAAGTTGTTGAACTTGGTTTTTGTGAATTGCTACAAAGGTTGATTGCAGCCATTGTCTGGGGATTGTGGCAGTCTGATATATTAGATTAAAGAGTCCAATAACATCTTCATCGATGAGTTTTAATAATTCGATGGGCACCTCATCTGGTCCAGTAGCTTTACCCTCTTTTGTGGTTTTGATGGCATAGATGACTTCTTCTCTTAATATTGGTGGTCCGGTATCCTCTGTGATTTCTAATGACAGTTCTTCTCTTTCATCATTAAATAGTTGTTGAATGTAATTGGTCCAGTGACATAATATCTCCTTCATATCAGTAATAATATCCCCTTTATCATTTTTAAGGATATTCGTTTTTGTACGCTTTCTAGAACCTGTCATTTCTTTGATTTTTTTGTGTAAATTAAAGCTATCGTACTTTTTATCCAGATCTTCTATTTCCTTGCATGTGTCGGAGAGCCACCTCTCTTTTGCCTCTCGAATTTTCTTTCTGATGTTTCTCTGAATTTCTTTGTATTTATTCAGGTCTTTTGCTTTATGTTTTCTTCGTTCTTCCATGAGTTCAAGAATTTCTACTGTCATCCAAGGTTTTGTTTTTTCTTTAAGTGGTTTGAGGGATTCTTTTCCAATTGACACAAGGGCATGTTGAATTTTTCCCCATTTTTGGTCAATAGTTATAGAGTAATTATTTAATAGTACAGTATAAATACCCACAGCTATACAATCTTGTCTAGTCATTCGAATAAAACCGAAAATAGGGAAATTAAAGACATGCTGAATATGTAAGCTGTATTTATGTTTTCTTTTCTTTTAAAGGACGGACTTTATTTAGTGACGGCTCGTATTTATCAGTTAGTTCTTACCGTTGTCTTTTGCCTCTAAATTAGCCATATCATAGCAGAAGTGTTTTGTTTTAATTCTTGTATAATACACGAATCTACATGTACAGGACTGAACCCAATACGCTTCCTTGTGGCAGCCCATCTCTAATACTCCTTAAATATGTGTGGCCTTCTTCTTTTTCTATAAAGTATCTATTCTAAATGAATGATGATTTCAAGCAAACAGATTCTTGTTTTGCAGTTTTAAGCCTTTGTGTCAAACTTTATCAAAAACTTTAGACACATTCAAGTTATTTGTAGAGTAGACTTTCTGATGATTTCTCTATTGTAGCATTTGTTCTATAAAGTTTGTCTGCTTTTCTCTTTCTACTATCGGCTGAAGTGTGTTCAATTTCCAACCAATGATAATATCATAGTTAACGAAAACGGAGCATGGAGATCCAGGTACATACAATCAAGAACTATAGTAACTATTCAAAGAGGCAGTCATCTCAGAATAAGTTAAACTTCAGAAACTTGAATGGGCTGGTCATGTGGTGAGAATGGAGACCGAAAGATCACCAAAAAGAGCCCTAGACAGTGAAATTTAGGGCGCAAGACCAAAAGAAAGGTCACCGAAGAGGTGAGAGGATAAAGTGGCAGCGGATGCGTAAAATCTGCTAGACGTGAGAACCTAGAGAAGATCGGCGCATGACCGGCAAGGTTGGAGGCATAGTTTGGAAAAGACCAAGATTCGATTTGGGATGTAGCACTATTGAAGGGAGATGGATAATATCAAAAAATTAGATGAAGGCATAAGTAATACACAAATGGGATTTAGGAAAGGACTGGGAACACGAGATGCACTGTTTGCAGTAAGTGTTCTTTCGCAGAGATGCTTAGATATTATTCAGGAAGTATATGCCTGTTTCATTGATTTTGAGAAGGCATTTGACAGAGTGCAGCATAATCGACTTAAAGAAATTTTATTAAATAAAAACATAGACAGTAGAGACATTAGAATCATCTGTAACCTCTATTGGAATCAAACAGCAAAAGTGAAAGTTGAAAACGAACTGACCAAGGATATCCAGATTCGCCATGGGGTCCACCAAGGGTGTATTTTATCACCCTTGATATTCAATTTATACAGTGAAGCCATCTCAGAATTAGCGCTTGCCGAGATCAGTGAGGGCCTTATAATAAACGGTGAGCCACTTAATAACATAAGATATGCTGACGACACCGTCCTTCTGGCAGGAACACTAGAAGAACTGCAACACCTTGCTGAAAAACTAAATATATTGCAACGATTATGGACTAAAAATCAATTCGAAGAAAACCAAGTTCATGGTATTTACAAAAGCACAAAACATCAAAGTTAAGCTAGTACTAGATAATACAGAAATTGAACAAATATCTTCGTACAAATATCTTGGAGCATGGATCACAGAAGATACTGATCAGACAAAAGAAATAAGATGCCGCATTGAAATTGCGCGGTCAACTTTTAATAGAATGAGAAAACTTTTTTGTAATCGCGATATCAATATATCGCTCCGGATAAGAATGCTTCGATGTTATATTTTCTCTACCCTTTTGTATGGAGTTGAAGCTTGGACACTTAAAAAATCCAACATTAAAAACCTAGATGCATTCGAAATGTGGTGTTACCGACGTATTTTGAAAATATCATGGATGGATCGCAAAACAAACGAACAAGTTCTGGAACAACTAGAAAAACAATGCGAAGTTTTAAATTCCATAAAAATCAGGAAATTGGAATACTTGGGGCACATCATGAGAGGTGAAAAGTACGAACTACTAAGGAATATAATGCAGGGTAAAATCAAAGGTAGAAGAAGCGTAGGAAGACGTAAAATCTCGTGGCTACGCAATCTCCGTGAATGGTTTGGATGCAGTTCAATTGAACTATTCAGGCGAGTAACCAATAAAATTATAATTGACAGAATGATTTTAAATCTCCGATAGGAGTGGAACTTGAAGAAGAAGAAGAAGAAGGATATCATAGATAGTAGAGATATTGGTCAATTGGTTGCTACTTTATTAGGGCGTTTTCCTGGTTTTTGGGATCATAATAGTTTCTGGCACTTTCCAGTGTCTTGGAATATGTATTATACTGATGGCGGCATTTATTAAACGTGTCATTTAACTACGACTTTCATGGTAGATTTCTAAAAAGTTCTCTTATGCTAAGAGTTTTTTTTTTTTTTCATAGATTTCTTTCTTCTACTTAATTTTCTGGACATTCTGATATACTCAAGAGCATCTAAGATCCAAATTATCTGTTATGTTAAATCTGTTGATCGTAAATCAAACTATAAAAGATATAATACTGAAAATCCTAGTAGATAGATTCCCTGTAACATCTCAGGGTATTCCTCTAGATGCACTATAATGTGTGTGGTCTGTTCGCCACTTCTCAGAGAATTCCTGGAAAGGAATCACTACCTTAAGTAATTTTGATTTTTTTTGTCTAATATAAAAACAAATTCTGTATTGCTTTGTTTGGCATGTATTTCCTTAATATTGATTATAATTTCTAATACCAACAGGGGATTTTTAAAGAAAATGATTACTGAAAAATGTGTGCCAACTTTTCAAAAAAATTGTCCAGATTGCTAATTCTTCCATATGCTTCCTAACAACAATAAGTTCAAAAGCATTACAAAAGCGGCATAAACTAAATGATCTTACCTTTTTCTCGCCCCATTTTTCTCCTATTTTATAAACGTACACGATACAGTCGCTTTGTGCCACTGCAATTTTCGTGGAATCTGGACTGAAAGCGATTCCAGTGATGATATACGATCGCTTTCCAGCTTCTGGATCGTAAGGTTTGGTCGAGAACTTATCCTTCTTCTCCCCTTTTTCGTCAAACAATAAGATTTGGCGATCGCTGGTAGCTATAGCCAATTTTTGATTGTTAGGAGACCAGGATAGACCAGCGATTTTATAATCGCTATCCTGAAAAAATAATAAAATATTTTGGGCAATATTATAGTTTAAGTAATGGATATATATATATATATATAATGGATATATATATATATATATATATAATATATATATATATATATATATTATATATATATATATATATAATATTATATATATATATATATATATATATATATATATATATAAATGTTCAAAGCAGATTTCAAAATATGAAGATTAAACATTTTTATGAATATAATCGAAGGATAAAACAAAAAGCAGATTATACTTTTACAATATGTAATAATTTATTGTTATACGTACCTGGGCTTCAAGAATTGTTTGTAAAAACTTCAGTTGCATTATCATTCGACAATTATTCACGCCATCTTTAGTTTTATGACATTATAATTGTTTGTATCATACGTTTCCATGGTAACAAAATGATATTGAAGCGAAATGTATGTATGTAATCACTTCATACTACAGAATGCCATAAAAAGGTAACTCATAAATTACACGGCGATTTATAGGGGCGATTTAGGTTTAACTTAAATTGCGTTGGAAATTATAAGAGATGGGATTATGTGATAAAGTGTTTAATGTTCTCCTCTGTATGTGTCTAGAAGTAGATTGGGCGAACACAAGAAGAAAATATTGTCTTTGATAATGTAGATGCACTAAATTTTATTATTAGATATAAATAAAAAATATTTTATTCTCCTACCTTTTAATGAACCAAAAGCCAAAAAAATACACCCAAACAACATAAAATTTACATAAAAGTTATATGAATAATAACTTATAGGTATAATTAACCTATTTATGCCCACATCTATTTTTGCCAAATATATTAATGATTTTCTCAAGAATGTAATAAAATACCCTAAAATGCATTAAAACAGGCTGGGTCGTTAACGACCCGTTGGGCACATTCTTCTTCTTAAGCTGCCGTGCGTTTCTGCGTAGGTGTCCACCGTACATCGTCTTGTCACGTGAGATGTTAAGTAGTCAGGATTAAATAATTCTGTTTTTAACAGCATTGCGAAGCATTTTATAGCTGTGGATTCCTGTCCATTGTCGGATATTGCGCAGCAATGACATTTTTTTTACGTCCCAGACCTCTCCTACCCTCTATCTTCCCTTCGAGTATCAGTTGCTGAAAAGTGTATATTTCTCCTCGTAATATGTGCCCCAAGTATGGAGTCTTCTTACTTTTTACATAACTAAAAAGTTTCCTATCCTGTAAGCCCGCTCTTCTGAGTACTTCCTTATTTCTGACCCTGTCCGTCGTCCATAATATTCTAAGCATTCGACGCAGGCACCACATTTCAAACACTGCAAGTTTGTTAATGGAACTGGCCTTTAACGTCCATGCTTCCATTCTGTACAAGATAACAGGCCACACGTAACACTTAAGCATCTTGTATCGGAGATTGAAGTCCAATTTGCGATGAGTCAGAAACTTACGAAGCCTCAAAAAAGCATTTCTGGCTTGTTCAACTCTGCTCTTTATTTCATTCTCGGGGTACCAACCCTCGTTCAACAAACAACCCAAGTATTTAAATTGCCTGACCTGTTCGATTTCTTCTCCAGAGACATATATCTTTGCGTTGGGGTAATCATTTCTACTTATAATCATTGTTTTTGTCTTCTTGATATTTATTTTCAAACCCCGAGCTTCATTTGTAAGAGTTAGATCATTTTAAAAGGCATTGAAGATCTTCGATGTTATCTGCCACTATGGCTGTATCATCGGCATACCTGATGTTATTAATAAATATGCCGTTAACTTTAATACCCTTATTAGAGTCTGCCACTGCTTCTGCGAAGGCTTTTTCTACGTATAAATTGAACAGCATTGGAGACATTATATAACCTTGTATCCTTGACTAATCTTCTGTTTCGTTGAAATTTTGAAGACGTATTGTTGCAGTCTGGTTCCAATACAGATTGGCGATAATTCTTATATCCTTGGCATCCAATCCCAACTCTTGTAGGTATTTTATCATCAATTCGTGTTTTACATTATCGAATGCTTTCTCATAATCGATGAAACAGACAAAAACATCCTTTCTTTAATCTAAACAATTCTGTATTAATGTTTGCATACTAAACATCGCTTCTCTCGTTTTTGAAACCAAACTGACTCCATCCACTGACCTCTTCACATTTCTTAAACAATCTAGTGTGCAGTATTCTCAGGAAAAGTTTTAAAAAGTGACTCATTAGGCTTATTAGTCGGTGGTCCTTGCAGAAGTTCGTAAGTGGTGTTTTGGTAGAGCGATAAATGTAGAGCGAAGCCAATCTTTGGGAATCTGGCCCGTATCGTAGATGTCGTTAAAGAGCTTGACAATAATGTCTAGGTTTTCTTCATTAAGTAATTTGATTGTTTCTGAGTACATATCATCTGTTCCTGGGGTTTTGTTATTTTTTAATAGTTTGATAGCGTGTATTTCAGCTTTCAAAATACTTGGGCCATACAAATGGTCTCCCAGTTGTGATGACTTTTGTGTTGTCATCATTGAACAAATTGGATGTGTTCAATTTCCAAGTATTAAGTATATCGCTAGGGTCCGTTATTAGTTCATTTTGGTCATTATGTATACCAGTGACTTGTTTTTCTTGAAGATACAGCAATTTCCTTAATTTTCTTGTGAAGATTGAAGATGTTGCCGAGTTTATATAGGTTTTCAGCCTCGGTGCAAAGTGTAGTCATCCAGATCTTCTTCGCCGCTATAATTTCTTTACGACTTTGACTGTGTATATTTCGGTACCTTACTTGGTCCTGCCTAATCTTACACTGACTGTCATCCCTTTCATTGTTGGTAGTTGTTTTTTACTCTCGAGTAGAAAAGTGTTGTTCATCTCATCAAATGATTCTTTTATAGTGGTCCATGACTTTTCAACATCATCCTCAGTTGCCATTCCCCGTGTGAAGGCGGGCCATTCAAGTAGAATACCTTCACTGCTTCTCCTGCTTGTCGTAAAAGGCGACTAAATGGAGCAGCTGTCCGCTGTCCACTACCCAAATTCCTAACCTGTCCCTGTGTCATACGACCTTCACCCCTACCAATCATACATGCCCTGATACCCAAACCTATACCCGAGGAGAAAACCTCCACTAATACAAAAACCAGTGGAAAAAACCACCGAGTACAGATGGATATGCATAGAACAGGCGACTATGCATCATTCTAATATATCGCCACCATAACCTCAAGGTGTAACACCATCGTGCCGAAGGGGTGCATGGCCCAAGGGGAAAAATGGGTCTCAAGCGATGTCCTAAGGAGAAGGCGAACCGAAGGGGATTATAGCCTTGGCGGAGTATGGGCGCACTGCCCCCTGGACCGAAGAATCGACTCAACTCGTGGGAAGAAAAATGGAAAAATACTTAATAAAAAGAGAAGGTAAGCATAGGGGTAGGAGAGTCTATGGAGGATATAGGCGAAGAGAGGCTGGCGACATTAGCGGAAGAAGAGGAAAAGGACAGTCGGGGGGAGAAAAATGATGAGCAAAATGAGAAGAAAGAAGGAGAAAACGAGAACATAGGTGAAGCAGTGGAGGAGAATGATAGTGAAAACGAAACGGGAGATAGTAATGACGAGAGTGAATGGACGACCAATATTAACAGAAAAAAGGAGAAAGGCATAGGAGCTGGTGGAAATATAAATGAAAGTAAGATAGATTTAAATAGAAGTAAAACAGAGAAAGGAATGTCAAAAATGAAGGGATGCATCGACGAGTTAGTGAACGGCAGTTAGTTAGTACGGCAGATTTGGTGCGAAATGGAAAAAAAACATTAGAGAGCTAATGTGTAGTGCTACAGAGGATATTGACAAAAGGGAAGGCATAACAAAAATGTATAACAACAATAGGGACGCAAAAAAATAACTGTAGCAACAACTACGAGGTGCGTAGGGACCCAGGTATAAGTAAAGAGAATTCAGAATTACAAATAAAAAGGATTGAGGAACTATATAAGAAAATGGATACGGCAGAAAGCACCAAAGAAATAAGTGAAGTACTAGATCAAGAATGGCCAGAAGAGGTTTATGAGAAAGTAACCGTCTGTGAAAAAGGAATTTTGGAGGCATCGGATGATGTGGCAATTTTTGTAACAGAGGATGCTGCTGACGCAAGAATGAGGGGGGATTTTGATGCAAGGTACCCAGACCTCCCCGGATTATGCGTGGAAGAAGATGAAAATGGAGGAATTGGGACTATGTCTCAGCTAACATGTACAGTAGAGGAAAATGGGAGAGAGAACATCAAAAAAATTCGCCTACAAGCTGAAACAAAGAAGGGGAGAAGAACCAATAGATGTTAAATTCTTAGCAGCGGCCAGGAAGCTATTCGACCGTATGGAAAGAATGGATAGAGAACAGAAAAGAAAGGGACGGTAATCATCACAAAACCGAAGGACAAGCTATGCTGAACTTGTAAAAGAGTTAAGGGAAGAGCTAGGAGTAAGAGAGGATGTCGTCATAAACAAGGTGAAACAAATCAGACAAGGCGTGGTCCTGGAATTAAATGGAGGCAGGAAAAAGGCGGAACAAGTCAGGAATTTAGTAGCATCAAGACAAGGACGTGCAACATCTTTCTTTCTCTTCTTCTCTAACCAATGGGTTTATCAAGGAGTGTTTTTCTAGCTGGGCCAATTTGTTTTATCCACATTACATGCCCTATCCACCTCAGACGTCTTATCTTAATATATTTCAAGATATCTGGTTCCTTGTATATTCTATAAAGTTAGAAGTTGTATCGTTTTCTGTACATTCCATTGTTATTCACCGCTCCATAGATTTGATTTAGTACTTTTCTTGCAAAATATTCCAACATGTTTTGATTACTTTTTATTGGAGTCCAGGTCTTTGATTTCTGAACCATACGTTAGCACTTTTGTAGAGTCTTACCTTTGTATTTCTCGATATAATTGAGCGATTAAAAAGGGAATTGAGCCCATAATAGCACCTGTGTCAAGAGTTTCTACGGTTGTCATTGGCTTCTTTCTTTCAGCCACCGTCTCCATTCCTTCTATCCTACCATTCTTTCCATGGCTTCGTCCACCTTGCAACGATTTACTCTTCTGACGTGTCTATCATAAATTAAACGTTTTTCTTTAAAATAACTTAGGATGTTTTTGTTCTACTGCCATTATTGTTTTTATCTCCTTATTTCTAATACGATCCAGTCTTGTTACTCTACCAGCTTCTTCTCATGAATTCAATTTTGGACAGCGGACGATTGCGCCGATGGTACCTGATACAATCAGGTCTCTATAAAGGATTCTTTAAGCTATGGACACAGAATGATAAACAATGAGAATGCCGCTCTGCTTGTCAAGATAAGTACGCGCATCTCGTTCCCTCAGATGGAATCAGCCATGATTTAAACGGTATCAGTGCTTCAGTTAAATTTTATATGGTGTGCATAGAAAAATTAACCCGGTTTAATTTATTTACGACAGCATAGACATAATACACACTATTTTATTCGTACTTTTAGTTGCAGAATAGATTAAATTATTTTAAATTTACTAAATTATTAATCTCTAAAAATTTAAATTACAGTTCTGTCGAGTCTGTTTCCGTTTAAAATAAGGCGATCGCGTGCTGAATCTTCAAAGGTGGCATCTGAGAGTGGGCATTCTGATTGGTATTTATTCCGTATTAAGGGCACAATTGCACTGGCAGCAAATTTAATCCGTACCGCATTAACTAATCCGATAACTATTAGGTACTTACTTACAGCTTTAATCTAATAATAATTATTAAAAAATGATTTATACTTAGTAAATATGTCCCGAGGTGTATGTTTTTGGAATAAATTCTTAGTTTACTTCCATTTTGAATTACTTAACCGAACCTATTTTGTATATAAATGCATTATGGTGTGGTGGTACAGCGATATTCTTATAATAGAGGCAATTCTCTGCCCCACACTGTACATTACATATTCTCTTCTTTGTATTTATGGTATTCTGTCTTTCCCATAGTGTCCAGTTCATTTGTTTGATACATGTTCTTGTCTATGCTAAACTGCTAGTTATCTCCTGCTCAGTGGTTCCATCCTTTGAGATTATAATTCTTAATTATGTGAATTTTTCAGTGCTATTAATTTCCACACACACAATTTAATAAAACTGTGTTTGATATATGCCTCTCCCACTCTGGTTGCTGCTCTTTCTTCCACTCAAATATTAATACCTCATCTATAAAAATGCTATCATCTATAAATTGTGTATTATTTCTCTTTTCCCTTTTTTTTCAATCATTGATTTATTTGTTTAATATTAATTTCCTAGCTATCCAACTAAACTGTTTTATAGAACAGTGAGCACGATTTTACACTTTATTAGAAACATATCTTGATAAAATTTCCTGCAATAATGGTTCTTTAGTTTTGAATTTGGAATATTTAATTAGAAAACTCCAGTAGAGTACTCCACCTGATTCCAGCACAAATACCACTTAATGGCAACATCATGTAGATTGGAAAGATATGCTACTATTAAATGCTTAAAAAAGAATTGTTTCCTAATTGTTATCCACTAGTTATTTCCAGGAATATAGTCTTCACAAATCCTCAAAACAAAAATCAATTTCTTTAAGATATAGATATCATATTGGCATTCCACATAATGCATGGTGCCCCTTCCTACCCAATATTCAGATTGATAACAAAAACAATATATAGGATATAAAAGTTTTATTATACCAATTATCTTACATAACCTCATCATAACAATATGGTCTTAATAATCAAAGTTGTATTCAAAATATGATGTATCAAAAGTATGAACTCTAACAAAACCGTCTTCTCCTCCAGAACTGTATCCCTTTCCATCGGGATGGAACGCTACACTGTTTATGGGACCGAAATGACCCTTTACTCTTCCAAACTCTTCTTCAAATATCATATGGAAGAACCTAAAACAAAGTTGAAGTTATTAATTATAATATTCTTGCATATTTAAACAAATAATCTGTCAATAATGAATGGAAAAGAGCAACATGTCTATAAATAGAGTAGAATAGAGTAGAGTAAATTTTTATTTGCATAAATTTTTAATTGAGCAAATAACGTCACATTATTAATTACAGATTAAAAATGAAGAAGAAGGAATGAAGAAATCAAGAAGAACCTGAAATTTTAAAGTCTAAAATTCTTCATGTTATAAAATCGGTCAAAATTAAGAAAGCAACGGATAAAATCCCATCTGAACTCTTAAAAATTGATATGAGATCACCTGAGTATACTAATTAAGCTTTTTTATAATGCGTATAATACTGGTGCAATACCTGAGGAATACCTGAAGTATGTTTTTATAACAATTCCGAAGAATCATCGGACAAAATGATGCGAGGAATACAGATTAATTAGTGAGATGAGCCACATATTAAAAATTTTTGAGCTAGACCTAGATGAAACCTCTCATGGATTTAGGAATGAGCTGGATACCCGTGAGACACTTTTTGGTTTAAACGTACTTCTCCAAAAAGTCGCGACCAAAATATATTTATGCGGTTTTCATCGATTACGAAAAGGCTTTCGATAGGGTACAGCATCGAACGCTTTTGGGCATATTAACCAAAGGCATCGACGGTATCATAGAAAACTTGGAACATTGGAACCAGAAAACAGTCGTTGGAGTCGATGGGAGATTACCGCCGAATGTTAAGCGATTTTGACGATACTGCCATCTTATGCAATAGTCTTTAGGGTCTTTAAGAGTTTTTCGATTGTGTAAACAGAAGGTCAACTCTATGTTAACCAATCTCCTGTAGAAAGAGACTAGAACTACCTCGGTACTATAATAAATGAAGAATGGACCAAGAACCAGGAGATTAGAGCACGCATCGCAAAAGCTAGATCCACCTTTAATCGGATGGGGGCCTTCTTCAAGAGTCAAAACCTCTCTCTTGATACAAAAGTAAAAATGCTGCGATGCTACGTCTTCTCTGTCCTTTTATATGGTGTTGAATCGTGGACCTTGAACGAAGATATGTGCAAAAAACTGAAAGCATTTGAGATGTAGCTATATCGGAGAATACTCAAGATCCCGTGGACTGACCGGGTCACAAATGAGGAGGCCTTAGAAGAATGAATAAGAACCGAAAGGTACTGACCACCATTAAATCTCGAAAGTTATCATTCTTCGGACATATGTGAAATAAATCCAGATATGCTCTCCTTAAGCCATCCTGCAAGGAAAAATATTTGGAAAGCGAGGTCCAGGAAGAAAAAGAACATCTTGGTTAAAGAACCTCAGAATCTGGTTCAATCGCTGCTGCAGATAAGATAAAAATTGCCATGATGATCGCCAATATTCGTAACGGATAGACACATCAAGAAGAAGAAGAAGAAGATTAAGATAAGAACGATAATTCATACTTACAGCATGTTCTTAGAGGAAACTGATATAGAATCCTTCATCTGATCATGAAAGGTAAAACCGAGGGCCGTAGAGGAATTGGAAGGAAGCAGATGTCATGACAGGAATATGCATTGCCGAACCACTATTTCCATTGGCTGAAGAGCATAAACAACTTGCCAATGTAATTGATAGCGTAAGAGGGACTAATATGGCACTGAACGGAGGAAGAAGAAATAAAGTGTATAAAAGATCTACACCTACAAAAGAAGATATTGTTATCTGCCTTTCGAATAATCTGGATGGCGGCATAAAGTCTCGAATAAATTGAAAAATCTCTATGGGGATCAAGCTACGGTTCACAAATTATATAGATAAAGGACCATTTCGAGTTTGGACAGTTTAAATATTAAATATACAATTATTTTGTTTTTAGTGTTAGAATACATGAACTAAAATAAGTGTTAGAAAACTGTACAACACTTAAAGACTGTAGATTAAAATATAATAAAGACAGTGCAATATGAAAGAACAAAATAGATATTGGTTTTCAAGAAATTGATGTAAAAATACCTAAAATGCAGGTTGGCGATTTTAAAAAACAGTTAAAGGTTGGATGAACGTAGGATAATTTATTCCTTGGTGATTATTTAAATTATTCAGTTGAATTAATTTAAGGATTTAAATTATTTAGTTTATCAAAATATTTAACCTCACGGTTTAAATTTAGAATAATTATAATTACGGAACACAACTGAAGACTCATTATTTTTGCATGTTTTAGTAAGCAAAAATGCAAAATTTTAATTAATTCGTAAAATATAAAATAAATATTAACATATGACATATTCTTTGCCCATAAGCAATTATCTCTTATTAGTGCTTAGTTTTTAATTATACAAGGTGTCTTATAACAAGGATATGGAACTTTGTCTTAGAAGTTGATCACCCCGTATAAGTAAATATTTTAATGAAATTAGTGATGCATTGATTCATCTGACCAGTGTCTCGTTCTCAAAATGGCCAATAAGAAAGCTACCAAATTATATGCTTAAAGAGGAACGGTTTTGTGATTATTTAATTTATGCCACTTGAATTAAAATTGTAATAATTTTATGATCCAAAAGCTTATTTTTATTAATCTCTTATATTACTTCATATTTTCTTAGTACTTAGTATTTGGCAAAGATAAATACACATTTAAAAATAGTAAATATCTCATATTAAATGAGTAATCACATCTCGGAACTGTATGTTCCGAGATATATATATATATATATATATATATATATATATATATATATATATATATATATATATATATATATATATTCAAGATATTCATATATTCGATATATATATTCAAGATGGCCGCTGTCGAAGACGTACGACCAATTGATGGTGAAAACTTGGAAATAAATTTTAAATGCTGCACTAAAAAAGAGTGTAAAATAGTTGTGTGTAAATATTGTTATAGTGTTTTTCACTCTAGCTGTACAAAAAGATGTGGATTTGAAACATGTGAGAGAAATATCATAATATGCTGTGACAAAAAACGCGGTGATACCGAAACAAACGAGATGTCAACTACAGAAGAATTATCCAAACTGAGATTAGAAAATGACCTCTTAAAAAGACTAATTATGGAAATGGAAGACAAAAATGTTGTATTAAAAGAAAACAATAATTTATTGCGCCAAAAAGTAAGTTATCTAGAACAAAAAACCGCAAAAAAAACTGAATACGAAAGTGTAAATAAACAAGATCAGATAATGGATCACTCTGTTGATAAAAAATTCTCAAGGTCAGTACCACCTCGTACACAAAATAGATCATTCACAGAAGTAGTAGCTCAAACGTCAAAAAGTTTAAGTAGTTCCTCTGAACAGAAGACAAGTGACAACATTAATGTCAACCTCAAAAATAAACAAACAACTGAGGTTGATGAGCAAATAAAAAAACATAAAATAACTGAGGAAAACAGCGATAGTGACTCAGATGGGTTCCAAAAAGTTATACACAGGAGACATCGGTACATAACTAAAAAAAATATAGGAACGGCAGTAAGCGATGACGATAGCACAAGTGGTTTTGCAGGGGAAAAGAAAAAAGTGTGGCTATACTTGTATAGAGTGAAGAGAACAACAAAACAAGAGGAGATATGTAAATTTCTAATAGAAAAGAGGAAAATGCAACAAGAGTCTATTATGGTAAAGGAATTGCCAAGTCAAGAAAATATGTTGAAGAGATTTGTTGTATCGGCTCCCTTTGAATATAAGGATGACATGTATAAACCAGAGTTTTGGCCTAATGGTGTTGGCATAAAAAGGTTCCAGATGCATCGTCATAAGGATTTTCTAGATAACAGAGGTGGAAATTTTTCATAGGAGAAAATAGAGAGCACAAGACACATCAACACAAGGAAATTGAAATACAAAACACAGTCACACGAGCAACGAATATAAGTATCATCCACCAGAACCTCCAATCCATAGGAAATTGTATTGATGAAATAGAAGAACTTCTAACAAACAACAGTGACTGTAAAATATTGTGCACAACAGAACATTGGAAAACTAAAGAAGAATTAAGTGAATATGGAATTAACAATTTTGTGCTGACAGCTAGTCATTGTAGAAATAATGTGAATGAACATGGAGGAACAGCTATATATCTTAGTAAAGACATCATTGGCCAGGAAAGAAAGGATATACAAGAGTTATCAGTAGATAGGGTAATAGAGTGTGCTGTATGCGAAGCTAATATAGGTAATAACAAACTCATTATAGCATCAGTTTACAGACCATCAGGTAGCGATCTGGCAGTTTTTTTAAACAAATTTGATATTATACTGGGAAGAATTATGATAGAAAACACAATTATAATTATAGGGGGAGATTTCAATATCGATCTTAAGAATAACACATTAGATAAAGTAAAATTTTGTATGTTAATTAACTCATATAATATTTGTCATGTAATTGAAGACTACACTAGAGTAACTGCCACATCTAAAACTTGTATAGATAACATACTAACAAATATGCAATCATATGTGTCAGTAGAAGTCTTGCACGCTGGAATCTCTGATCATTCTGCCCAAAAATTAACTTTTCAGGTAGAGGAAGCAGAAATGAATACTCTTGAAATGAAAAGACATTTTAGTACACATAATATTGAAACCTTTATAAGTAAATTACATAATCATGACTGGATTAATTTAAGTTACAAATGTGTAAATGATCAATGGAATACTTTCTTAAATCAGTTTCTGTATATATTCAATCAGTGCTTTCCTTTTAAAAAGTTAGATTCTAGGCAACGTAAAAAAGGCCTTAATAAAAGAGATGATCCAGAGATAATAGAATGTAAGACTCGTTTAGACATCTTGTTTACAATGAGCAGAGTTAACCATAAATTCTATGATTCCTATAGACAGGTAAAAAAAGAATATAATAAGAAACTAATAACAAAACGATCAAAGCTATATGAAAACAGGATATCTGAAGCTGCCAATAAAAATAAATGCATGTGGCAAATTGTTAGTGAAATTAATGGTCGATTAAAAAGTGTAAATTCAATAAAAGTAGAGGGTAGTCCTCAAGAGATTGCTGATAAATACATGATACACTTAAATACTTCTTTAAATAACACTTTATCTCAATTACAATACACTGAATATAAAGACAACATTGCAAGTAACATAAATTCAGTGTTTGTCGCACCTGTGACAGAAACTGAAATTATGGATATAACTAAAAATTTAAAAAACAAAATGAGTTGTGGAATTGATGAAATACCCACTAAAATCCTTAAACTTTGTATAAAGGAGATAGTGAATCCTCTCACTACAATCATTAATAATTCACTAAAATCTGGTGTATTTCCTGAATGCCTGAAAACTGCCATAGTAACACCTGTTTACAAAAAGGGTGATCCTAAATTAATTAATAACTATAGACCAATTAGCCTTCTATGTTCCTTTTCAAAAATCTTAGAAATGACTATGTATAGGCGGATAACAGAATTTTTAACAAAATGTCATATTATTAGTGCAAATCAGCATGGTTATCAACAGGGAAAATCAACTCAGACTGCGATTTTTCAATTTGTCTGGGATATTTTGAAATGTACTGAGATTGGTCATATGGCTTTGGGTCTCTTTTTGGACCTATCAAAGGCATATGACTGTTTAGTGCATGACATATTATTTGATAAATTGGAGAAATATGGTATACGTGGACCAGCATTGAACTGGTTTAAGTCCTACTTGGCAAATAGGAGACATTTAGTAAAAATACATAAAAACACTGAAATCGGCATCTCATCTGAAAGCACTATCAATATTGGAGTACCACAAGGAAGTGTGATTGGTCCTTTACTGTTTGTGATCTATATCAATGATCTTCATGGTCTAGTGGCTAATACTACTTCCAGCATAACAAATTATGCAGATGATACTAACATTTTAGTCAGTGGTAAAGACATGTCTGTTCTAAGCGTTAATGCTAGTTTAGAGTTCCAGAAAGCTAAAGACTGGTTTTCTATGAATAGGTTGGTTTTAAATCAAAATAAAACAGATCTTCTTTTGTTTAAGACAAATTATGCACATTCAGATATGCCAAACAGTATTATTGTAAATAATGACACTTTAAATATTAGCAGCAGTACCAAATTTTTAGGATTATATATTGATAGTTTTTTATGTTGGGATAAACATGTTGACCAGTTATGTATGTCTTTGAGTAAAGTGATTTACAGCTTTAGAGTTCTAAAAAAATACATGAATAGTAACTCATTAAAAACAGTGTATCATGCTAATTTTGAAGCAAAATTTAGATATGGTCTAATAAATTTTGGACACAGTAGGGACATAAATAATGTATTTCTGGTTCAGAAAAAAATAATCAGAGTTATGTTTGACTTAAAAAGTAGGGAATCATGTAGAGGGCATTTTAGGAGTAATAATATTTTAACAGTTTATGCTGTATTTATTCAAGAATGCTTACTGTTTCTATATAAAAATAAAATACTATTTAGGAACTTTGAGCCCAATAGTATAGTAAATACCAGGTTATATAATTATAAAATTCCAATACACAGGTTAAGTATAACAGAAAAAAACGCTCTTTATTGCTGCATCAAATTGTTTAATAAACTGCCTGAACCTATTAAAAGGGAGGAAAGATTAAGTGTGTATAAACATCAAATATTTAAATTACTGGTAGCTCTTGAGCCATATTCTGTGGAGGACTATTTGCATATGTAACGGTTAGGAATAAGTAAATAATATTTTCGTTTGTGACACTGTTTTTTTTTAAATAATTTTATGTTCACTGAATGTATATTGTTTTCTAAAAATAAAGATATTGTTATTGTTATTGTTATTATGTAGTATGTGAATTTTCAAATATTAACGTAATAGTGGAGGCTGTAGCAGTTATATTATTAATATATGTTAAATATGTTATATTTCTATGCAGATAAGATCACTTATCTGCATTACACATTAACGCAGACATTACAAATTAAATATGCTGATCAAGGAGAAGGATAGGCCAGGCACTCCGCCACAATATACGGCTCACTGTCAACTAGGTGTTGATATAAATAGTAAAATAATAGGATAATGAAACCATATCAAACAGAAAAAGGGATAGCAGATGCTGCAATAACATTGTCTCTTCCTCAAGTACATGAAGCTGAAAGGTCAAATTTAATACTCAATGAAATAATTGCAGCTTTTGCTGTATAATTTAAATGAAGAGATATGAAATACCAACCTTGAATCGAATTTTCCAGCCTTAGCTGAAGTGGTTGTTACATCCATAGCATCCTGACCACCACCAAGCACTACATGGTCAAAAATGGGACTAATGGCTGCCGAATTTACAGGTCTCTCAGTTTTGTATGTTTTAAGAAGTAGCAAATCATTTTTATCAAAAAGTTTAGCAGTATGATCTTTAGAAGCTGTGATGAACATGGTTTGGTCCTTATTCCATTGCATGTCATTGATAAGAAGATCATGCTCTCTGACTTTGTTTAGTTGTTTACCAGTCTAAAAATATCGGACAAAATTAATGAGAAGTATTAATCCTATTGGGGTATTGGGACCAACTTTTTATAAGCTTAAATAATGTTTTATTTAAAAAAAAACCGAAAATAGATGCTCATAGAAGGTTAACAATTAAAAGGACTATGTCATCCATTTTAAACGCAAATAAAAAGTTTTGTAACACAGTTGATAGACACTAGTAAAACACATGATTATTATTATTAGTATGCATCTAGGATCAAAACCTAGGTCAATGTTTATTTTATTTTTGTTACACTGTTTTACATTTTGATGTGAGAGTTGATCCTGCAAATAATTATTACTATGCTGCTCACCCAGGGCTTCACATATAAACCTGCTTACACAGCTTATTTGTTTATATTCTGACATCATCTGCATCAATGGACACCTTTTTTGTTAAGTGTTGGCCTTCTATGAGTGTCTATATTCGTTGGTAGGACACATGTAAAACTTTTCTCAAAAATGTGTTAAATAAACCTAATTGTTGCCTTTACCTTAAGATCCCAATGAATAAGTTCTCCATTTTCATGGCCTGTAATAAAACTTTCATCTAAACTATCCCACAAAATAGACGATACTCTAGATCCAGTTATGGGCACTCTCAATATAGGCTGCTGGTTACCTGTGCTATCATCTACACACCTAGTATCTACAACGAATACCTCACAAGGCTGCTTCATAGCTTGATCGGTAGTATATACAGCCATGTTAGCAGAGTAGCTAAACATGCACGTCCTAACTGCAGAAGCAGAATTAATGTTTCCTATTTCTTTACCAGTTTCACAGTCCCAAATTTTGCATGTATTGTCACCAGCACCTGACATGAATCTGGTTGACGTCCAGTCAATGTCGATACACCAGATAACTCCCTGATGTCCATTAAATGTACCCAAACGTTCTCCATTGAGAGCATACCATACATCTGGTTTGTTACCTTTAGATGCTGAGAACAAGAGGTCACCTTCTCGATTATATTTAATTTGTGTGATGGCACGTTCGTGCCCTTGCAACATAATCGGCTTCTGAAAATTTAAAAAATACAAATTAATGAGAGATATTTGAATTTGAGGTTAGTGTTCAATAAATAATATGGTGAAAAATATTTTTTTAATATAAGTGCATATATTCAGAGGAGTATTTGAGTCGTACACTTACCATATTGGAGATCAATCTTTAACTTGGTTTAATTATTTATTATAATATCTTATGTTATTTATTAATAATGTGAACTTCTGACACATTGATGAGGAAAGAACCGGGGTTAAGATTTCTACTTTACCAACACTTTCCACACTACAGAGCCCTCTAGTAAGATAAGTCCTACAGAAATATTTGGAAAAGTGTTTCTAGCGTCATACGTGGACGGGCCCAAAACTAATTTTATTAGGCGGCAAGTTCAAAATGTAGGTTCTAAACTTTGGGCAGCAAATTCAAAATCATTATTTGGCTCATGGAGATATACGTCCATGATTTGGCTAAATATACAAAACTAGTGTGAAACCATCGCAACAGCATGTCAAGGCATACCACCACCTAACATGACTAATAGCGCCGTCGCCATTACAAACGGTTGGACCCATGCTAATCACTGTCTTCACTTGTCCTATACCAGTTACACTACTATGTGTGGAATATACTGTAACACTGTCAAAGCAGAGAACTAGTCCTCTGGTCAAAGTCACAAATCACCTACTTCTGTGTTATTAATAGTCTGTGGTCAAAGTGTCAAAATGATTAAAGATAGATAAAAGAAGAATCTATCAAGGTCTAATTACTATGAAAAATGTAGTTATTTTGATTGATATTTGGAAAAAATAATGTAAAAACTAAATGTAAACCACCTACTCTTACATCAACTACTATTTTATATTAAGCTAGATTCCCTACTACACAAAATTTATTCTTTGTTAAATAAATATAAATTATTTATGATTTAATTAGAATCTACTGTAAGTTTCAGTTCATGTAAATATTATCAAACATTCCTTAATATTTTCTACCCTTGAGAACGCCAATGAAATTCTGACTTCCCATAGTTCCCATATCTGAAACAGACGTCAGTACATCGTTACTAACTTCATTCCCATATTCAACTTTCATTATGGTCCCCCCTCTCTTTTCTTGTTTAAGGAAAGGATTCTCTCACTGACTCACTATCAAATCAAATATCGTAAATTGCAAGTATCAATGAGATGAGATGAGATGTCATCAAATAGATAACAAACTATTCCTGTACTACAATAAAAACACGTTATCAGTATGAAAATATTTGCTTTTTCATTTATAAAATAAAACCAAAGCAAGCCGTAAAATGTCAGGGGGTGCAAATAGGAAGAAAAATACCCGGTCGCAGGGTTGGGAAGAAGCTGGTTCTGAGTTTTATCAAGAAAGTTACCCCGCTGATACGGAAATTGAAGTTTTACAAAGGGATCCCAAACACTTACATACACTTTTACCCAGTAAACTAAATAGAGGAGGTAAATACTCTTTATTTTTTCTTATTTCTTGCATGTATTTGATTGTCTGAATGCTCTACTTAGTACTGCATTTTTTTGTTTTTAAAAATTCCAAAGGAAATTTTTTTCTAACTTATTAAACGAGATTTATTTCATTTTAAATTTTAATGATCAGATACTTTCATAAATAGTGTGTTCCATTTCACAAAGTATTTCCATTTTATGTTAAATTTTTGTTGAATTTCTATTTCTGCTAGCATATGATTAATCTGGTTCAGGTTCTTTGTTATTAAAACAATGCTTGGAGATTTAGCTTCTTTGATCTATTTTATGGTTCCTTCTAACAGTTGTGTGAGATATTTAAGAGCAAAGTATCTAATTTATACCTCCTTTAATTATTATAAACATTATTTCATCTTTTTTACTTTTGAATAATATTTCTAAGCCCCTGCTATTATATTTTTTTACATAGGTGTGCAATAAAATTTGATATATTTTTAAATATGTAGAAGGAAAATCATCCTAGATTAATTCACATTATTTAAATTTTTAAATGAAATCATATGTATGCAGATTATACTACAAAAAAATTAAAATTGTATTTCTAACATCTAAATTTGAGATACCCTATAGGGAAATAACTTTTATTCTTTATAAAATGATATGTGTTCGATGGAGAATTAAGTAACGAAAAACTCTGAAGGAAATGCACAAATTTATTCAGATGTTTACAGTTTAGGTTACAGAACTATACTAACTTAAGAAATACACACTATATCTACAAAAAACCTCTCATAGTTCTTGATAATACGTAAACACTTAGAGATTCTCGGCATGGGTGTTTATCATCTTCCAAAGGGTCTTGAATATTGAGATGAAACACACACACATGCAGTGGCGTGCTCGCCATAACACCTCCCTCCTGAAGACCGAAGCTGGGGTGTTCAAGAAGGGCTTCTTTTACAGCTTCGAAGTTTTGGCGCCTCTCTAGATATACTCCGCACAGGGCAGGTAGGGCCACATGGAACAAAAAAACCAACCGGCAATAACTCATTCTACTGTTGTTGTTATGAGAAGGCCGTAGATGAAGTGTACCACAAGGTAATCGAATTATATGTTGCAGTTATTATTGATTAAAATCCCTTTATAATATGGATAATGAAAGGTTATATCTACTACTTGCCGTGTTACACTTCAACTTCGTTTAGTTAATAGCATCATAAAATGGTTTTACATTATTAAAATGAAATTTTCGAATAACCTTGTTATCTAACTTAATTTTTAGAGTTTTATTGGTTTCATTGACTTCTTTTTTATGAATATGAGGGTGCCGATAATTTCGAGTATAAATCGGACTGGCATTTTCAGGGTTAGTACGGATACAATGTTTTATTCGGCTGCTAAAAGTTAGATGTTCGTTAGGTAACGAGAATATATTTTGGAATTTCACGTGAATATCTTTTATCTTTGTTTGTAATCTTTTATCTAGATGGTCTAATTTTAGTTTACTTACAATAGTATCGATTTTTTCACTTAAGTATTGTGAACTTTCACTTCGAACTTGAGGTTCGTGTATATTATTTAGACTCAATACATTATGTTCCCGATCAGATGAAAACAAAGGGATTTCCTCATGATTAGCAAATAAAGTATTTAAACCAAAGTCAATAACACATTTATTCTTTTCTAAAAAATCATAACCAAGTATTCCATCAAAAGGAGAATTTATGTCTACTATATAGAATTTCTGAACACTCGAAAATAACTTAAAATTTACGCTCTTTGTAACTTGAATTGGTTCGTTATTAATACCAAATATTTTAAAATCTTCATGATTAAAGTGATAAGAATCTAAAATTTTACCAGGTTTCAATATTGATATAGCTGCCCTGAATCAACTAATAACTTTATATTCAAATTTTTAATATGTGCGTAAAGAAGCGGTTTATTTGCTACTTGGTAAACTGTAAAGTTGTCAGCGGCACTTGTTCTAAAAAATCCTGATCAACTTCGATTTCTATTTCTTTTTCTGAATTATCGTTGTCGCAATAGGTATTATGAACAACATTGTGAGATTGTGGTTTACGATAACATTTTTCTGCTTTATGTCCATATTTATGGCAAACAGTGCACTTTGGAATAGTTAATTTAATTGGTGGATTTATCGATTGATTTGTTGAACCGGGATCAGAAAATGTTTTTTGAGTACCTGCAGTACTTGATGAAATTTTATTGTCATTATTTATATTTAATTTAGAAAACTTGTCATTTGTTTGTTTAAATATTGTTGGTTTTCATAATCGTTTAAAATTTGCTTAATTTGAATTAACGAACTAGGATTTAAAGAGCGAAGCATTTGACACAAAGGTTCTTTTATGCCGTAATAGCGGTCAGAATTGCAGTCTTACTGTGAAAATTATTTAAACATTTTTTCTCAACATCGTTCAAATTTGAATCGTATTTGATAACTTTATTGATTCTAATTAATTGTTTTTCAATTCTATCAACAAAATTTGTAGGTTTTTCATTAGAACTTTGCTTAAAGTGACATAACTCAAAATTTAGACACTGCAAATCCAAATTTTCACCAAACTGAGAAAGGAGAGCATTTTTTATTTCGTGCCATGTCGAAAATTCTTTCGAGCCAATGAAATCAAGAGCTTTTCCCTCTAACCTGCTTTTTACAATAAAAGGAAAAATTTGCAATTCCGCTGGGTCAAATTTTGCAAAAATAAAATCAACAGAATCTATAAAATAATGTAATTTTGAAGAAGACCCATCAAAAACATTTATAAGCTTGATAGCTTTGTCACAATTAATATAATTATTAGAGGTGGTAGCGGAAATTATTGGCGTAGTTGCTGTTACGTTGTTAGTTGCCATTGTATTAACAAAAATAAATTAAACAAATAAAAAAATGCAAATACTAGATATGATAGCTTGAAAGTTTGAAAATTGCGAAACAGAGTAAATAAAAAAATGAAAACAAATAAAAAATTAATATAATTCGACTAACCTCAAGTACTTCCGTGAGAATGTGGCTGTACACCGGAACGGGTCGAAAACGTTGCAGCGTCTCAGATCAAGTGGATTTACACTGGAACGGGTAGAAAACGGGTGGAGAACGTTGTATCTTCTGGATCAACTGGGTTTTCACTGGAACTGGTTGAAATTCTAAACTGTAGAGATGTTGTTGCTTCTTCTGTGGAAATGCTTCACCGTTTCCAGGGTCGAGTGGCTTTTCACTGAAGCTGGTTGAGAAGATTTCACGAAGTTGCTAGTTGCGCCTCCCCAGAACTTCCGAATTACTTTGTGGCTTTACACAACAAGTGGCCTTACACTTGGAATTCTTCTAAGTTGCTTACGGGTTCCTTCAGTTTTCCTTCCTCGTGGCCTTACACTCGGAACTCAAATACTAAGTCACTAATTCTCCAATTTTCCAATTAACGATTAAAATCGATTAAAAAAAGGCTTTACTTTTTCTAATTGGAAATCCTACTGACTGCGCCACTTTTATTCTTTATAAAATGATATGTGTTCGATGGAGAATTAAGTAACGAAAAACTCTGAAGGAAATGCACAAATTTATTCAGATGTTTACAGTTTAGGTTACAGAACTATACTAACTTAAGAAATACACACTATATCTACAAAAAACCTCTCATAGTTCTTGATAATAACGTAAACACTTAGAGATTCTCGGCATGGGTGTTTATCATCTTCGAAAGGGTCTTGAATATTGAGATGAAACACACACACATGCAGTGGCGTGCTCGCCATAACAAATATAACTCTTGGATCTCATGCAAAATGATCCTCTATGCAACTTTGGTTTAGTCACTAATTAATATTGTTTTTTTTTTTAATTATGGTAATTATGTAACAATCAACAACTCCATAATGACATAAGAGGGAATGGTTGTACCAGAAAACAATAAACCAATTTGTTAATATAAGATGCTAGCTTGCTGCATACCTTCTCTTCACTGAGGCATTCTATGAATTAACATTCGAATATTTTATTTTATTTATTTGTTTGAATATACTCTTGGGGCATATTATTTCACTTTTGCCACATTTGAGTGCAACATAAAGTTTGTTTTTGTTCTTAGCCACTATTTAGCAACTTCCTACATATCTACCTAAATAATTCCAGACATTTTAATAGGATTTCCATCTGGAGAGCATGTTTGCCATGTACTATCTCTATTCTAAATTAAATTGTGTATTCTGTAACAGAGATTGCTGTAACACCAGTCTCAAATTGTCTGGTGTGACTAATAAAGTCATTGCCTATAAAGTTTAAATACCATTAATGTACACTGCTGTCAAAATAAAAGAATAAGAATTGGAGAAGATTTTGAAAATGATGTTTGGTAGTTGCAAAAAGAATAAAAGTATCAAATTTATATCAGGAGAGTTGAAGAATGATGCCAATGTGATTTATAAGCAAATATTTTGTAAGCAAAGCACCAGTTTTAATAAGTGTTGATTGCTGTTATGGAAGACAATTAAATCTATATAAAAAATAGTCATAAGAGATAAGATATTACTTCTCAAATATTGATAATGTTTTCAGAATGAGTATCAGCTGGATTGTAGATCTCTTTCCTTCCAGAAATAGGGTTTATGAGTATTGTATAATTATTTGCTTTTATTTTATTTTTACAATTTAATAAAAAAAAGTACTTTATTATTTTGTTAACCTATGAATGCTCAATTTTTGTGTTTTGTGAACTGGTGTCAAATCTGGTGAATAAGCTAGTGTGTTCAATTAATTTGAAACCTCATTCACAAATTCTTTGGATGACAACATGTAATTTGTGTCCAGGGGCATTGTACTGTTGGAACAAAATACCTTTGAACAACTCACATTTTCTTTCCATATTTTTTCTCATAGAGTGATCTATAGAGTATCCTTATCTAGAAATAAATCACTTTGCAATTCCAAAAAAATGAACGAAATAACTGTTCCAGCAGGTCTCTTAACATGAACTTTCTTAATCTTTGGAGCACGATAAATTTCCATTCCATTAATGGCAACTTTGTTTTTGGGTCATAGAAATGTATTCAGTAACACCAGTAAAGAAAATAAAATGGATAGAAAAAAAAATGGAAAGTGCAAAAGCTGAGAGCATTGCAAATTGCAGAACGGTACTTGAAAAATATGACCAACAGGCTAATGAATCTGAATTTAAATGAAGAAGACCAGACATGTATAGACTTCTACTGGACTAGAATAAAGGAAGACATTGAAGTAGCAGTGAAAGATGAAATAGACACAGAAAATTGTGCCTGTAAACATCATTGGTTTGATGATGAATGCAAGAATGTAACAAAAGAAAAAATGAAGCCTACAGAAATATGTTTACCTGACGAACTAGAACAGCTGTAGAGAATTACCAGACAAAGAGAAGAGAAGAATAGAGGATACACAAAAGAAAAAAACGGAACCACTTAAATAAGTATATAGAAAACCTCAACAGAGAAAAAGAATTCAGAGCATTCTATGAGAAAGTTAACATCAACAGCAAAAAATTCAAGGCAACCACAAGTCAATGTAGAAGTCATAATGGCGACCTATTAATAACAGGAACAGGGTTAATACTTTAACCAGGAAGAATGTATGTCATTATATTTATACTTTAATGTAGAAGAAGAAGAAAACCTAGAAGACGAAAGAGTTGTGGTAAGGAGAACAGACTAGAGGGAAGAATAACCTCCAAGGATTCATGAAGTTAAAGATGCAGTTAAAAAACTAGCCAGAAACAAATCACTTGGAATAGATAGTGTGCCAGTTGTCCCACCATACCATAATGCCATTACAGCAGTTCATAAAAGAAATATGGATATTGGTCAAAGAAGAGGAAGACTCAGAACAAGGTTCCCTGATAACATCGATGAAGACATGAGAAATATGGGAATATGAGCTTGACAGAGGAAGGCAATGGATAGGGACAACTGGAGAGAAATTCTTGGGGAAGTTAGGACCCACGCAGGGTTGTAAAGCCAGAATGATGATGTTTAAAATGTATTAAGTGCCTTAGATATTTTTTGTTTAGCCCAATTCGAAGATTTGTTAAAATTATATAAACTTTGTCGATATTTTTGAGGGTAGACACAGAAACTGGCCTTCCCAGAGTTAATCTTCAGTTCAAAATGCATTGTTCCGTTGTGAATTCCGGTATTTCAGTTAATGCTCCTAATACTACTCTTAACCCCTTCACATACAGAAACTAAACGATGGATCCAATTTTTTAGTTTTCTGAATCTTGTTTGACATCCTTTTTTTTTCTGGTAATACTTTTTGAGGTGAAAGTTTATACTGACACTTCTGTTGAATTATTCTTAGTTTCTAATGTAATGTAATATTTTGTGTATCCATGGAACTATTCTAGGCCAACTAGATCTCAATACGATTGGACTAATATGATGATTATTGAACACACAAAGTAAATGCTCTGCTCAATTAGAGAATTCAGAACTTTGAATCTAATTAAGATATTAAAATTATTCAAAATCGTTATATAGAACACAAACCAAGTTTGGATGCATGGTAGTCTCTAGTGAGGCAAAAGTCATATTTCACTATAGATTGTGTTAAACCTAGATGATAGAAACATTTTTTTGCTTTTTTACATATCATGTATTACGCTCTTGTTCATATCTAAATTATCTCAATTAATTTGGGATAATTTTTCTTTTATTTGTTCAAAAAATTATCAAAATTGGACCATAAAGAAAAAAGTAATTTTTGTTATAATTTGTTAATCCCCTTTACAGATTATTTTGTAGGTTTACCTCAAATATTGCACTTATTTAAATATTGATACTGCTCATCTATCCAGTGGTGCACCTAGAATTTTCCTAGGGGGGTTTGGTTGGACACTGAAATTTTTTTATGCTGCCTCTATTTTGACTTACCTCTATTTTGAGTCTATCAATACTCTCACAAAGAGAGTATTGATTATACCTAGAAAAATTTCATACGAAATTTATTTTTTGATGAAAGGGAGAACCAGTCCCCAATACCTACGAAAACAGTACCAACTATGCCACCAATTTTCCAAAAGATTGGGAAGTTTCAGAATTTATTACGTTACCAAAGAAACAAGGAACGAAAAAGTGCGGAGAATATAAGCGTATGAAAGGCGTAGGTACAAGAGATACACTGTATAGTATACAAGTGTTATTCCAAAGATGCAGAGATATGTCTTGCGATATCTACACCTGCTTTGTGGACTACCAAAAAGCATTTAACACAGTTCAATGCGGAAAAATGATGATAAAGACCGGTGTATAATACAAAATTTATACTGGAACCAATCAGCCACAATTAGAACAAATCTTGGAGATGAACCGATGAAAGCGATCCAGATTCTACGAGGCCTTAAACATGGATGTATACTTTTACCTATATTATTCAACCTATATTCAGAAGAGATATTTAGTAAAGCCTTGGAAAATAATAAACAAAGTAAATGAAGGCTAGGAGTGCATTCAACAACATGGCCAAACTCTTTAAAAGCCACAACCTTAATCTGGAGATAAAAGTAAGGCTCCTACGATGTTACATCTTATCAATATTATACTACGCAGTTAAATCCTGGACACTCACTGAAGCGTTGGAGAAAAAACTTGAAGCCTTCGAGATGTGGCTATACAGAAGAATCCTAAGGATATCATGGGCAGACAAGATAACCAACGAGACTGTACTACGAAGAATGGGGAAAGAATGAGTGAAAAAAAGTGAATACGATTAAATGGAGAAAGTTAGAATATCTCGGACACATAATGAGAAATGGCACTAAATACGGATTACTGAAAATAATCCTTCTAGGGAAAGTATTCAGAAAGCGAGGAATTGGTAGAAGAAGAATATCATGGTTAAAAAATCTGAGGAAATTGTTCTCAACAACAACAACTAACCTATTTAAAGCATCAGTTACTAAAAAAATTCGCCAGAAAGATCGCCAATATTCGAAATGAATAGGCACCAAAAGAAAAAGAATAAATTAAAAATAGAAAGAAAACATTCATCGAAAAATAGATTTCAACCCCATGTGGATTTATTATTGGACTCAAATTTTAAGACAATGAAATTTCTCAATGGGCAAGAGAGATGAACGTTAAGGAAAGTTAGCCCAAGATAACGTGGGCTAACTGACAAACTTTTTGTCTCCACAAACTCGACATCTACATCATATTTAACAATCTTTGGCGAATTTAAGAGCGTAAGCGCAAAATTTCGGGCCAATGCTTTTTAAATGCATTCATTTTTTTCGAATCTTGAGAAAACTAATAAATATTTTTGGAAAATTTAAACGCAGAATGAAAGAATACATTATTACCGAGGGCCGAAAGTACCTAAAAACTTCTATAATGTTTATTTTAATAAGTCAGGAGTGAAAAAAAAAGAGAAAATTTAGTGTGATTTTTAATTTCAAATATCTTATTCAAAAAACCTTTTTGTTTATTCTAAGGGACTTTCGGCCCTGGCTAATAATGTAATCTTTCATTCTGCGTTTAAATTTTTCAAAAATGTTTATTAAATTTCTCAGGATTCGAAAAAATGAATGATTTTTGCGCGCCTACGCTCTTGGTTGCATCAGACGGAAGATTCAACCAAATGTGGATGTTTTATAAGTGGATTGGCGAAAGTTTCAAGAAGAAGATGACTCTCTTATGTCTCTGTAATATGTCTTTTTGGTATTTTTTTGTCTCCTTTCTCATTTTTACCATATTTTCATTCACTATTTTCTGGTTTTCATTTACATAGCAATTTTTCTTTTAAAATTGAATTAAACATGTAATATGAGTGTGCTGAAGAATAAAATTATCGATTTTCATGCTCTAGCTCATTTAAATAATAAACAAGTAGGCCAATGACTTTAAATTTGATAAATATTGTGATAATAAATTAGCACAAACTTCAAATGGTGTTTATAATATATTTAAATTGACAAACATTGTATGCGTATACATGAGTGTTTGTATATAAGTAAGGTCATAACCATTTTTGTATAATAATTTAGTAATCAAGAGTAGTATCTACTAAATGTGGGCACATTAAAAAAAGCTTACTATCGTCCGTACAAGACGTATTTTATATCAAGCTCTTTATTGATACATTTATATCTTCGCAGATAATAGTATATTATTTCTCCGCTACCATTTTAATAGATTGACAAACTAGATGTTTAATCAGGAATGCTATTTTCGTTTTCTTGTTTTGTGATTCATTAAAAAATTCGTGTTTTGTTGGATTGTGAAAAACCAAAAGGTATAAATACATATTAATTGGATTGATTTGTCAGATTATTAATTAAAAAGCTGCATTAATACTGTAGCCTAAAATATATGCGCATATGTATATATATATATATATATATATATAATATATATAATATATATATATATATATAATGCTGTCACTATTTTTCCGGGTTTGACTCCGCGTTGTAAAGTGCTGGTTTTCTCGAAAACCATTGTTTTGGCGACGTTTCGGCAAGGTCTCACTTGCCATTCTCAAGCCTAGTTCCACCAGGCTTGAGAATGGCAAGTGAGACCTTGCCGAAACGTCGCCAAAACAATGGTTTTCGAGAAAACCAGCACTTTACAACGCGGAGTCAAACCCGGAAAAATAGTGACAGCACATATAGCTCCCGCGGAAACCTCAAAACAAACATATATTATATATATATATATATATATATATATATATATATATATATATATATATATATATAAAAGAAAAAACCGGTTTTTACAAAACACCTCGTTCAACACTTATTGAACGACCAGATCACTCCAGGGAACCACGCAGGTGTATCCTGCGTGTAGCCACAAAACATATGACGATTTTCCTGTCAGGTTTCGATCCACAAACGGAAGCTCAGGAAATACTTAACTATCTAAAAGAAAGAAAACTGGATGAAAATGTTATCTGCGAAAAAATGAAAACCAGGACAGATAAGTACAAAAGTTCATTTAAAATTACTGTCCCAGAACTAAAAATACCCCATTTAATGCAGCAAGAATTATGGCCGAATGGTGTAATTTTTAACCATTTTCAGAATGTACAGAGGCACACCAATATCAAAAGACAGTTTACGGCACACACCAAAAGAAATTATCAGTAATCCATTTAAATGCTCAATCAATTAAAACAAGTATTGATGTCATTAATTTTATCCTAGAAGATCATGATGAATGCTTTGCCCTTTGTTTAACTGAGAATTTTCACTTTAAAATAACAATACTTCTTGCACAAATGCCACTTGATTACGCATCAAAACAATGAGGATGTTAACAAGACACTTATGTTAATGTCGAGATTAGCCGGTTAATGTCCGATTGAAGGCTGAAGAACGTTTATCTTCAAATATTAACCAACTAGACTGGTGAATCTCGATATTAAGTGAGTAATATTGAGATTAAGCTGATTTCGGACGTTAACCGTATGCACGTTGACCAAATTTTATTTCTTCAAAGAAATTATTTTCTTCACCGACCGTTAAGCAGAAGGGATCGAGCTCCTAACGTTAAATCCTCTGCATTTTTTTAAATCTCAAGTATTTTGAAAATTTTTGAATATTCTCAGTGAAAAATAGAAAATTATGTCTAATACAATTATTAGAAATATCTCATACTTTTTTTCATGCTGTACCATATACTTTACCGCTTTTTCATCTTTTTGCTCTCTGGTTCAAACCTACAAATGGCGATAATATAATTAAAACTATAATTCATTGAATTTAACGATACATTGTTCAATCCACATCATATTCTACTAATTATTGTAAAAGATTTTTTTATTGAAATTGAAATTTGTAGGCAGTAACATTTTAAAGTTTGCAAACTCACTCTAATTTTTATTTTGAGGAGGTAGAAGTGATCATGTGTATGTGTATGGTGATCTGCTGGATAGCGGAAGAATGTCGTCATAAACTAAAACATCAAAGGAGAGTTTGTATGTAGCTGTTTATATATTCATATTTTTTGTCTTCTAGCAAATTTGAAAATAAATTTAATGGATAATATAAAAGTAGAATCTAACTAATTCCATTACGTTTTTATATGTTTTATATAGTTTTAAGGCTGTTTTAATACAAAAAAAAACAAAATAGTGTATTTGTAAAAGTTTCCACAAAATTAATTTTAACCTCTTATCACTACAGCTGTTCCGGCTGATTGCCTTTCTCAAGTGATTTATTTTTGGCATGCGTTTACACTTTATAGTCTTTAATGAAATAGGTTGAGGAGGGGAGAACTGTTTGTCTCAAGTTGGTCATTCAGAATTATATCTGTGTTTTTTAATTTGTTGATTTCCATAGATTTTAACAAAGATAGCTTAAGGCCTTTATTTTGAATGTGAAGAATTTGAAATTCGTCATTAAAAGAATGATTGTGATCTAGAAGGTGAAGTGCGTATGTAGAATCTGTTTTTCTATTATTGAAAGCACTTTTATGTTCTGCTATTCGTTTATTAAAGTTTCTACCAGTTTGACCGATGTAAGTTTTTGGGCAGTCGCCACATTTAAGTTTGTACACACCACTGTGTGTTTTTTATTTTGGCTCTTGTTGTTTTTGATATATTTGCCTAGGTTGTTATTTGTTCGGAAAGCTGGTGTTATTCCTTTCTTTTTTTTATGTGTTTGTCTATTTTAGTTGATATTTTGCCTGTATATGTAATCGAGCAGAAGGTACTGGGTTTTTTCTCTGATGGTGGAAATATTAATTTTAGGGCTTTCTTGTGTAGTTTTTGATTTAACATTTTATTAATTGTTTATTCGTTGTATCCGTTGTTTGCTTAATGATATTTAAGTCTGTTTCAAAGTTGTATTTTGACATCGGAATTTCTGTTAATCTATGTAACATACTATGATACGCTGCCAGTTTATGTTGTGTTGGATGGGATGATGAATTGTGTATAGTCGTGTCAGTATGGGTAGGTTTATGAAATATGGAGAAGTCATGTTTGTTTTTATTCTGATAATTTTTAAATCTATAAAATTAATGGATTGGTTTTGTTCTGTTTCTATTGTAAATTCAATATCACTATGAAGTGAGTTAATATACGATAAAAATTGATCGAGTTGCCTGTTAGTTCCTGTGAAACATACCAGTACGTTTGTACTGGTGAGACAAATCTTTGTCTCTAGATGATATATGATACGATATCTATGATATCTTAGCTTGAAAAGACATTAATGAGATGTGTTACTATGGCTTTTCTAGAGAATTGTTTCAAGATTTCCCCAGTAATTAAATCAAACTCAGGTTCTATTCTGATATTGATACATTCTTTAATTTCGTTTGCTACTTATCTTCGAGTGACTGGAATTGCATCTTCTTCCTGTGCCACTGTGTCAAGTGTGTTATCATCTTATTCAACTAATTCATTAACCTTCTGTAGATTGCTTCTTGTCCTGCTTCCATCTGAATTTCTTTATTGAAGATTTTGCAAGATCGGTCTTTTTAATCTCTTATAGTTCTAGTTTTATTAGATGAATTATAGAGCACTGCCACATCCTTTTGTGGTTTCTTTTCTTCGCGATCAATTTTCTAATTTCTTTAGGTGATTATTGCTTCATAGATCAGTTCAGGTGAGTTATTCAATGCAGCCTACTGAAATTTTTAACAGAAGATTGCGTTTCTTCATTAAGTTGATCTTTAATTTTTAATGAGACGGACAAATTTATTATTTCTTCTGAATGAAGCTGAAAATTTCGCCAATCTGTTAGTCTATTAGTTCCTTTAGGGAATGCTGATCTTAAAGCTGTTTTCTACACTGCTTATGCCAGACCATCTTTACTCAGTGGCGCCGGTCAATTGCACAGTTATAGCTTGAAAATGATCTCAAGAAGTTATTTATTTGTTAGAAAAAATTTCAATGTTTTCCAAATGACTAAGAATACTATAAACTGTAAACACTAAGCAAGTTGGTAAAGAAAATACAAGAATGAATAACTGAAAATGGATTCTGATTCAAGCGAAAGCGAACTACCTGACCGTACGTTCATGAGATTTGACGTCATGAAAGCAATAACGATATAACTAAGCGCCAATGATGAGTAACACGTTTCACTATTAGAGTTCAGTATTTTTTAGCAAAGTTGGAACACGATTTTCTCGATTATTACTGAACACATAAAGGTGACAAAAAATCAACGATTACCGAAAAAAACTCTTTCAAGTGATGGGAGTAAAAAGTTTGGGTATAATAGAACGTTAAACAGTATAATCCAATTTTTCAACAGAAATTAAAAAAAATAAAAAAAGTAAAACCATAATTTTAAAGGCAACATAATTTCGAATAACGTGTCCAAATTTCGAGACATTTTGTCAGTAAATAACAGAGAAAACACTGTCCCTAGGTTTTGGTTCACCGATATATATATATATATATATAATATATATATTATATATATATATATATATATATAGTATATATATATATATATAAGGTTCTTGAACTCCTAAGTGGAGCATAGAGCTTCAGTGAAAACGCGCCATCGGGTTCTATTTTGCGCTAAGGCCTTCACCTCATTCCAAAGCTTTCCTTGTTTTCTTATCTCGTCCATGATGGATCTTCTCCAAGTTTGTACTGGGCGACCTTTTTTTCGTTTTCCTTGGGGATTCCACTCTAGGGCAGTCTTTGCAATACTGGAGTTATTTTTTCGGAGTGTGTGACCGATCCAACCCCACTTTCTGGACTTTATTTCATTTACTATCCTCTTTTGTTTGGTCAGGTGTAGTAAATCTTCGTTTCTGATGATGCTAGGCCAGAAAATACGAACAATTCTTCGTAGACATTTATTAACAAAGACCTGCAGTTTGTCTGTAAGGGTTTTTGTCGCTTTCCAGGTTTCACATCCGTAAAGTAGTACAGACATGACATTTGACTGGAATATGGTTCACCGATAAAACAGCCTTAAATAATTGGATCTCCCATTGTGAGAAGGATTGGAGTATTCTACGGTTAATACATTTTTAGACTCTCCTCCATTCTTGCTTTCCTGAGTGACTTTTTCCTTTTTCGAACTCTTGATCGTCTTATTGTATTCAATATTTTTATTTCACCTTGTAAAAATAATTTTCAAGAAAATTTAATCCACCGGTATAACTTTTTGGGAATTACATCTAACAATAAAATTCTTAACAATTAAACAATGAAGATTATGATTATAATTACAATAAAAATTACATCAACCTTTAATTAAATAACGTCTTAATTATAGCATGTTCTACTTGATAACAGTTGCAACTTACCGAATTGTTGTTATGGAATAGGATGTTCTCGTAAATCAAGTAAAATTGCAAATATTTGATGATGTGGATCTAGGTTTACTTGTTTCTATATTATAGTGTTTAATAGTGTAATTGCTAAGAGACAGAAAAACATGTGTAAGTTACTAATTTGTATATACATTAGAGACATAGTTATATATACAGTTTATATACTCACCTATATCGTCGTTTTACTGCCAAAACCAGTTTGTTAGTTTTGTGAAAATTAAGTTTAAAAGTTTAAACCTACAGTAAAACAACTACATAAAAAGAAACATTTACTAACCGATAAAATATCATAGATTGTGGTACTGTGAAGATAATTGATGCCAAAAATCCGAAAAAAAATTAGGAAATTTTAAATTTTATTAAAAAATGCAAAGAAAATCTGTACTTAACCTATTTTGCCTGAACTGATTGGCGTAATTTGAAACTTGTCTTAAAGTATCTTTAATTTAAATGTCAACTTCAGGATCACTATCTTCAAGTGCTGGTTCAGCAATATTGTCTTGAACATCGTCGGAGGATGGTAAATTATAATAATATGAGTGAAATTCATCTGGAATCACACCTGATTTGCACAACTTCAATAAATCTTGTTTTTTTTTTAACTTATAGGTCGCATCTTCATATACGCGTCCTTTAGCGTTATTTCTTTCAAATTAAGTATTTTTCGACTTCTCCCAAAAACGTTTATCTCTTTGTATTCTGAGGTATGATTATACCTATACTCAAGGATTCCTGGTTTAACCTTTTGGTATCGAAAACATTTAAGTTTTAACCAGTTTACCTTTTCATTTTTCATGTCACTCGTTTTATTTTTAATAAGCTTAGAAAGGCCTTCTAAGTCAAGAAAATCTTTATATTTGAGTTCCTGCACAACAAACGGTTTCTTTTTTAATGATGTTATTCTGACCATGCGAAGTATTATGCATTGTATACACAGGAACATACTTCAGGGCTCGTTCAATGGCACTATGCATACTGTCCACTTCCATATAGCTGTGTCCACTTTCCAGAAACTTTTGCTCTATAATCATCAAGTTGGGATTTTTTTGAACCAAATAGAATAACAAAGCGTTAACATTTTGGTTCCTGTTTTGTCCACTGCAAGTGTCGGAAAACACTGATAATGAATTTACACTAGTGGGAAGCTGATTAATATAAGTAAAGAGGCAGGTGCCAATTTCTAAGCTACCCCTTTTTCCATGAAGCTCTGTCCAGCTGTAACAAAACGCATTATTTGGCGGTGCTAGCTCATACACTGTCAAATTATAAGTGCAAATTTTTCGACTATAGTACATTGGACTCACGTCGCTACTCGATATTTGAAGCACATATTGTAAGTCAAATGTAGCACTACAAAATTGGCCTCTTTCATAGCTCTAGCTTTGTATCTTGCTTTTGCTGTGTAGCAATCCTCTTTTCGAGCTACGTGTTCTTCATATTGCGTCTGTAATTGCTTTTTCTTTTCTTCATCATTAGTCTTGTATTGTGTGCAGAGCTGGCATTGATCTTTCTTTGGAGTGAAGAAAGAATAGTTGTAATTATTACAAAAAATGCGTCTATAAGTGATTGAAGATACAGGTGAGGTACATGTTCACATAATTGTTTTTACATTGAGTACATTTTATTTATACTCAATTTACAATCTAGATATTTTCGTTTGGTGGAACTTCTCGTATAGTTCGACTCCAGTAAGGAAAACTTTCAATATGTTGCTTTACCCTTTCGATATTATCAATATTTGTTTTGTTTTTCGGCGGTCCTCTACCTCTTTTATCGAATCTTGTAAATATTTTACCTTCACCCTTATTCAAGAACACATGCTCAACTACTTCTTTGCTAATGCAAAGAGTTTTTGTAAAAAAGCTTTGCAGACTCGTAATTTTGTATCATCTAAATTAAAATAGAATTCTTTTGAATCAATACGCGGCCTTTTTTTACCAGACTGGTTACTTTTTATTCTTATTGGCCTATGACTATCTACATTATTCAGAATGAAGTTTTCTCGGCGGTTAAAATCTAAGGCTCAGAAGTTTTGGCATAACACCACTCTTCTTTCTTCTGAAATTGGAGCACTGCAATTGAATCTACATTTTGTACAGTCCATAAAGTTTGGTGCTTTGCTCTCAAGTCGTCTTTTTTGGCGACATTCTTTTTCCAGTTCGTGTAAACTGCCAATATATTGTTAGAACAAGGGTATTCCTAACATCGTCCTGTAGTTTCCAGTAAGCTTGGATTTACAGTTTATATAAATAGGCCAGGGAAATAAGCAAAAAAAATACTCTGTTTTTGACACTCGTCCGGCCAGGCAAACGACAGTTGTTTTAAGTAGTATGGACCTCTGTAACTAAAACCTATATGTTTCCTGCAGTCGATTTTTGTACTTAATTAGTTATTAACAAATTAAGGTCAAAAAACGGAAAATTTTTGCTTTTTTCGTCTATTAGCAAAAAGTGAAGCAATTTAAACAAATTTTAGAAGAGAGGAAACTTGTTTCTATCCTTATTTGTTGCTTAGAAAGTTGCAAAATAATTTAAAAATTTCGGTTTTTTATAAATGTTAATAACTTTTTTGAAAATAAACTTATAGTTTTTATATTTCATGGAATGATGTGTCTTGTAGTGTTTAAAATAGGGTCAAAATTTCAAAGTGATCGGTCCAATAGTTTAAAAGTTATTTTATTTGTTTATTTGAAATTAACATTTTTTGCAACAATATAAGTCAGAAATTTATACAGTTTTAGTAATTCTAAGGGTTATTTCTGGTAGAAGATTTGTTTTATTAAGAAAATTAATTTTAAATATTGCAAAATAATTTCACAAAAACATGTCGATTTTTTGCTTATAAACAATTAGAATAACTTTTTAACCATTAACTGTAAAAATATTATTTTTACATATTTAAGAAGCTTGAATTTTTTCACAAATTTAAATAAAAAAAAGTTTGTCCTAAAATAATTTAGTATAAAGATAGGTTCTTTTTTTTATTTAATTCATAGCACCTTTGTTTATAACAATTAAGAAATCTAATTAGCGCCATTTGAAAGAATAGACTTTATAGTTTTAAAGTACTAAATTTTAAAAATATTGCCCTATAATGGAATCGTCTACAAAGCTTCAAAATGTATGTAAAATCGTTCGGCTTTGAAACTCTCGGGAACTGAAGGGAGGGGGAAGGCGCTGTTAACTGTATCTCTGTCCTTTTTTTTATGTTTAGTTGTTAAGTTTTACATTAAAACTTAACTTAAATATGTACTATACTAAAAAAAATTAAAAAAATTGTTTTTAAACAAATTAGGTGGTTTATTTGACAATTTATTTATTGAAATAATGCACATTCGTAATCTACGCAAAAAGTACATACAAGTTCAAATAGAAACGTTGAAATACATAAAAAAAGGACAGAGATACAGTTAACAGCGCCTTCCCCCTCCTTCAGCTCCCGTGAGTTTCAAAGCCGACTGATTTTACATACATTTTGAAGCTTTGTGGAGGATTCCATTAAAATGCAATAATTTTAAAATTTAGTACTTTAAAACTATAATGTACGTTCTTTCAAATAGCGCTAATTAGATTTTTAAATTGTTATAAACAAAGGTGCTATGAATTAAATAAAAAAAGAGGCTAACTTTGTACCAAATTATCTTAGGACAAACTTTTTTTTATTTAAATTTGTGAAAAAATTCAAGCTTTTTAAATATGTAAAAATAATATTTTTACAGTCAATGGGTAAAAAGTTATTCTAATTGTTTATAAGCAAAAAATTGACATGTTTTTGCAAAATTATTTTGCAATATTTAAAATTAATTTTCTTAATTTTTTTTAATGCAAATAATAAAACAAGTCTTCTTCTACCAGAAATAACCCTTAGAATTACTAAAACTGTATAAATTTTTGACTTATATTGTTGCAATAAATGTTAATTTGGGATAAACAAATAGAATAACTTTTAAACTATTGGACTGATCACTTTGAAATTTTGACCCTATTTTAAACACTACAAGACACATCATTCCATGAAATATAAATACTATAAGTTTATTTTCAAAAAAGTTATTAACATTTATAAAAAACCGAAAATTTTGACTTATTTTGCAACTTTCTAAGCAACAAATTAGGATAGAAACATTTTGAAAACGCCATTTTGAAGGTTTTTTATATAGCTTATAAGTTTCTTCTCTTCAAAAATTTTGTTTAAATTGCTTCACTTTTTGCTGATAGACGAAAAAAGTAAAAATTTTTCCGTTTTTTGACCTTAATTTGTTAATAACTAATTAAGTACAAAAAATCGACTGCAGGAAACATATACAGATTGAACGAAATAAATTCGGAACATAGGAATATAATGTATTTCGGCTCAATTCTGCTGTAGCTGGTTGGCCAACAAAAGATTGTCAAATAATTATATTATAAAAAATCCCATACTTCAGCGGGCTGCTGGATTCTGAACTCATAAAAATTGAAAGCTACACATAAATCTACGATTTTATTATGCTGTCAAACCAGTTATAGTCCAGGAAATGTAGCATTTCACCTCGCAATTTTTTCGTGCGGCGTGGATTGGCTTGAAATTTAACAGAAGGTAGGTAATAGCCTAAGGATCAAAATCTATATCGAACCAGAGTGCGCCAAAGCCTAGGGGGTGGTTGCCACCCCATCTCTGGGGTGAAATTTTTTTTTTACGTTTTAACTACAGGTTTCGATTAGAAAAGTGATTCTAAACAAAAATGTGCTATACATTTTTTTTATAAAATGATATTTTTCAAGTTATTCGCGATTGAAAGTAACAACTATTAGACGAAAAAATCCACGTTTTTAATCGATTTTTCGCGAATAACTCGAAAATGGTGCATTTTATCAAAAAAATTGTAGAGAACAAATTTGTAGCTTTTAAAAAACAAATACAATTACAAATACAATATCAATGTTCAGCGGTTTTCTTCAAATGCCAAATTTGAAAGATTCAAAGTCAAATATCGGGAAAATAATGCATTTTTGGAAGAAAACTCACAAAACCTTTTTAAAGAGCATAAATAGACCTATCATAAAAAAATGTCAATACCTCATTTTTTACGAAAAAATTGAGGAAAACAACACCCTAACCACCCCCATAATTAAAATCGATCTTCACCCTTCTGCAATTCCCTTTGTAGATGTATTGTTAATACGTCCAAGAAGTTTGACCCATTTAAAATGCTTAGTTTTAGAAAAAGAGAGAAACGATTTACAATTTCATATTTTTTACCCTTCTTTTTTTAAATATCCCCGAAAATACTGAATATATGAAAAAAATTAAAATAACCAAATTGTAGCTTTTTTTAATGACTAAAATTATCCTTTATTTAGATTTGTTGTACAATGAATATTTGGAGAGATATAGCCGTTTAAAGCATCGATTGACGATCAAGCACCATCTTTTTCAAGCCTCTTAAACTTACCCCCATTTAAAAACCAAGGGTTCCAAAAAGATATTAATTTACAGATCCTTGTAGCTATTAAAAACCTCTACAAATTGTTTTTGAAGAAACACTCTATCGTTAAAAATTAAAGGAAATACGTTAAAAAAAACCAGGTAATTTTTTTCCGGAAAATTTCATTAGTATAGTACAGTACATTTCGGAGCATAATAATCTACAAAACCGGTATATTAGCTAGTGGAGCGTTATACATTCGAAATTTTAAGCGTTTTTATTTTGAAATCCCATACAACAGAATAAAACATCTGCTCATATGTCTATGGCTTGGCAATGAAAATATCAGAGCAACAGATTGGGGATGGTATTCCAAAGATGGTTTGTTATTACCCGTACGCATGAACAAACAACCTCTGCACCCGATAAATTTTTGAAAATTATTTTTTGCCAATGCAAAAAAAGATGCGGCGTTTCATATGGGTGCAGAAAAGTTGGTTTATACTGTAACTCTACTTGTTCTGGGTGCTCAGGTGAAGGGTGCAATAACAGTCCACCAATAATTGAAGAAGATGAGGATGACATAGATCACGATGAAGATGTAATTGATGACGAATAAAATTAATATTATAATTGTTTTACCTATAAATGTAAATATTTTCAACTATTTAAGTAAATGTATAAGAATATATGGTGCCTTTTTATGTTGATAATTTTTTTTGTATTTAATTCTACTTTTTTCAATTTAACATCTTATAAATTAGTTTATAAAAACTGCAATGTTGTAAAGGGTGATTTTCAAAAGTTGAAAAGTTGCAAAATTTTGGCAAAAAATTGTTTTCACCTATAGCACTCATAACAATTGATTTTTAAGGGTTGAAAATGTATGAATTTGTATTTTAAAGTATAAAAAACTCACTATTTAACTAATCCAAACCAAATTTCACTCATCTTAAGATTTGTAATATTATTTTACAATTTTTTAAAATTAAGGGTAGTTTTCACCCCGAAGAACAATCAGGGTTCATCGGCATGACATAAACTATAAAGCAGAGGGTGAGTTGAGCTTAATTCCAAATTTTTATCCAAATCGATCCAAGGCGAAATCATTTTTTTAGAATTAGTAATTTTTTACATTAATCTCTAACAAGGGTTGCTTTTTAAGGGTTGAAATATGATGGAACTCTATTCAAAAGTATAAAGTAATCATTATTTAACTAATTCAAACCAAATCTTACCCATATTCAGGTTTAATATGTTATTTTATAATTTTTGACAATTAGGGGTAGTTTTCACCCCTAAAACTCTTCAGCGCACTTCGGTTCGATATAGATTTTGATCCTCGGGCTATTACCTACCTTCTGCTAAAATTTCAACTGGATACATGCAGGACGAAAAAATTGCGAGGTTTTAACTTTTTTCGAGCACTTCCTGAACTATTATCGCCTCCTTAGACAACCCGTCTTACGCAAACAACTTTGTTGCGAGACGGATAGTTGAACGATATTTTATACAATGTCTATACCCAGGTATGGATTTATTTTTGTCCAAGTTTTATATTGGTCCACTATTTCAAATGCAGTTCAAACAGACATGTATTAAATTGTATGTTCCGTTTTAATTTGGTTCAATCTGTAGGTTTAGTTACAGAGGTCCATACTACTCAAAACAACTGTCATTTGCCTTTCCGGACGAGTGTCATGAAAAAATGCTTATTTCCCTGGGCTAAATCGTTGGAAAGCAGTTCGTTAGTAGAGTGTTTCTATTATTCTTAATTTCTTTTTTTTTAATGCCTTTTTTAAGTTTTAAATGACTTTACATATCATTTCTTTACCTTATCTTTTTGTTGCAGCTGCAGCCACGATCCGCATAAAAACAAATGACTACCGCACGAATAACAAGACGCTTAGGTGCAGATCCCGCAGGGAATCGACAGTTCATCGAAGAACTTCACTTGCAGGAGAAGTACAGGTAATATGGAATATTCTGCTATCTTTCCCTCTATTTCCTTTTCACGGAACTGTTACTCCAAATTTTTGGGTAAATAAATACCCAAGTCATATTTTAAATTAGAGCACCTTTTTAATTTTTTTTTACTAAATTCTATTTGCAACTGTCTTTATTTCTAAGGTATCTATGCTGCCAGATTTATCGGAAATGAGGTCAAATGAGCAGACCGCATGGGAGGAGATCATGCGGATAAAATCTTTGCCTATTCCCATGTCGGAGAAGAAAGAAATGAAGTTCAAAATTTTGGTAAGTACACCAAAACCTATAAATAACCTATAAAATAAGGTATAAATAAGTTCATTTATCCTAAGATCATAAGATCATCATTTTATAGCTCCTCTTATTTGTTTTATCACAATAAGTAAATAACTACTTTTCATTATTTAACAAACGTACAATGAAGTCAACATTACTCATTGAAACTGTAACGAAATATTTTGCCTACCATATAGGGCAGGGGTGCTCAAACGGTCGATCGCGAGTGCTTTTTGGGTAGATCTCGAGAAGAAAAAAAATTTTAATAAGTAGGTAGGTAACTAAACTACTGTCAGCAGAGTTAAACGTTTTTATTAATACTGAACTATACAAATACATAGAATGCTTGACTAAGCATCATTGCAATTCAAAGAAGTGGGGACAACAAAATACTGTCCACACAGCATATTTTATATTTACATATATTAACTAATTATTTTATTAATTCAATATTTATTATAATTATTAATCAAATTTGGGACGATATTCTATCAACTACAAAAATGTATTACGTAATAAAATAACACTGCTTACGGCAAAAGGTGGCTTTATCAAAGGAACGCGCGGCACTTGTCAAAGAAAAGCCGTGTTGTTTCTAGACGAGAGACAGTACAGTCTAGTTTCGGGCGGCGCGTTTGACGAGAACATTCGAGATTTTCGTTCACGCCGATATAAATGTTGCGCCTGCAGGAATTGGAGATATTCTGAATTGTAACTTGATAGCGATCCTACGTCGATACAAAGTTTATTATTAAATAGTGGAAAATGAGTGCAGTGGAGAAATCTAAAACGAATCATTTTAATAAGGATTGGGAGGAAGAATTTTTCTTTTCTGTGGTGAAGGATAAGTGCATTTGTGTTATTTGTCGTGCGTCAGTTGCAATACCTAAGCATGGTAACTTAGAGAGGCATCCTAAAACGGTTCATAAAAACTATGAAAAGGATTTTCCGCCACAGAGTGAATTAAGAAAACGAAAAGTAAGTGATTTGATATCTTGTTTGAAAAAAGAACAATCCATGTTCACAAGACCAGCCAAACAATCAAAAGCTGCTACGATCGCGTCATTTAAAATATCTCATATTTTGGCGAAACACAAGAAACCATTTGAAGATGGATCGGTGGTGAAGAAAGCATTTATTGAAGCGGGTGAGACTTTATTTGGAGATTTTAAAAATAAAACAGAAATCATGTCTGCTATTAGAGAACTTCAGTTATCTCGTCCGACTGTCACAAGGCGTATTGAAGTCATGAGTCAAGACATCGCAGATAAACTAAAACATGATATCATGGAATGTACATACTTTTCTTTACAGATCGACGAATCCATCGATATGACAGACACTGCCTAGCTGTGTATTTTTATTCGGATGGTATTCAATGACATGTTGGCTAAGGAAGAATTTTTTACAATCATTCCTCTGAAGGGGGAGACTCGTGGCGAAGATATATATGACGTTTTCTTAAATTTTGTAAAAAAACTACGAGCTACCAATATATAAATTAATGTGCATTACAACCGATGGAGCACCAGCAATGACTGGAAACAAAAACGGTTTTGTGGCATTGTGTCGAGCTAATGAAGAATTCCCTTCATTTTTTTCATTCCATTGCATTATACATCAACAAGTTTTGTGTTCAAAAGTTTTAAACACGGAGGGAAATTATGGGCATTGCAACAAAAATTGTGAATTCCATCCGTGCACGTAGCTTGCAACGGCGGCTCTTTCAGTTGCAGTTGGAAGATAGGGAGTCGGTTGAACACACTGATTTAGTTCTTCACACGGACGTCAGGTGGTTGAGTCGCGGAAAATTCTAGAAAGGTTTCAAGAATTATTGCCCGAAATAACAGCTTTTCTAGACGAAAGAGGTGATGACACTCAGATTTTGAAAAACGAAAAATGGCTAAATGATTTGACATTTTTGACTGACATCACAATGCACTTCAACACCGTTAACTTGGAGCTTCAAGGTAAAGGAAAAACTATTATTGAGATGATTAGCGCAGTAAACGCATTCAAAAGTAAATTGAAACTTATGATAGATCAACTGAAAAGAAAGGATCTGAAACATTTTCCGTCTTTGAAAGCAAGGATTCCTCAGTTGAATTATGATACGTATGAGGCTGAATTATCAAATATTTTGGGACAATTCGAAATGCGTTTTTATGATTGCAGTAAAATTGGAAAATATAGCATCATTTATGAGTTATCCTTTTTCATGTAAAAACATTGACGAATTAGCTACTGAAATAGCAAGTCAGTTTAATATGAACTCATGTTCTGTTGAAAATGAGTTGGTGCAGATTATATCAGATATAAATCTCAAAGCTACAGTATCTGATACAAATTTCTGTCGTTTTATATCTGAAGATAAATATCCGAATGTAAGGCAAATCGCCCTTCAACTGACGGCATTTTTTGGGTCAACTTACTTGTGCGAGTCTGCATTTTCTGAAATGAAGATAATTAAGTCAAAATATCGCAATCGACTAACTGACGATCATATGACATCATGCTTGCGATTAGCACTCACTGGTTACGTATCTTATGAAAAGTATGCTGAGGGCATGCAGTGCCACGCTTCAACATCCAAAGCCACTCCTTAGTTAAGTTTAACACCATATGTAACTCTTTTGTTTTGTAACAACAAATAAACCCGCAATTTTGAATGAGTTTGAATGAACTATGAGTTTTTTCATGATATTGTAGAGAAGAACCTAACTAAACCTAACCCAAACCTTGACTAAAATAATGTACCTATATTGTGCAGAAAGCTAATATCTATATATGCTACGGTACGCCCTACCTAGGTAGGTAGGGTGTATCGTGTATGTACGACAACCCTGCATCACACACACTTGCAGTCTCTCAGAGTCGATCGTAAGTAGTCTAAAAATATTGAGGTAGATCGCCAGCAGTTCAAGTTTGAGCACCCCTGATATAGGGTATTACTATAGGGGGTTCAAAATTGGGGACAGAAATTATTGGGGACAGATGAGATCCTGAAACTAATGGACGAAGAAGAGAAGCCAAAAATGACCAAAACAAATAAAAACTATAAATATATTAATAAGAACGAAAATCAGAGAAGCGAAAGAAAAAGAAGCAAGGAAAAGATGCGAAGAAATTGAGACTGTGTAGTCAAAGTACAAATCGCAAAACAAACGAACAAGTTCTCGAACAACTAGTAGAACAATGCGAAGTTTTAAATTCCATAAAAATCAGGAAATTGGAATACTTGGAGCACATCATGAGAGGTGAAAAATACGAACTACTAAGGAATATAATGCAGGGTAAAATCAAAGGCAGAAGAAGCGTAGGAAGACATAAAATCTCGTGGCTGCGCAATCTCCGTGACTGGTTTGGATGCAGCTGAACTTGAAGAAAAAGTCAAAGTACGATAGTCACAATGTACATAGGAAAGTTAAAGAACTCACAGGGGACTAAGACGAAGGCAGAAAGGAAATATAACTGATTCTGACGGAAACATCATCTTGGACAGAGTAAAATAAGAACGTGGACAGAATATCTAGAAAAACTATTTAAAGACCAAAGAGATGACACCTTTGAACTAGAAGAAGAGATAAATGATAGACCAAGAATATTACAGTATTAAGTTTATTCCGCAATAATACATAATATACAAGCAGAACCACTCAAACTAATGGACAACGAATCAATAGCAATAATCGCAAACACTGGAGGAATACCAACAGAATGGAGCATCAAGCCAGGAGCGTCAGAGTGGCCAAAAAATGCGTAAAAGATTTTTTATAGGTCTTGTAATTTATTTGACTATTTCTGTCCAATTATCTCTCTCCTGTGCGTGTTGTTTTGCTTCGGAGAATGAGTAACCAGTCATGTCCTTTATTTGGCCCGACCATCGTACGGGAGATCTTCCTATGGATTTTGATAGATACGTAATTATTATATTTTATGGGTTCCAGTTTATTATGACCATTTTCGCTTGTAATATTTGATTGAAAAGAGTGTGCAAAGTATTTATTATAGATTTTCCTCCGTTCTTAATCAATCCCACTATTACTTCGTGTGGTGGTTTAGTAACTTTCATTTATTTTCTCGTCTCTAACATTTTCTGTCTGTACATTTAAATATCCCTCAAACACAGATATCCCCAACGTATTCTTTCTGCGTTGTCGATTAGCACTAATCTTCTTCGCGTGCCATATCAGACTTATTCGACGTTGGCGATCACCATTGCGAAGGCTTCTAGGTATTCTGTAATATGGAATAATTGTCCTGCATTTGGTATCTGAGTCCATTCACGAATGTTTTTTAATTTTTAAGCAAGAAACTTGTTTTCTTCCTACACCTCTACGGCCCTCTATTTTGCCTTTAAGGATTAACTGTAATATTTTATATCGACATCCCCTTACTATATGTCCCCAGATAAGACATTTTACGATGTGTAACAGTATTTAGCAGTTCTCTATCTTTATTGATTAGCACTTATATTATATTTAATTCCTGTTTTAATCCAACGTTTCGAGATTTATCATCGTCATAATCTGAAATGTTCCAAGTTTTATTGTAACCATCATTTTGAAAGAAGAGTAAGCAACTCTCTTTATATATTTTCACTCTAAATCAAAATAAAGTATAAACTTATTTTTCGTTATCGTAATTAGTACTTTATATTAAAAAAAATCTCTGCTTGATATAATTTGAATTTGACGAGTTTTTTGATAATATTTAATAAAACATTTCACAACTGTTTTGAGAACGATTTCCGAAGTGGAAATTGAAACGTCAATAAACGTATTTTTATCTTTAATTGTGGCTTATTCCCAGTTAAATAGTAATTAATTTAAAATGCCACAAGAAAATAGCTTCAAAACATTTCAAATAAAATGCTATATACATTATTCGATGTGTGTGTAAATAAAATTCCCAAATCTCATTGTATTATTTGTGATCATCAAATAAAAACTTTTCGTGGAAGTTATGAAGACACTGGTCGGTTTTTACCGACCCTGGCCGTCTAACGGTACTATCTCTAATTGAATAGCCAAACATCAATCTCGAGATGTGTGTATGATTCATTTGGTTTCTATGCGTAGGATTATCAGTGAATATTTTTGTGGGTTATTAACGTTGATCAATATCCTTTTAAAATAACTACTTCAGATATTTTTTTGCTAGAATTTTATCTATCATTCCAGAGGCCATCTCTTGGGTGAACGTATTATAGTAAATACATGTTGAATATTTTTTACAGGGATGTTCGAAAATTGAAAATTGGTCATGTTAAAATTAATAGATGAAAAAGGCAACGATATGTTTTTTTAAATTATCTAAATAGACACCTAGTTTAAGGTTTGTTCCTAAGGAAGATTGTTCTCCATTATATACAGGGTGTCCCATCATTAATTGGACATTAGCTAACGGGTGATAGCTGACATTAAAATAAAGCGTTTGAGCTCAAATTGCTTAGGCAAAATGTTGCTAGTTTTCGTTCTACAGGGTGATTCATTAATATTTTTTTATATTATTTTTAGGGATATATTGAAAATTATTCAACCGATTTAACCGTTTTTACACCGTTTTCGAAATAAACGTATTTTGTTAAGGATACGCACGTCTGTATTTAATTTTTCGCAAATCAAGCAGGTACCTAGGTATGATGTGAACTTAATGGCAAAGTCAAGGCATAAGTACGATTTTGTTTACTATTTGTTGTCAAAGTGCAGTGCGAGTCATTATTTGTCAAAGTGCTATTAAGTTTTTTTATAAACCACTTAAGATAAAGGTAAAATGTCACGTCATAGTGAATTTTTTAATGTAGAAATGCGCGATATGATCTGTTTGTATGCCCAGGAATATTTTTGTTCTCGTAAAACAGCTCAATGCTCTTTCGAACTTTATCCCAATTGAAGGCAACCAAACCATAAAACTATTAGATTATTGTTCGACAGAGGCGAAGCGGGGTCATTTCATTCCAAAAACAGGAATGCTGGAAGACCGAGAGTAATTGATGCGGATATGTAGGATGAAATTGTTGTGCGTATTGCAGAAGATCCAGAAACCAGTACAAGTCTTGTTTCTGCGGCCACTGGTATAAGCAAATCTACGGTGTCAAGAATAATACGGACCGAAAATCTGTATCCGTATCGTTTTACTCCAGCACAGAATCTTTTACCGCAGGTTTTTCCAGCAAGGCTCCGATTTATTCAGAAGAGGTATGTTTAACTGGCGCAATATCATACCTATGCGACAGAAAATCCTCATGCATTTTAAAAACATCACTTTCAACATGAGTTTTCCGTAAATATCTGGTGTGGCATATTTGGGGATTGTATTGTAGGACCATTCGAATTACCAACTAGGCTTGACGGAGTAACGTATCTAAATTTTTTGAGAGAAGATTTATCATCTCTTTTAGAAGGCATACCTCTAAATTTGAGACGTAACTCTTGGTACATGCATGATGGTGCACCATCACATTATAGCCTAGAAGTTAGAAATTTTCTGGATGAAATTTATCCTCAAAGGTGGATTAGTAGAAGTAGTGTATACCTTAAACATTAATCCCATTAAATTGAGAGTTCATTTTTTTTTCAATAATAGAGATTTACTGATCTAGACAATAAATTTTATCATTTAAACAAATCTAATTCTTAAATACAGGTTTATTAATAAGATTTTAGTTATTACTACAAGTAAATAAATTTTATAATTTCACAAATAAAAATTACATTAATTTCGGAACGTATTGACATCTAGTCACGTTCAGCTGTCTTTAAATTATTTCCTGTCACCTCAGCCAGTTGGTCTGTGTCGTTTCAACTGACAAGTACCATGTGCTAATATTCGAGCAGGGAGACATGTAGTCCCTAAAGTAATTTTAATAATATATCCATTGTCATCGACCTGGAGTCAAAACATTATTAAGTGTAAAATTTGGAATACTGTAAATCCATACATGGAGGTCTTATAGACAACTTTATTGTTAGCTACAAGAACACAAGGCACTGAGGATGATCTGTTCAGATTGAAAACGTTCTGCCAGAATTTAAATGTTGACGACACTTTTATAAAGTTTTAAATATTTGTTTGTTTTTTATACCACAATACACATGTGTGAAGTGTTTTAACTTCTGTGTTTTTTTTTTAACTAATATCATTTTCATATTTAGCATACTAAATAATAGCAAGGTATCAAATTTCACTTAAATCGGTTGAATAGTTTTCATATATCCCTAAAAATAATATAAAAAACTTTTAATGAATCACCCTGTAGAACAAAAACTAGCAACGTTTTGCCTAAGCAATTTGAGCTCAAACGCTTTATTTTGATGTTAGCTATCACCCATTAGCTAATGTCTAATTAATTATTGGACACCCTGTAGAGAATAAAACACTTTTATTATTTATTTATTTAACTTATCAACGGACGGGCGAAATAAAATTACAAAAACACACGGTTGGGGCCTCTAAGGACCAAAATGAAAAATTTCGAAAAAGTAAAAATGAAATAAATTTTTCAAACTATTTATTTCTCTGCTGTGTATTTCTATAATAGTAGCGATTACTGATTCAACATAATTACAATATTCAAGATTTCTTAGAAATAAACAAGCATATTAAAATTCTCAACATTTTTCGGATTTTGCATCAAAATAATAAAGGGTAACCCAGAAGTAAATATTCCATTTTAAAGGAAAAATGCCATTTTAATTAATAACCACCAAACAACAATGTTTAAATAAAACGTTAATGCAGAAAATATTGATAATCAAATTCGGTCTGCTTATTCACTGCACCATGCTGTTATATGTTTAATCCACAGCCAACACTTACATAAATTACAAAGTATGTATCTGTTTGTTCTATGTTTGCAATAACTTATTTTATTTGGAGCAGATGTTGAGTCCTTTTCTAAATAAAATTCCAACGTATTAGGCGTGCGCCCGTGTGTGTGTGTCAATTACCGCTACCCACCCAAACCATCGGACGTGTACGAAGTCATCACTTTATAGCCTCCCATAAAATGATTTCCCCCTCCGAGATATAGTAAACTGATCACCGGCATCCTTTGGAGATAGGTAAACTCATCACCGCAGATAGGTAAACTCATCACCAGCATTTTTGCCCAAGGCGCTGGTTTCTAATGCGGAAGATTGCCAGTTACTGTACATTCTCGTTTATGTGGTAATTTATTAAATTCAGAAATTGTTTTAAACAAATTGCTTTAAAATAGATATTAAGATATTTTTATAGTTAGATTTTTTTACGGTGTAGCCTATTCGACGTATCTGCCAATCTAAACGGTTTTAAGATCTGAAAATTCAGTTGCATAGGTTTTCGATAGTGCCTTTATAATGAAAATATGTGCTGTTCCGTTTAGATCTGAAATAGTCCTAAACTTATTAACGAATTAGAAATCTTTATTATGACAGAATGAACAAAATGCTTAAGGACAGCCTCCTGGCTTTTATAAACGGCCAAAACCTACTTGAAGAAACATTATCCTATGAAAACAGGACAGGTAAACTCTGCAATTTTATGTACATTATTGTTTAGTACTATAGAAGCATAGATACTGGTAGATATTGGGTTGGGATGAAAATGGTAAAAATTGTTGGAAAAATGGGAATGAGGAGATTCGCATGGATTTGTGAAGAAGGTATATGGTTGGAATGGGATGCCCAAACAGTTACAGCAAAAAATACTCATTACTTACGTAGTTCTCTATAATACAATCGGCCATTTTCATAAGCGAAGACAGGTTAGGAATATGAAATCGTTGACAAAACAATCGCCGACTCGTTTTTGGGTCCAAAAATGACCAGTCAAATAATTGGTACAGCCATTTGCCGTTGGAATCTTCCCTCTTGTAAGTGGTTACCAAACCAAGTTTTTGGATTTTGCGAAACCAACTTTTAGTCGCAGGTGGTCGAGCGGCAATTAAGAAATCAGCCACAATGTCTTAATGGACTTAAAACAACACCAACTGTTCCAGAGCAACGAATTAATTGAGTAATGCCCATTTAATAAGCTATTCTTCTTCTTCCTATGCCGTCCCCATTAACGAAGGTTGGCGACCACATTTTCTCTGTCTTTTGCAACGAGGAATAATTCATCTACAGTCATGTTTCTCCAGTCTCGAATATTTCGCAGCCATGACTTCTTCTTTCTACCTATTTCGTTTTTGCCATCGACTCTACCCTGCATGATGATCTGCAAAAGACTATATTTATCATTCCTCAGTATGTGTCCAAGGTATGCAGAACTCACCTGGAGAAACCATCCCACTGTGGTAATATTCTATCTGTTAAACATATTCTCGTGGACTGTCCCCACTTCAACAAAGAAAAAAGAATCTTTTGAGTTGAAACCTACAAAATATTCTCCGCTCCCAGATCAATTCCAAAACCTTATTAATTTTCTCTTTGAACCTAGGATTTAACAGGAAATTTAGAAGAAACGTAGTTTAGAATTTGATAATTAATAATTGTACCAATATTAAATGTATTTCTTTATCGATTGTAATGTTACTGTATATAATACATGAAATCTAGAACAGATTTCTGCAGTTGTAGAGAACAGATACAAACTTGGACCACCTCTTAACCATAGTTAAGATGAAACCACATGATTCTTTCAAACCATAGATCAAAAAGTACCCTAAGCAAGAGGTACAATGTTAGAGAGCTACAAAAAGAGAAGTAAATTTAGAAAACAAATGAGAGAAGGACATAGTAACCCATAGACCAACTGCTGAATCGATAGGTATACCAGGGCGGATTCGTTTTGAGGTGGATGTGAGAGGTGACATTTGGATTTTTGCAGACAAAAGTGTTGACGCGCGAATAAGGAGAAAAAAAGTAAATCTAAAGTAAAAATAATACTAATTATATATGAATCACCCTGTATAATAATAATCATAACTACTAAAATATGTACGAATTATTCGTTTTGTATTTTTGGAATCGCATATCACATCCTGTAGATTACAACTTCCTTTCCATAGTAATTACTTTTTGTGAGACAATGGTTGTTTTTTAAATTAGATTGATATAAACAAGATATAATAAGTGCGCTATACCTACGTTTAAAATATAATCAACAACTTTTAATATTTTAAAACGAATAATTATAATTCGTAAAAAACACGAATCTACAGCAGAATCGATTGTAATTAAATTAAAATTAAATGATTAATTTAACTAACGAGAGAACATGTTAATAACTTAACGAGAATATGTTTAACAGATAGAATATTACCACAGTGTGTACATGTAGGTGGATCTTGGGAAGTCATTAAATGTTTATGAGTTAGTCTTGTATCTTCGTCTTCTTATTCAGATGCAAATCCACTAATGGATGTTAGCGATCACATTTTCCATTAATTCTCTATTTCTTGCAATATGTATCAGAGATTGTATGTCGTTAGTCCCTGTCCATTGCATTATGTTTCGGGCCAGGACATTTTCTTGTGTCCCATTCCTCTCTTGCCTTCAATTTTACCCTCGATTATAAGTTGGAGGAACTGGTATTTTTCATTTTGCATGATGTGACCTAGATACGCCGTTTTCCTTTTCTTGATGGTTTCGAAAAGTTGGCGTTCTTGGTTTATTCTTTTAAGGATATCTATATTTGTGATTTTCGCTGTCCATGGTATTTTTAGGATACGGCGATAAAGCCACATTCGAAAGCTTCTAATCTGTTTATATCCCTCGTTTTTAGTGTCCAGCCCTCTACGCCATATAGCAGCACTGACCATACGTAGCACTTAGTAAACCTTAGTCTCAGTTGAAGATCGAACTCTGAACAAGTCAGTACCTTCTTGAATTTTACGAAAGCTTGTCGAGCTTGCTCAATGCGATATTTTACTTCCCTGTCCGATGCCCAGTCTTCAAAAAGCCACGATCTCAGGTATTTAAATTTACTCACTCTTTCAATGGACTTAGTATTCAGTGTTATGGTGGAGTTTTCAAGTGCATTTAAGTTTCTGGAGGTGATCATGAATTTGGTCTTTTTGGTTTTAATCTCTAATCCCATTCGCTTACTGTATTCTCCGATTATAGTGACAAGTTGTTGAAGATCGATTATGTTGTCACAAATTAAGACACCATCATCAGCATATCGTATGTTGTTGATCAATACTCCATTCACCTTGATTCCCATCTCTGCATCCTAAAAAGACTCTTGAAATATGGCTTCCGAATAAATGTTAAATAAAAGAGGGGAAAGCACACATCCCTGTCGAACGCTTCTTCTTATATGTATGGGTTTGGATATAGAATTGTCTATTTTTAACTGTGCCGTTTGATGACAGTACAAGTTTTCAATGTATCTTATGTCTTTTTGGTCTATATAAACTTTCTTGAAAATCTGCATTAACCTGTGGTGTTGGACACGATCAAACGCTTTTTGTTAATCTAAAAAGCATAGGAACACATCCTTCCTCTGATCGTAACAATTTTGGACCAGCACCTGTGTTGCTACTATTGCTTCTCGTGTTCCTAAACCTTGCCTAAACCCGAACTGGGAATCACTGATGTCCCATTCACATTTTTTGTATAATCTTTGATGTAGTATTTTTAAGAATATCTTTAAAGTGTGACTTATCAGGCTAATGAGTCTGTGATCCTCACATCTTTTTGCATTGACTTTCTTGGGCAGGGGAATAAAGGTAGAGCGTAACCACTGTTGAGGATAGCAGTCAGTTTCATAAATTAAATTAAATATTTTGTGTAGTGCTGAAATTCATCTAGTAATTTGAGTATTTCTGACGGGATTTCATCTGGTCCAGGTGCCTTATTGTTTTTTGAATTTAATATTGCCTTTTCTATCTCCTCTTTGGTGATTGAAGGGCCAGTCAGCTGGTCGTCTGTATAAACTTCACTCATGGGTCTTTCGTCATGGAAGAGCTCCTGGATATAATTTTCCCATATATCAATTTTCTCCTTTTCGCCCAGCACTATCTGGTTATTCTGATTAACTATGGTAGTTGGTCTTCGTTTTCTTTATATTGCAGCAGTCTCCTTAAGCTTTTTATGTAAATTACGGTCGTCGTGCTGTCGTTGTAAATGTTCTAGATCGATACATTGTTGCTTAAGCCATTCATTTTTTGCTATTCTTATTTTTGCTTTTATTTGCCTGTTAACGTTTTCATACATATTGCTGCCATCTTGGTCATTCTTGTGTCTTGTATGGCCGATTCTAAGTCGGCGAATTAAGATTTTGTTTTTTCGTGTAATGGAAGGAAACTCAGGCTTTTTAACGCTGGATGGATATCATGAAGCTTGGAAGGGATTTTATTCCAGTGATCTTGTCAAGACATTTGGATAATATTCTTAAAATACGACTGTAAATCTGTATGTAGTTGTATGTTTTCAGCCTTCATATTAGAAGACGAGGCTTGTTTTGCAAAGAGGTCGGCTAGTTCTTTACCAGGGCTTCCTAAACGAGACGAAATCCAGATCATGGTTAAGGATACTCCCATTGAGATTAAACTATCGAAATAGCTTTGAATAGCTTGAACCAAAGGATTTACCGTGTACATACTTTTGAGAGAATAGATAGATGCTAAAGAGTCTGTACATATTGCTACTTTTTTATATTCCAAAGATAGTAAGTTTGTAGCTTGTTTGCAGCAGTATGTATGCAGCAGAAGAGTGGAAGATTACAAGATATGATTAAATCTGTGTTTGAAGTTATAGCACATCCAACAGCTATAGGACTATTAGAAGCATTTGTGTATACAATTTGGTCAAATCTGTTGTTGGCAATTAAATCTTTAAAGGTTTGCCTTAGAAATTGTGGATTTATCTGATGATTATCATAATTAGTTAACGAGAGATTAAAATCTGCTATCAATTTATTCCAGGGAGGTTTAGGTGATATTAATATTGAAGTTGTGTCTGAAAGATCGATATTATTCAGATGATGTGAGGGATACTGTGGCATATATTGAAGTTTAATAGGAGGAGAGTTTAAAAGGTCATTACTTAATAATTTATAAGCTGGCTTTTCGGTATTAGCTGAGATTCGAGACGAATATTTTAAAAGAAGTTGCCGGCGACGTAGCCAGAAGGGAAGTTCTCTGTATTATAAACTCTCTGCGGGACTCGACCTGAAGGCTCCAAGACAAGTAGTCTATTTTAGAACGAATAAGACATCTATAAATCTGAAGCAAGGAGTCTTCGTCTGCACACCTGAGTTTTAAATATGTTAAGATTTGTCATGCACTTAGTTTTGAAATCTTTTAAATGGCATTTCCAAGTAAGTTTACTGTCGAATTTGAATTCTAAAATCAGTATACTCTTTACTGCAGCTAGGCAAGTACCATTTATGGTAATTTTGGGATTTATAGTACTGGCTGTTCTGTGATAAAATTTAATGATTTTTGTCTTTTTAACAGAAAAGTTAAATACACTTACTGAAGTCTATTCAAGCAATTGGTCAGCAGCATTCGTAAGCATTTTGCAAGTGGCAAAAGTGGCAACAAATCATCATCTTCGTAGAGTGCAAACTTGACTGGAAGCTCAATTTTGTACATATTTCATTTAAAACAAGTATAAAGAGTGTAAAACTCAATACCGACCCTTGGAGAACGTCATCAGTTTATTTGAAGGTCCTAGAGATTTTGAGAGAATTTGATTTACATATTATCCAAAGACACCCAAGAACCTTTGTGATCAAAATATGTACTCAGGATTCGCGTGCTGTGTTCCAACGTTCCAAGACAAATTCTATTAGCCTTTTACCGTTGGGGTTACTGTACTTTTTCTGATTCTCATAAGGTACAATAGGCTTGATATCGTCTCAAAAAGTTCTGATATTATTTATTTTATTATTGCAGTAAGCTAATATAAGCGAATTTTTTGAAAACAAAGGAATAGTGAACAATAAAGTCATATTGTATATTACCCCGAATCGATAACGTAATCCCGGCAATACTTACTAGAACAATTAATATGATTAAATACATTAATCTATCTTATCTTGAAATGTAAATGTTAGCAAACATTAATAACCATACAAAAAGTTTTTCAACAAGTCGTATTATAGTTAGGGTGACCATAATTTTTCAACAAAAAAAAAGTACATTTATAATTTTTAAGAAAATATGTTTACTGATAGTGCCCTAGGAAATTTTTCTGGTCAAAATTTTACAAATATTTAATGAAACAATGATAAGAACGATTTTTTTAATCAAACATACGTACATCAAAAATGTATGATAAATTTTAATAGTTAATTTTCTTTCGACGTTTCTTCCTTAACATCTTGATCATCTTTTTGGTACCAGTCGTTCTTTTTGGAACTATGAATTTCCTTCAGAAGTTGTAGTTAACTCTTTAAGAACTGAAACATTTCATTGCAGGAAACTTTGAAGTTTGTGTAGACTTGCATGATGGCTTCCACAGTAGATATTTTCAACTGCGATTTGTTGGGGCTCCAATAGTTATTGATATTTGAGAACAACCGCTCAATCCACGCACTGGTCCCAGGCAGACAAAAAACAAACTCATATAGAATTTTGAGATTTTTCAAAGCACTTTCTTTTTTTAAGATTTCGAGCCATCGATCTTCGGTAGAAATATTTTTTAAATTCCAGTCTGCGATTTTATCTTCCAGTCTTCGTTACAGTTCACCCACTTCATCAAACAATTCGTCCTGATTTAGTATCGGACCTATGTAGTCTTTGAAAGCCTCACACGACGATAAAATTTCAGCCCAAGAAACTTGTTTTTTCAAGTTAACCAATCCGAATAGCTTTAGTTCACTTGAATTTTCACTCCAGTTTTTCAAATATGTTCCACAATTTAAATAGAACTGCTTGACATGCGTGATAAAGATATCCCGATAGTTCACACTAAGGTCAAGGTCTTCCATATTTTCAAGTTTTGAAAGTGACTCTCTTACTTTAAGCGGTAAAAATAACTTATTTAAGCGATTTTGAAGCTTATTTGAGTTCGAAATACTCCAAAACGGCTTCCGTTGCGCATATTTTGTCACCTACATCGAAAATCACTTTGTGGAAAAGAGACGTAATGTTATGCACAAACCACATCCATGCTTCACTGATTGGGTTTTTAAAAAAACTGTTTTCGAACTGTTGGATAATTATCAATCGATAAGAAATATGCTTTCAAGGGTTCGAACATTTGTATAATTCGTTCAATGGCTGGCATTAGGCTCAAAAATCTTGTTTTTGAAAACGACATTTTTTGTACTCGATATCAACAAAATCGCAAAACTGCTTTAATTTCTCAACTCTGACTGTAAAAATATAGAAATTTTTAAAAATCTTGAACGCAATAACCTCGATGTCTATGGGTAAGACGTCCGTCGCATTTTGTAAACAGTTATTAAAAATGTGTGCCACACAACCAATTCCAATCACGGGTTTACCACAAGAAGCATTTAATTTGTTGAATAGATTGTTCACTCCTTTTCTTCTCATTTCACCAAAATTTGTATTTGTATTATCAGCAGACATTCCGATGCATTTTTTGTAGTAGATTATGGTAATTCAAAACATTGACCACGTTATCTTTAAACTGCTCTGATGTTTCACCAGTAGGTGAGTCACGTAGCTGAAGTAATTTTACTTGGACACCATTTTCCCCATCAAAATATCTTACCATTAAGGGCACAACTTTTATTTCTCTATGATTCGACGAATTGATTGTAATGCTGACGAAATTTGCTTTTAGAAGGACAATTTCTAATTGGGATTGAGCCTCTTGAGCTAAAACATTTTTTACAATCGCCTCAGTCTTGGTTCGAACTGCCGCAAACTTAGGTTTAAACATGCTTACAATTAGTTTTGACGTGCAGTCTGAGAATCTGAAACTTTGCAAATGCTTAATTGTATGGTAAGCAAAAGTACCTTCCTTGGCAGCAATCAACATATTTTCAGAACTTAAATTTCCTTTTTTAACAAAGGTTTCCAATTTGCTGCTCTTCGAGGTCGCATTAGCAGCCAACATGTGTTTTTTCTTTTACAAATGTTGTTTGATATTACTGCGACCGCTGTTAGAAATATCAACATCACTTTTACAAATTTGGCAAATCACAATATGCGGTGAAACATTTGAATGTTTCACCGCGTTTCACGGTGACATGATGAAATTGTTTATTTTTCCACGCAGCACAAAATAATATAAAAAAAAAACGAGAAAAACTGCGGAAATTTAAGACAAAAGATTAATAGACTAATCAACAGTGAGCGCACAAGTAACAAATAAATTTTTACTAAATAATTAAGATAATAAGATCTTGCTGCGAAATGAAATTGACAGTGATGGGAGGAAGGTGGCGTGTCGGTAATAAACTAAACTAGACGATGACGCAGCGACGAGAGTCACAAGTGACTCCTGCGCCGATCGATTGCTGCTAAAGATAGGAGATTCTGATTCTTTCGCAAAAGATCGATTCTTCAATCAATTCGAACCATAATTATATTTTGTTTGGACAAAAAGTAGGACTTAATTTTGTGTAATTAAGAAAAAGAGTACATTTAGATGTACTTCATAAATTTTAAAGTACAATAGGACAGCGTTTGAAAAGAAAGTACTGTCCTACTAAAAAAAGTACATATGGTCACCCTAATTATAGTATGATCTATATCTACTCCATTAATATGAGTACTGTGTGTTTACTTTTATCATCTGTCGATTAAATCGAATTATATCAAACGAACCCAACAACATATTGGGATATATAACATTTGTTAAATTGTTTACATTCCAATTGTCATTGATAATCGCAATTTCAACAATAGATTTTATCTTCTTCCTTTTATTTTAATAAGTATAATATGTCCGTTTTACTCTTCATTTTCTTGGGCTTCATACGGTTCTTCTTTCGTACCACTGGTAATTAACGTCACTTTGACGTAAAATCTGCGCTTAACACTTTAACTGCCATGTGTACCATATATCATCATCGGTAGCATTACAGCTCGTTATCAGCCAAAGCCTTCTTCAGAAAAATCTTCCATTCGCCCCTGTCCATCTCACCTAATTATATGTCCTATCCATCGAAGGTGTGCTAATTTAATACATTTTACAACGTCAGGTTCCCCAAAACTTCTGTATCACTCAAAGTTGTAGCGCCTACGCCACAAATCCTGTTATTGGACTCCTCCATATATTTTCCTTAGAATGTTTCTCTCGAAACGTTTAAGCAATTCTTGGTCGTTCTGTGTAAGTGACCACGTTTCCGACCCGTATGTTAACACTGGCCTTATGACTGTTTTGTATATGGTAAGTTTAATTTTTCTGGGTAGTTTTGGGGCCATCTGTTTCCTCAAGCCATAATAGCACTTATTGGCAAGCACACTCTTTTTTTAATTTCTTCGATGACATTGTTGTCTTTGGTCAGCAGCGAGCCTAGGTAGATGAAGGTGTTTACACCTTCCAGTTCCACTGTCGAATTACTTTTTCTAGTGCAAGGTTAATAAAAGACACGACACTCCATCTCTCTGTCTCAGTCCATTTTTACAATGGAAGGGTCTTGAAAAGTCGTTTTCGATTGTGACTACACTATCTACGCCTGTAAGTGTAAGTTACGTTAGTTGAACAAGATGAAGCGGCATTTGAAATTCCACCATAGCCTGTAGAGTTTTTGTCTGTTGACTGAGTCGTATGCGGCTTTGAAATCCACGAATATGTGCTGGGTGTCGACTCCGAACTCAAGCGTTTCTCAAAATCTGCCTGACTGAAAATTTGATCCGTTGTTGATTTATTAGGTCGGAAACCTCGCTAGTAGTTCCCACCTATTTATTTAGCATAAGGGATCAATCTTCTTTCCAATACGTTGGACAATACTTTATATGTTACGTTAAGTAGGGTGATGCCTCTATAATTATCACACACCATCATATCTCCCTTTTTGTGAAGAGGGTGCATTACATATAATTTCTAGTCTGCAGGCGTTTCCTTCCGTTGCCAGATTTCGGTTACTAATTTATACATGTGTTTAAAAAGGGTGTCACCATCTTTAAAGAGTTCGGCTGGAAGATTGTCCAAATCAGGGGCTTTTGTTATTTTTCAGTTTTGAAATGGCTTCTCTAATTTCTTCTTCGGTGGGGGGCGGCTCTTGAGCGTTTTCATCCATTTCAGGGGAAGTAATTTCTATTTGGTCTTCTTCACGACTGTCGTTAAGCAGTTCTTCAAAATGATTCGCCCACCTGTTTAGTATCTGTTCTTTGTCACTAATTATGGAACCATCTCTGTCTTTACATGCTATTATTCTGGTTTTGAATTCTTTTCTCCAGCTGTTTATCTTCTGGTAAAATTTTCGCGAGTCTTTTCTATTGTGGTGGTTAAGAATCTTGTTTAAAGAGTTTTCGTATGGCTCTTTCTTTTTCCTTTTTTCTTGTCGTCTAAGGTCTTCATAGTCTTCCAAGTTTGATCTCGTTCTGCGCTACTGAAGTCTCGTATATGCTTCATTTTTCTGTTGGTTAATGGATCTACATTCGTCGTCAAACCAATCTTCCTTTATTTTAGCCTGGTTAGGTTTTAAAAAGCCTTTAGCCGCTGTATGGATAGCTTCCTTGCATTTGGTCCAGTGTTCTTCTATACATAAATTTTCGTAAAATGTGCGCTTAACAATTTAAGTGCCATATGTACCTTATATGGACACAGGCAATTTTAGTTCTGTACCATGTGTACAAATGGACACAGGTTTTATCAGCGTTTCTGCCATGTGTCCGTGACTGTACACATTTACCGTGTATTTAAATATAAATATCATTGAGTCTGGCGTAGAACTATGACATTTAAAAATATCCTGGATTTTGGGTATAGATTTTCTGATTATTGAAAAACAAAACGACTTTTTTTGACGTTTCGCTACATAAATTGTGTATATTCATATTAATGTAGGAATAAAATAATCTCTTTTCAATTACTAAGCATAAAAATTAATTTTAACTTATACATATGTCCATAGTCGAATTCATTACTGGAATATTTCCATAATCGTGTATCTTGAACAAAGTACATAGAATGGTTAAATATTAAAAAGACTTTCTGAATCCCTTAATTTTACATTAAACATTTAAAATTAGGGAAAATAGTTTAAAAATGATTGTGTTATCTGAACTTTTAAAATTAGAGAACATTGTTTTAAATGAACGTATTACTAAATATCTTCGAACTTTGACTTGCATTTTCCAATATTAGCTCATTCATTAGCATTCAGTAATGAATCCGACCAATTTATAATAAAGATTCATTGAATATTTTATACTACATTATTAAAAATTTACTTCTTAAAATTAACAAACTTTGACATATGTTTGTCGAGTTTTCTTGAATAGTTACTGAAACTAATCTGTCTACATTTTTCTTAAGCTTATATATTATGTGCGTGTCCTACTGAGACATAGGAGTACCTCAAATGGTATCGTAGTATTCTCAAGCTGAGCTAAAGTTTTTTGTGCAGCTGTTGAAAGATTTTAGGTTTTATTGATAAAGAGCTTCCGTGGATTGTGCAAAACAATGGTTCCATTTTTAATGTAGCTTCCCACAATTCTTCGTTTGGTTACAAAAGAGAACCTCTAGAGACTGTCTGTAGCCAGTTCTGGTTCCTTATATGTCCCAATAAGTTTTTGTAGGGTTTCCTAAACTATAATTATGTTTGAATTTGTCTACAAAAAAACCAGTAACATACTTCAAAGAGTCCCGATGAATTTTTTCTTTCCCTCATAATTATCTGCGACTTTCAAAACGTCATCGTCAATTATATAAGCCTCCTAGACGTAGTGAGCTTCTATAAATGTATTTTGAAGTATTTTGTCGTGTTCAGACTGAGATTCTTTCGAACCTTCAGTTTTTTCTGCCAAATTAGACAGTATTTTTTGTGTCAAGCAAATATCTTATGACGCCGAAATATCGCTTGGCAATTGAGGACTTTCTATTGAGCTGTTATTTACGCAGGATTCACTAGTTTCAATAGTATTGCGACATTCTGTAGAGATCGTCGTCGAATGTTTTCCTAAAATATACTACCCTAATCTATATTTAAAATCTATTGGCGAAGGATAATAATTTGCACCACCCATTCCTCGAATATAAGAAAAAAATTCTTTAGCACGTCTTGATTCAACCTCGGAAGTTAAAATATAGTCAATGTTGTATTTTGCTTGTAGGTAAGAAAGTAACTCTTTCAGAGATTTATTAATAAACAATATCCCGTTTTGAAATAGTCATTTATGTTTACCAACCAGCATTGAATTGACCATTTCTGACATTTCATCTAGTAGACGTGATTACTTATCTAATCTAAATCTTTACCATATGCATTTCGTGTTGGAGAATTGGCAACGAACTTACATCGAGAATTTAATAGATGAAACCAATCTTTAAATAGCTGAACAATTACAGCAACTTCTTTCCAGTAACTATCTTTTGGTCTAGGTCCATTTTCTCCAGCATAACTAATAGCTTTTGCTACAGAATTTGACAATAATGGAACTGCAGGTCTCACTCTTTCCCTCATAAAGCCTTTGATACAGAGATAATGTAGTATCAATTTATGCGCAATTGTCAATTCTGAAATTGATATATTTAGTAGCACTTCAAAGTAATCCTTGTTGATTATTTTATTGTCAATAATAAAACCATGATCAATTACATGATTTCGGGCAAGTTTAATCAATTATGAAAGATCTACAATAACCAAAAATATTTAAAGACTTATCACAGAGGTGATTAATTTGTAAAAACAATTCATCTACCGCACGATGCACAAATGCATCTCGTGATAGGGAATCCTACATCTCGAACACAGTAGTATCCTGTCAATGACGTATAATATATAGACCCGGTAAACGCTTTAAAAAGTACCCACAACATAAATACCTTTGTTATTGTTTTGATACGAAGATGTACGAAGTTCATGATTTCTTACGAAGCATCACGAAGTTGATCTTCACGGACGTCATGGACATCATGGACGTATGAAAACATTTTCGCCATTTTGTGTGTTTACATATTTTATGTGACAAGCAAATTTTATTTTAAATTGTTGAGAATTATTTACTTACTATTTTAGTAAAATGCCATACTATTTTATCAAAATAATTATTACTCTTATAGACAGGAACAAAAAGAAATCATAAATATTTAATTTTAATTTAGAAAATGATTATTGTCATTAACATATAAATGAGCACGCCGCTGTTCTGGTAAACATACCTTCAACCTTCAGCGGAGATCTTTCGGACACCCGATTATATAGCGAGAATAGGGGACTGCTAGTCTATATATTATACGTCATTGTATCATGTGTTGTGGCTTGGCAGGTGACGTCATGTGCGTCGGAGTACACATTTCTATTCCTTGAGTAGCATACCGGTATTTGTGTATCGTGGTCAATACTAGGAACGATTTAAAATTCTCTTTGTTTCTAAGAAATAGGGTTTAAATTGATATATTTGTCTAATTTAGTTGTTTAATTAATTTTTTATTAACTAGACGTATTTTCTTTTTAGAATGAACCCAATTTGCGGCTGCAAGGATTCGAACAATTCAAATGGAAACGGCGAAAAATGTGGGGCCATTTGAAAACCCGCTTCGAGGAATTTGTGCTCAATCTAGGACTATGGAGAGGATCTATGAAATACATAGAAGGTAACTTCGGTACGGGAATTGTAGCCTTCTTCCTCTTCGTTAGATGGTTGTTTGTTCTAAACGTATTCCTGTTCTTGCTGGTGTTTTTATTTATCAACTTGCCAACTATTTTAATGGATGTTAAGAAGAATACGATATGCCCAAGTGAAAATTCGACGGATAAATGTTGTGCTCAAATCTATTTCAATATGACGCTTTCGGAAAACCATGTAGTTTTCGATTTTGTACAGGGGACTGGGTTTTTAGAGCGTACCATGTTGTTTTACGGGTTCTACAGCAACGAAGTACTTGAATATATGACTGGAGGTATAACTATGATCTATAATATGCCAGTGGCGTATTTCTTATTAGTAATCGCCTGTTTTGTTATATCAGCTCTCTCCATCCTCAACTCAGCAGCGAACGGATTTAGAGAACGCCTCATAGAAGGAGAAGGACAGTTCTATCATTACTGCAACACTATCTTTGGCGGCTGGGATTTTTGCATCGATAACGAAAAGGCTGCAAAGATAAAGCAGCAATTGATATATAACGATTTGAAGGCAAACATAGAAACTGAAAAAATAAACGAGGAAATCCAGAATCGCTCAACCAAGGAAAAATGTAAAATATACTTTTACAGAATTATAGTCAATTCTGTAGTGCTAGCAATTCTAGGAGGATGTGGATGTATAATTTACTTAGTGTTTACCTTTTGTACGAAACAATCATCAGAGGACAAGTATATCCAGTTTCTCTACGAATTTTTACCATCTTTGACGATAGTCGGATTGAACATGGTGATCCCATTCCTATTCAACTTCCTTATGACCTTCGAGAAGTACAAACCTTCTACTGAGCTGAAGTGTTCCATCATCCGGATTGTCTTCTTGAGACTTTCGGCGTTGATTGTGCTCTATGGCTCCGTTTGGAGAAAGATAACTTGCGATAAAGAGGACCTTAATGCTTGTGTAGTGTGTCCAGACAGTCCACCTTGTTGGGAGACTTATGTCGGTCAACAAATCTACAAGCTTTTGTTGACTCATTTCGCAATTCAAGTCGTAATGACTTTCTTCATTAACGCACCAAAAGCTTTATTGGCGCGACACGTGAAAAACAAAATAATCAATTTTCTTTGTGTACAAACCTTCGATCTTCCAAAGCATTCCCTGGACATTGTCTACACGCAAACGCTTATTTGGATCGGCATTTTTTACGCCCCCCTCATCTCTTTTATGGGCACAATAATATTCTTTCTAATGTTTTATATTAAAAAGTTCGCTTGCGTTTACAACTGTAAACCAAGTCCCATCATTTACAGAGCCTCTCGAACAAATTCCATGTTTATGTTAGTACTTCTAATATCGTTCGCATTCGCTGCCCTTCCGTTAGGTTTTTCCTTCTCGGATCTCACTCCATCCCACTCGTGCGGACCCTTCAGAGACAAGGAGTCCGTGTGGGCCTTAGCCGTGAGTTTGTTTCTGCAAACCCCTAATTGGGTGCAGACTATTATCTTCTTTTTGGGTACGGCCAAATTTGCCGTACCGTGTATCATAGGATTGTTCTTCGCTCTTTACTACTATAGGGGTGTGAACTCCGCCAACAGGCAGTTGGTGTCTGTTTTGAAGAACCAGTTGGTTCTGGAAGGACACGATAAGCAATTTTTGTTGGATAGACTGAGTTTGTTTATCAAACAGGAGAACCAGAAAAGACTTAGAAGTGAACAAAGGCTAGAGGACGGGGATACGAATTAGGTAATAAGCCAAAACTTGTGAGATTAGAATTAATAATCAATGGACCAATTTATGAAAGTATTTTTTCATTTTAATTCAATTACACAACATGTAATTTTTACATATAGTTGGTTTTTCAATAAGTTTTGTCATTTGTTCCAGAATTAGGCATGAATTATTTTATATGTGAAATGAAGATAGTCAAAAGGAGCTAAATATGACGAATAGGGTGGATCTGTGAGGGTGACCGAATTCTACCAAAACTGTATTGATGGCCCAGAAATGCGAGGTAGAACATGCTATAAATAATGCTAAAATTATAAAAGCCAGATGATACACCAGGTCCAGATGATACACCAACTGAGTTGCTGAAACTAATAGAGATTGGTAACATAATAGTAGTAGTAAGACTTTTTAATTCAATATATAACACCGAAGTGGTTCGCACAGATTGGCCCAAATCCATATTTGTCGCAATCCTAAAACACAATGCGAGAAAATGCTCAGAATATCGATTAATTAGCCTAATGAGCCACACTCTTAAAATTTTCCTCAAAATACTTCATAATAGAGTTGGACGCAAATGCGAAGAAGATCTTGAAGATACCCAATTTGGTTTTAGAAATGCTATGGGAACCAGGGAGGGACACTTTTTGCGCTTAACATCCTATTACAAAAATGCCATGACCAAAGAAAATATGTATTTGCATGTTTCGTGGACTTCAAAAAGGCATTCGATAAAGTGAGCATGTAAAATTAATGCAAATACTGAAAATATCGGACTAGATGACAAGGATATTCGTGTTATTAAAAATTTGTACTGGAATCAAACTGCTATCGTAAAAATTGGAGATAACTACACCGATGAAATCTCTATACAACGAGGAGTCAGACAAGGTTGCATTTTGTCGCCAACATTGTTTAATGTTTACTTGGACCAGTTATTTAAAAAGGCACTTGAGAGACAACCATATGGAATAAAAATCAAAGGGGGAACTACTTAATGTGATTAGATATGCAGACGATACAGTAATTCTATCAGATAATATTGAAGGTCTTCAAATTCTGCTTGATCGTATTCACGAGGTAGGAGAGGAAATGGGCATTAAAATAAACTCAAACAGAACCAAATTTTTAGTTTCAGTCGTGACCCCATCCCGATGCAAAGCTTTAATTAAACGGAGTCTTAAGTTGAGAAAGTTCACAAAATGACATATTTGGGAACTGTGATAACGGACCAACTAGATCCAGACATAGAATAAAACGTAGAATAGCAATGACTAAAACTACTTTTATGAAAATGAAGTAATTTCTTTGCAATAACCATCTCAGTTTAGACTAAGGCAAATAATGGTTAAGTGATATGTTTGGTCCTTACTTTTGTATAGTGCAGAAGTGTGGACGCTAAAAGTATCGATTATGAACAAAATAGAAGCATTGGAAATGTGGGTTCATAGACGAATGCTGAAGAAACCTTGCACAGCAAGGAAAACTAATGAAGAAGTACTAAGGAGCTCACGACGGTCTTTTGATGCGTATGAGAAGAACTTGTCTTAATAAAAACTCCTTTTTTTGCTGAAACCTGGTCTTTTTGAAGAATATTACATCCAGTTGATCCAAAAGAATATAATAACAGTACGAGTGTATTGTTTTACCAGTTTGATAGCAAAATAACTTATGTTAACACTTTCTTAGCTCATTTCTCGACCCATAGTAGCTTCGCACCGAAATACTACGTTCACCTACTACTCAGTCTCACTGATCCCGAATGATGTTTATATAATCAAATCTTATCCATAGTAATTAATCTATCTTCCATCCTTTCTAAAACGCTCAAAGTGTTGCTAATCAGTCGTATTCGAGTGTATTTTTGTTTAATTGTTCGTTAATGATGTATGACCCATTGTATACACAACTTTCTTCAGCCCAAAAGCTCAGCCAAATATTGGCGCACTTGCCTAATAGAATGCCTAAAACCACATCGTAACACTACAACGAATAATACCGCCATCTCTTATTAAATAACCTCATATTTTAAAGATTTAATACGAGGGTATGCCCAAAAATACTCGATGGACAAACAATTTAGGAAAACATTTTATTTCTCAACACAATATTTTCCCAATCAACTAAACATCTCCAGCCATATTTAAGAGTTCTGCTAAATCTTTGTTGGTTGATGGAAGTTGTTCCAAAACCATATCCTACATTTTTGCTATGATTACTAATGTTGATGCAATTTTTGGACGTCCTTCTCATTAATCGTCTTCAAAATTTGTACTACCACGTTTAAATTCTGCGTCTCATCTTTCTACGCTTCTTATTGAAAGTGCTTCACTTTCTTGAATAGTCCCTCTTATATCTATCTAAATAGATATCTAAATAGCGCCATCTTTTATCGAACTACAGAACTTATTGAACAATTCAGTATATTTTAAAGAATTAATACAGGGCAGGTTCAAAAATACTTAATGAAGTACAGAAAATTTAAGAAAAAATATTATTTTATTTCTCAACACAATCTTTTCCCAGTCAGCTAACCACCTCCAGTTATATTTAAGAGCTTTTATTTTCTCTGTTTAAAGTAAAAACTGCGCGACATGTCATACAGCACACAAGTTTAGTAAAAAAAATTATGTGATAGAAGTATGTCTAGCAAGTAGGATGCTTGGAGAACGAATTTCAACTGTTATAGTTTGTTTCCATCATGTTAATAGCTAATTGTGAGAAGTAAAGAGTTAAAGCAATCCCCAAAAAAACATCGGCAACAAACGCTAGTGTGGTTGGTCATTAATCTAGCTTAAATAATACGATTTTTGTTATTTTTAACATTTATTTTTCAACATAATATCCTTTTACAATTTTTTTATTCATCCGAAAGGAAATTTTCCTTGAACTCCTCAAACTAGTGTTAAAATTCGACTATGACCTTATCATTTCGCAATGGTTTTTTTGAGCTGTAAGATGAATTTTTTTTTTTTTTTTGAAACCAGGTCTTTTCTCACAAATTTTACATCTAGTTGATCCAAACGAATATCATGACAAATTAAATTTATTGTTTAACCTGTTTGAAGATAGCCATGGGCAAAACTCTTGTTTCAACTCAAAAAACTTAATTTGCGCATTATTCAACCATTAATGCGCACAGGCGCAGAAGTATCGCCTTCACATCACTCCGTAGGGTCTTGTTTTCATCCAGAATCATGGTGGTAGACCGAAGTCTCAACCATAGTAATGGATCTATCTTCTATCTTTTCTAAAATGCTCAAAATGTTGCTCAGAATGAGAAATGATTTTCAAAATTTATTTTTTTGTATCTCTCTCGTTTTTTAACAAATTTCGTATGTGTTCATCAATTATATTAAAAAAAAAATAAAACTACAGACTTACTAGCCCCATCTCTTATCGAATTGCAAAATTTATTAAACAGCCTCTATCACAGATCACCTACCTCCTCTGTGGCCTCTATATTTTAAATATCTAATACGAGGGTAAGTCCAAAAATTCTCGATGAAATACAATTTTGAGAAAAATATTTTATTTCTCAACACAATATACTCCCAGCCAGATATCTCCACCTATACTATGTACGATGTTCTAAAACCACATCCTACATTTTTCCTACGATTACTTCTGTTGATGCAATTTTTGGACATTTTTCACTTGAATCCTCGTCAAAATTTATATTGCCACATTTAAGTTCAGCTACTCATCTTTCTACCCTTCTACCCGAAGTTTGTTCACCTTCTAATAAGGCGTTGTTTAATTTTATTGATGCTTCATATTCCAAAAATTTCATTTTTAACAAATTTCGTATGTGTTCATCAAACATATTAAAAAAATTAAACTACGAACTTAATAGCGCCATCTTTTATGGAATTTTTTGGAATTACACAACAGAACTTATTGAACCACCCTATATTCTTTCAAGATTTAATACGAGGGTAGGCCCAAAAATACTCGATGAAATACTAGACATTTTTTGGGAAAAATATTTTATTTCTAAGATAATATTCTCCCAGTCACATAACTAGCGATATAAATAATCTGATAGGATTATCTAGCACGTTGAATGCTTGCGGAACAAATTTAAACTTTCATAGTTCGTTTCCATCATATTTTTAACAAATTTTACACAGTTAAGAAAGCCGAAAAAAAATTTCGGCAATGAATTCGAAAACATTAATCTAGCCTGAGTAAGAAATCAAACATTTTTAACGTAACAACGAACAAACAACGTAAAAATCGTTTAACATAAAATGGCGTTTTCTAACCAATGTAGGATGTTTTAGAAACAGTAAATAGTCACATGGTGCTAAATCTGGTCGATACGATGGATGGTTGATTAATTTTTATCCCAATTGGTGTAAATTTATGTGTGCAACGGTCGTCTTGGGAGGAACTGCGTTATATTGACTAAGAATTTTTTGGAATTACATAGTAATTAATAAAACCTTTCGCATCCGAAAAACCCATCGCTAGCACTGTTGCAGTCTATCAGAGAGTATTGGCCTTCTTTCTAGCTAGCTTTCAACGAATATTAAAACCAAAATTATTTTTAAAATAAACGTTATACCGTCTATCGAGACTTTGGAGAACGATTTTACTTATGTTTAGACACTTTTTGACTCACATAGAGCAAGAAATTTTGAAACTTATTAAAACAGATTGGTAACAAACTATAACAGTTAAAACTGAAACTCCTTTAGTAAAAACATATTTTTGTCATAAATTGGTCCATTACCTTCCATATCCAGTTTAGTATCTTATGTAAATAGTAGAAAAATATGAAAAATACCTATTTTTGTGACGGAACTGTTTGCTGTATAAAACCAGCAAGTCATTGCTGCATTTTTATTTAATTTTTACGAGATGTTCGGTTTTATCAGTAACAGTTCCTTCTTAGGTATTTCCAAGAGACTTACTAGCGGTAATGTTTTTGTTACTATACAGTTTTTTTATCCAATTAACTAGATAATAGGTATTTCTATATATTGTAAATAATCATCTATAAGTATTCTATAACCTGGTGCTCTTTGATGTATCAACAAAACGCCCATAACCAGCGATGCTCAAAACAGCACTAAAACAGTTTTTATCATTTGTCAGTATTATACAGAGTCTCACGATTTGTCTCTGGAACAGATTGCCTCAAATCTTTAATTTATTTCCTTTTAGAAAAGTACAGCTCACTCATTGTAGCATGATCAGTGTGAAAAATTGTCTAGTGTATAAGTGTTGTGGTGAATGTGCAACTTGAGGAGAGGCGTATCACTATCCCATGTCAGTCCAAAATAAAAGAAGATATGTCACTCACAGTGTTATCTACTGACTTCACTTGAGGTTCTCGCTTAGCATTCCCTGCTTAATAAACCAAATTTTGAATACTTCATGCTTACAGGATACTTGTGTGTAGTTTCAATAACCTGTTCCTCTCTTCTTTATTTATTACCTCTCTATCTGTCTTTGGGGAAGCACAGTGAAGCCTAAAAGTTCAAATCGAGGTTCATCCCTTGACAATGAGTAGCAATTATGTTTGTACTATAAGTTTAGTATGACACATATGATAAAATATACATGATAGAAAGAATTTATACCTTTCTCTACTTTCGTGAACATAGTTATAATACAGATCTATGGCGGTAGTGGAATAGAAAGGATTTGCATTGAAGACAACACTTACCAGAGATAATATAGATCCCAATTTTATATTGTTATGGAATTTTTTCTGTGAACGTCACTGACTTCTTGACACTTTTGCTCAAGTAAATTTTACCAGATTAATACTTTGTTGGATCTCATTCTTCTTAAACAATACAAATTGCTCAATATGTATTTTATCTGGATGATCTCTGAACTTTCTGGATGTCCATAAGAGATGTCTTAATAATTTTGAGTATAATTACTGAAGTATTTTATTATAATCATTACAGGGACAAATCATGCATTCTCTTATAAGTTTTATAAGTATACACAGTGAACAAAAACCTGCCATGATTGCATATTTGCCAAATTTTTAAATAGTTCACAATAGATATACTCAATAAACTAGGATTAGCATCTCATGTATGTTGTGATACTTTATTTAAAAACGCATAATTCAGTGATTTTGAAAATCAGTAACCAAGTGAACAATTTGTTTTAAAGTATATATTAAATAGTTTATTTTTAATGTCCACACATACTGATACTGTGATTAATTGTGTGTCTGGCATTTAGCCGAGATCTAATAGAAAGGACATCACAATAACACAGGCACCAAAGCAAGGCAGACAATTATACTAGCAGACATGATATACAAGATTCATTTGCTAAAAGTGTCTGAAGGAACTTAATCAAGTAAAAAACTTCAGATATATAGTTTAATATCAGTTTATCATTTTTTTTTGAGTCCAGTGTAGTGCTAGGACAAAGTTCTTTCACTTGCTTTTGTTCCTGTCCTGTAATTCTTTAGTTAGTTCACTGGATCTCTATTGCTGGGGATTTAAGTCAACTATTACGTGGTCAATCACTTAATCTTGTTGATTTCTTTAGTCTTTTGTAAATATTTTAACATTACACTTAATTTTCTTAAAGCAATAATCGTAAACATGTGCAAACTCAAAATGCAACCATTACAGTATCATTATGTTTGTGCTTAGTATATTGTTTTATATTGTAATCTGATTCACGTCATTTGAATGCTCTAGTTTCATTTGGTTATTAACTTATTTGTTTTGTATTAGACTTGTTTTAAACAAAAAATATATACAATAAATTATATATACCTATTTTTTAAGGTTTGATAACATCTAGTCACATAAATATTTTATTTATACACCTTTTATGCATAATAAATAAAAACAAACTCACTAGTGGTTTTATTTTTATTAAACAAACAAATTTTACATGAAATAAATATGTACTGCATGTTTACACAACAAATTCTCAAACAAAAACTCACTTAGAGCCCATTTTAGGTCTCAAGAATATATTATTATGGGTAAAATATGATTTCACTATAAAAGTTAATATTTTTACATCTAAATATAAAACTTCTCAATAAAATCCAGAGCTGTAAAATGTTGCACTGAGGATTTAACAACCAATTAAAAATTTGTATATAACACACCTCCTTATTTTTTGATTGGTAATTTGTTGTGTAAGTATCCTGTAGTTCAAGGCACATTTTCTTTTGATCTATGATGGAAAAACATGAATTTTTGGAAAATTCAGTGTCATTCTTCTAGTATGGGACTGTGGAGCTAAAATGATACAAAAAAAGATTAAAATAACATATTCATGTAACACTTATTTAATCACAAACAAAGATTGTAGATGTACAATTAAAAAACCAATATGAGATGATTATCTACACAAAACTATATTGTTTACTACAGCTTTTCTCCCACATTTACATAAAATGAATGGCCTATCAATAACAAAACTATTTTTGTGTGAATTACTAAACCACAAGTTTAGTAGAAAGATGAAAATATAGATTACTTGAAAATGGTTATCTACCAAAACTATATTTTTTACTATTCCTTTTCTCACTATTCCTTTTCTCCCATATTTACATAAAATAAATAAACTATCAATAACTGTGAGAATTACCAAACTGCAAGTTAATTACACAGAAAGATGGCAATATAGACTGCCTGAAAATTTGCATGTACTTGCAAAATATCCAAAAAAAGACATTGGGAAATGTGTATTAAATACATCTTTACAATAGTCAATTCATTTTATAACCGCTTATCAAATGTATGCAAGGTAAGCCAAAAAATATCCTTAGGGATACCCTCAAAGAAAATGGAACCTTCCTAGTAGATCAATTGACTACTACTATTTTTATTAAGTGATTCTTACTTCAGTTAAGAAATCTCCATAACCATTTAATCTTTGCTGGCCTAGACTGCTAAATATTCATTACCAAACATAATACCTACTTTTAGAGCAAACAAAATATCGATAACACTGAATATAAAAGTATTTATATTCAGTGTTATTGATAATTTTCTGTCACACAACCAAACCATTTTCTTACATAGCCATTCTGGTTTGAAGTTCTACTAATAGCATCTTAAGGATAATTTATAAACTTTACGTTGGTGCTGGTGTTTGCCATTGACCTTGGCGCTGGCTATCATAGACTGCATTTATAAACTTTCGGATGGTGTTAAAGATCACATCTAAATTTCTAACCTTACATTTTTTATTTGGTATTATTAATTTTTGCTTGAAAATTAATACAATGGAAAATGAAAATGCTCTGCCAGGTGCAGTGGCACTGATATTTTGTATTCGAGCAGCACTGAGCCTTCGAAATAAAAGATGTCTATAAAAACGGAGGCTCATTAATCAGAACAAAAAGACCACAGGTAATTTTAATTATTATGAATATATAAAAAACTGGGATACCCAGCAGATTTTTAAATATACCATGATGCAGGTTTCAGTATTTGAAAAATTACTGCAAATGGTAAAACCAAAAGTAAAATGTAGACTATCAGTCTGATGGAATTTCTGTTAAAGAGAAGCTTGTTATTATCTAAACTCTTCCACTTTATAAACATCTGGAAATGCAAACATAAACAAATAATTTAGTTTGATTTGTTTGACAGGATTGATGTATTCTGTGCTACAAAGGCAACAGCAAAAGATAAGGTTGGTTCATCTTGAACAGAACCGAACGCCAACTGCGAACTGTGTTTTATAAATAGACATACGAGTTTCCCATTTGACCATATTGTAACACGAACGCCAATGTAAAGTTTATAAATCAGCCTTTAGTCTTCCTGAGTTTGGTTCTAAGTACAACCAGGCAAGGCAATAGAATATTGTTAGTTATTTTTAAAATGCTCAACATATTAAACACATTAAAATTTCCAACAATATAAACTTAAAGAATGTAGAAAACTCTTACTGCTTCTGCTATATCAATCCAATCTAGAGCTTGAATTATGGTATCATTCTTGCTTGGTTGTTTATCCCAATTCCAATGTGTTAGCTGTGAAAATGTATTGGTAACATAGAATTTTCTATCACTTTTGTCAGTCTCTGGTCGGATACTTTCATGTAAAACCAGTCCAAGGTATCCCTCCGGTAAATTTACGTGTTTTCCTTTTAGTGGATATCCCCTAAACGAAGACGTTAATTCTGAAAAGGATTAGAGATCAGATACAGATTTAAAATGACAAATATAACTTACGTTCATTTTCATCAGTTTTGATATAATTATTAAAAAACTTGTTAACTTTAGCGTCACAATCGGCATGGACTTTAAAAGGTACACTTTGAATTTTACTTGTTTGATTTTTACAATCTAAATTGTTTTTCCCGCTGTGTATATGAATAGTCGCCATTTTTGTTAATGGTTAAAATCATTCTTCTGTTTATTTAAAAAAAAAAATTGAAAAAATGGACACAGAACAGTAAGATCATCAAAATTTTAATGTTTGGAACTGTGTTATTTATATTTGTCTAAACTTGTTATGCTTGTCGTAAACGCTTCTGTAATCGGATTAAAAATAAAAGCGGATGTGATATGTACAAGGAAAAACAGAAATTCAAATAATAAGTATTTGTCGTCTTATTGTATTGCAATGAACATAAAACTTTTTAATTCATATAAAAATTATTGACAAAGTTATGTTTGTTATGATAATATTAACCAGAATGAAGTTAGTAATTAATTAATTTTAAAAAGACGTAAAAAATACCAAACATGAAGCAAAGTTATTTGGTAAATGATTTTTGGTGGATTACCTCAATATACAGCCAATAAATAAAGCAGATTTGGTTTTAAATTATCACCTCTTCTTGATGAAAATGAAAAAGAAGAATCAAGTAATCGTGTGTAATCGTGTTCTTATTGAGGTTATGTTTTCTAATGCTCCTGGCCTGAAAGCAGCACGTGGTAGAATATATTTTTGAATTTGTTTATTATATAGTTGTTTAGTTCAATTATGGGTAAACCAGGTAAGTTCCTTTTTAAATTTTATAATTATTAAACAAAAATATCAATGGTAATTCAATAATTGCTTGTAAAATGTAAATAACATTTGTTTTTCTTTTAGATTTTTCTCCAGGCGGTAGAGGAGGCCGTGGTGGCTTCGGCGGTGGCCGAGGAGGCGGCGGTGGACGTGGTGGTTTTGGAGGAGGTGGTGGACGTGGTGGTTTCGGAGGAGGCGGTGGACGTGGTGGTTTTGGAGGCGGCGGTGGACGTGGTGGTTTTGGAGGTGGCCGTGGCGGCGGTGGACGCGGAGGATTTGGTGGGCGCGGTGGAGGTGACCGAGGCGGTGTGGAAGAGGAGGATTTGGTGGCCGTGGAGGCGGTGGTCGCGGAGGAGGAAGAGGACGCGGCGGCGGAGGAGGTGGATTCAAGGGAGGAAAGACTGTAGTTATTGAGCCTCACAGGCACGAGGGAGTTTTCATTGCGAGAGGTAAAGAAGATGCTCTAGTCACACTTAATCTTGTTCCTGGGTCTGAAGTTTATGGAGAGAAGAGGATATCTGTTGAGGTAAGTGTTGAGAAGTTCAGTTTTTGGAGAAACAGTGACATATGAATCAAATATTATTCTGCTTGAACCTAATTAGTAACTTGTGTTTGTAGTAAAGGTATTTTTGGCATATATTTATCAAGACATTTGCCAGGTATATAGTGAATACTCTTATCATGTACTACTCTCCAAAACTCTATGTTTTAAAAAGTTGAACTTGTAAACCAAGCAACACAATGTAACCCGTTTTTTTTCAATTTTACAGGAGAACAATAACAAACCAACTTTGGTTGATGATGAACCCAGCAAAACAGCCTCCATTGGTTTTGCTATGGGAACTGAATGAGAGAATGGTTAGAAATGTTATATGTGTTTATTCAGTTATTGTGCATGAGATTTTCCATTAGTGATGAGAAGGCCTTGAAAGAACCGTTCACAAAGATCTGATCTTTTCGAAGACTTGTGATTGATACAATCACATTCTGCGACCCTACTGTTCCAATGACCCTATGAATAACGCTGTCTAGTGTTTACGAAAGAACTGTGTGATTGTGACACATGGCTCGGTCAAATTAATGCATGAATCGTGAACAGTGAGAACCACAAAGGATCGTTCAAACACTGGTTTCAGTTTTCCAGAAACTGTTACACTGCAAAACTATAAAATTATATACATTCGAATTGTCGAGTCAGTAGTCCCATAGTCTGTTCTGGTCATAAATTTGTAGAAAATAAAATCCATATTAATTGTTACATTATCATTCATTCATGAACATAACAATAATTAATTTTACTTAACTTTTTCAAGTATTTTATTTTTATTTTAATGATTTCTGAAGATGATTTGAGAAGTACAAATCTTAATGTCAGCCTTAAACTATATTTCATTTTTAAATTTATAGTAACACTATCATATTCTACATGTAAACAACAATGTAATTAAAGTCGTTGTAATGAACAAATTTCTATGAACGGGTACTGCATTATCATTAATACATACACCCTTAGAAAGATTAATAAACATATCAATATTAAACTCTATACACTTGACCTTTACAAAACAAATTTAATTAGTCGATCATATGAATGGGTCATTTTAATGAATGACCCGGGTCACCGAAACGAACCAGGTCTTTCCATCACTATTTCTCATTAAATGAAACAAAACCCCATTTATCAAAAAATTGAATTACATGCTGTTGCTTGGTTGATGACAAAATATTTATTAGTTCTTTTATCGTTATACAATAAGGTTATAAATTCAACTAATTATTTGTTTCTTTCAGAATGAAGGTGAAAAAACTGAATACAGAGTGTGGAATCCATTCAGAAGTAAACTAGCAGCTGCCATATTAGGAGGTGTAGATCAAATTCACATGCCACCGGGCAGCAAAGTCCTGTATTTAGGAGCTGCTTCCGGAACCACAGTATCACATGTTTCTGATGTTGTTGGCCCTGAAGGTCTTGTATATGCAGTAGAATTCTCACACAGATCAGGCAGAGACTTAATAAATGTTGCCAAGAAACGTACAAATATAATCCCAATAATAGAAGATGCTAGACACCCCCACAAATACAGAATGCTGGTAGGAATGGTAGATACTATATTTGCTGATGTAGCTCAGCCAGATCAAGCTAGAATCGTGGCCCTGAATGCTCAGTATTTCCTTAAAAATAATGGACATTTTGTTATTTCAATTAAAGCATCTTGTATAGATTCCACTGCACAGCCTGAGGCTGTATTTGCATCAGAAGTTAAGAAGCTACAAGCAGATAAACTGAAACCTCAAGAACAGCTCACTTTGGAACCTTATGAAAGAGATCATGCTGTGGTGGTGGGTGTGTTTAGGCCGCCACCTAAGAATTAATTTTTTACTTGTCTAGTTCATGGTTAAGTTCATAATTGTTTGATAAGTTGTTATAGTAGCTTTAAGAAATCTTGGACGTAAGAAGGATATTGGCCAACTTCTTGTTGTGCATCATTGGTTTTATTAACTGATATATTTATGTATGTCTACCTCATATATGTAGGTACATAATAACAAAGGCAATTTCATAATCACAAAAAGAGTGTGTTGATTTTCTATGCAGAAACCATTTCTGCATTTTAATTTTTATATGTAAAATTTTATTAATTGTAAGAAAAACTATGTTTTGTAAGTATGATAATATAGATATTTTCTTCCTAATTGTAGTTTTATTTTGAAAACCAGTTGTTATATCTCAATATTCAACAGGAGATACGTCAAATATTGTTTTTCTTGGAATGTTCTGCTATTTTGTGAACTTGTTTAAATATATGTGGTAGTTTTTGGGGTTGAAATTTTTCTCTTTAGTGTTGGTAAGACTATTTCCATAATATCTTGGCATTTAACTTTTTTTACTACAAGATCATTTACTGTAGGTTCATTTAAGTTCTTATAGCATGAGTTACATTATAATTTCCAATGAATAGTATGACATATCTACTGTTAAATGTTGAAAGCCAAAAGTTGGCCATTATTAGATTTATGAGGATTTGGGTTGAAAATATTCTGAATGTTATGGCAAAGCCCTAGATTCTTGAAAACTATATATTGGCATGCTATTTTTCAAAGTAAAAAAGAAAAAAAATGTACTAAACATGAAAGATTTTTTCCTTATAAATTAGGTCTTGTAAAAAACATGCTGGATTGAGATTAATACAAATAACAAAGGATGTGGAGGAAGGAGAAGAAGTTAGATGTTATAGCCTGAATAAGTAGAATGAACAGTTTTGTATTGTTGAAATGTCATGATATTAATGTTTCTGTGTGTGGTCAGTATTCTGAACAGAAAAAATTTTATCATGAAAATTTGCAATTGGAAGATAACTTGGCCCAGCATCACCAACAAAGGTTATTAATTGCAGGAAAGACTCGTTTTGAAAAAATATATAGTATCACAAGATGAGAAAAAAAGAAAAGAGAAGACTATGTGGATTTTCATGCATGAATGCTTACAATCCAAAATCAGGAGACAAAGGGCATTAGTCAGGAACATACAAATCTGGCTTAAAGATTTTGACTTTTCAGTATATTTGTTTATATTTTCCAATAAATTTACATTTTTCAATACATAGGTATACATATATATTGGAAATAAGCCACTTTATTTTAAAATCCACTTCAGAAATGATTCTCAAAATACAAAAGAATAAATTAAACAAATTTTGTTTGTGTTCCTTAGTAAAAAAAACTTTTAATAATTAAATGTATCAGAATCATTCATATTATGGACAATGTAAGGCGAATGTAATTGCAAATAACGAACCGCTATTTAGTGTTTGTGACGCTCGCCTCTGTATTTTAGTATAGAAAAAAATCAGAGTTTAATATTAATATTGAGAGTAAACTAAATGTAAGATCAAATACTTACCATGTCGGGGTAGTATTATAAGGTTTTGAAGCGAAGCTTCTATACAGGCGTTGTACATCTTTTCTTTAGTACAATGCTGGGCGAGCGTCACAAGAAATGGCGTCACGAAACAGCAGTTCTTGCTTTTGCTGAAACTTTTGTTAAAATCTATAAATAAATACTAAAATTACTTTATTTAATTTGAATTTTGAAAATTTATTTCTTGTAATCGAATCAACTATCTTCCAATAAAATCGCCCCAGGAACGCAACTCAAAAATATGCACAATATCATTTTAGAAAAGTTTTTTTACCAAGTAACAAATCCAAAATTTGTTTAATTTATTAGTGTTTTGAATTATGAGAATGATTTACAAAGTGGAAATCGAAATGTCAAAATTAACTTATTTTGGAGTAAAATTGTAGCTCATTCCTAATAAAAAATAGTCAAATTGTAGACTATATTGATAACTACGGCATTCATATTATGTACTCACAAAAAGAGAATATTGGCTAAAAAGGGTATTTTAAATTAAAAAAATATACAAAGTAGTGGTTGAAAACTATATTTAACGCATTTTTAAGAAAGAAGAAGAAAGAACATCATGAATTTCTTATATACAATCGAACAATGTTGCCAGATCTACTATTTATAGGATCTTTATTGAATATATGTTCGAAATAATATGAAATTTAGTGCCTGATGCCCTGCCTACCAACTAAAACAACCCTCAGCTACACATGCGAGACTCCTCTTTAGACCGTCTTAAAACGCATGCGTGGCTTCCTTTTCCTGTTTTTCCCTTTAGCGTTTACGTCTGCTGTCGATTCCTTTCTACGATCTCTTTCCTTTATATTATTCTAGTTATTACTCCCCGGATTTCTTTATATTCATTTTCTCCTCTTCCCACCACGTAAATTATGTTGTTTGCTCTAACTTCTCCGAGTCTTTCGTATAGCTCCGTCCTCTCGTTCGTAAACCTTTTGAAATCGAACAGACAGTGCTTTTTGCTTTCCTATCCTTACCAGGGGCTCTGAAAGAGTCATACCCCGTAATGAACTGTGTGAAGAAGTAGTTAGTCTCCCTATGGCAGTGTCATGTCTAGTTTCCCACGTCCAGTGTTTTTGTCCATTTAGCTCTATGTTCGTTATTCCAGTCTTGTCATTTCGCGTTGGTCACATCTCTCTCGTCTGCTATGTCGTTTTCACTCATGCCGTACGTAATTGCTTTTTTTCTCTCATCTCACTAGTGAATGAATTGATGGAACCTCTGCTTTCACTTGTAAGGCAAATGTCGAAGTCGTCTTATGTGCGCAGATGACCCTCAGTAGAGTCTTTCTCTGAGCTTTCTCCAGAATTCTTCTGTATTTTGTTTATGTATCACCTGCTGCCATACTGTTGCTGCGTATAACAGGAAGGAGTGGACCACTTGCATGAGAATTCTCCTTCTGCCTGTTTCCGGCATGATATTTGTTAACACTGCTGTTCTTTGATCGTTTTTTGCAGCTATATGAAGTGTTCACAGAAGCTCTGTCTGGTGTCCAGTATTACGCCCAGATATTTGACTTTTTTGACAGGTAGGATATGTTCCTATATGATAGAGTGATGCTCTCTCGCTCTTAAACCCTCATGAAGAGTATGAGCTTCATCTTCTGTGTGGATAGCATCAGTTCTCTTTCCTCTAGCCACATCCTAACTAGTTCAAGGGCTGTGTTTGTCATATCCATTATGGGCCCATTCTCGAAGTGTTCTACTAGTATCACCAGGTCGTCTGTGTAAGAAATTACGTCTATTCCCTCTCCTAGGTTTATCACCAATATAGAAGCCTGCATCTCCAAAATACAATTATAAAAGTGATAATTACAAACCAGGATTTAGATCTGGAAGATTTATCAGTCAGGGCCGGATAGCTTAGGCGGTAGAGTGCCTGACTTTCACACAGAAGACCAGGTATCGATTTCCAGCGAGAATATCTAGATATTTTGAAATATATAGAAATTCCCAGGTCGACGAGGTCGACTCAGCCTAAGAGTACCTACCTAGTAGCTTAAATAACATCAGTGGTAATAATAGGCGGTTAAACCATATCACTGGCCCTGTTACATTCCTTGTATATATACCGTAGACCCAAGAGATAGCAGACTACCCTGCTGTAACCCCAAAGCCTACTAGCAGCTAGAGGGGGACTAGTATTAAAATTATTAGTCGCCATCTTTAAATTAACCGTTCAGTTGAATAATTTGTATATATTGAATAATTTTTGACAACGATTCAACGAATCGAAACGTCAAAATAACAGTATTTTCAACTGAAATTTTGGTTAATTCCCGTTAAAGATAGTAAATAATATTAAAATGTCACAAGAAAATAACTTCAGAACGATATATAAAACTGCAAGACCATGTGCAGCCACTGTATTTATCATGCGACCAACGGTAGAAAATCTAAAATATAATAGACCAACATTCCGGTGTGTCTTCTAGATTACGGAAAGCTTTTGATAGAATTCAGCTACATGATGTTATGGAATTATGCAACAGGAAAATAACGCCAAATTTAATTAGAACAATCAAAGACTATTATAGAGAATGTTATTCACTTGACTTATTACTATTTAATATTATTATGAGGTACTTAATAATGAAAGTGCTGAAAGCAATAGGATATAAGATGGGGAATAAGGAAGTGAAAATAATAAATATGCTATGTGGAAGAAGTTGTTCTGGTAGTGACACGGAAAACACGGAAAATTGAGTAGTCAAGAAAGACGCCAAGTTACAAAAGCTAATAAAGTAGCTAGTTGCTTAAGATACAAAATACGAAGAAATAAGCATCTTATTATAGACACGAAACGTACATTACAAAAACAAGACCTGGCATAAGTAGAACAAGATTATGTCTATGAGAACAAGACGAATAATGGAAGCAAAAATGATAAAAATACCAATAAGAATAACCGGTAAAATAGAGAAGGATATAAAGAATGAAGTAAAAGCATTAGAAGACAGTGCAAAATAGATCCGGTTAATTAAAGCCATCTGTAAAGTGGATATGGCATTGGGCTAACACACAGAAAAACGAAAAATATAACGAAATAAATCATAGCAACCTCTAATTCTCAAGTGGAGGTGCTTATGAACAAACATAATGATGAAATGGTAGAACACAGAATAGTGAGAATAGCTCCAAACATATTGCTAATTACCAATAGGTTTACGAACCAAGTGAAATACAAGCGAACAACGAAATACCAAGTAAAACGAAAATACCGAAGTCAAATGCAAGAAGTTTCATCAAATTACCAATTTTAGATACAGAAGCATGGCAACACTGTGTATATATGTGTCATGATAAATTTATTTTACAGAGTTTGCCAGATTGGGGTATTTCCCCCCATTTTTGGGGTAATAAAACGGATGGGGGATTTTTTGGGGGAAAAATTGTGGAGGATTTTAGGTGGTCAGTGGTCACAAATTTGCAAATGTACATAGAACTGGAAGAAAAGGCTATTCTATTCATATCTGGTTTTTTCGGTAGATACCTTTAAGTCACCCAAAAAATGTACTTATCTAAATATTTTACAAAAATATAGGCCTTTAGTTTTGATATATAGATCATTTTGTCTTAATAGATCACCGTCGTGTGGTCATGTATGTAAGTTTTAGAAATAAGTACTTCCATATCGGGTGTGGATTAAAGTGACGTTAAATACAGAATATAACTAAAACGGAAGGCTAAGAAATTTGGAAATTAATGAGTTAATACAAATGGGATTCACAGCCTCGTCGTTCCAATTCTACTCATAATCAATGACGTCCGTTTTTCTAATCATGTTTTGTAAATTTAATTTTATTTTTAAGTAAAAGCACAGCCATCTAAAGTAACTTTAGGTGGCTGTGATATAAGTGACATCAGTTTTTATAAATCGTGAAGTAACATTGTTGTCATTAATTTAGTATGAAAAATTATTCTAATCCATCGTTTTAGCATAAATTGTATAAAAAATTATAGTACAGTGTGTTCCAGTCTACAGTCTTTTCAAATTTATAAAAATTGTAATTATGCGACAAAATTTTAAGTTTGGGGGATTTGAGCTTAAATTTGGGGGAATTTCAGTTTCCAAGTGGGGGATTTAAAAAATCGCATCTGGCAACTCTGTATGAGTTTTATGACAGATAAAAAATATTCTGATTGACTATTAAATTCCCCACAAGAAGGAAAAAATAAACAATGTTTTTTATAACACTGTTTTAAAAGAGTGCAGTAAACAATACTAATAGAGACATGGGCGACAGTGAAGATGAGGGTATCCTAACAGGATTCCTTTTTGGTAACATTGATGAATCTGGAAATCTAGAAAGTGATGTTTTTGATTCCTCTGAGCAAAAACATCTTGCTTCTCTTGGAAAGTAAGCAAAATTGAATTATTTTATTAATAATTTACGTAACTTAGTAAATGAATATACAAAATTATTTAATTCTAGGTTAGGTTTCGGTTCCTTTGTAAAAGATATAATTAAAGATGAGATAGAGACTGATTCTCAAACTAGTGAAACTTCAATAAAAACTGAAGCCGCAGATTGTCGCTATTCCCAAGATAGCGGGTATTCATCCACAAATAGTTTTGCATCTTCCCAAAGCAGCTTAGGTTTTGATGAATTCAACATTGATGAAAAGTCTCCTTCTGCTGAAGATTTCTTTGATATAAATGAATTGGCAGAGGATGAAGAAGTAAGTATAAGAAATTTTAAAGATAATTCATCTTGTCAAAGGAGCATACCTTCCCATTTTGTTTGAGTTCTTGATAAAGTTTATTTTTAGCCTACAATTAAAAATGAACTGTATGATGCTGATGATGAAGATTATCAAAATGATGAAAAGCTTATGCCTCCACCACGTTTTCCTATATCTAAAGAAGTCAAGGAATTGGAGAGTACTTCAATTAGTGAAGCAGAGAAGAAAAAATTGGAGACTCCTTTGGCTGCAATGTTGCCTTCAAAATATGCAGATGTAGATGTGACTGACTTGTTTCCAGATTTCAGACATGGAAAGGTAAGAATATAACAGTTAACTGTATATATAACTATAATAATAGATTTTCAACTTCTATTTTGTTTGTATGCATTACTTAAAAGCCCCTTTAAGTTTTTCTGTAGGTGATTCTCATTTTCTGCTATGATATTTGTGTATTTTTGCAAATTATTTGTGAAGTGTATACAAGCCAACCCTTGTCTTAGGTATTCTGTGTTGTTTTTTGTTAACGAATATTGATAAATCATATTTAGCAATAATCTTTTTTAGGTATTGAGGTTTTCAAGATTGTTTGGACCAGGAAAGCCAAGTAGTTTGCCAAATATTTGGAAAAATGTAAGGAAAAAGAGAAAAAAGCGTAAACATAAGGAAAGTATCAACCCCCATGACTCAGATTCAAATTCTGATGATGATAAACCAAAAAATCGTGGTTGGTTTTTCGACTATGCTGACCCAAAACCCGAGATGATCATGCCTGATGATGAGGTACTTATAATTTTATACTTTTATTAAAAGTTTAAGGTATTTACAAATGCGAATTAGTTTGGTATAACTTTTTATATTTTTTCTTATTTAATTTTTCTTGTGATTTTTCCTAATTTTCTATACTATACTTTTGTATATGTTTATTAAAGTTGTGTTATATTACTTTAATCATTTAACATTTAAAATACAATTTCTTCTCATTTATATGGTTTACGTTTCAGTTTCGAGCATAGTTCGAGCATATCTCACATTACTCATAATATTTGTCCCTTGAGTTTTCAATGTAATTTTTTCATTGTTATGTTTTAATCTTAACATATGGATCTACCACATACTTCATCTAATTTACTTACCTTTGCATGTCATTATCATTGACAGAGATCGAAGTTGACATAGTTGCTAAAGCTTAAAAAAAATCCTGAATCCATTTTAAATCAAATATGTCACATAAAAGTATTACCGTCTCTTTACAACGACTACTTAAATTCTTATGTGACATTTTTTAAATAAAACATACTTATTTTGTTCTAAAAAGAACAGATTTTTTAAATAGGTTAAAATATAAACCTAATAGAGGTATTCACTTTAAAATTCAAAATAATAAAGTACAAAAAGTGTCAACACCGCAACTGTCAAATAAGTGTTACCAATTTATGCCAAAATATCACCTTTGTTTGATTATAGTTATAGCGTGTTCTGAACAAATGTTTGTTCATAAAAACACTCTATAATGCATTTATATAAATTAAATGAAATATATTATTGTATATTTCTTTAAGTTAACATTAATAGAACTCTTTAAATATTATTTCTACAAGTATATAATAAAATATGTGTAGTGGCTTTAATACTGTGTACTTGGCAAAGTGATTCTAAAAAAGGACACACCTACCGCCTAAATATTTTGTGTTGGTATCATGTGACCTCAATAGCTATGACGCGGATGATGTGCAATGGTAAGTAAATTAGATGAAGTATAGGTGTACATGTATAGTTCTATATTTTATATTGGTTAATAGTATGTGTAGATGCCCCTGAAAAGCTGATGCACCCCCAGAAAATAATCCTGGTGGTGCTCATGCATATATTACACCATTTATATACCCAATCTGTAATTTAAAATGCTTTTTATTCTCATCAGGTTCCAAATTATTCATTAAATTTGTTTCTTGAGTTTGAACTGCATGTCTTACCCATCAAATTCTTCATTTTAAAGTTTTCTTCAATTTTATGTTACTATTATTATTTATTATTTAGCGTATGGCTACATCACAGGTTCATATATATATATATATATATATATATATATATATATATATATATATATATATACATATAATATAAATTATATAAATTACATACAACAGTAAATACAAAAATATTTATTCTACAAACAAACATCTAGATTATAAATATATTCGATTGACTCTTTTGTAGCAGTCAGGAAATCCAAAGGGTTGCCGTTATAGGATCTAATCGGGCGTTCCTCTACCATGTGTTTTACTGTTTGCCTTTCGGCGCTGCAGTCGCAATTTGGTGATTGTATTTTTCCCCATCTAAAAAGTGAGTCGGAACATCTGCCACAGTTCGTTCTTATTCTATTGAGTTTGGTCCAGATTCGTCTCAGTTGGTTGAAGCCCTCAGGTTTGCTTGTAATACATGGCATGTTCCCAGTTAGCTGGTGCAGCGTTATTCTCCCATTGTTCTCTCCACCATTCAGTTACATTAAGTTTTGATCTACTAGCCTTTTTGCTGTTTTTAGAGGCGGGGTGTCTTGAACAGAGACTATTTATGTCTCTGGCGGAAGTTCCAACATGGGAGCGGAGCTCAGGATCAGTATTGATTTTTTGTAAATTCTCTGACAAGGGCATGTTCCGGCGGATGGGTGGTGGAGCTATATGACTCAAAGCTGGTAACCAGTAACTGGGCGTGGCCTTGATAGTGCCCGATATAGTTCGCATGGCTTGGTTGAGTTGGACATCAACACAGTGAGTATGTGGACTGTTTATCCATACTGGTGCACAGTATTCCGCTACGGGGTATACCAGTCCTAATACTGTCGATCTAAGTGTGGGTGCTGAGGAGCCCCATGTAGTGCCGCAGAGCTTTTGCAGGATGTTGTTACGAGTTCGGAGTTTTGCAGCAGTCTTAGTAAGATGCTCTTTAAAGTTCAGCGTTCTGTCAAGTGTAACACCTAAGTATTTTGGGTGTTTATTATATTTAAGGAAGCAGGACACTTCTGTCTTAGTTGGATTGGGTTGCAATCTCCATTTGTGGAAATAATTCCCTAGGGCATTTAAATCGTTTGTTAGAATGTGTTCAGTGACCTCGCGTTTAAGTTACTGTGTCTTCCACAAGGAAAATGAAATTCCTCTAGTTAGTTCTATACCATTAATCACAAAAGTTTTGTTTAAAAATCCTTTAAAAATTAAAATTTGATAAAATAAATATTTTAGGAAAAGTTTTTAAAACCAGCAGAAGCACCAAATGAAGAAAACAGACAAGATGCAGAAAAGAAAGATGATTCAGGACCTAAAGCTGCCGATTGGAGGTTTGGACCTGCTCAAGTATGGTATGATATGCTTGAAGTGCCAGAAACTGGTGATGGATTTAATTATGGATTTAAAATTAATGAACCAGAGGTAAGTGTTGATCTATATATATATATATATATATTATATATATATATATATATATATATATATATATATATATATACATCCTACTATCATTTTGGCATCGATACATTATGCTTTTACCATCAATTTAGCATCGTCTTGCAAAGTAGCATCTGTATATCGACGCTACTTTACAACACCTTAATAACTTTTTTCCTGTACTTGTTACAAGAATTTTAACCATCTCACTAATTAGAGATTTGATACCGTGTTGGTATTTTAAAATATCGGCTTTCTCTTTTTATCCCTTACTGAGTTATATAAGTTTATTCCAAAAAATATTTGAGTCTAAAATGATGGTACGGTGAAAATATTATATATATTTAGTTCAGGGTTTTACCGTTTACTCGATGTCATTATATACATAAAAATGTATATCCCACTTTCATTATCAATCATTTTAGCATCAGAAATTTGGCATCGCTGTTGAATATAATATTACACACAACGAAATAGTAAATTTAAGAATATATATTTTTTTTCATCCATAAATCATTCTGGCATCATGTTTTGTTAAAAGTAACGGGTTATGATATATTGTACCTACCTATTGTATCTTCGCTCCAATTGGTCCAGTCGTGACGTACAGTACCTCAAATGATAGGATTAAACCAATAAAATATAATAAGACAGAAAAATAAAATACAGCAGCATGTCAAAAAGGCCTTAGTTGTATATCTTCGTTTCTATAAGTCCAATCGTGACGTACAGTATCTTAAATGATAGGATTTAACCAATCAAAAACAATGAAATCGAAAAATCAGATACAGCAACATGCCAAAAGGGCCTTAGTTGTGTATCTTCGGGTCTATCAATCTAATCATGACGTGCAGTACCTCAAATGAAAGGGTTTAGCTAATAAAATACAATAAGGTATAAAAATTAAACAGAGTAGCATGTCAAAAGGGCCTTAGTTATGTATCTTCGGTCCTATTAGTCCAATCGTCACGTACGATACCTTAAATGATAGCACTTAACTAATAGAATACAATGACTTAGAAATCAAATACAGCAACACGTCAAAAGGGCACTATTTACGTATCTTCGTTTGTAGTGGCACAATCGTGACGTACAGTACCTCAAATGATAGGATTTAACCAATCAAATACTATGAGACAGAAAAATAAAATACAGCATACATCAGCCTGTCAAAAGGGCCTGAGTTATGTATCCGCAGTCCTATTAGTCCAATCGTGAAAGGGCCTAGTTATGTATCTTCGATCCTATTAGTCCAATCGTGACATACAGTACCTCAAATGATATCATTTAACCAATAGAATGCTACGACGTAGATCAAATACAGCAACACGTCAAAACGACCTTAGGTATATATATATTTGCTCCTATATATACTATGTCAAAAGAGCCATAATTATGTATCTCCTGTCCTATAGGTCTAATCATGACATATGGAGTATAAAATGATAGGATTTATTGGAGATAATACGATGGTGGAGACAAAGTAAACATGGCGGCATGTAATAACACGGTAAACTGGCAGCAATAAAATGTAATAACCCACAGAGGTCTATGGCATGATACGTGACAGAATTTAGCGAATAGCATATGATTTGCATACGTCTACTTTTAGTCAACTTCTGTACATATGATAAACGCGAAAAAGTTCCAACATTCACTGTTAGACATATGCCTCCCGTTCACTGCACACATTTACTGCTCCTTGACGCTGTGACGTAAATGGGATAGGATTTAACAAATAGAATGACAGAAAATTAAATAAGACAGTGCGTCAAACGTGGAATGCATCGTAGAATGTGAAATATATGAAATATATAATATACATATAAGAATATGAAATAATACACCAATTAAGAAAGATGATGTTAGTTGAGGAAGATTAGACCAGGAAAAAATGTCAACATTTTTAGAATACTTAGCTAGTATTTTTAAAAAATACCAACCAGATAATAATAATCAAGCAATAGAACACTGAAAACTTTTGTTTTTAACTGTACGCCCATGAATGAATAGCCATTTTTAAATACTACTTGATATTGGTTTTTTTTTATTGTATTTTTCCCATTTTTCAAGATAATTCTTGTAGGGATATATTTATTTATAACATACGGTCTTATGGTCCTACGAACAGTATTACGGCTTTAATTTGTACGACACTGCTAATTGAGAACTATGTTTGTAATGCAATAAGAGGTCCTGATATACGAGACACCAGTGACTCATGCCCCACTGATACAAATCCGACAGGAATCTGCATTTCTATAAAAACAATAGATTATTTGTTTTGTGTATTAATTAAGTTTAGGTAAACGAACAAGACTTGCATTATAAAAGATTTTTCTAAATGTAGAATGTAAACCATATTTCGTATGCTTTGTGAAAGAGAACCAGTTTATAATATTTCGGACGACGTAAAAACATCTAGAATATTGGTCGATGAATTATAATCATAGTTTAAAAAATGAATTTATGTGCATATGGTCTACTACAAAAAATGTAAAACCAAAATCTTGATTAAAAAAGTGGCAACCGGTTACTTATAATGAAATTTCCCTGCATTATTGATTTCACAAGTGAAAAAATGGGTCAACAAAGAACCAGTTTTAATTATAACAATATTTCAACATAATAGTTTTATCTTATTTTTACTCAGGTGAAAAGAAAAATTATACAAAAGTGGTAAAACCACAAGCTATTCTCGATTAAGCTGAAAAATTAATTTTTAAATTAAATTAATTTCAAGCTGAAAAAGAGTGTTGATTTTATTAATCAAATTGCTTCTTACCAGAACCCAATATCCAAAATTCTGAAGTGGTACCGGAAAGTGGCAGTGAAATTAATATTTAATACCGCAGTAGCCAATGCTTAGTTGTTAAATAATAGAAAAGGCGAAAAAGCGACAACCTATCATTGAGTTCAGACTGGTGTTCGCGAAGACATTTGCAAATAAAGAAATGTTGGAACGCTTACGACCAGTTACACCCAAAAAATACCATCTCTGGCAAAGCGACGTAGGTAATAAAAAGAGAAGAAAGTGTACAAGATATTACAAAAGTTTAAGAAGAAACATGACTAGTAGAAAGACCGATAGAAAAGTTAAAATGGTTAAAACATACTGTGGAGCATGTGATGGTAAAACTGCAATATGTCTAGTGTGCTTCAATAAAGCACATAAAAATAGAATTTCACTTATACAGGAACTATTATTACGTAAAAACGTATTGTTCCTGAAGTGCCCTTATAGTATTGAAAATCGTAAATTAATATTTTCTATTAGTATGTTTTTATTGTTAATTACCTCTGTAAAAGTGAGTTATAAAATTATTTTTGTAAATTGTATTATATTTGTAAAAAAAATGGATGTAAATAATATTGCCTTCGACATGCAAAAAAGCTAGATGTGAACATAAACGTAGATTGACCACTGATAACTTCTATAATAGTGTTGACTTGACTAGACCAATATAACCGGCCATATAAACACCAAATCATTACAAATTACTGCATATGCAGACTATGTAGCCATCATTAGTAGGAATAAGCCACGACTAATGGAAGTGTTCAAACAAATTGATCCTGAAGCAAGAAAAAGAGGTCTCAAATAAACGAAACAAAAACGAAGTATATGACAGTCAAAAGAATAACTGACAATGAAAATAATATCACAATAGACAACTATACTATCGAATGAGTGGATGCCTTTACATATCTCGGCACAGAAATCAATCAGAAGAACTCCGTAAGTAGCGAAATTAATGCACGTATTTCCAGCGGGAATCGTACATACTATGCTAATAAAAGATTGATGACATTGAAATTATTAGACAAAATAACCAAAATGACTATCTACAGAACACTGATTAGACCCGTAGTAACCTATGGATGTGAAACTTGGGTAATGACGAAAAAAGATGAAGCCCAACTCAGGACATTTGAGAGAAAAATACTGAGGAAAGTATATGGCCCGGTACAAGAGGAAGATGGCACATGGAGAATCAGGAGAAACGTCGAGGTTAATGAGTTAAATGAAGGTTATGACATTGTAAGATTTGTGAAAAGTCAAAGACTGTCATGGCTGGGATATGTGCAGAGACAAAACGATGCAAAAACAACAAAGAAAATGGTACAATGGAAGCCCATAGGAAGGCGAAAAAAGGAAGGCCCAGGACGAGATGGTTGGATGACGTGGAAGACGACCTAAAAACAATGAACATGAGACAATGGAGAAGAAGGGCACAAAAGAGATCTGAATGGAAGGACATAGCCAGATAGGCAAAGACCCATTCAGGGCTATGATGCCAAAAGAAGAAGAAGAAGAAGGTGCTGCAAATTAGTATCAGTTATTCATTCTAATGTAAAAAGTTTTTTATTATTATTTTTTTATTTTTCTTTAAGTATTTTTAACTTTTAAAGCAACATTTCCACAAATTTTATTATAGTAAATCAAAAATTATACATTTACATAGTTATTTATTATTTTAATAGAAAACAAATAAACATGAACACTGCACTGGTAGCATAAACAATATATTTTAAATTTAATTTAAAACAAAAAAAATTATATTAAACATAAACAAACAAAATTTAACCAAAAATTAATACTACTTTTAAAAAACTAACTGGCACCGTCTGTACATCAACATATTTTATTGGAGACGAACGTTTTTCTCGTATTTGTCAATTTTACCATAATAATACAAATATTCCTTATCTGTTGCTGCCAGCGGCAAAATTCGTTTCGATCGTTCATTCATAATTTTTCACAATTCTCTGGGAAAAATTACCTGCTAAATTAAATATGCAACTAAACCATAATAATAAATCCGAGAACCCTAAACCGGTCGGGGCGGTCGGTAAGGTTGTAGACCTATCGGTCTGTGAACGAAAACGGATCGATATATCTATCTATGTTTCAAATAAATATATATATTTTGGCAACATCTCGTGATACTGTATTGACGCAAGACACAATGATTTGACCTATAGGGAGTTAAAATGTCTGTTGAGTGTAAAAAAATAATATATAAAAAATCGAAAAATTTAAACACTGACAACGGTGTCAAGCCTTAAAAAGATACACTAACGAATATACATGACTTATAAATTGAATGTGATAGTATTTCTTGTGATGCTAAATTACTGCAACGTGAAAGACTTCAAAATGATGGTGGGATGTATATATATAATATATATATATATATATATATATATATATACAGATTGAACGAAATAAATTCGGAACATAGGAATATAATGTATTTCGGCTCAATTCTGCTGTAGCTGGTTGGCCAACAAAAGATTGTCAAATAATTATATTATAAAAAATCCCATACTTCAGTGGGCTGCTGGATTCTGAACTCATAAAAATTGAAAGCTACACATAAATCTACGATTTATGCTGTCAAACCAGTTATAGTCCAGGAAATGTAGCATTTCACCTCGCAATTTTTTCGTGCGGCGCTGGATTGACTTGAAATTTAACAGAAGGTAGGTAATAGCCTAAGGATCAAAATCTATATCGAACCAAAGTGCGCCAAAGCCTAGGGGGTGGTTGCCACCCCATCTCCGGGGTGAAAATTTTTTTTACGTTTTAACTACAGGTTTCGATTAGAAAAGTGATTCTAAACAAAAATGTGCTATACATTTTTTTTATAAAATGATATTTTTCAAGTTATTCGCGATTGAAAGTAACAACTTTTAGACGAAAAAATCCACGTTTTTAATCGATTTTTCGCGAATAACTCGAAAATGGTGCATTTTATCAAAAAAATTGTAGAGAACAAATTTGTAGCTTTTAAAAAGACAAATACAATTACAAATACAATATCAATGTTCAGCGGTTTTCTTCAAATGCCAAATTTGAAAGATTCAAAGTCAAATATCGGGAAATGATGCATTTTTGGAAGAAAACTCACAAAACCTTTTTTAAAGAGCATAAATAGACCTATCATAAAAAAATAAGGTCAATACCTCATTTTTTACGAAAAAATCGAGGAAAACAACACCCTAACCACCCCCATAATTAAAATCGATCTTCACCCTTCTGCAATTCCCTTTGTAGATGTATTGTTAATACTTCCAAGAAGTTTGACCCATTTAAAATGCTTAGTTTTAGAAAAAGTACAGCTTAAAGCGAGAAACGATTTACAATTTCATATTTTTTACCCTTCTTTTTTTAAATATGCCCGAAAATACTGAATATATGAAAAAAATAAAAATTACCAAATTGTAGCTTTTTTAATGACTAAAATTATCCTTTATTTAGATTTGTTGTACAATGAATATTTGGCGAGATATAGCCGTTTAAAGCATCGATTTACGATCAAGCACCATCTTTTTCGGGCCCTTTAAACTCACCCCATTTAAAAACCAAGGGTTCCAAAAAGATTTAATTCACAGATCCTTGTAGCTATTAAAAACCTCTACAAATCGTTTTTGAAGAAACATCTATCGTTAAAAATTAAAGGAAATACGTTTAAAAAACCAGTTAATTTTTTTCCGGAAAATTCCATTAGTATAGTACAGTACATTTCGGAGCATAATAATCTACAAAACCGGTATATTAGCTAGTGGGGCGTTATACATTCGAAATTTTAAGCGTTCTTATTTTGAAATCCCATACAACAGAATAAAACATCTGCTCATATGTCTATGGCTTGGCAATGAAAATATCAGAGCAACAGATTGGGGATGGTTTTCCAAAGATGGTTTGTTATTACCCGTACGCATGAACAAACAACCTGCACCCGATAAATTTTTGAAAATTATTTTTTGCCAATGCAAAAAAGGATGCGGCGTTTCATATGGGTGCAGAAAAGTTGGTTTATACTGTAACTCTACTTGTTCTGGGTGCTCAGGTGAAGGGTGCAATAACAGTCCACCAATAATTGAGGAAGATGATGATGACATAGATCACGATGAAGATGTAATTGATGACGAATAAAATTAATATTATAATTGTTTTACCTATAAATGTAAATATTTTCAACTATTTATGTAAATGTATAAGAATATATGGTGCCTTTTTATGTTGATAATTTTTTTTTGTATTTAATTCTACTTTTTTCAATTTATATCTTATAAATTAGTTTATAAAAACTTCAATGTTGTAAAGGGTGATTTTCAAAAGTTGAAAAGTTGCAAAATTTTGGCAAAAAATTGTTTTCACCTATAGCACTCATAACAATTGATTTTTAAGGGTTGAAAATGTATGAATTTGTATTTTAAAGTATAAAAAACTCACTATTTAACTAATCCAAACCAAATTTCACTCATCTTAGGATTTGTAATATTATTTTACAATTTTTGAAAATTAGGGGTAGTTTTCACCCCTAAGAACAATCAGGGTTCATCGGCATGACATAAACTATAAAGCAGAGGGTGAGTTGAGCTTAATTCCAAATTTTTATGCAAGTCGTTTCAAGGTGAAATCATTTTCTTCGCATTACTAATTTTTTTATATTAATCTCTAATGAGGGTCGCTTTTTAAGGGTTGAAATATGATGGAACTTTATTGAAAAGCACGAAACTATCATTATTTAATTAATTCAAACCAAATTTTACCCATATTCAGGTTTAATATGGTATTTTATAATTTTTGACAATTAGGGGTAGTTTTCACCCCTAAGAACAATCAGGGTTCGTCGACATGACATAAACTATAAAGCAGCGGGTGAATTGAGCTTAAATCCAAATTTTTATCCAAATGATACAAGGCGAAATCATTTTTTTAGAATTAGTAATTTTTTACATTAATCTCTAACAAGGGTTGCTTTTTAAGGGTTGAAATATGATGGAACTCTATTCAAAAGTATAAAATAATCATTATTTAATTAATTCAAACCAAATCTTACCCATATTCAGGTTTAATATGTTATTTTATAATTTTTGACAATTAGGGGTAGTTTTCACCCCTAAAACCCTTCAGCGCACTTCGGTTCGATATAGATTTTGATCCTTGGGCTATTACCTACCTTCTGCTAAAATTTCAAATGGATACATGCAGGACGAAAAAATTGCGAGGTTTTAACTTTTTTCGAGCTTCAATTCCTGAACTATTTTCGCCTCCTTAGACAAACCCGTCTTACGCAAACAACTTTGTTGCGAGACAGATAGTTGAACGATATTTTATACAATGTCTATACCCAGGTATGGATTTATTTTTGTCCAAGTTTTATATTGGTCCACTATTTTAAATGCAGTTCAAACAGGACATTGTATTTAATTTGTATGGTCCGTTTTAATTGGTTCATCTGGTAATAGATATTATAGATATAATATAATAATATTTTTATATATATATGTTATATATATATCTTATATACTATATTATATCAAATATATATCTTTTTCAATTTTTGATACAATTAGGGATTGCAATAATCTACAGTGGCTCTACAATTTGAATTATTTGGACAATAAATGGATTGGTGTATAACAATTTTTTAAAGGTTTCAGAAATTTTCTCGAATTTGTATAAAAAAAAAAAAAACTTAAAGTCTGTAAAAAAAAACTCCTTTTTAGACAGAGGCAAATATTTCAGTTGGTGTTTTTAAGATACTTGGGAGCACAGTCTGAAACTCATTTACATAGTCTAAAGCAACTAAGCAGTTAAAAATATCAAAAAAATGGCTAATAAATATTGATCAAAATTCTCAGATCCTTCCACATACTCAAACTCTTGGATTTCTGTTGTTGGATGTGGAAAGAACATGTTGCTGGTGCTTTCTTCTTTCTTGGACATAATACCCCCAAAATTGTTTAGTTACTTAATGATTAAAAGCTATTCTAAAAGATAAATTTGAAGATTTATTTTGCAGCCAAGAGACTTCGAGATTTGTGTAGTCACAATTAAATTCTTTTGCACCCTTTTATAGCTTTACATTTTCTTCTCTTTTCTTAATTGTATACCATTGCCGTGTTTTATATGGCGATATTGATTTTAGATAAAAGAGGAAAACAAAGAAAACCAAGAAGAGCCTTTTCCAGATGATGCTTTTCTCCATGGTTACTCAACTTCATTGGGAAGATGATGTTGTATGGGATGGAAATGATATTAAACATAAGGTGAGTTTTTGCAAAAAAAAAAACCAAGTACTGTTTGAGTTTTTGTTTTCTATTATTTGTTGTAGGTTCAGCAGAAGCTCAGTTCCAAGACCAATGCTGCTGGTTGGGTGCCTAGTAGTGGTAACAGGACAGCCCAAGCTTTTAGCCAGCCTGGTAAAGTTGGGGCTACAATTAGGATGCCACCTGCTACCAAATCCTCCACTACCTGGTATGAAAGCGAAACAACAAATGTAAGTTTCATAGTTTTTCTTTACATTTTCAAGTCATTTTATTATCTTTGGACCAAATATCTTGATGTGGTGATTATTTTTCATTGTGGGTTGTAAGTTTTAAGTCCACGTTCCTTTTCAATATTTACAGTTCTTATGAAATATTCATCAGTTGACTGTGGAGTATCAAAATGTGAAATATGATTCGTGTTTAAACCATTTTAGGTTGAGAAAACTAGTGCGGACCCAGAACAAGATGATACATGGTATTCAATTTTTCCAGTTGAAAATGAGGATTTGGTGTATGGTCGTTGGGAAGACGATGTTATATTTGGGATACAGAAAATATGAAATCTAATCCCAAAACCATCTATTTTAACTCTGGATCCTAATGATGAGAACATAATCCTTGGGATTCCTGATGATATCGATCCATCTAAACAAGTTGCTGGTAAGTTTGTACATTGATAGAACTATAAAGAAGGATAATACTGTTATTTGGTTAATTTCCTTGTATTTAATTTTCATTATATAATTTCCCCATTATATACTGGAAGTGTGGAACCCTTAGTGGAACTATTCAATACTGTAGGTTCTCCATTCCTGTATATACACCAATGCAGTTGTATGACTTTTGCTGTTATTCTTAGGTCAGCCAACACCTGTGAAAGTAAAGATTCCACATCCCCACGTGAAGAAATCGAAAATATTACTGGGCAAAGCAGGTGTAATCAATGTTTTACAAGAAGATACACCACCACCTCCACCAAAATCACCAGACCGGGATCCATTTAATATTTCAAATGATATGTAAGTCTTTAAATTTCTTTTTGTGTCTTTTAATATAGTATTTATTTTCTTTCTTATTCTCTCACTATTTGAGGAGCATTCTTGTCGATGTTTGTTCCATATTTCATTTGCTCTTCTGTGTATTTTGTGGATATATTATTTATTAATATTATTATACATTTTTTATCGTTAGTATATTATCAACCTAGAACTTCAGAAACTACACTAAGACTGAAAGTAGGAGGCGCCAACTTGATCCAACATTCAACACCCGTTGTAGAGTTAAGAGCGCCGTTTATACAGACTCACATGGGCCCAATGCGTCTAAGAAATTTCCATAGACCACCCATGAAAAGATTTTCGCACGGGGTTCTCAAAGATCCCGGTCCACATTCGGTTATGCCGTTGGTGAAGAATATAAAGAAGAAGGCTAAGGTGAGTAATTTATTGTTTATTTAAAATTTGTGTGTATTTATTATTTATTTAAACAAATTACTCATAAGTTTATTTATTTATTTATTTGTATACGCATCCAGTTACTTACAATTTTCTACAAAGTTACATCTTAAAAACAATATATTATTAAAATAAACAATCACAAGTTTTACAAAGTTACACCTTAACAACAATAAATTATTAAAATAACAAACACCTCAGAATAATACAAACATATTTCAACAACTTATTGTAAGATACTTTTTAGTTGTTTTTTAAACAAACTAATTTTGGAGCTTTTTTTTCCTGAAAAATGGCTTTGGCAGAGCCAATTAGCCAGACTTGTTTGTGTTGATTGTTAAAATCGACTGAATTTTAATTATTATAGATTGCAGATTCATAGTCAAAATTTTCTTATCAGTTATCAATGTTATTACTACATATACCTAATATTTTTATAGATACATAAATTTTGTTTTGATATATTTTTATTTTGTTTTTTTATTCTTTTGTTTTCTTGTTTTTTTTTGTTTTGGTTTCTCTTTTTTTTGTTTTTTTTTGTTTAATTTTTTTGTTTTGGTTTTTTTTTTGTTTTTTGTATTGTTTTTTTCTTTTTTTTTTTGTTATTTTTTTTGTATTTATCTTTTGTTTTTGTTCTATTTCTATTTTCTTAATTCTTTTTTTTTATTAATTTGTGGTATACGTTTTTTTTTGTTTTTTTTTTTGTTTTTTTTTTCAAACCATATTAACAGATTATGACTATATACTATTTACAACTTGTATTTACATATTTTAACATGTTTGTAAATGCAATGAAGAATTTCCATATTATTTGAAAATAGTAAAATATTAAGGTTTATTGGAAAACAACACTTAGAATTTATTATTTCCTTATAAAGTTCGTTTATATTATTCATTTGTAAATCACATTCTAATATAATATGTGTTAGATCGCCTATTTTGCCGCAAGTACAATTGGGAGTATTTGATAAGCCGATTCCATTCATGTAAGATGGCGTAAGAGCATGATTTGCTCTCAGCCGATTAATGGTCTTTATAAAATGTCGATTAGATTCTGTGTAAAACCATCTTCTTGAGGGTATCCTAGTGTTACAATGATAAAAGTTTAAGCCCGTCTTACATTCTCTGTAATGTAAATGCCAATTATTTTTAAGTTTTTGTCTACTAACGGTGTCAATATCTGTCGCTGGAATTAAATTTTTGTTTACTTTTTCTCCAAGCATATATGCTGATTTAGCTAAATTGTCAACGATCTCATTGCCTTTTATTCCTGAATGGCCCTTGATCCATGTAATTATTACATTTAGTCCTAATTGTATAGTTTCAGAAAGAATTTTTAGAATTTTCAGTTCAATGTGGTTTATATGTTTGGCTGTTTGAATGTTGTTGAATCTGTCGACCACACTTTTACTGTCAGTAAATATAACATAGTTGCTAGACGGCTTCAGTACTACATACTGAAGAGCAACATTATTGCATCATTTCTGCTGTGTATATTGAGCATTCACTGGGTAAGCTATACTGGTGATGGTAATTTTTATTTTCGTGGAACATTGCACAGCCCGTTCCATTTGCATCTTTTGACCCATCAGTAAAAATGTACTGATAGTTTGTCCATTTTTCTTTAATAATATATCAAACATATTTTGGAGTAAATGTGAGTTTAAGTAACATATTTTAACCTTTTAGAAAAAGTGTTTTGGCCATTTCACCATAGTACATACAGATGTACAACCAACTTATTGTAAGATATTTTTTAGTTGTTTTTAAACAAACTAATTTTGGACTTAAAAATATCTATTTGTCTGGCAAGCAATTAGCACTCCGGACCAATGTGTAGTTGGTTCATTGATACCATAATTAGTGTGGTGAAATGGCACCGCAAAGATTTCTGATTGGCTGTTGCTTCTACTAGGAACTTTTAAGACTAACAGCGATAAGAGTTGAGGACAATCTTAAAAGCATTGACAAACTTTGTGTAAGAAACATAAATCTAACAATGTCCTCTTGACTCAAGTGTTGGTAAGTTAAGACTATCTCTTACCCACTGATAGTCGTATTCTCTCTCCTGTATCCTACTTATAGGCTGCTACCTCAAAAATTTATCTGGACTCTTTCCAATCTGTTGAATGTAACAGTGGTATGATGGGGATCATACAATGATCCAAACTCAAGAATGGGCCTAACGAGACCACAATAAAGTCTTCTAAATGTAAATAAGACAGATCCAAGATGTACGTTGGATAAATCCCAGCACTTTCATCGCTCTGTTTGTTACTTGGTTAATGTGGCTTGGAGAATGACAGTTTGGTGTCTAACCAAATTCCCAATTAATACTTCATTTTTCGAGGCTAATGGCAAGTTATTTATGTAGTAAACAAATGTATTGGATTTCTTTGCCTTGAGAATTGTCATTTTATGACATTTGTTTGTATTGAGTGACATTTTGTTTAAAGTGCACCAATCATAAAAAATTTAAGATCTTCTGTAATATAAAGGCACGTTTTCACGGGTCGATCTGAATTGAACGATTTGGATCGTTCGACCATCATTCGATCTGTGCCGAAAGCAAAAAGGTTTACACGACAGTCGATGAATGTTGAATTAATTGTAATTGATAGAGAGAAAAAATCACAAATTTTATTAAAATTATCTATATTTTTTAAATGTTAATATAATTTGGTACATTGATTTGTAAATGTAATGTTTTCGAAGTAAGATTTTACATTAATAAATAGTCTATTTATAAATGCACCATTAAGATGGTATTTTCTTAGACAAAACTTTGAAAACAATTAGGACCAAATTACAAAATAATAGATTAACAACTAGAACCAAATTAAATGTATCAGCTATAATGGAACTGTTGACTTGATCTACTGACAACACTTATTTTTATCTAAACAATGATTTCTATAAACAAAATTTTTGGGCTGTGCTTTAAATCCATTATTAGCTAATATATTGGCTATGGAAGACTTCAAAACAAACATTCCTAATTAAAATTTAAAGCCCACAATATGTTGGAAATATGTAGATTATGTGTTGGATACATTTCTGATTAATATAAATAAAAGTTAAAGGGAGGAGTCAATAAAATTTACAATGGAAAAGAAATAAAATAACTCCTTTTCTGATGTTTTAATCTCAAAGGAAAATAATGGATATAGGACTAATGTATACAAAAAACCAACAAATATGAAAATTGCATGTTCTAATGACAATTCGGTTTTGGAAAAAAAATTATTATCTAACATATATTTTAGTAAAAAATGATTATTCCAGTCGTTCGACATCGATTCGGCGGGAATAGCCTATGAAAAGTAGACAGTCTTTCTACTTCCGTCGAATCGACTCACTCCGCCGAACGGCCAAGTCGATTTATGGTTTACATGTTCAATTTGCTTTCGATTTATTAGTCGACCTAAATCGTTCAATCCAGATCGACCCGTGAAAACGCGCCTTAACAGCATCATTCCAGGATTGAATTTTTCTAAACAGTTTTACATCGTCAGCAAACATAAGAACACTACAAATTTTTGATTTGTTGTACTAAATCAACCAGAAACAACAAACAAAACAGGGCCACATGGGAGCCTTGTGGCACGCCTGATGGAACTGTTATTTTCAATTGAAGTGTCACTTCCAAGTGTTTGTTTCATAGCTCATTTATATATTTTTTTATTAATTTGGCAATCAGTTTAATTGTTATATTTACTACAGAATATCTTATAATATCTACATCTTACTGACATAAAATGTGTTTTCATGTATTGTGCCTTATACTGTAATACTTGTTCTTCTTCCTGCTTGTATGTAGGCTTTTAAGCCTGTTTCTTTGTCAATATTAGCTTCTTAAACTGTTTAAATTATCGCACCATCTTATTTTTAGTCTGCCAATACTTCTTCGTCCATTTTGTGACTTATTTCATGCTATTTGTACTATCCTATCCTCTGCCATTCTACTAATGTGATCGTTCCACTCCAATTTCCGCTTTGTCACCCATCGATTTATGTCTTCTATATTGCATGCTCTTCTTATGTTTTAATAATAATAAGAATAATAATAAAGGTCTTTATTTTTCCTTCAAATTCATACAATACACAAAATATATAAAATTTATACATGTATATAATACAATAAGAAAGAAAAAATGCTGAAGATCAGGTGGTGCTGATTTCAAGAACTCAGTACTCTGCTTTTCATCCTAAGCAAGAGAAAAAAAAATATAATATTTTTTTTTTACATGTTCTGTAACAAATCACACAGTTTATACATATTTCATAACTGTGTCCATCAAAATAGTTGCACATGTTTTAGTCACTTAGCAATTTAGATTTAAGAGATTTCTTAAAAGATGTAATCGATTTTAATTTTAATTCTTTAGCTACTCAGTTATATATTTGATATTTGATTTCGTAAATGTATTTTTTAATTCTTCTGTGCGATGTGGCGGAGCTGTAAATTGTATTTTTGTATCTTGTATTGAGATTATGTATGTCAGTTCTGTATATAATTTTTTCAAAAAGATATGCTGGAAGAGAGTTTTTGATAATTTTGTGGAAAAGACAAGCAGCATGTGGAAATCTTCTCTTTTCCTATACTCAGCCATTTTACATGTTTTTAATTTGTGAGAAAATAGGTGGTGTCTTCTTAACCACAGATCAGACAAAGACACGCAATTTTGAACCGCCTGAATTCTTCTCCTGTCATCTGAACTAATACAAGACCCATACACAACATCTCCTAGGTAAATAATTTTGATAATACTAAACTTTCACACAGTATGCTTTGTTTCATTTCGTATTCTTCTATAGGTGTCTCGGGATTCTGGAGTATTTAATGTTTTGTACTCCGTGTAGGCCTCTCATTTTTCTTTACATTTCTCTTTTATATCTTTTCTGAACCATGGTGTATTGTTGTTTTTTCTTTTGTTCAGTATAACTTTGCGTTTTGCGTCTAACAAGTTCTTGGTATCGCTCAGAGATCGCAGCGGTATTACATGTATTTAAAAGCAGTTGGGGTTCATCTGTTAAAAATGAAAAAATCCATTATCATGCATTGGTAAAAGTCTTCTTTAAACAAGGTGTAACGTTGACTGATATTCATTTGCTGCTTGTAGATGTTCAATTTCAACGTAAAGAATTGAGTGGTCGAGTTTTAAAGTGACAGAGCGAAAGAGTACCAGAGAGACAAGTATAGATAGAGAGATCAAGAGGGAGAGTCAGAGATAGTGATGCAGAGATGAAGTAAAAGACATATACATAGAGAGCTAGATACAGAAAGGAGGCAGAGACACGACATGTCGCCACAGACAGAAAAGGAGACAGGGGCATGGAGAGAGACAGGGATGACAGAGCGTCAGACAGAGATAGAGAGATTACAGACGTAGCTCGTAATATTGAAAGGATTACATTTTTAGTATACTTATCTATTATATACAAAGGATGGGAAGGAGGGAAGGCTAGACAGAGTGAAAACAAAGAAAGAGAAAACTAAAGAGGATATGGGGAGGAGGGAAAGGGGACAGAGGTACTGAGACCGCAAGAAAAATAAAGATAGAGAGACATACAGGACTTTGACCGTAATGTATACAAGATGATCCACTCTAAAGATACTCTAAAGTATTGGTTACATTTGCACCAGGTATTGAATACGAATAGTTTTGAGCAACACTGAACATTTAAAAAATGTTAGATCTGTTTTAAGAAAAATAAATGACAACTTTACGTCTGCATTATAACAGGGGTATCACTATTTTGGGATACCAAAATAATTTTGATGATTGACTATTTAGAAAAGATAAAGCCATAACTGGAGAATACTAGTATCAATGTCTGATCTTTCTGTCAGGTCAACACCCAGGTTCAAAAGTGCTGGATCATCCAGCCCATTGCCCAGATTTGACACTCTCGGACTTACATCTATTCTCATTAATGGAATATCTTTCTCTCTGTCAGTACTTTTCGTACAATCACAGAAACTAATCACAACAGAAGCGAAAGCTTTGTCGGAACCTTTGATGTTGGGAGGACAGAAATTCAGAGTGACAGTAGCAATGAACCTACATTTGATTACACGAAGAAAAGTAGTGAGGAAGTCGTTCAAAACTGTAGTAAATGATAGTTACACTGAGAAATGAAGTAATCATTTTTAAGTAATCTGTTTTGTATGAATTTTATTTTTTCTGTAAAATTTAATATAACTTATATATCAATTCTGAACTGATAATTAAAAAGTTGTTAAGTCAAAAATATTGATTTGTTTTTTTTTAACAAACAAATTAACGTACTAAAAGTATTTTAGTACGTTAAAAAACCGATTGAATTTGAGAGTTAATTTTAAAATAGAGATGAAAAGCTTGATTTCTATTACTTTTTATCGTTTTTTTAAGGTTAATAAAACACTTCATCACTCAAAATCTATATTTTGACTCAAGACTTTTTTACTTATCAATACAGAATTATACTTTTGAAATTTCTATTAACTTTGTCTTAAGTTGCTGACTTTTTTGTTTCCTGTTGAGGAATTTCTTTGAATGTGAATATCTATTAACCTCCAACACCACGATATTTTCGCTGCGCGTAAAAACTCTGCAGCTGCGGCTAGAATGACTGTATACAAAATGACCTTAGATTTCTTTCTATGCATTTGAGGTCTCTGAAACTTCTGGTTGTATTGTAGTAAATTCAACTCGCCAGGACATATCAAATTTATGGTAGGAAAGGGTAAAAAGTTATAATAAAACAGAATAATAAAAATTTATTGTAATTAATATACACGTATACCTCTTCGATTTCTCTTTCTGTGCATCTGAGGTCTCTGAAACTTCTGGTTGTACAGTACTACATTCAATTCGCCTGGATATATCACATTTGTAGTAGGGAGGGGTAAAAAATTGTAATAAAACACAATAATAATAATAGAAATTTATTGTAATTAATACTAATAATAATGTTTATTTAGGAAGCTTAGATTATAATATAGATTTACAAAAAATAAGCATACTTAACACTAACTAAATATGAAAAATCACTGAAATAGAGCTACCATAAAAGTAGCACCCCTTGTGTGTGATACTTAAAAAATATATGTGCAAAAAAGCAAATATTTAACAAATGTATTAATATAAACAGTTACATATGCGCACTTACAAAAATACATTCATTTTAATATAGCATGTGACATAAATATGTCAATAAATTCAAGAAATATTGTAGTTGGTAAACAAGGTATATTTCGATATTTTTATTTATTACTATGATCAATTAATCTGCTCTTCGCAGAATTGTGTTATTTTGTTTCCAATCCATTGTTTAGTTTTATACTGATATCTATGTTTTTTATAACTCTTAATTTGTTTTAAATTCTCCGGTAGACAATTGTATCATTTGGGCCCTATGTAGCCAACATATTTCTGGAGTATGGATTTATTACATTTGGATAAAATTGCATTATTCCTTATATATCTAGTTTGATGCGCATGATTGCTAATGTATAATAGTATCCTTTTTTATTTCATGTATGTGTATAAGGGCTTTGTAAGAGGACAATTTACGTACAGTTAAAAATTTATTCTCGTTGTATAACAGTTTGCTGTAATATCTTAATCTTTTTCATAAAAATCTAATTAAGCACTTCTGAATGTTTATAGAATGCAAGTAAATATTCCTTATTCCGCCCCATTCTAAAAGACCATTATAAGCATGGATAAACATAACCGGATGGGAATAGAATAGAAATATATGCTTTATTGTCATTGAAAATTTTACAATTTTATGGATGAAGCTTACAAAGACTCAGAGGAAAAAGACAATAACAAATTGCATAATCAACCGTAGGAACTAATAAGTTTAAGCTACTTTGGGTAATGATGACCCACGGGTAAAGAACCATGGAACTGTACATTAAGATATTGTAATTTCTTAGTTATTAATTAAGAAACTCTTCTACTGAATAAAATGGTCTTTCAAATAGATAGGCTTTTATCATTTTACGAAACTTCGGGAACGATGTTGCAGATTTATGTCGTAAAAGGGTTTTTTTGCAGAATATAATATAGATTTGTTTACTAACTGTGAACGGCATCGGTAAATAAACATCAAAGGTTGAATTTTCGTTTAGTAGTCATGATAAGGTCTTGCTGGAAAGACATGTAGGTATTTACGAACTAAGCAAACAGTTTCTAAAATATATAAAGAAGGAAGTAAAATCCCGTGATCTTTGAAGTAGACTCTGCAATGTGTTGTTCTTCTGAGGCCAAACAGATACTTTATTACTTTTTTTATTTAATAATATCAACGGATTGGGCAGCTGTACCAGAACCCCAAAAGGAAGACCACATCGAAGATGAGACTCGAAGAAAGAAAAATATGCAATTTTGGAAGATTCTAAATTGATCGCCTTCGAAACAGATCTTATTGCATAGCAGGCTGAGGCTAGTTTGTTACTTAACAAATCGATATGAAGGGACCGTTTAACGTTGCTGTCTCAAAAAATACCAAGAAATTTTACAGAATCAGCGGTACTGATCTGGCTGTTACGAGTTGAAGAGCTCCTTGATAGGATAATGCTACTGTTTTATCTAGGTTAAAAGAAAGTAAATTAGAGTCGGACCAAGTTTAAGCTGAAATGTTAAATAAGGTTTTTAAAATGGAAACTTTTAAATACAAACACATATAAAAAACAAAACGACTCAAAACAAGAATTAGAACAGTTTAAAAAATTATGTGACAAATTTCCTAATAAATTGTGAAATCTCAAGCTTATGTGTTGTTACTCAAGCTTGTGTTACTTAAAATTTGAGATGCTAGTTTTACTCGCATTTTTTCAAAAGATGTAGGATATATATGAGTGTGTTAGTTTTGGTGCACACTTATAGAACTGCTTTTTATCTTCATGATAAAAAGTTTCTATAAATGACCAAGATGTTTTTTTATCATCAAAATAAAAAACATTATTAAATTAAGTTATTTCTAGTGGCTTTAATTAAATGACATGGATCAAATATATAAATAATTTTTTGTCCATTGACATCAAATTCTGAGTTAGTTGGAGAAATCCCCAGTAATTTACTCAATTTTAGAAAATTCGATCCCATATCAGTAACAAGACAATTCACATATAAACCTGATTGAAATAGTTTAGAAATACATTCTTTTATAATAGGAAGAAGATGATTTGCTTCAAAGGTAGTGTTTACAAAGAAATATGCTAGTTGTTGTTTCCAATTTAAATATAAGCCTCGAACCATTATCACAAGTACATTTTGTGCAATTATTGATTCCTTTTTCCCATTTCCTATATCATATAGACCAACAATCTCATCACGACCTGTATCAAAAAATAAATTACTTTTAATAGACATTTCATCAATACAAATACTACAGTGCTTGTCCTGATCTAACATTGTGTTCACTTTTAACTTTAGGGCATCAAATATTTGGTCATTATTCAAACCAGGTTTACAGACCAAATTTTCAGTAATTTTTTGAAGACTTCGTTTTGAGGGCAAATACAGTATTCTTTCCATAAAAGCATACACTCTTGGGCCCAAAAAATATAGTGTTAATGCAAATTGTTTATATTCATCAGAATACCTTCTACTTTTTGGACATTTAGTTTTTAAAATTGCTTGAGCTTTCACTATTTGTGCTAGGGATTTGTTTAAAAATTTGTCACACATTTGAAAAATTTTTTTAAAGATTTATTGTCTTCCTTCTGTTTGGAAGACGCATATGCTTTCTTTGCACTTGCATGCAATTTTTTTATTTTCAATCTAAGTTTCCTTTTTCTTGGTGTACCTCCGACAACTTGGAGGGGGTTTGTGTTGCAGCTGTGAAAAATGGAGCTGGAGTATGGGGCCTAGGTGGGCTAGACACTTCCTGATTATTAACATCTGAAATATAAAAATATATTTAATAACCAAATAACATATAAACGTTCAAAGTAGATATGTTAATGCTTATTAGTGATTAGTTGAATGCATAATACAGTTGTAGCAATAAATAAAATTACCTGTTACCAGAAACTCTTCCATCAAAGTATCAGGTATAGTATTATGGTTTTTATCAGTTGGACTATTAATTACTTCCTGTACATTATAGGTTTCAGTGGTACCTAAATCCACGACATAAATATTACTCAGTATGTAACCATAAGATATATTATGTTCTTAATAAGGCTGATAAAAGATCATTAAATTTCACAATTCCAGATCTTGTTTATATTATGAAAAACAACAAACAACTTTGTATATAGTTGTAAGTAGATACTGTGACTTTTATAATAAAGCACTATAATTGTGAATAAATAAAAAGTATCTACCTTCCAGCCTTATGACTTTCTTTAATGGTTCGTCTGTGTGTTTTGAATATTGGCTGTGTGAGAAAATCGTTGGATGTGCTTGTTGAAATAAATACTTCCGTGTGTTTCCTTTGTACATGTACACCGGTTCAAAACGTTTCTCGCACATTCTATAATTAGTATGCAATTCAGCACCTTTGAAAGCAGATCATACCTATTGGCCTCTAAAAAAAGTGTATTTAACTAAAATATAAACATTCAGACAACATTTGTAATACGTTTGAATTTAAAATTTAATTTGTTTACCTGCTACGATCAGTCGGTATTGAAAAGAGACTAATTTCTTCCCCAGTTTTCGATGGGCACCCACGAACAACACAATAAAATCCTTTCGTGCAGCCATCACAATAAGTTTATTACACAAATATATTAAATTAACTAACTAACTAAATAACTAACTAAATAACTAAATAATAACTAAATAACTTCTCAATACGATACAATAACACTTCTCAATATATAAACAAACAACACTACTAACACTATGGCCGATTTCGCACATTGCGCAAAGAAATTTGGATTGCGAAAAAGCCCTCCGTTTCGCTTCTTGTTGTGATTAGTATTCTGTGGTACAATCAATAAACGATTGCGTCTGTCGATAAAAACTTTGCCGCACTTCCAGAGGAACGCTACACACATAGGATAATGGCATTGGAACACAGCTAGATGAAATATATTACTATTAAAGCAACTTACGTTGAAAAATGAAACTTCTTTAACAATATAAACCGTCGTTTTTTCTATCAGGCCAGAAATTGTCGGACCACCAGTGTTTATTTTTTTTACTTAAAATAATTTCAGTATTTTAACATATTTTCTCTTTCAGCAAAGAGAGGCAGAGAGAATGGCTTCAGGAGGCGGTGATGTTTTCTTTATGAGGACTCCCGAAGATCTAACTGGTCGTGACGGTGATTTGATTCTCGTAGAATTTTGTGAAGAACATCCTCCTTTAATGAATCAGGTAAGTCAACATGATTTAAAATTGATATAATAATAATTAATCGCATAACAATTACCGTTGTACGTCACCGATTCAATGACAGCACTGTTGGACATATGAGCATTGTTGACAAATAAAACATCTCTCAGTGTTTTATCCCACAGGTTTTCCCACATAATACTATCAACTGTTTTCACATTTGAAGTCACACTTGTGTGAAACGAGGAGTTCCAAAGAGATTCAACGTTACCTGAAAAATCTATGCCAAAAAACAGCAGGTCTAACAGTATTTTTAAGAATAATATTCATTCTGAATGAATTTTTTTTTCTTTTATGTTATTTCAAAATAACATAAAACATTCTTTATTTCTTTATCATGTCTAATATTCCGTCAATTGAGTTTCCGATTGTAAATTATTTTCGTAGTAAAGGTAAAGTCAGTATAACACTTGTTATCCCTAAACAGGTGCACAGGCTAACGACAGATAACATGTCAAGGTAGCCAACCTAAAACAGTGATGTCCACAGTGACGATGAACCATAACATAACCATATTCAACAGTGTAACATCTATAATACTTTAATTTTGTCTTGACATACTACACTGTCCAACATATGCTTTTCTAAAGTAACCTGAAAGGCTTCATTGTTATATTCTGACTACAAATTCCTTGCGTGTTGGATGAAAAGTCAATTATCTCGAGATAGGTACATGACAAATGACAGAAAACACTTTAAGTGACGATGAACCATAAACTTACTATACTCCACAGTGTACACATCTATAATACTAAATTTTGTTTTGAAATACTATACTGTCCAAAATATGCTATTCTAAAGTGACCTAAAACGCTTCATTTTCATTTTCTGTCTGCAAATTCGTTCCGTGTTGGATGAAAAGTCAATTATCTCGAGACAGGTACAATGACAAATGACAGAAAACATTTTAAGTGACGATGAACCATACATTACTATACTCCACAGTGGGACACATCTATAATACTTGAATTTTGTCGTGAAATACTACATTGTTCAAAAAATGTTATTCTAAAGTAACCTAAAACGCTTCATTTTTCATTTTCTGACTGCAAATTTCTTCCGTGTTGAATGAAAAGTCAATTATTATGAGACAGATACAATGACAAATGATATAAATCACCTACAAATTAGCCAGCTGAAACATTGACGCCATCACTTATGCTCTCTTAAAATTATTAGCCATAATATAACCATACACCACAACGTCATATATCGACAATAGTTGTATTTCGTCTTCAAATATTACAATTTACAAAACTTATTTTAAAATAACCTAAAAATCTTTCTCTTAATCTTTCTATGGTTTTTAACTCAATCGATTTCTTTCTCTCCTTCTACAATGGCGATACAGCCAAATAGGGCTCTAGCATCCACCAGTATTCGCTTCAAAGTATTCCTTTTTTCAGCTACTTTCCTTCAGTTATCCACCCACAACATCCTCTAGCATCAGTGCTCACTTCATCTAACCATCTCTTCCTTGATATTCCCACAGGCCGACGACCCACCATAGTTCCTCTAAGCGTTCTGCTAGGTGTTTTGTTATTATCCGTTGTTATAACGTGACCTGCGCAGCACAGTCTTTGTATTTTTGCCTAATTTGCTGAAGTGAGGTCTTTGTAATATTGATCCAAATTTAATCAATCTGTTTTCCACAAATCTATTTCCATCGAGATTGGTTAACATGGTTTTCCATAGGGTTGCTCAGGTTATAAGGGTTTCTCGCTTGGAGGCGAGAGTCCGTGATGCTAACAGGCAGCAGGATCATTATACTACGTATCAATCCCCATTTGAACCCCATCAACCAATTTACTGTCAGTAAATTTCTTCCGTAAGGAATGTAAAGTAAATACAAAATAAACACCTCTAATCCCGAAACAGGTGGAATGACAAACGACAGGTAAAACTTTAAGATAGCCAACTGAAACGGTGACGTCATTACTACTGAACATATAACTTGATTTATCTTCATTTGGATTGTCAAATTAGAAATGTAGCCATTCAAATATGATATGCAACAAAATCTTTTGGGTGTAATGTATATCTGTAAAATCCGTTATTGTTTTAAGGTTGGAATGTGTTCGAAGATCAAGAACTATTACAAAAGGAAAGCCGCAAAAGATTCTGGCCCTCCTACTTATAGATATGGAGAAACGGCGTACGCACATACGTCTCCGTTTTTGGGAATTCTGCATCCTGGGCAATCAATACAGGCGGTCGAAAATAATATGTACAGGTAAGCTATTTTTTCTGCTCGCTATATGTCAAATATAATTTAGAGTGATGATTCTAGAAACTTAAGTTTATGTACTGTGCAAATTTCAGCAGCTTTACCTACCAAAGTCTTCGTGTTGTCAAATTCTTTTCTAGATTTTGTCTTCGGTAAAAGATTTGCCTAAATTTTTGTGATCTGTGATTTTCTTTTTCATTGTTCAGTAATTACTATGCATACACTTCTCATAAACTGTTTTACAAATAGTTGTTTTCCACACCAACCTTTCTTACCAACTTTCGAAGATCCTGTCATAGATTTCATTGATCCAAGTGTAGCGGGGTCATCGAAGTTTAACTTTGTGTTTAGCTTGTAGAAAGAAGTATTCATACCAATATAATTTCTGATGCACTTCAACATCTTCCTAAAACCGCAAATTTATCCATTACTGTTAATTTTGCAATTGCCGGGACTTCTTGTATATCATTTTCAAATAATTGTCCTACTAGACATCTCTTCCGTACCTTTTTTTTTATCTATTCTATGGCATCTTTAATCACAATAACGAAAACCATTTTTTAACTAACATAAGAACATTTCTAGGGCTCCGATCTACGAACACACCCCACCAGAGACAGATTTTCTGATTATTAGAACTCGCCATCAGTACTACATCAGAGAAGTAGATGCGCTGTACGTAGCCGGTCAACAGTGCCCTCTTTACGAAGTCCCAGGACCGAATTCCAAAGAGAGCCAACAATTTCGTTCGGGATTTTCTTCAGGTAAATAATATTTTTTGATTAAATTCTAAATTCCTGGGTAAACTAGACATTCAACATCCCCGATTAGAGAAACATTTTTTTATGACTTCTAATTTTACGACAGAGATACTGAGAGAGATGCAGAAACAGAGTAAGAGAACGAGGGAAACAGAGAAATAAAGTGGTATAGAAAAAGAGGGTGAGAAAGGGGGAGAGAAATTGTGGGGAAAGCAAAAAGAGCTGGAAATGGAGCCAGAAATAGAAACGGAAACAGGCATGGAGAGAGGTAGATACTAAACAAAAGGCAAGGGAAGAAGAGAAAGGGATAGCTAGAAGGAGACAAAAAGACTGGATTGATTGCGAAAGATACACATAGACAAAGAGAGGAGTGAGACAGTGGAAAGAGTTAAACTGAGTGAAAGATGGTTGAAGGGAGATTCCGAAGTAGAGAGACAAAAAGGGAGACAGAGACACAGAAACATTACGAGAAACAGAGACGATGAACTGACAGACCGAAATATAGAGATTATCATAAGAGACCTTGGATAAGAAAGGGAGAAGCACGGAGACAGGAATGGAGGGTAGCAGACGGAGGGAAAGTAGTAGAGAAATAGAGAAAGAGGAGAGTATAGTGATCGATAGATATATAGAGACAACATGAAAGATATAGAGAGAGGAGACAGTGTGTGATAAAGGATAAATCAAAGAAATAGTAAGATTGAGATGGAGATGGATAGAGAGACAAAAATAAGAAGTGTGAGACAGATATAGTGAGACAGAAGGAGTAAGATAGACAGAGTGAGAGAGAAATAGTTATAGAGAGAGGCAAACAAGAGCAGAGACAGAAATGGAATTGGAGATGCTGGCAGACGAAGTGAGAAACAGACTAAGAGTTGCAGGGGGAGGACAGTGAGAGAGATAAACAGTAGGATGGAGACAGAAAGAAAGGAAGAGACGGAATGGAACAGAGAAAGAAATAGGGAGACACATGAAGAGAAAGGAACAGTGAAAAATATAGTTAGATATATAGAGAAAAAGATAGTGAGACACCGAAAGAGTGTGACAAAGAAATGCAGAGAGAAACAGAGAAAGTGAGGGCATTCCAGCTATTGAAATCATTAAGGGAAATTAAGGGAGGCAAGGAAAAGATCAGATAAAAAAAATGGAAAACGAGAG